>JARJEE010000016.1:10000000-10689000 GCA_030180105.1 Hyles lineata
AAATAACTATTTGGAATGGAAACTCCTTCTCTTGATTAACAAAAATGTAGATATTGTATGCTCGAAGTTTTTATCGATCGTGTAAGCTTACAGTGAATTAATCAAATAAAAACAAAATAAAACTTTCAAGTTAGGTACACAAAACTTGTTCTAGGAAAATAATCTTGTTTTTGATAAATTACTGTATAAACATTTTTGAAATATCCAATTTTCCTGCGTTCATTCTATTTTGGCTACTCGAAGAGAATGTGCGATACGTTTTATAATGACAATGTTTTAACTAAAGGGTAAATACTTGAAGTAAATTTGCAAGCATCCGCAACCAATAAATAACTATTCAAATTTTAAAAAATCAGTCATGTATAAGCCCATATACATCTCACTGCAGGGCACGGGCCTCCTCTACAATCGAGAGTACGATTCAGAGTGGTTAGAGCATATAGTCCTAGTGCGGGTTGGCAGATTTTTGCATACCATGGTAATTTTTCCGAATCGCTACGGTATGCACTAAGCTGGTTTCCTGACGACATTTTCCTTCACACACACGACTCCGAAAAGTGTAGTAATCAGTAACACAGCATAATGGTCGTGAAGTTCGACAGGCGGTCTGGCGGCGGGCTCCCTGGCGCAGTTCATAGCGTCTCCCACGGACCTGGTGAAGGTGCAGATGCAGGCGGAGGGCAGGAACATCCTGCAGGGCAAGGCGCCGAGGTTCGCCAACTGCAGGCAGGTGTACGTCATGCTGTATAAGGAGAGCGGGGTCTTGGGGTTTTGGAGAGGTGAGATTTTTGTGTTTATGATTAGTCTATAGGGCCTGTTATCCAGAATTTAGATGTTTTGATGGAAAGAGATAACAAAAGCAAAGTCCGCCCTGTGATCACGAATACAGTTAAATGGATTTGGTTTAATTTTTACATTAAACCATGCCCATTTAACTGCATTAAAATCCGTAAATAATAGTTTTAATTTTTAAAAATGGGTTGAGGTTTAGGAAATTCAATTTAATGCAGCAGTAAAGATAGTCTGGTATGGTCTGGTATGGAGAGAGCGTATGGTATTTTACCTTGAATTTCTGTGTGACAATGCTAACAAAGTTGGTCAACCTGATCTATTTATACTAAAGTCGATTACCGGTTACACAGTTTTCCACTAGGTGCATTGAGATACCACCATTATAAGATTTTCACCATTTATTTTATTTGTCACAGAAAGAATGCTGTATTTGGATGTAGGCATTACATTTTCATTGGCTATGTTAATTTCACTGAAGTAATGGTTATTGTTGATACGGAAGACAATATAAATATTGTTATGACGATGTTAATTTTGCATCAACTCTTATTTTCCAGGAGCAATACCAAACGTGCAAAGGGCAGCTCTAGTGAACATGGGGGATCTCGCAGCCTACGACTACACCAAACAGTACCTGATGAAAGAGTTCGGCATGGCGGACAACGCGCTAGTACACGCGGCCGCGGCGTTCACGGCGGGATTCGTCGCCGCCGTCCTCGGCACTCCGGCTGATGTACTCAAAACTAGGCTCATGAACCAACCCGTTGGGCCTGATGGAAGGTGAGACCTGGACTTTTTATGTTATAGGGGGCAAGCATATGGTTCACCTGATGGCAAGTGATTACCGCTGTCTATGAGCTTAGCACAATAGGGCATAGAGATGCGTAGCCGGACCTTAATGTTGGTATTTTTAATTTAAGCAATATGATAAGTAAATATGATAAAATGTTATTATAAATTACCTGAGCCACTCCTATTCATCAAAAGGTAATGGCACGAATAAGATGAACGCACCGCGCAAACTTATCAACAAATGACCAAAAATTTTAATTCTCGCTTTGCGAAAAATATTGCACCGACTTTAGGTAACATTAGAAGAATATGAATTTAATTATTTATAAAAGTGACTTTTATAAGTACTTAATTATAATAATTAAATTATCATTCTTGCATGTTAAATGACTTTACTACCTATTGAAATGTCCCTACTCTATTATAGTATTGTTGGATTTACACAAGACATAAAATTACTATTTTCACATAAAATACAAATAAAATGCTTCATTGATGTTTCGATTGTTCGTGTTCTAATAAACACAATTGCATTGTACGGTATTCATTTAATAGAATATCTATTGTGGACTGTGGTCTGTGGGTTGTAGATTGTCGATTCGTTCAAATCAAACTAATGGTTATTGGGGAGGTTGATAGCATCAACGATCAATGAAATCTTATTAGTGTGTAGGTATTGATTTTGTAACACAAATATTAATTTGGATTCTTGGAATTAAATCCCAAGTTAGCTCTTCTCTTAATGTAAGTATTTTCATTTGAAAAAGTTCGGGCTTGAAATATCTGTTTGATGGTCCAATCCCTATCACACATTGGGATTTATATGAACTTTAAGCAGTACAATTCACGTATTCTGTTCTTTCAAAATTGTGCCTTTATTATTTATCACTTAACTGGCGATTTTCAACTATTTTCTTTACAATGATCCAGAAAGACCTTGTTAGTATAGTTCGTAATGCATATCATAATACACAATAGAATGCATCTTAAGCAATTGCAGAGCGATTACCGAGAAACGCACGGCGGCGGCCCAGTTTAATGGAATCGTTATTCGTTTGTGCAAACGCTAGAGTACAGAGTAGTAACACCGGGTCGAGGGCAAACGAACGGGGTCAAAGTCGCAGCCCACGCCGACAGGACAACCTATACCTAAGCATCTGTCTCCTGTGATTACCGCGGATTAGACAGAGACGGCATATTGTAAACATACGCATAACGCCAAACATCCCCGGGCTGTATGTAATTCTCTGGAGAAAGTAAAAGTTTGTCTTTGTTGTCGCGTATGTTGTGTAGTCAAATTATGCAAGCTTTTTAGGTTATAGATCAGGTCTATGTTAATTTTATTATATTCTGATTAATTTTAAATAAATGATCACTTACATATTAAGGTGCCAATAAACCCTTAGGTACCTAGATTGAATGCATTTTAATTTTTAACGGGCCGTCAATTTAATCGTGAATTCGTGGCCAAATTAACATTTCAAATGAGGTTCGTGGTTAATTAGGAATATTTATTAGACTGCATGTGGACCGGATACATTGATTACTTAATCGCACGATTCTTTAAAATACCAGCAGTAATAGATTTTGTATTCTACGAAGGACCATACAAGTGTTTTATTTGTGTGCATACAAAATAAAAACCTAGAAGCAATTACGACAATTATAATTGCTCAATTTATCTCGCTGTTCATTACTATTAAAATTAGTTCATGACTTCACGTTTGCGATTTGCGAATGTTTACGTCTGTGCAGTTTGCAAAGCGTCGGTGTTTCATTTCGATCAATACGTAAGGCCCGTCTACATGACTCGAACTTTAAACCCCATCCACACATCTGTCCAATCTTTCAACTGTTCGTCCAACCGTCCGACTTTATTATTTGAACTTAGTTGAATGTTTTAATGCTATTTTTTACAATTCCAGGGGTACGCTGTATCGCGGCATGATAGATTGTCTCCAACAGTCCGTGAGAAACGAAGGGGTGCTGTCATTATACAAAGGATTTCTGCCATTGTGGATGCGTTTGGGGCCGTGGGCTCTGATCAATTGGATAGCGTTCGAAAACATCATGTTGGCGATCGGAGGGCAGACTTTTTAGCACTAGTTGGAGCGAAATATGCTATTATACTGCCGTCCGAATTAAAATAACGTATATACTTTAAATGGCGCGTTTGTGAAATGTTTGTAAAAAGTATTTAGTTTTGCAAATAATTATTTTTATTTGAACAGCAGTTTAATAGCATTTTATTTATTTTGACAAAATAACGAGGATACTAATTTATGGGAATTCGTTCGACGAATTGTTGGCCATCTAAGTTATTTACTCATATGTAAGAGAAATTGTTATTTTTTCATTCAGTGTAAAATATAGTGCACCGCAGCGGACCGATATGTAACCACGATAAAAATCGAGAATTACAATTACTAACTAAACGTACTACATCCAAAAAAGCATATAGATGTAAAATCGTACGACTGTCGTACACAATATATTTTCATAACTTAACATGACTTAACTTCAGTTAATTGACACACCTATTAATTATGAAATCGGTTATTAAAATATAGCTTTTAATAAAGTACTTAATTGTACGTACAATATATGACGTGCATTGCTTTAATAGTTGGAGATTTGATTGGGTGACTTACCTAAACCAAACCAGTAGGTATAGGTCTACCAGAATCTCATGGCATTTTGGGAAATTTGAATTTACGCATTGCAACACTGGGGTAATTGGATGAACATATTTTGATACTTTCAATAATTGTAATTATTTTTTATTTCAAATTGACATTATTTTTTTAGTACAACTTTTTAAATAAATTACATAATGTTTTAAGTAAAAATATAAAGGTTATTTAAACATTAAAATTACTTCAAAATTGTACTTTTAGATTAATAGCCAATTAAAATAGGCAAATAAGATTTTTTTCAGTTTTAAATTATAACATACATACGAGTCTTACGCGTATTTATAATATAGATGGAGCGCTGGTACTTTCAAAACGTAGATAAAAAAAGTGGTACCGAGCCACCAGTTTCGTTTTAATTCTCTCTTCTTGTTAGTTCTCACTTAATCAAACAACTTTCAATTTCCAAATTGTAAGTAGTTTGATTATGAGTCGGTTTTATTTAAATAATTATTAGATTCGATAAATGTAATACGAAAGATGCAAGATTGTATAATAAAAACGTATAATTTTATTTCCAGTCTTCTTTATTTCATTAACAATTTAGTCAGAGCTTACTTCTAAATACTCTTCCTGTAAATCTTCTGATGAAGACGATGAAGATAAAGGAATAATAATAAACTGTTCCTTATCTAATATCTCTGGAAACTCCTGTAAATAGGTATTTAATGCATTACTGTATAGTTTCAAAAAATGATATAAATATACGATAAAACACATACACATATCTAACACTAACCAAAAAAAAATGAAGTATCAAAACTATTCGCTCCGACTTACTTGTTAAAACGACGTCGATTTGAAAATCGACGATTTTGTTTAAATTTGACCAAATTATTCACGGATCTAGCGATAAACCTTGTAAACAATGTGTCGCACTTGTGATTGTAGAACTAATTTGTACCTTTTCGCTAAGAAAGGATAGAAATCTTAAAATATTCACATCGAATGACGTAACTCAAGTTTTGAATCAGCTGTTCGTCGATGGTATTGCCACATAAAAATCATTGTTTTTTTTTTAATTTTATGCCATGAGATTCTGGTAGACCTATACCTACTTAGGCATTATGCTTACCATTTTTGTCTTACAAACAGAATATATACTTTTTGTAGGTACAAAAAAACATTTTTCATTATTATTTCTATAACTGTATCTTATATTACCAACAAAAAGACACTGCCTTACGAACGCACAATACAGACGATTTTAAACTTCTTGTTGATTTGTAATTTGTATTGTTATTTTATGAGTAAATGTGTACTTAGTTCTAAGAATATTGCTGAGAATTATGTGCCTATTGTTGTAAGGGAAACAGTTGTAACACTTGCACTCGCTTGTAATGTTCACAATTCACATTTCAGGTGTTATATGAAAATAACAGAAGTGATTCACACCATTATTCATTTCATGGCTTGACCATAAAGCTTCGTTTCATAAAGTTTCGTTAGTTGAATTGGGGGTCTAAATTGGGTTGCCAACTTATGTCTTCTATAAACTATTTTTACGATCAAATATATGACATGTTTAACTATAAGTAACGTTTTAACCAAAATCAAAACTAAAAGCTTGGTCATTCAAGCATATTTATACGATCAAATTGTTGCTATTTATTTTTATTTTAGTTTTGGAGGTACTGTATATTTTAATCTACTTTTTTCCTGTTTGTGTCAAATAATATTTTATTTATTTAGTTTTAAAATGGCCTTCTAGTTTCTATATACAAACAGTAGTGTGAAAAATACGTTTTATAGTTTTTCTTAAATTAAAATTCAACTTTGTCCTGTGGGTTCATTTCAGGCACCGCCTTTCCGCCTAGGTAGATCTTTCCACGATGATTCCATCATAATTATTTTTAGTATACATAAAAACACAAATCAGTGATGGACGATGTTAGAGTAAAATTATGCATATAATATTTAAAAAGCCTCATATAGCTTAAGACAAATTATATTCTGATCACGGTTTCCTACCATGTTCCACACAATCTGAATCAATTTCTTCGGAATTTGTTGATTAAAATGGGATTCGATTAAAACTTCTTTGATACGGATTGTATAAAGTTGAACGGAAATATGTTCTTACTTGATAATATTTTACAAGATCGAGTCCGATCAGTGATCGGAATTATTGTGTAATAAGCCTAAATATAAAGTATAGGCGTAATGTGATTTATAGAAAACCAAATTATTTTTTACTAGGTTGACAACGAATCACTTTGGCAATTGAAACTTGATTCTGGCTTCTAAAGTAAGGGAGTCAATAAACAATATGAATGTTGTCTTATAAAAATCGCGCTTTGCACATAGATATGTGAAATTGTTAAGTAAATGTTGAACATTGTGATGTTATATTTAATAAATTATTATATCTGTTACTAATTGTGTATTTATTAACGGCCTTATATTCATAGACAATTTTAATACCTATTTTAGTTATCGGATGTTTTGTCTCTTTCGAAGGATTTGAATTCCGTTTGAACAAAGAAGACAAAATATTCGTTATTTAGTTATTGAATATTTTTTTTTCTACAAAAGTCGTTCCAAAGAGACAAAATATTCGATAGCTAAAATAGGCTTTTAAACTGTCTATGAATAAGGCCGTAAAATTCTTAAGTTTTACTTTTTTATCTAGTTTCTTTCAGAGAAGAGAATAAGATTACACTATAGCAAAATACCTATAAATATTTAACGTTTCCTTACTTACCAAATGTTAACGTAATTTTAGATGATAGTGTACTTAAATAAAACACCGCAAATACAATATTAAATTTATTAGTAAAAAATATTATACATCTTCCACAATATTGGGGAATTGATAACTTATTTAAATATTTGTTATAAGATTATAGTACTTCAAATTTTATAAAAATCGACATGCACTTGTCACTACAGCGTGAAGCACAAATCAATGGACACAGTTGTCGGTACGTTTGCTCGCAGGTCGGCGTGATGTGATAGCACGTCACATCACGTCTCATCACATCACATCACATCACGGTGGCGAACACGCAACCAAACAGTACTACAGTACTCGGTACACAGTACACACAGTTAAATGCTTGCTCCGATACGTCAATACATGCAGGGTACAAAGGAATATTCGCTTACATCTAACGATGTCTAAGGATACTTTCAGATTCGTCAATCACTATCCAAATTCTATACGTACTCATACATAAATATAAGAATTTCGGTTACAATACAATATAACAAAAATAAATATCTACATTCGGTCAACGTTAAACGCTAACTAAGTACAATGACACTGCCGTACCGCCGAAGGGGGCAAGTACTGGTCGTGGTCACCATCCGACTGTAGTCACTAGTTGCGCACGCTGCCGGCTACCTACGCACTCCATACATTCATGTACAATTCAATTATTTATAACTAATATTGTTGATAATTTCAAGTATTTTTTTTTTAATTTTCCACATTACCATTCGACAACAAACGAGTTATAATCCGCGTCAAATAAACATTAGAAGCGATACAAGCTTGGTGTTATGCTATATTATTATAATTATTATCATATACCTCACAGTACACATCGTCCGTACATTGAAATATACTAATTGTAAGTCCTAGCTTGAATAAAATGCCAAATGTTCGTACAATGGTACAATGTGACGCGTCCACATCGAAGAGGACATAATTGTGCGCAACGTAAACAAAACACGATTTATATTCTAAGACGAGCTAAGCGATTGTCGGGTACTACACTTTTATAATTCTATGCGACTAAAATATCGGATTATACATAATAATTGTATATATCAATGATAAAAAGTAAGATAAAATATAAAAAACGCACTTAAAACTTACACTTAACTAATAAACGATAGATATTTAGAATGAGCAGTAGGACTAAGTGAAGGATAAATAATGGTCATACTTGTAAACATCACCAAACATCCGAGGAGGTCAGCGACCACTCCGCTTGATCCCGTTCACCATTATTTGACTAAAACATATACTTCAAAAAACTACAAATAACATTCTGGCACATTGTAAAAACGATAAAATATCACTCGCCTATCATGTATAAAAAATGTCACAATTTAATTATAATAATAAAAAAAAACTCAAAATACGATAAATTCGTTACAAAAAACATGCGGACACGACACGAAATAAGATTATTAATTATTATTATTTTTTTTGTTTAAAACGTTCACATTTTTGTACTACCAATTAATTCTTACATTGCGAATAAAAAACAAGGCATTTTAAAATCACGACGAAAATGACCGACGACGATTACGAGCGTTATTGTTCTAAAAGGGTTGGCGTTTCATGTGGCCCGTAATCAAACAGCTGTAAGACACAAAGCACCATATACTCATAAATACATTAGGCGTAAACAAAGTGCACGCGGGTGCGTGGTCCGGTATGCGGCTCGCACACTATGACGAGTGGTACGCCGTCACGTATGAAGCGGGGAACATGCCCCGCCGGTGCGCTATCTCCCCCTGAAAACACACATTATTTTAAACTACTAACGGTCTACGGCGGTCCCTATATCCTATCTATCTTTAACAAGAGGTTATAATAGCTACCATTACTACGTCGGTACAATTATACGCTTCGTTAAACAAAGATAGACTTATATATTTATCTTGCCTGGCTATAAATAAATATATACACCATATATATACCTCTCTATCTTTGTTAACTGAAACATAAAATGAATTGAAATATCTAATGAAATATTTTGTTAAAGATAGATAAATTATAGAGAATGGCTGTAAAACAAGAGATTGAAATAGCTACCATTACTATGTCGATACAGTTCTATGCTTCAATAAACAAATATAATACGTATACATTAATGTTGCCTAAATATCTATAAATATATGCACCATATCTATATATCTCTATCTTTGTTAACTAGAACATAAATGCATCGAAATATCTAATAAAATCTCTCGTTAACACGTTGAGCGCCACGCGTATTTCTAAGACAATCCTGTTCAGGCCACGCGCGCCGCTTCTACGCGCTGATACTGTAGGGCCGGTGTTTCCGATCGCAGTAGTAGTTTACGTTTGAAAATTGATACCTATAGGCATTCATTCAACAGGTTATGCGCCAAATCAGTTCATTAAAGTTCTTGGCTCTGTGCTGACAAAAATGACTAATACTGTAATGGTACCAAATTAAGTAAATTTTAAATAATTTTTCTGTATAGTATTATTATTATAGTTCTCATGTTATATTCTGTCTAATGAAAGCTGAGAGTGCAAAATAGCGGGAAATTTAAAAAATCTAGCGCTTACAACCCTGAGTGTACTAAGAAATATGTAATCGATACTTGATGATTTAATTTTTTAATTGACGTATTTTTTCATTCTTAATCTTCGAGTTTTTCGTTTCGCTAATAATCCCTAAAAGTAAAACTTGCATTATTCAATTTATCTAGATAAGGTATATACTTGAAACTAAAAATCCACTAAGTATGTACAAAAAATCAGGAAGGTATTATAATCGCCATCATTTGGGGATTTTGGCTACGATGCTAGGTCAACGGAAAACACCTTACAGGATGTCTACAGACAGATCATGGCCAACGGAGTGGTCAGATATAAGGGTATTTTTTTCCATATTAGCTACTAAATCCTAATAGTTAATACGTAAACTGCTTATAAATACATTTGTTTAAAATAAATCAATCATCGTAAATAAAACCGAGCTACTCGACACCATCAATCCAACAGTTTCCAACTAAATCTGTAGTCTTCATTATTAGACTAATTGATAATTAATTAATAACTAGCATTATTCATTACACATAATACTTCTCTCGATAGTCGCAAAAATATCATATATAATATTACCGCAATCAATTAATTTTATTTGATGAATGCAGTAAAAAGTATCAACATTACTACAACCACCTACTTGCAATTTCGGAAATATTTAACAACAATCGCGATTTTTCTTTGAAAACGGTATTTCTTTCAAGTTTCACTGCTTCGTAATTATTAATCATGTTTAAAAGCACCTTTTTCACATTCTTTTTTATTCCTTTAGGCATTGTTTAATACTGAAAACTACAAAACTGTTCACAAATTGCTATTGAAGAGGTTATGTAAACAATAACTAATCATATTTGTTGCCAGTGTAAGAAAAAAAATATTCACTCTCAACTTTCATTAGACAGAATATACACGCTGTCAGCCAGTGATGGGTGACAAGGTCTGAATGGAAAGTCTAGTGTCAGCCATCGATGGCTGACGTGGCGCTCAAAGTGTTAAAGATAGATAGAGTATAGGAAACGGCCATAAAACCATTGACAAAAAGACATGGATGCTTTTTTTTTTTTGAATGAATGGCGGGACGAGCATGCCGTTCGTCTGATGGTAATCTATACGACCGCTTATAAACAGTAGCAAAACCAAACAACACCTTGAATAGCAAAGCAAAACTTAGCATTCCACTGCGCTCGCCATCCTGAGACATACGATGTTAAGACTCAACATGTCCAGTAGTTACTCTGACTACAATGTCCTTTAATCCGAAACACAACAGTGCATTTACACTGCTGTGGGAGAAATAAACATTACCCAGGCGGCCTCTGACATATGAGAGACCTACCACCAGTAACCAATAAGCACACCTAGTTGTAAATGCAAAAATACTTAAGACCTATTTATTGTACGCTATGTGTTCATACCTGCCACCAGTTCTGGTCGGAGCGGTCAGTGACAGTGATGACGTCACCACGCCTGAACTCCAGCTCGCCAGCCTCTTGCGGAGTGAAATCGTACAAAGCTTGCACTAGCATCTGAAAACGAAAAAACATTATGATTATTATTTCTTTTAATTAGGAATTTTGTAACGCTGATTTAAATAAATTTATTATTCACAATTGTTCAGCGATTACGCCTTCTTTCTTCCTTGATAATTCAAATAACATTACGTGCGTATTTATAAATTAAATAAATCCAAATCTGAATCTGTATCAACTATCAGCCCACTGCAAGGCACGGGCTCATCTACAATCGAGAGTACGATTGAGAGTGGTTAGGCCATATAGTCCAATTAACACAAATAAAGGCTTACATTTGGTAAAAAAAAATCTCATTAGTGATAAGCATAACTAATATACCATAGAAATAAGGTAGGTAAGGTTTTATATTTTCCTTGTTACAATGTTGGAATTACAATATTTTCAGGTAACATTGCGTGATGTTATTTATTATATAACAACCATGATAAAAGAGAAAGCGATGCCCCCCCTCTCATATCAATATCTACAATATTTGAAATATTTGAATGAATAATGAGTAGTTTTAATTTTCTCAAGTTCTTGAAATCTATGCCAACCGATTGAGCTTTATATCCATAGCATTAGTTTTTCATGATTTTATTATTTAATTGGGTGATATTGAACTATTTCAAAATATAATATATTAAATTGTTGAGTTTAGAAAGCATTAGAAATTAATCCATCAAAGCCGTCTTTTATTTAAATTCATAAACTAACTGTTGTCTCAGGCTTCTTGCGAATCCCGAATGAATTTCAGGACAACATCCCAGGATTTCTTTTTTTTTTAATACATCCTAAGATCACAAACTAAGATCGGGTCTTTTGTCGTTGGTATCAGAAACTTCGAGAGATTTTTCGGTCACAAATATTTGTCTCGGTGCGGGGATAGAACCCGCGGTCGATCGAAACCCCTCACGTTTCACATCCGGCGTCTAACCACCTGCACCACGGAGGTTTTCAATGCATCCTCCAGCAAAACTACGGTTTAAGATACACGTGTCTAAGATAGTCTAACAAAATCCATTATCCCTACAATAAATTGATTTGCAAAGGCAATAACATGCCGCGAAATTGTACGTAAAATTGTTTTTTTTTTTATTAATATTTCTTGGAATGGCGAGACGAGCTTGCTGTTCCCTTGATGGTAAGCGATACGGCAGCTCATGAACAGTAGCAAAACCAAACAACACCTTGAATTACAAAACTATGCTTAGTACGCCACTGCGCTCGCCATCCTGAGACAGCATGTCAAGTCTCAATAGTTCCAGTAGTTACTCGGGCTAATGTCCTTTAAACCGAAACACAACAGTGCATATTCACTGAGGTAGAAATAGACATTGCGGCAGTAACTACCCAGGCGGTCTCTCACATATGAGAGACCTACCACCGGTAAGTGAATGGCAATAAATATAGATCGGAATCGGCGCACCCCGACATAGGCGATATATCCGAATAGTCAATAAACGCATTAGCCGCGCACTCGCCGACAGACCGACATTGTGCCAATGTGCTGACCGAGTTATTTTCGTTGTATTATCAGGGTCATAGAGCGGTCGGATACTGCTGTAAACATTACCGTAACCTGCCGTGATAATATTACAGATAATAGCAGAAAAAAAACTTATGACTTTAAAATATTTACTCGAGTCTTTCATCTATGATTTTTTTCATATTTCGCAATATCAAAATATCTTGAAAACACTAAATCTCCCTCCTTACAATTTATTACATAAGCCTGACAAACAGCCCATCTAATCGTAAGAAATTACTAGCCTTAAACATCTAGAAGGCTAAATAACAACGATATTTCAGCATAAATATCTGTAGTAAAAATCACACAAAACTTGAAGCATCGATAGCAAATATTTCAACTATTCTGTCTCTATTCTCAATCCACTCTGCGGGCCGAACGCAATGTAAATGTGTCAGGGAAGTAATGTCTGACGTCATCGATACTCAGAAGTGTTCGTACACTCCCGCAGCTGAGTATGGAGTGGGAAAACCCTTTGTAAAGGATAGGACATTTAATATCTCCAATAGTATGTGCTGTATTTTATTAATAAATAATCTGTGATATATCGGCTCATAAATTATGTTCCACTGCAGAACGCAGGCCTCTTTTACGATTGAGGAATTTAAACTTCAATCCAGTTTGGACTAGTGCAGATTGCTGGACTTCATTTTTGGGAGCCTTGAAGAGATTCTTGGGTATGCATATTTTAAGTTTCTCTACCATGTTTTCCCTTAACAAAAAAGTAATGTATGCGAAATATTATCAGCAACTAGAAACTGACATATTTAAAAAAATCCAGGGTTTGTGCTTTGGACTCAAACTTCTAAATGGTCTTTTTATTCTTCTGTTTCTGTTTTGTCAGTGCATCTACGAACTAGCATATCATATTTGTATTTTAATACTGTTTTACATAATAATGTTAATTTATCATAATAATTTAAACTTTAATGACATCAATTTAAAGTTCATAATTAAACAATCAGTCCAGTTAGTTGTTTACAAATAATTTATCGAAGCAGTGGCTTGCACTATACCTAATGTAAAATGTGTAATCGTAGGGTGCCCTTGTACCCTACGTTTACATTAAGGAATGTCGCCTTAATATTTAGAATGTTATACTTATAACGAACGAATATCATTTTGGTACAAAATAGATCTACTGCTGCATATTATATGCAAATATGAAAAGTTGGGATAATTTACAAAACTTTTGAGATGATTCTGGTCTTTTGATACCTAGATTTAAAGAATTTCGTGGCAAAAAAATTTGCTTCCATAAAAACTTTGTAATTTAGTGTGTACAAAGAGAATAACTGTTGATGCATTGGAAACCAAGACTAGGAGAGAATATTTTCGGTGGAAAGAAATTGTAACCTGTCAGTAACCGTTATGACTTACGGCTCAGATTGTAGTGATAAGTGGGGAAATTAGCTGCCACTACTGTAATATATCTTTTTGAATTGAAAACCTTCTTGAATGCTATTCTTGAATCTCCTTCATGATATGATCTACATAATACTCAAAGAATGTATTATTTTAAGATTCTTTGTAAGTACTAAAAATACACGTGATGTTGGATGGGAGGGGTCATAAATCTCACCACGTATCACTAAAGGGGAGGGGGGTTAAAATATGCTAAATAAAAGATCACGTGATTAATAGACGGCCTCTTTCCTCGCCAATACCCCATTACTAATCATATCTTTACCCTCTTATAAGGATCATCAACATTCAACATCGCGTTTTAGTCTAATTTCAGCTGTACTCACCTCTTCAGGCACGACGTCTCTAAGCTTGACGTCCTGCAGGCGGCTGACGGAGGCGGTGCGATGATAGTCTACCAGCTCGTTGAGCGAGTTGAACTTCACCACCCACAGGAAGAACTTGCTAGACGCGTCCCGCAACACCTTGAAGTGCTGCACGCCGTCCGGACATCTGCAACACGCAATTTAATTATCATTAACGATATAGTTTATTAGTAAATGATGAGTTGAATTTTTTTTCTATAATATAGGATCAACAGTGGCACGCAGAGTTGATCCCAAGCAATGTGGTTCACCCAATATTTTATGGACACTTGCAAAAAGTAAACAAGGAATTAATAGAAATGGAATAATTTGGGAAGTCATTCAAAACATCAGAAATGTAATGGATAATTTGAAAGTTTTACTCCTGTAGTTCTTATAATGCATCTGCTTCCCAAACAGCGTGGCTTCCACGAGGATAAGTTATCACCCTAATTCTCCAAAAATTTGGAAACCAATAAAATTCCTTTCTCAGCATCATAATTGGCAGCGAATTCTTGTTTGTTTTGAGTTTGGTCGAACAGTAAATATGCTATCAAAATCTTACGTATCATAAATCAACCGTCTCGTATCGTAGCATCATCGGAACCCAATTTTTACGAAGTAAATGTGGCACATCTGATGTAACAGACGTGAATCCAACTCGTAAAAATATCCACTTCAATATGAGAATCGATAAAGGCCCGCCGCGCCGCATAGACACCGCGCATCGCCGTAATAGAGACGGCCAAATGTTTGCTTTCTATTAAACATCGTGTTGATACAGTTCAATCTATCTAATGTTACGTCTGTTGGTACACTACATATAGATATTGTGAACCAACGAAATTGAGGAACATATATTATTGTAGAGTGAAATTGATTTAAAGCAATTCTACTATGAATGTATCGGAAGAGAACAAAAGTCTCTTTCTGGGTAATAGAACTGCGATTGTTTTGAAGCCATGACAAATTAAGAAAACTTTGATACACATCACCAATAGATTATCTTCCAAGTGTCCTCTTAAAAGATGGATCCGCTGGTCATCCATATGTACAAAATGTAAGATTATAGGAAAGATCTTAGTAAGTCAGATAAGCTAGATGTAAGCGGCTTTTAAAAGATTATTGTGAAATACTTTGGGAGAATGATTAGCAGTAAACCTCCTAAAACTGAAAATGATGATAGTGATTAATAAAGAAATGAATCATAAGAAAGGATGAAGTAAATCTACTGTAAATAAATGGCCTCGCGCTAGTGACAAAATAATAATGTCTTCCTTACTAGTGAGTGGTTAATTCTATACAGCATTTGCGCAATTAAGTCCTTCAACCCTTCTATGTCTTTGCTTAACTTTAATGGTGTGGAGTAATGAGTAACTTTGACCCTAGCGAAAATGAAAATGGTAGGGTTGAATTGCAAACCCCAATCGTTTAGTCGATAGGGGTTCAAACACTGAATGAGGGAATATTTATCCTGCACATATCCTCGAAAGTATCACATGTTTGTGACATACTTTAAAATGATATGAGTTTGTGCCATACAAATACAACACAATTTAGGGATTTAGATACAAATAAAATCACACTCACTTCCTTGATATAATTAGGTCGTTAGAAATCGCGATTGCCTTATAGTATCTATAGTTGACCATAGCATTATCCCAAAATTAGTTATGGTTGTTGTAAGGAAAAGCCAATTACATATAAAAAAGCCAATTATATTACATATCCATTTGAGATTTCTATATGGATATAAATAAAAAGAAAAACGATATAAGTTATATTCTTTGTACGCTCAAGATCTTAAAGTTAGTAATTACTAATGTGTATAATAATTAATTCTTGGAATTCATAATTACGAGCGTCCGGATCCTCTAAACAACGTTTTACATTTATCTGTCGATATCACTGTGTACTATTGTTGTAGCATTAACTTCATTCAAACACTTTGCTTCTCTAACTTCTAAATTGTCAAATGCAAACATGCCTTTAAAACTTTTCTACATTTATCAAAACGTGCACCTTTACCTACACTCGACGCAATCTCATTACCATCAACGTGTCTTTTTGTTGGAAACGTTTTAATCAAAAAGTTATATTCCGAGTAATTATTCCATTCAGTAAAGTTGGAAAGTACTTATGAGATGTTCTTTTTCATGCCGTTGTTCTAGACACTTAACGTATGCATTGTGTGCGTGGAGAAATCCTCTCGCGGTTGGTATAAAAACATTTTTTGTTTCTCTTCAAACTTTTTTGCTTTTATTTTATATTTCTCTCGTAATTTCGCAACAGCCTTGAGCGTCAAAGGCTTACTGCCTAAATTATATAGCGACACAAATATGAAAATCCTTACTGAGGCGTGGTTATGGGCGTAATTTGCTTCGCAAAAGAAAATGTGCCCCTTTGTAGCTTATATCTGTTTTTGTCGCATTATTTCAGACATATGACCTCTATTAAATATATAGACATCCATATAGACCTGATGATTTAGGAATAACAAGTTACTGTTATTTAAACTTTTAATAGTTAAACATATAACATTTTTAATTGTTCTATCGACACCGAAGTTTTAATCAATGCTAATAAAACTCTGGTAAATCACACCACCACTGTGGCCAATACAAACAAAACTCTACCTATTCGTGAATCGAAGCAAAATCAGATTCCAAATGCTAATCCAGACTCAAATCTATTCCGAGATTATGAACAACTGAGGTAGCGTTTAATTCCTGGAGAAGGGTTGGCTAGGTAGAATACGATAAGCCGATAAAGACATAATTATGTTTCACGCCTTATTCACCATTTCTACTCGCAGCTTTCATCGGGTAAGCGGATTAACGCTACGTCCCGTCGTAATAAGATTATTGCCGCGCTCGATATTGTTCGCCGTTTTACCGCTGTATTGTTCATAGTGCCCTGGTACACTGGAAGTAAAGGCTAGATGTTTGGAAGGCAAGAAGTCTATCTATAAGCTCTTCGTCTTTCCTACTGTAGGAGACAAGTTTCTTTTACGGTTGAGGGGGTCCAGGCTAGTTCATCACACTGACCTATTTCGGGTTGGCGGACTTGACAGGCCTTAGAAATTCTTTCTACAGTTCTTGGTATGCATGGTGACCCACGATGTTTTTCTTCGTCGTTAATGTAGGTTATACTTATTTACAAAATAAAATACGAAAAAGTAAGTATCTGGATACTTATACTGGTATAACCTACGAAAACAACCACAGTATTTCTAAGTTATGTCTGTATTGGGTAGCTATCTGTATCAACCCATATACGTCATACTGCAGGACATGGGTCTCTCTTATAATTGAGAGTACAATTGAGAGGAGTTAGGCCATAATTATATTTAACCACACTGGCCTAGTGCGGGTTGGCGGACTTTAGATAACATAGAAATTCTTGCAAATCCTACCTACATATCGATACGACATTTTCGTTTACCGTCATAGTGCGTGGTGATTGACCGTCTGACTCCAAAAGTCAGATTTGTACGCTGGGGGATTTGAACCAGAGACCACTGTGATCATGTTGGCAGTCGCGTTTATTCATACCAGCAAGCCACCACGCAGTTACTGGGTAGTTAGAAGCTATTAACCATTTTAATAACTTATAAGTACCCAATAAAAAAGGTAACCATCTAAATGATAAATAAAAACGAATAAATCGAATTATATTCTTGAATACATTTTCATACAGTGTAATTTGCAGTATTGTAATTACTATAATATAATCAATATTATATTCTGAAATAATACTTTACACTCTAGCTGCAAATTATGTAATGTAACGCGAATGAAAAAGCAGCAGACGATACACCCACACTTATTTTTAAGGTTCCGTACCTAAAACGTAAAAACGGGACCGTATTACTAAACTCTCCTGTCTGTCTGTCTAGCTAGAGAGCTGAAATTTTCACAAATTATGTGTTTTCATTGCCGTTATAACAACAAATACAAAAAAAAAAGGGGTCCCCCATACAATAAACGTGTTTTTATTTTCGTTTTTTTTTTCTTATTATTAATAACGGTAACAAGTAGACGCTTAAAGAACATCGGCCATAATGGACCATGAAGGGACCAGTTATGAATGGTACATCAAAAAATAGTACGATTTATTCGAATTAAAATGCATATTTCCATATATTTTTAAACTAGCTGTCGGGCCCGGCTTCGCCCGGGTGCAGATAGTTTTTGAGTCCAATCCACATCAAGAACATATTATTTCGCGTGTCTACTAACTATATTTCCCGCGTGCCGTCGACTATATTTCCCTTCCGTAGGAGAGGACATCCCGTGCCAACAATTTGAATTTGAAAGAGTAGAAAATATGTATATTTGGTTTCCTGACTCATCCCACGGGAACACTACATTTTTCGGGATAAAAAGTAGCCTATGTGTTAATCCAGGGTGTCAGCTATCACTATACCAAATTTGAAAGAGTAGAAAATATGTATATTTGGTTTCCTGACTCATCCCACGGGAACACTACATTTTTCGGGATAAAAAGTAGCCTATGTGTTAATCCAGGGTGTCAGCTATCACTATACCAAATTTCATCAAAATCTGATGAGCCGTTTTTTCATGAAAGAGTAACAAACATACATACAAACTTTCACCTTTATAATATTAGTAGGATAGCCGGATAAAAAAGAAAATCTTTAGGTGTTTTAATAATATTGAACGCGTATGAGCGCGTTCCATCACTCATACTTTGTTTCAAAATAAGGTTTTAACTACAGCGTTGAAGGTAGTCAGTGCTAAATTAAAAATAAAGTGTAGGTATTTTCTATGACACATATGACTTCTGAGCGCTGTCATTTGCTTTCTTGTGATTTCCAATTTGCGCCTACTGTTATTTCTCTGTTTATGACTTGGCTTTGATAACGGGCTCCGATAAACCCTTGCATTTCTGAAGACCTTGTACGATTGACCATTGGATAATGATATCGCTTTGTGATTTCGTTAAAAGTGCGAAGTATTCTCATATTTCCAACATGAACCCGGAGCGCCAGTCTGTCCTTCAACATTTGTTGCATTGTGTTCATATAATTCAGCATAGTGTTTCAAAATTATGTTCTTGTTTTATGTTGTTATTTTTGACAATGACATTATAATGTGCTATTTTTTTTATACGTGTAATCCTAACCTAAAAAGTTACAAATATATGAAATATTTTAATAAATCCGGCTTTTTTATAACCTTCATCTATTTGGACATAATTCCTCAGGCCCTATGCAACAAAGTAAACTATATCTCAGTTGTGTACACTATATTTTTTTGCCAGGTCCCAATATGTATGGGCGTGACCGATGTTCTTTTGCACAGAATATTTAATTGTAAAATAAAAAATGAAATAAAAATAAAGTAAATATTACAGGGGGCCTCCTAACAACAAATGGAATTATTAAGCAATTTTTAACTCGATCTTAACACGAACAAACGTGATTTTTAGGGTTTCTTTTATAAATGGTACGGAATCCTTCGTGCGCGAATCCGACTCGCACTTGTCCGGCCTTTTTAATAATCTTTTCCCAGAAAATTCTGGTATGAAAAATTCTTAATTTCTAATATTTCTGAAGGAAAATATTTCTTAAAATAAAGGCTGTTTTGATGAAAGTTATTTTCAACATGAGCAGTAATACCCGGTAAGTTGAAGGCAATTAGCTACAAAACACTATAAGAGTATTAGTCGTTGCCATAGTGATGTGAAAATGTACGGCATTATTATATTGGAAATTGATAGGGGAATATAATTAGATACAATATGATGGCTCTCAACACAATTCTACTGAAAAAAATAATTATATTAAACTTTTTTATTGCTATGACTGGCGAGACGATTACGCCATTCGCGTGATGGTAAGCGATACGATCGCTCATAGACAGTGGCAAAACCAATCAGCGCCATGAATTACAAAGCAATGGTTGGCATTCCACTGCACTCGCCATCCTGAGATACAAGATGTTAAGTAAAGTACTCTGTGATGTTAAGTCTCAATATGTGCAGTAGTTACTCTGTATTTTTTCTGTGTTGTTGTTTATTCGTATGGAGTGAACAAATAACTTTATGACCCTATATTTGTTTATTTTACGAATTAAAGAATCGGGTTTCAAAATTTCGAGACCTATGGCTTTCTCGAGCTTTAAATAAATCGTGTACCTAATTTTTATTCAAAGTATACATTATAAAGTAGTGAAATATATAATATCTAGAAAAAATAAAATAAAGAAAATGTGTCGCATAATATGAGTATCATAATCGTCTTTCGATATCCACAAAAATAGAGCGTTCCTGCCAAGACATGTTTACAACTCACTAAGTTACAACTCACACTTTTGGTACAAACAATAGTCATATCTTACAATACAATAACATTACTAATACGTTTATGACACATTCTTAGTTGTATATCAGTTTTCAGATGAAAAAAATGTTTTGAGTTCTTTTTTATTTCGAAGAGAAAGTTTAGTCAATTAGTTGTATTGATTTGGATGTACTGAGGATAATCTCATTCTTTGTATAGGTATAATAAGATAAGCTATTGGCCTTATGAATCACCAAGCTTTGGTGCTTTATAACAGTTTTTTTATTGCAATGAATGGCGAGACGAGCATGCCATTCGCCTGATGGTAAGTAGGGATTTTCATGTAAAAAAATATCGATATTTTTGTCGATATAATATATCGTAGTGTTCTAGCGATACTTTGCGATATATCGTACAAATATATCGATATTTTGGATATATCGTAAGCGATTAATATTTAGTCGTCTGTGCCTGTGATATAGTACGAAGCTACAGATTATAAATTATGTAGGTAGTAATTTATACAGATTTAAATTACTAGTAGTGCTGCCCTCACGGAGAGTAGAAGAACTTCGTGTCTTTACGTTTTATTATTGTGAACAACTTAATTACAGACAGATATAATCATTTTATAAAAAAAGAAGTGGAATGGTCTTCTCTTTTAATTTCTCCCGATAATTGATATATCGACTGAAATATATCGATTGTACGTATCGATACTAGATGATTCGATAATATCGGGTTCAATCGATATATCGCGTACATATATCGATATTTTACGCAGTATCGATTTATATCGTGCACTCCTAATGGTAAGCGATACGACCGCTCATGGACAGTAGCAAAACCAAACAACACCGTAAATTACAAAGCAATGCCTGGCATTCCACTGCGCTCGCCATCCTGAGACATAAAATGTTGAGTCTCAATATGTCCCGTAGTTACTCCGGCTGCAATGTCTTTCAATCCGAAACACAATAGTGTATTTACATTGCTATTTGACAGGAGAAATATACACCTGGTGGTACCTCTCACATATGAGACCTACAACCAGTAAAAGTTAAAATTCCCTTGCTAATCCTGACTCCACAGGAGTTGTAAAGGGTGAGAGACACCGATACTATTTTAAGTCTATTTGCAATACATTATTTCAACATTGTAACATGGAATTTCCAATAGATAAATTAGCAGGTTGGTTAGTTTAAATTATTTTGCAGTTTAGGTTTAGGTAGTTTAAATTATAGGTTATTCGTGCACATGCTTCGATCAAATATACACTAGATACACAGTTCCCTGTAAAAGTTCTGTTAAAAAGTGGCACCGATGCATGACATTAAAAAAAGTAAACAAAAAGATCACATATTCCAAATATATTAACACAAATTCCACCTTATTCCTGGAGCTTAAAGTAGCTTTTCAAATAATATTGTCTAAAGTTTTACGACGTTTTAGATGCAACGGTCGGTGCGTGACTGAAGGCGAAAGAGTGCTTAAGCACTCTTTTTTGGTGCCATTTTCTAAGCGCTCATGTTGTATCTAGTGTATATTTGATCGAAGTGCACATGATACTGAGTGATCAACGCCTAGACATTCTGCACGTGAAGCTGATTAAAAGCCTATGGAAATTACTTTTAATACCTACCAGTCTGGGGCCCTACTATATTCATCCGAACGAACGAACGAACGAAGTTGGGCCCTACTATATTCATCCGAACGAACGAACGAACGAAGTTCGATACTTCGGACGATCGACATACGAATGTATCTACCCTGTAAAAGTTCGAAGTTGTATAACGTAAATGGTAACCATAAGTCAATTACGACCATAATTATATGTAGGTACAATCGTATCGTATATAAACTGCGATTATCCGAAGTTTCGAACTTCGTTTGTTCGGATAAATATAGTAGGGCCCAACTTCGTTCGTTCGTTCGTTCGGATGAATATAGTAGGGCCCCAGGCCACTTGTCTAATAATATCCATTTGTAAACCTATCTAGATTTCGCAAACATGATGAACTGATAAAATGTTCCCGTAATTGGTTGATTAAAAATCCTTTTTGTGTCCTTTTCCAGTATTAGCACAAGGACTTTTTAATCGAATGTACACGGCGCGGCGTTCCGGGATTCCAATTCCTAATATCAATTTCAATATTTATTAAGCGGAATAAGTTGACTCAGCATAATCGACAATTTAAACTTAAAACATGTTGACATACCTCACTGATATGATAGCAATGACACAGTAATGAGTAACGTTTCTAGGGGAAAAAATGAATTTGTTGCGTGAACATCGAACCATTTTTCCTGTACCATCGATGCAGACGCGAACGCTTATGTTAGCAATCTATAAATAAATGTGGATACATATTAACAATACTACATTCGTATTTCGTACATTGGACGTACAAAAAATAATCTTATATGTCTGAAACGAAGGTTATTTTTAATTAAGTATTTTGTGTCGGCATATCGGCTGGCGCTGGGTGCGTAGACAAGGCTCCGTTTAATATTATAAATCACAAACTGGTTTGTTCTCGTATCAATGTTTGACTCATCGAGTTTACTGCCCCGGATTTGGAAAATTAATAACATAGTTTCCATGGTTTTTTTTCTAGTGCATTAATCAATAGACCGCTGTCTAGATTTTATCATGTTTGAGACATGTTAACGTTCAATAGAAGCTTTTTCGATGTCTAAATTGTAAATAGTAATTATCTCATCAGCACCTTGTATATATCAGTCATATGTATGTATCAGTCCATATACGTCCCACTGCTCGGCATGGATCTCCTCTACAATCGAGAGCGCGATTGAGAGTGGTTAGGTCGTATGGTCCCCCAAGGCCCAGTGCGGGTTGGCGGATTTTACATACCACAAAAATTCTTACAACTCGCTATGGTATTAAACTACGTAGGTATAATTAGGGATTACTCTTGTTTTGTGGATGAATGCATTTACAAAAATGATTTTTAATACGCTATACAAATATCGATTTATACCAACAAGTGTCGACGCAGAATAATACTACTCAACCGTTGTGCCAATCGGTTGTCAAAAGGTCAGAAAGATTTGAATACTTGACAAAAAACATTAGGAGTCAGGTAGTCATGCTCCCTAAACAGCACTTGAGACGTTAAAAGGCTGCCCTTAGATACAAAGTACACACTTTTATTGCCAAAACAACGCAACCATAAAAATAGTTTACGATTGTTTGGCCCAACTTTTTCCACGACAATGCGTTTATTGGCCCATAGCCGTCACAACTTTCAACGTCTATTGTGCTACCTACACCTTGTAATAGATTGTTACTACCTCGTAGACCAATGAGACAGGTGTTCACGACTTTAGGCATGACATTATTGACAGCTATGAGGTCAACGACCTCTCAAGGAGGTACAGGTTCCGGTTAAGATTCAATGCCAGCTTAACGATTGGCAATATCATAAATCAAATAGCCAATACCGAATGTGCCCAATTTGCAAACATTTGATCAACGTCATTTACAACACAGGAAGTTTGGAAATAGTTTGTGCAAACCTCATTTCTTGTTTCCAACCTGCAAATGTTTGGCAAAAGCTAATAAAGATACGAAGAAAATTTAGAAAAGAACGGAAGAAAGGTGCAGCCTTCGAGGCTTCTAACACCAAAAAATTCTTAATTGTTCAACTACAATTTTAAAACAGTGAACTGCTATCACAAAAAAATCAAAGTGCATGTCATTTCAGCGCAGAGCATAGATTATTTAATCATAACCCGGTGCCACAGAGGCGAGATTCAAATGACTAACGCTGAATGCCAAGACGGTTTCACGACAGAATAAAAAGTACGAATTACATTCCGTGAGTCACAACGCTCTCGCTGTGTTGGGCTCGCATTTTTTTTATTATCCACCAATTTAACCTCTAATGGAAATGTTTGCCGTGCGTCAGTCTGCTAATAGGGAACACTCGACTATTGACTAATATGGCAACAATAACTGATAGATTATTGTTTTATATTTATTGCCATATATGGATTGATTAATTATTGTTTTACACGTGGTATTTATTACCAAATATGGATATTTATTGAATGATTAAAATTAAATTGAAACAAGAATCTACATATGATATGAAACATGGTCACGCTCGACTAATCAAAACATTAATCATACAATTGAAAACATAATGAAACTTTAATATCATCCAACAGAACAATCTTGACCAAAATTTGAAGCAGTATTTATTAGTTTAACCTTTTGAGTAATTTTAGGCATGAAATGATGTAATTTTTAGATGAGATAGAATTATGAATGGGTATGACGATGGAATGTGGAATTATTAATATCACAAACGCGAATCCGTTGATTGAAGTTGGTAAGGATATGTACCTTTTTTGAAATTATTCATTTAAAATATTAAGAAAAGCAAACAGATTGTACCTACAAATCTCGCAAATAGTTATTACATAAAACCAATTATTTATTGTAAATCTATAATTTGATCGGATTAGTAAAGGAACTATGCAGTCAATTCGGTGTTGATCATACTAAACATTATAATAAAATATTCAGTTGCACACGCAACAGATTTTTTTACAATAAATTAAACATTCAATAGATATGAAACAATCAGTACT
This sequence comes from Hyles lineata, assembly GCA_030180105.1. NCBI lineage: Eukaryota > Metazoa > Arthropoda > Insecta > Lepidoptera > Sphingidae > Hyles > Hyles lineata. Next base: position 10,025,273 of record JARJEE010000016.1, read on the forward strand.
TCAGTGAATTAATCTATGCTTACAATTTCTCAGCGACCACGGCAGACAATAAGCCATTCCGCGGACTATTACGACCGCCCTCACTGAATATTAATAGAGACGCATCCTCTTTTAGCGTTTTCTAAAAACTCGTGGTATTTTTTATACAATAATTGTTGAAAAGTTCGTGTATACGTAGACACACTGTCGGATCTTCACAGATATTCGTTTGTTTACCCTTCCACAACACTAAAATAACTGTACCAATTCCGTTGGGTTTATACACGGCTAAACATCTCGCGTGTTATACTACAACATGAGATACAGCACTTTATTCCGGGATAATGAACGTCCCGGGTACAGCGTCCGATATCCGAGATGCCATTAGCTACCCGGCTACACTTTGTGAAGGTTTCACGGAGTAATTATTTGACCTTAATGGTTGTGATGATGTATGATATTTTGTTGATAAAATGTAGCTGAAATAATTAATGTTTATAACTTTTTTCCCACTACTGGGCAAAGGTCTCCCTTAACTCCTTGCACTCATCTTAATCAGTTGTTGATGCCATGCATTTATAACTTTAGCGTGGTAATTTCGAGTACAGGGCATGTAACTGAAAACGATGCATTGGACGTCCACCCGTCAGGACGAGAGATGACATTATGAATATTGTAGTCATTGGATGCAGGCCGCTTTTCTCAAGTCGGTATGGAAATCTTGTTTGGCTTAAGTTCAGCGGTGGGCGTCCTTAGGCCGATGATGAAATGTTTTTAAGTGGTAATCTTTGGTTGTCTGGAAGAAACCGCCAATTGCGATAAGAGCGCCAGTTGTTCCGTTGTTTCAAAAGAATATAAACTGTTTACTTGTATGTAATGCATGGTGAACAATAAAGTGTTATCTATATAATATCATGCTGTAGTTGGTTTATACTACAGATTTATATTAAGATGGCCCCATCAGATTGTCCCACGTCTCATGGAAATTTACGACATTTCCTTGAGTGAGTAAGATTCTTGGAGCCTACAAACATAATATTTTCCTTCCTCTTTTCCATTTTTTTAAATTCCGTTCATTGCAATTGAAAGATATATGTCATTCCATCCGTTTTAGTCCAGAATAGAAATCTACGAAAAACTTTAATAATGTGGAATCAAAAACAATAATAATTTATATTTCCATTAATTTAACATAAAGGGCAATAAATATATAAGCTGTTTCCACAAATATTTGCAACTACAACGCAAGTATAAAACTAGTGTTAGCCTAACCGATGTTAGTATTCCAGATTCGTTTAGTATCGACCCGTCACGAACTTTTCTCGCGAATAACAGAGCGCTCCGAAGCCGGCGGACTCCTACCAACACACGCCTAGGGTTCCTGCTAATTGCTGAGGGCACGTGATAAAGAAACCTAATATAATCCTAATACACTGATGACTTAATTGTATTTTTTTTTCTGGCACGTACATGGTATCTAGACTGCGACAAAAAACGAAGGCAGGTGGTACTTTTAGTGACTTCAGACACATTGCAACTGCTTCGTTTTCGGTCGCAGTCTTGATGTTATACCCTGTATAATAGAGAAAAAGATTCACAAAAATAATAGAAACATCTCGCACCCCCATTTAAGAAGAAAATCAGCCCCGCGTGCTGGCTGGATAGCATGTATTAAAATAAATATCCTACACGACCCATTTGGACTTCGTCAAACATTGCAAATAACCTAAAAGATATAAGATTGTGTCATGGGTATCAGTAACTAAATAACAAGTAAATGCCGCCATTTACTTGTCAATTAGCTTACGAGTCTCGGTTATGAACAAAATACGAGCGAGCGCGGCGATCCGCTATGATTGAATTAATTATACGGAATTTTTGTTTAGGATAGGCACCGCGGCCCGGCTTCATTCGGTGCCAATTAATTTCTATTTTACACTCAATAATAGGTTTTAAATAAATCTGAGTAAATAAATCATTCGAACTTCGCCACTCCTTATCTTTCTTTAAGTGAGTTTAGAAACATAAAGTACGCTTTGTCTTTCTCGAGGTTTCAGCTAACTTATTTGAAAAACTTCATTACGAAGTGTTCAGTAAGTTAATCGTAAAAAGGTAACAAACAGACACAGCTACTCTCGCATTTATTAGTGTACATAGTTTACTGCTAGATCAAGTCTGTCTATTACGTAATGCTGCTTTATATTGCAGAGAATAGACCGGTATAAACCCCGGAATTTAAGATGGCGTGAAATGTGATTTAATAATCCAGTCTAGATTTGGAGAATTGAGGTCGGCAGGGGTTATTCAGACTAAATCAACCCTTATTCCGGGGATTTTTTGCCGCAGGATCGTAGGCTCCGTAATCAGGTGACCCACGCGTACATAATTTAGTTAGGGACAGCCGACTGTCCCTTACAAATAAAGAGTAAAATGTCCATCTTTATGAAAAATCGTTTCTGACTTACATTCCGCAGAGGACTTATGTAACCGAGAACACAACTTCACAAAATTACATTTTCAAATCACTTCAGTACAGAAACTACACATTTACGAGTCGTGTTCGCTTTAGTCTCAACGGGAATGAATCCGATTTAGTTCGCAACTTCTAACTAGTTCCCGCTTTCAGTCCGCCGCTTCTAGACTCTAGAGAGATTTAGCTACATACATTTGATCGATTTATTGAACTTTACAACTACTCCGTAACAACTAAAAAGGAGAGATTTTTTAAAGGTTGCTTCTTACAAGTTTTCTTCCCCTATGTCAGAGGTGCTTTAATAAACACGAATGTTACATTCTTTAACATGGATCAATATGTTAAGAAAAAACCATAGATACAGAAAATCCTCCTTGTTCGAAGTCATTTAATAAGCTTATTATATTACAATATATTATTTTACTAAAATGGTGAAGGAAAACATAATATATTATACATTATGGTATGAAGATTTCCTGCAATTTAGTATATGTGGTGACATGATTTGCAGAATAAAATCATTAAACTTTAACAGGTTAATACAAATATTTAATATTGTACTCGGGAAAATATAAATTGAAGCAATAACTTTAAATGTTGTTTTTTTAGGTTTGTCATTCAGTCCGAATTTATATTAAAGTGTAGTGTTAATTTTTAGTTATTTGTAAAATTGTGTCTGTTTTTGTTTCATAAAACAACATATTAAATGCATTTGGTTATTCTGCCGATGCATGCCTGTTTGTGAGAGGGCAGTCGAAGTCGCGTATTTTTATGAACTATTCATTTGGAATGTAAGTAAAAAATGCTTTCTTTATGTCTAGGTTTCATAAATATACGTAAATTATAATTGCATTTTCTTGTTCGATATGTTCTGATTTTAGATTATGTAAATTCCAAAACAGTGACTTTAAAAAATGCCCGCATTTGACTTTCTGCCCTCTAGATCTACTGCCCACGGCAGTAGTATCGAATGAAACGATAAATAAGCAAGCAATTTAAAAATTACAGTAATCATTGCTCACATGATCACCCGGTAAATCTAGAAAATCGTAGAGGCGCGAAATTGAGAAGAGGGTGTGTAAAGCAGCAAGGATGTGAGGGTAGGTCGTAATTAAGAAACCGCCCAGGGCGCTAGAAATAAGTTCTATACATAGTCTTTTGTTTTTGCACCAGTTCGGATAGCAACCCTATGTGCCATAGTAATATTGCCTAAGGCGACAATTGTTTTAAACCGGAACTAATGTTAAGGCACAGAATACTAACAGAAGTCAAGCTTGTGTATGTACTTCACTTTTGTTGCCACACTCACACTACGCTCGGCGCTCGCGCCAGGGCTGTTAACTCTGGCTTATGCGAAATCAAGTATCGTGGTAATAGCACTCGCATCGTTTGATTAATTATTAAAATACAATACAAAAAAAAACTATAACAAAATAAATAAATTGTCATTTTATTTACATAGTCATTGAGAATGTATATGTCATAATCTAAGATTTTTTTATAGTTTTTGTATAATATTGTGTATTTTATTAAAGAAATTTATATTCAATTATTATAATCCGAAGTTTTATATACAAATGTAATAACTTTTATTCATTCGCTCCATCTTTGCACAAAAAATATCACTAGATACGTGCCCGAAGCGAGTGACACTCGCGCTTGCAGTGGTTTCGACTGGTCTCAAATATCGTGTCGGTGAACGCTGTCTATGTGTGCGTTGGTTTAGCGCGCTTTGTATGGAGCTTGACTTCTGTTAGTATTCTGTGGTTAAGGGCTACAGATTATTAAACGCTCGGCATTTTTTGTTATACTGGCCCGCCATTATGTCTGCACTGCACTGAGTATCGATGGCATCAGACGGTAGACCCATGCCGCGCGATACAATTATGCCGGCCTGCTAAGATCCCTCTTCGCACTACGGCGGAATTTTGATACCACATAGCATTATTATTTGATCCAACATTGACATGGATCATTCGGTACAAAATAGCTATCAAAATCAGTTTCCAAATCTAGTGTGAAATCTAATACCTATACGGACTGACGTATCATTTCTTTCTGAGACCCGTGTGAGATTATGGCGAGAGTCCTCTATCTATACGATGTCATTTGCATTGTAGTTCGACGTGGGAAATATGGTTCCGAATGGAAAGGGTATCATTATGTTCACTCGAGAGTAAACCTGAATATATGAATACTTATTCCGGTATGAGGAAATATTTCTGGAATGAGTTATAGCATAGTTACTATGTAGTTCGAAGCATCCGAGCGAGCTGAACCGATGGCATGTATTTAATATTTATGTATTAAGTTCGCTCATACAAATGATGTACGGTGTTACAAGAATGTACAGGACCTACCGGTCTCTCATATGTGATAGGCCGCCTGAATAGGTACCACCGTAATATCTCTTTTTTCCGACAAAAAAAAACAGTGTAAACGCACTGTTGTATTCCGGTTTGAAGGACATTGTAGCTAGACTAACTACTGGACATATTGCGACTTAACATCTTATGTTTCAGGATGGTGAGCGCAGAAGAATGTCAAGCATTGCTACTTCCATGAGCAGTTTTGTATCGCTTACCATCAGGCGAATGGTATGCTCGCCATTCATAGCAACAAAAAAAAAACCGTAAGCAATAAATACGTATCTGTTGAGACCTGATACTATAGATTTTCTCTTGTGCTATAAAAAGAAAACACTCAGAAGATATTTTTTGGTCTTTGAAAATATAAAAGAAAGAGGGAGACAGGATTTTGTTTCAAGGGACCATATGTATCTACGGCAATCACAAAGGCTGAACAAAAGGCTAGTTTATTTTGTTTTTCTTAGGTAGAGATAACTCTGAGAGATATTGACAGCCTCCGTGGCGCAGTTGGTTAGACGCCGCCTGTGAAACGAGAGGTCGCGGGTTCGATCCCCGCACTGAGAGAAATGTTTGTGTAGCCCACAAATATTTCTTCCGGGTCTGGGTGTTTGTGAGTCCGTAAAGTCTCTCGTAGTTCCTGATACCCACGACACAAAACTCGATCTTAGTGTGGGGTCAGGACTATGTATGTGACTGTTGGGTGTTATTTATTTGTATTGTTATTCTAAAACCATTAAATTTCAATTCACTACCAAATTTTCTGTAGAATCAATTTCCTCTTATTCCATTATTCCATAATCAGAATTTCAGCGACGTTATACCATTTCATCATTTAGTTTATTCAATGTAGTCAAATATTTATGATCAAATAAAATACATGAGCGATGTACCGTTGGAATTATTCATAAGGAAATCATTGCATATGAATCATTCACACTTGTCACAAATTTTCCCGTTTTGTGTTACACACGAATTTCAGTAATATTCAGTCGTGTCTCAGCGTAAATAATTTCACTGATAAAACGTCAACTTATCTCGAACGAATCATATGGCAATTCTCGATATTAGTCACGTGAAGACTAATTTTCGTAGGTTTTCTTTAGAAATTTTGGTATTGTACCTGCCATATCTATAGTTATTTAATTTTGCTAAATTATTGTTGTATCCTGGCCATATTCATACACAGTATTAAAACGTATTTTAATTATATAATTTTTTGTCTTCTTCGCTCAAATTGAATTCAAAAGTCAAGTCCAAGGGGATAAAACATTCGATACCTAAAATAGTTTAAAAATTGTGTTTAAAAATGAATAAAGGCCAGTAGAGTATATAAGATATTTTAATTATCGAATCTGTTGTCTTCTTCGCACGAAAAGCGACATTCGATAACTTAAATAGGTTTATAAACTCTATGAATAAGGCCACAAATGTATTAGACAAGTATGTGATGATCGCTGTCCACCTACACCCAACATCATAGGTAACATTAGCAGGTTTCTGATTATTATAGAGTCAATACATATGTTATTTCACTGGTCAGACAAAACACGCAATCGACCCTACACTTCTCCTACTGACTAGTCTTACTAAATTTACATTACATGCATTACATAAAATCACGCCTTTTTCTCAGAAGGGGTAGGCAGAGTTACCAGAACACCCACTTTTCGCCTTGTGTATTCCGTCCCACGATGTGATAGGGGGAGAGCCTATCACCATATCAGGCAAAATTCCTCACTCCGTGCTGATACTAAATAGAAAAATTTAATATCACTTTGCCCAACCCGAGATTCAAACCTGAGACCTTAGCTTTGTAACCGAAACGTAATACAACTACGCCACCGAGGCAATTCATCAATACGAGTATTATATGTGAAATATCTTATATCCTTTTCACCGCGAAAAGATTAAAGGTTTTGGTGAAAATTGTGAGAGAGGGAACTTAATCTTCTGGCTTGTGCTTATACAAACTTTTTTACTATCTTTCTGAATCAATAAGGCGATATTGAAATTTCGTTTTATAGCACAAAACAAATATTGTGGAAGTGTTGTTTTTAGTGTGTAGAAGAAATATAGCATTTTTAACGAATATTTTCAATATTTTTCTAGACATCTAGTGGATGTTAAGAACGACTAGACTACTATCTAGATTTTAAAGCTGACTTCAAGGTACCTAGATATCAATATTATTTATTATTTGAGCTCTTTGGAGAGTAGAATTCTAAGATAGATCTTTGAATATAGTTACTCATAAAAATATACAATATCGATAGCGATAGATCATTCGTTGAAATTTGCAAGTTACAATAAATTCTTCATGTAATTCAAGAATTGGATTCTGGTGCAATTGATTAATTTTGAATAAATATTATATTATTTAACTGCAGTTAAGTCAATGACATGTTAACAAATTTTAATAAACCAGTAGGCTAGGCCCCAAAATGTATCCAGCAAACTCTACCATATTTTTTCGGGATGCAAAGATCTCAATATTAAATGAGTTCCAATACAAATAAATCGATACAATTTCTCGTTACTCGTTACCAACTACATATAGAAACAGTGCAAATAGTGATTACTTAATAGGATAGAATATCATTTACCAATGCAAATATGGGCTGCTATTAATAATGATTAACGAGACATTTGAAGACATTGCACTTCTTAGAATTACTTGTTATCTTTTGAGTGCAAGATTTTTTGTAAACAATGCTTTGAAATTGTAAATAATTATATATTCATAATATTTAATTGGATCTGATGTAATATCGTTTTAAAATTAAAAATATTAGTATAAAAGAAAAATCTCTACTAACCAGTATATAAAACAATTCTACGAAAGTTTTTATTAAATTCTATTCCATTAATGTGTGGTATTTATATCGCAATATGCCCATACTACTACAATTACGATTTTGTCAAATCAATTCTGATTATTCAGTAAAGAATCCCAATCAAACCTTTTCGGGCTCCAACATTTGCGTCTATCACGTCTAGCGTTTTATTTCCATAAATAACACACTCAAAAAGTAGTGGATAGTCCTATAGCGAAGTAATCAACGCGTTAAAAGCGCTAGACTTGACTCAACAAACATCTGCACATAGACAATAGCCGGCCAGCTACACACACATTAAACAAAAAACTAGGTTGCACTTTCAGGTCAATGAAATTAATATTTATAATCGAATAATTTTTTTTACGTAGATTGTGTTATCAAAACAAAGTTATCAAGGACGTCCTTGAATGCCCATGAGATAATACTAATTGGAATTGAAATAGGTAAGTACAGTCATTTTCATTAAAATATTGGGATTGTAGTCCGGATTCAAGGATGTTGAGTATCACTCTCTTTAATGACTAGAAGTACTTACTTTTTAATTGCGCATAATCGCGGATTTAATTAATTAACTCAAATATTATTGTTTCCCATGTAAACTTGTTCCCTTTCTCTCCCTGGGGAGTCAAATTTAGTAATAAAAATTACCACATGTTTTTTTTTCAGTATACAGCCTACCCTTATGCCTTTTTTTACACGCTTTATATTATTTTACGATCAGTTCACAGGTTTGCGAGAGGTAAATTTACAAGCAGTATAATTTTCTATAAATAATATTCATGCGTTTGAACCGATAAATATTGTAACAAGCAATTATCCTTGAGAAAGTAAACATAGTTTGGTGTGAAGTAATTACAAATTATAGTGCAAATATGTAACAAACATTATCTAACTATAGTATTGTAGTAATTGGTAGTTTATGATGTTAGCATCATTACAAAATTGGCTGCAAATAATTCTCCTTTTACTCTATAGCAACTATTAATATGCTTACCCTTAGGAAAAACTATTTATAACTCCAAGAATATTTAGATTCCAAAAAAAGATAATGTGATAAAATTTTATCAAACAATAAAACAACAATCATACAGAAATAATAATATATGATTCAATCATCAAGTATAAGCTTTCTCAAAAGTTAAAATAACACTCTTTTTATACATAGTCTAGTAGGTCTCTCATATGTGTGAGGCTGCCTGGGTAGGTACCACCGCAATGTCTATTCTTCCGTCAAACAGTAGTGTGAATGCACTGTTGTGTTTCTGTTTGAAGAACATTGTAGCTAGAGTAACTACTGGACATATTGAGACTTAGCCTCTTATGTCTCAGGATGACAAGTGCAGTGGAATACCAAGCATTGCTACTGTCCATGAACAGTCGTATCGCTTACCATCAGGTGAACGGCATGCTCGTCTCGCCATTCATCGCAATAAAATAAACTACGAACTAACAACACCACATGATTTTTGCATGTAGTTTGCTATTCTTCTAATGGCAGTTTATCCATATAATATACCATAGTAATAATATTGCCTAGTGGTGGGCCACCTGCAATAATGAGAGGGCTCAAGTATTGTCCTCACCAACCTTTCATGTAATAAGGAATGTTTTTTAATAAGTGGAGACATTGTTTATTATTTGAAATATCAGAGTATCCAGCATTCAACATAATTTAATGAGTCTTAGAACTTAATACTAGAAAGTGTATGAACCAGCTGTGATAATGACTGTCAATTTTAATACCAATGGTAAGATAATTGGAGTCATTGTATCAAAAGCATTATTTTCGCACCTTGATCCTATTCAAGGATGTACACATGACTAATAGCGAAATCTATAGCATTCATTTTCTAACATTGCTTTGATAGCATAAGAAAAATATTGAGATAAAACTAGCTACATATAATTGTGCTAAACTAAACTGTTAGAACACAATTGTTGGTGTCTTATGTGTTAAACAATAAGTATATAAAAGGCATTATGATTTTCACTTACTTGACAGATAAGGAGAAGTCACCGGGGCTTGATTCACTGATTCTAATCAAGAATCCACCTTCAGGTTTGTTTGCTAACAATTTCTCTGCATCTGCTCTCGTGATCCTTCCATAATACCAACTGGAATTATAATAACTTGTTCAACAATCTAAACACAACATATGAGAAAATAAAGCTAAAAATAACATGCCATCAATGACTTATGATGTAATTTTTTATTCCCTGGTCACCATGTTTCAATAGTTTTTACAATGCCAGAGGCAACATGGTTGTTAATTTTTACCTTATCAAATTAGACACAAACCATGAAAAAAATATCACAATTAAATTATATATTTTTTTGTTATTTAAACCTGTATATTATTGTTGCAGCTGTTGGTCTTCTTAAAAATATATACAGCATTTTTTTTGGTTGAACATTTTTTTCACAAAAACAACAGAAGTAATAGCCCATTTACATGGAGAGAATTTCTCCTGGTGAGGATCATACGCCATTATAATATAAGGTAATCACACAATAAGTGTTTGACAAATGTTGACATGACGCTATTTTTATTATATCCTTATGATAGCGGCATCATCAAGGTGAGATACTCTCCCAGTGTAAATGGGGCTTTATAGCGTGTTCATGCCATGGATTTTAGGATTTTTTATCATCATCCATGACCTAAAATCTGTTACGAAGATATACCTAAAGCTGATTCTGTAATTTAATTTGCTCTAAGATAAAAATAATATAAATAAATAAGTAAGTTATAATATTACAGAAGGGATTAAAATAAGGATAAAATAAATTGTAAAAATAAATAAACTCATTGAAAACTTTGAAATTGTATTTTGCCTAAACATTCTGGAAATTATGCACCAGATTCATTGAGCTCAGACCACTAATGTTCCAGAAACTACATTATGATATCAGGTTGCATGGTAAGTTTGTTAGTAAAATTTTTGAAAATAATAAGTACATTAGTATTCTCGTTTTCAATTATTTCTATAGCTCCAGGAAAATCCTGAATAAGGTAATTGAATACAATTTTCCTGAATATTCTATTAAACTCTACATATTGTGCATTTGTTGGCTTTTGGACTTGTACCTTTATCAAACCACAAACATTTATGTTTATTTTTAATGTGGTTTTCTTACAAAAGTTAAATTGGTTGTTTTTCATATGAGATAAATACCATCTGTTGGTGTTAAATTGAAGTAATAGAAGTGATATTCTATTCTGTTTTTCACCAATTGTTACATCAGGGGTAATTGATCATAAGTCATTTCTATACAATATACCATGCAAAAGAATCAATTGATAGATGTTTACAGGAAAAGTTTTTTATCAGTTCTATATCAGATGTTTTTTTACACAAAATCTACATTATTAATAGTGAAATTTGTTCGAATTGCAATCAACTTGGTATATTTATAACTCTGTGTGAAAATTTATGAATCAAACTCGAGCGTAAGAATGTGAATAACAAATCACCAGACACGAATCTAAACAATTAAGATTTACGTGATAAAGCAACTAGTTCCCTGCACTTGCGTTTGCTCTCAGACTCAAGAAATAAAAGTTATGTATATTCACTAAGACCAGAACTCACCTATGACTTTTCATTTGGATATAGTTGCTAGGGATGAGCCCTTCTTTCCCATCTAACTCTGCCCTGTACCAGTTCATATCGTCCTCCATATTTAGTATCTGCAATATCAAAAATTCTAGAAAGAACCTGTCACTTTACAGTGTAAATTCCATTCCTACATCATGGTAAAAAACACAACTTGCCTTCAAAACTTGATTCTTCCTAAAACTCAGCTCATCATCTGCTGTCGCAGTAAAATCGTGTTTTGCTATAGCCTCCATGATCAAATTAGGCCCTTCACTAAAATGTCACCGAATACCAAAATAACTCACGAAGTATATAAATTATTAACACCGCTACAAGTCAAGGTACTAAAGTAATCATAATGCATGTATTTTCGTACAGAATTATCTACAATTAATGCGTCCGAATCAAAATGCACCAAAAAAATTTTTTACTCTCCGACTACACATCACTCACTCCACCAGTCACAAAAATGTATGAGAGTTGTTGCCACAGAGTAAATTTATCTGGTTTGTTGTGGGCAACACCGGTAGTTTTAAAGTATAGACTATGACTAAAATAATTACTATCCTGCAAGATGAATATTTTTCAATTTTCAATTAAATAATAATTATTTTTAATTTAAAAAGCTATATAGGGTATAGGATAACGTTATATGAACCAAACTATGAAAATACCATGGTCGTCTTAAATAAGCATTTGTTTAATGTCTTTGAATAAAGCCGAGCGTAAATTGGGCTCAGAATAAAATAATCGATTCGTGACCAAAGTGAAGAAATATTCATAGAATCCATGAAGAGTGGAGTGATGAAGAATAGGCCTAGGTCTATCAGTATTAGTATCAGCCCATATACGTCCCACTGCAGGGCACGGGCCTACTCTACAATCGACAGTACGATTGAGAGTGGTTAGGCCATATAGTCCACCACGTTGGCCTAGTGCGGGTCGGCGGACTTACATACCATAGAATTTTTTATAAACCGCTATGGTATGCAGGTTTCCTCACGATGTTTTCCTTCACCGTTTTAGTGCGTGGTGATTGACTATCAATACACACATGACTCCGAAAAGTCAGAAGTGTGCCCTGAGTTTTGAACCCGCGACCACCGTGAACATGTTGGCAGCCGCGTCTGGTCCGTTTACCAACAGGCCACCACGCACTCTAGGCCTAGGTCTAGGAGTAAGTTAAATGTAGACTAATTTACTGTGTATATTTGCGCTTATTAAACCTCCAATTACATGTTACTCGTAATAAAACTTCACAATATTAGGGCACTTGTAAATAATATTTTTTTTTTAAATCCTTACAGAATTAAACAATCTAGAAACGTTTTTAAAGTAAGAGTGATAGTAAAAGTAAAGGGATGCAAAATAAAACTAGTGACGTCACTAGTATTAACTAACTACTGATTTGTTAAAGGGTGGATAGTAATTAAAAAATACAATATTGTAGGACAATAACCGATGAAACGATGAAGCCAAACTACATTTCAAAAGAAGAAGAAGAAGAGTTATTTTTCAGTTCTACGACATTTTAATAAATAATACGCTGGGCGTGCGTAAATACCATGACCGGGCATCGTAGTATTTATAATCTCAAATTGAAGTAGTAATCATAATAATTATTAATGTTTTTAATAGACTTAAATCCTACTTTGAAATCCAAGCGTTATTTCCTCACAATGTTCAGTGAGTAGTAAATCAACAATTTGTCGTACTTATGCAATGTACAATGGAATAGTGCCGTTTTGTATTGCAATGAATGGCGAGACTAGCATTTTTTTTGGTCAAGAGGAAAAGCTTTTAAGCTCCTCTTTCGGTACCCCGGCGGAGACTAAACTGGGTATGTCAGTGTCACTGGCCTATCAGCCCGGGACACTACGGATATTGCGGCCAAATCGGCTCACTATCAAAAACCTACTCCAGCTTACTGACTAAAAACCCCTCGGTGGCCATCGCGCGCATTTTAGGTGGCACTGGATATCTTAGGGCGAGAAGCACCCCAATTGCTTCCCTGTGATCGTCCTACGCAGAATCAGGACGCAGACTGGTCTCTCTCATTGGGGAACAAAGTTGTTCCTTCCATACGTCTATGTATGGAAGACCTTTTAAAATGTTATGGTCGTCCGCTACAGATGCGAGGTCACGCGCTCTGTCGTCCGTCTCGGAGTCACATTTAGTGATGGAGCACAGTAGTACTCCCAGTGACACCGATGACCCTTTTTGTCACTTCTTACGATGGACATGCGATGGACAGAGAATAACGTGGTGGAATTCTTAACCACGAGGCGGGAGACTAGTATAATATTTGCCTGATGGTAAGTAATACGACCGCTCATGGACAGTAGTCAAATTAAACAACACCATGAATTACAAACCAGTGCTGGGCATTTAATTGTAGGACCAAAGCCGTTGGGGTATCGATTGTTGTAATATTTACCTAGTAAAGGTATTTCAATAATTTCGAAGTATGGCTTGGTCACTGCCATATTGCCTAGTTTCTGCAGGTCTGCTGGTTACAATTTTTACATTTTATTTAGTTAACTTTTTTATACTGGCAATAAAATCCATGTGTCAAAATTATGGTTTCCTTGACAGTGACGTTGAATTGACAGTTCTTTCACGTCCATTCGGCCTCCCAGTGGCATTATACGCGTAAGTAATTTTTAAAATCTCTTAAATTCCATCAAATCTTGTGATGTTTTTTGGTGAATTAAGCAAAACTATGATGTACGCCGTTCATTTAATTGATCACATGTTTTATTTTTCTTATATTTGTTATTAAAGTGACGTGTTAATATCGGTGTGTGTACATTTCCAGGTTTAATCGTAACTCACATAAACGCAACGATGTCGGGAGGATTAGATGTGCTCGCTTTAAGCGAAGAAGATGTAACTAAGATGCTTGCAGCCACCACCCATTTGGGGTCGGAAAATGTTCACTTCCAGGTAACTAAAAACAATGTTGAAATCGTAAACATAACCTCAAAAATGATGATAAGAGAATCCGTTCCATTTTTCACTGAATACTTTGAGGATCAATTCTCCCAACTGACGATTCCACGTGTTATTTAATTGGCAACTGTGTTTTTCTTGTAGTAATGGTAAGTTTTGTGTGTAGATGGAGACTTACGTGTACAAACGCCGCGCTGATGGCACACACGTGATCAATCTCCGCCGTACGTGGGAGAAGCTTGTCCTGGCGGCTCGTGCCGTCGTGGCCATCGAGAACCCTGCCGACGTGTTCGTGATCTCGTCGCGTCCCTTCGGCCAGCGCGCGGTGCTCAAGTTCGCCGCCCACACCGGAGCTACCCCCATTGCCGGACGTTTCACCCCTGGTGCCTTCACTAACCAGGTATATTTTGTTTATATTTTAGATTGTAGATTTGATGTTGAAAGAATGTTTATTGATTATAGGTTATAAGAGAGCAAGATTGTTTAGATGTTTAAGAGTCATATATGCAATGCTTTTTAATACAGTTCTGTCATAATCATTTCTTGATAACTTGAACATGATATGTGGAGGACAACAGCTAGTCTAAAGTTCTTCTGCAAGTGTATTGTTTAGGCTACTGACATAAACATGAATTTATATTATTAAATAAAAACAAAACTAGCAGTAGAACAATATTCACAATTTTTATGATGACAACATAACTAAGGAACCACTGAATGCTCTAATGATTACATTCTTGTCTGAGATTCTATTTACACCAAACTTTATACCAAACATAAAAATCAGTATAACCATAAGTGTATCTTTCAACACAGATCCAAGCTGCCTTCCGTGAGCCGCGTCTCCTGATTGTCTTGGACCCTGCTCAGGACCACCAGCCCATCACTGAGGCTTCCTATGTCAACATTCCCGTCATTGCTTTCTGCAACACTGACTCCCCACTCAGATTTGTTGACATTGCCATCCCATGCAACACTAAGGTATGTTGAATTGTATCTTTTTAACCATTTATACAGGGAGAGCATAGTGAAAATCCATCTGATTGTCAGTGCAATGCAGTCCATATGGATTCATCATCATCAACGACCTTTTAATGTCCACTGCTACAGGAAGAGGCCTATGTCCTCCAAATGACACTATTTTACCTTGCCTTTGGATTGTCAAAAGTGTAGTGTCCCAAATGGAACGTCTACAGAAAATTATATTGACCTGTTCAATACAATATGAATGCTCATATTCAATAAGCTATACACTACCAGTCACTGATAGATTTTCCACCATAAAGTATGCTAAGTATAATGAAGCTCCTTAGTTTCTGTGTATCCTATTACACACAACATCATGCAATCATTGCAAATGTGTTTTGTCAAAATTTCTAGGAAGTATTAAGGTATTCTCCAAAATCATTAGAGTAATGAATTTATTAAATGAATACTTTGTAACTTTTAATAATATAGAATATTTTGTCACCAAGGAATCTGACACTACTTGAATGAATATCTTCAGTTCTATTCTTGCATGGACTAGGGTTGAAACCCATTATGACAGCTATTTTAGTCATTCTCAGGTGTTCATACCAGATATAGATATTTGACTTTACTTTCTACTATATTTCTGATAAATACAATTTCTCTTTTATCATTCAGAACTGTGACAATTAACTGCAAATATTAACTTTATGTCTTTCTACAGTCTTCCCACTCCATCGGTCTGATGTGGTGGCTGCTGGCTCGCGAGGTGTTGAGGCTTCGCGGCGTTCTCGCCCGCGACCAGCGCTGGGACGTAGTGGTCGACCTGTTCTTCTACCGTGACCCTGAAGAGAGCGAGAAGGAGGAACAGCAGGCTAAGGAACAGGTATGGTACTTTACAATATACTTTGACTCAGCTGTTCTTTGAATGAGCTGTGGTTTTTCGACATGATGTTTTAATTTTAAGATGTACTACAATTATTTATCTGTGATTCTGGCGATGATGAGATTTTCCATAACATAGTAAGCATAACCTCTAGTAAGCTTTTTCAATGTGTACATTTTTGATAAATCTATTCATAGTACACATCTAAGTTATTGAGGAATTTTCGTGTTGAGTTTCAAGCCCGTCCTTAATATGTATGTTAATTGAGACTCTGTTACATGTTTTGTTATGTAAATAGGATAATGATATGTAATAATCTTAAACTGAAAACATTATCTCAAAGTTTGCACACTCTATAACAAATGTTTCATCCAGGCGGTGGTTGCTGTGAAGCCCGAGGTGCCTCCACCTGTGCACGAAGACTGGAACGAGACGGTGGAGCCGGTGGCGTCGTGGGCTGAGGACGCGCCCGCCGCGCCCGCCGCCGCTCCCGCACCGGCCTTCGGAGCACCCGCCGCGCAAGAAGACTGGGCTGCTCAGGTAAAAATACCTTGCTTATTGGAGGACTAGTTATTGGCATTTTTACGATGCAATTGTAGCCAATTATAACTGTGTTTACAGTTAAGGTAATATTTACATTGCAAATTGTTTTGACTAACCACAATTGATTAAAACACTGCAATGGTCTTTGTATGTTTACGCCATAAAAAAGTGTAGTGCTAGACACCTATTATACCTTCTAGAGCCAAAATTAATTACTGTAAACATTTTTTTGCATCCATACCATCCATTTATTTACCTATTCAATTTAGAATATAGTTCAATTTTCATTTGGTTTGTCTGCCAGGTGCCAGATGAATGGAGCACCACAGCCGCTCCCCCCGCCGCCGGCACTCCCTCGTGGGGTGGATCCGGACAGGACTGGAGCGCATCGTAAACTACGCCACTACATCGGTTAATATAATATTAAAACCGACTGACTTGTTTTATTCATGTACTGCATTTACCATATTTGTTGCAAGATACGGATAAAAGTGCATTTACAGAGCAGTTACTTATTTTTTGTGGAGGTTGGTAACTATTGATAACATTGTTGGAGAATTTTAGTTACTCTGTTATTTTGTTAATTTCTATTATCGGCAGTATGCTAACCCAACCTTCAACAAATCGCCAACAGATAGAAAGCTAATGCTGCTGTGTTATACACATAGGTTATACAGTGATGCTCGACAATACATTTAGGCTCAATTGCACAGATTAACTTTGCCAATACCTTTGACCTTGAAAATGTCAATCCCATACATTTTCAAGGTGGAATACGTCTCAAATGTATGGCGATGACAGTTCCTAAGGCAAAGGTATTGGCAAAGTTAGTTTGTGCAACTCGGCCTTAGTTGTCTTGTTCGAAATTCGAAGCCGAGAATAAGAATAAGCCACAAAAAAAGTTAATTAACAAAGAGCAGAAGTAAGAACAATAGTGGAAAGCACTAAATGTTATATATTTTCTCCATAAATATGAACTCTATAAACACAAGTGTACTTCGCATTTCCTTGGTTCGACAATATTCTTAACAGTATACTTTTGTATGCTGCTTTACTTTTCACTTGAAAATATTGTTTCGCTGGTCCTCTACTACGATATTGAGCGTCCATGAGTTTGATTTCGGTGTCATTCTGCAGGATGCCCTGTAAATGTTATTTTCCTTTGTTACATATAAAAATTAAGGGGACAAATAAATCCAACTAAGAGAACCATTTCCATTTTCATTCCGCATATAAAGAATATCTCGTCACGGGGATTTATCTCTACAAGGGACTGATACAGACCCAGTGCAAGAATCGAACCTGTACCATGTCATAAAACAGTCCGATCCCTGGCCACTGCGCAGTGAAGGCTGTAACTAAAGAAAAGTAAGAATTATAAAATAATATACGCACATAAACCGAAAAATTCTTTGGTGCACTACGAGCGGTGTCGGGTTGTATGTGTTCTATGCTGATGCCGTTCACATTCTGCGTATATTCTAGATGCAGCAAGATCTCTCCATAAGATCCGCTGTGAACAAAACCTGCATCAGTACTTTCTTTATCAGCTCATATACATCCCACGACAGGGCACTAGCCTCCTCTCTAATCGAGAGTACGATTGAGAGTGGTTAGGCCGCAGAGTCCACCATACTGACCTAGAGCGGGTTGGCGGACTTTACATATCATAGAAATTATTATAAATCGCTACAGTAGGCAGGTTTCCTCACGATGTTTTCTTTCACCGTTTTAGTGCGTGGTGGTTATCGATACACAATATATCAGTTCCTTAAATATGTGAGAATTCTAAGCTCACTTTTGGAATCTCAATGATTTTGTATAATATGAGATTTCGATTTTTACAATAAATGTTACTACAATTAATTACTACTCTTTTAATATTAGTGGAGCTATAACAAAGTGAACCGAACTTGCTTAGCCAGTACCACTTAAAAGCCAAGTTATTCGTTTAGTGTCCTGGACAACAATAATTACATTACGTGTCCGTAACCTTAATAAAATCAAGAACATACGTGAAAGGCCAGCAATCTGAAGGCACAGGTTTACGAAGAGCCAGAATGATGTTGATGGGTGGAGACGCTCTCCATAAAGGCACGATACCCCACAGCGCAAGACGTCCTCTCCATTCCTCCGTGTCACCGCCTTTCATAGCAGTTACACCTTCTATGTAGTTGTAGGTAATTCCTTTTGGTGCATCTGTAAATTACAATTTACTAAGACTACAGTCTACAGATCATCTAAATTCTATTGTTAAAGGAGAATACCCATTTTACAATGAAACTTAGTATCGGTGCGAAGATTGTTGTGCCAAGATGAAAACTACTTTAGTAGGGAAATATATATATTTTGAATTTTGAGACTATAATTAAAAAAATAATTAAGTCGTTTGAGATACGATTTCATAATATCATACTTTTCGAAAATTAACAACTTCTGAAGTCTTTTATAGACCTAGGAAGTAAACGTAGGAACGTACCGTTAAGGGCGTCTGTGAAGAGACAGAACAAAAATAGTTTGTGATAAATTATTACCGTCTTTACCAACGAAGGCGAAAATGGTAGCCCTTCTACCACGCATAATGTTTCTGTAACAAATGAAAATCGTATCATTGTAAATGTAAAAATTTTCTTTCTTCAGTAATCGTGTATTGGGTCTAAGGTCTTATTCACAGAGCCGGTTGGGCGACGGCCCTAGGGCCTCAGGGCGAAAGGGCGCCAAATGCTGGGATTTGCTGTGACCTATTGTGTATTTATTTTCTTCTCTTACGATCTATTCTTTGATTCATGGTTGTCTGGAAGAGATGGCTCATAGATAAGACCGCCATTTGTTCACTTCTTTGTAAGGTTTCTATGACTTATTTTTTTCTGTAATTTGTTGTGTTCAATATAGTGTTGTTAATCTGTATCTGTACTTATCTATGATTAACTGTCTCGCTTGGATTTGGAAAGGACTTATAGGGCGTGGTAAAAGTCTCACTCAGGGCGTCGTTAATCCTACATCCGCTACAGTTATGCAAATATGAGAACGAGCACCTAAGTATAATTAAGATTATTAATTTAGACTCAGAAAATATCTTTGAGTTGTACACATAGCATTCCCTGCGGGAATCGAACCCGCAGCCTTCATTGCAGACAATTAACTATCACTTTAGTATGTACTCGTTTACCTACTAAAGACGATCAATCTGCAAAGCGATAGTTAATTACGAAATTTAAGCTGATATTATTGAATGAAGTAATTTAATATTGTGGATTGTTTGGCTTTGACGTTCTAAATTCCATGAATTCAGTTGAGTACTTAGATATCATAATATCGAGAGACACAATACGCCATGTTGAGACTTACCATCTTATGTCTCAGGATAGTGGAATGCCAAGTATTGCTTTGTAATTCAATTTGTTCGGTTTTGCTACTGTTCATGAGCTGCCGTATCGCTTACCATAAGGCGAACGGCATGCTCGTCTGGCATTCATTGCAATAAAAAAAACTCGTAACGCGATATACTTGTGGTCTGGTGGTAAACGAATTAGGCGTGGCTGCCAATATGTTCACGGTTGTCGCGGGTTCGAATCTCAGGGCACACTTCTGCCCTTTCGGAGACGTGTGTATTGATAGTCAATCACCACGCACTATAACGGTGAAGGAAACCATCATGAGCAAACCTGCATACCATAGCGATTTTTCTGGTATCTAGAGTCCGCTAACCCGCACTAGGCCAGCATGGTGACCACTCTCAATTGTATTCTTGATTTTAGAGTGGGCCGTGTTCTGCAGTGGAACGTATATGAGCTGATATAGTTCATATTTTGTATTTTATTTTATAACGCGAAATTCAAGTAGTGTTTCTTAATAACCACCGGGGGCTTGGGTCAAGACTCTCGCCATCAAAGGGTCAATATATTTTTATATAAATTTTGTAATATGTTTCTATTAATTCGAGATGGAAAATGCAAGCCGTGGCATCAGAATCAATCGGTATCTTATATCAACCAGCAACCTGGCAATTTTTTAAGATCCTTAATCAGATCACAATAAGCATCATTGTTTAAGGAAAATATTCGTGTACGCCCATTTGTTCAAGCGCCTCTTTTCCTAGTATGCTTTGACAATCATGTATATATAAGAATTTAAAGAAAAAGACACATGCAATAAAGGCAATAATACACTTACTTAAGATGATATTGCATTTTTGTATACTCAAATAGCAGATGTTTAATTCTGTCGCGGCAGGCTCGGTTTACACGCGCTGATTGATTCGCGTACACTGTGTAAACGAAATCCATGCATTATAATCAATTTCCCTTGTTCGATCATATTTCTCAGAGCTGCTTTTTGTTTCAGTAAAGGCTTGCTAGCTGATGCTCCTTATTTGTACATTAATTTGTGGAGTCGATCTATTTATAACGATTTGCGTGTGGGTAAAGGAGAATACCCATTCTACTATAAAACTTAGTATCTATCGGTGCGAAGACTTGTGTCACTACAACAAACCTGTTTTTTTGTGTAGGGAAAATTATATATTTTCCATAAATATAAACATAATTGCGACCCAGGTTCGGAGTTCTTGGAAAAATGAACTTGAATAAAAATAAAAAATATTTGTTGTCTTCGGCTATGTGAACAAAATGTTAAATGCGACGGTAATTGGGTTATTTTATAAAAATCTATCACCGGGATAAAACAGGACAATGTTTAAAGAAAAACCACAAAAAATGCTATAATGAATTTTAAGCAGTATCAGTATCGGTATTAATGATACTTTTACCGATTCCATGAATGGGCATTCTCCTTTACATTTTAAGTAAGTCTAGAAAATAATAAAGAGGGAATATTACGAATATTTAAAACAAAAGGTTATCTTTTTAAGATGATTAATCGATCATTTTATAAATTATTACATTTTTTTGCTGATTAAGTTTAAAGTACATTTTTTGGTTATTAAGTTTAAAGTCAGAATCGATACTCTGATAACATTTAATAGCACAACAAAGATTTCCAAGACAATAAGACACAGCAATAACCTTTCCTCGACATTTCACCTCTCAATTCTAATAATACACTCCAAAACAACTTAATAAATCGATACAAACTCAACGCTTTTCACGAAATCACCTGTAATCTCTCCAAGGGAAGCACCCTGTACATAAATAAAGGATTCTATCTATGTAAGTGTCACTCACGTAGTGTCGCAAACTTGCTACTCGGAATAACCTTAGTAATTAAGTCCGCACTCGGCAACTTGTTATACATCCACGGAGACGCTGAAATCAAGTCAATTAAAGCATCTCGTGTAATTATAGCAGTTAAATTAATGGCGCTTACTACGTTGCTGTACTGACAGTCGCTCGCTTTTGAAAGATTTTTATGTTACACTTGTAACAGTTTTGTAAGTCTTATAAATTAAGCTATCTTTAAACCTTAAAGACATCATTTATAGATAGTTGTAAATCCTATTGTACTCATAAAATGTTTTGTCCCATTCGAACCACTTTTAAGTTCAGTTTGAGAGAAGGAGACAAAACATTCGATAGGTAAAATAGGTTTTAAAAGTGTCTATGAATAAGGCCGTAAGAGTTAAGCAAACTGACTTATTTGCAAGCTCTAATTATGTATAGACTGGGGAAGTCATGACGTTAAACGACAAAACAATTACAAAATAATTTAAAAACCAGGCCGCTCCAATGGAACAAACGTCCCCTAGATACTAAAATAGTTCACATGAAAATAGGTATCGCTTATAAATTAGCAAGCACGAGTACCTTCTTAGTACTGAGTATATCTAGCAGTGGCGGTACTTCCATACAAGCCCAAAAGCCCGGCTTGCCCTACTTAATATGCATATACTCAGTCTTAAAGGAAAATTAGTAACATAAATAAAATACATTCGTTTAATGCAAAACGTCTATCATTTTTAAATTTACCGCGTCGCGGCGTGCCATAATGGAGCCCCGCGCCTGCGACGGAGCACCCGCGCCCGCAGCGCCACGCCTGGCAACTCGCCTAAGCGAGCGCCGCGGTCTAAAACTAACATAAAAGTATTTCATTCAAAATCAACGCTGGTCCACGCGTGCGGCGTGACGCAATATCTTAAAAATACGGAACACACCAAAGTATTATCTATCTTTTTCTCTCTCGTGTGCTTTTACCTGGCTTTTGGCGTATATTGCCCTCTCAGTCGCACCTATGGGTGAATTGATACTACCATGACACTACGTACCTATACATATAGCTATTCTACAATGCAATTTGTACCAAGCAAAATGCCCGGCTTCGCGTAGTGAAGTTGTGCACTTGACGCGTCATATTATGATCCAAATTTATGGAAAAATATTTATGTTTTGCTATAAGTTATATTGGATAATATATAAAATAAATTGATATTTTTTGAGACCGTATTATGATGTTTTAAATATGTTTATTAATATATAATTTGGAATAGTACATAATTTAGGACCTGTGGATAGTTTCACGTTTATTATTGTCTTTCGAGCGGACGATTAACCAGTAATCACAGAACATCTACGTTTAGTTTTCGTTTAATTATAGTATTTTACGTTTATTACGGATAATAATGGGTGAAAATGTGCCTTGTGATGGTTTGAAGTGCGTGCAAGTGTTGATCGGCGAGGAAAAGGTAAATTAATTACATTTCGTTGACAAACAACTACTCGTATCTGGTCGAAAACCTACACCTGATTTGTTATGATTTCTCAAAGTACAGAAAACTATATTATGCATTAACATCTTTTCATAATTCCGGTAAACAGCGTATAGAATTAACCTCTTTATGCGTCAAATACATATGTGATCAGATTTCAAAACATTATGCTCGCGTAGACAGTAATCGTAGTGTTTTTCAGATATTAGTTGACACTGTTTGCCATTGAGCTCATCAAGAGCTTCCTTTTAGACCTCATGATGAATCAAAAAATCACATGCATACACAGAAACATAACGTGAATGTATTAATAACAATAATTTCTGGCCGCGAAATTAAACACGGCGCCGTACTTGTGCTATTACTTTATATTGTAATTAATTTACAAAATAATTGCAATAAAAAGTTACGTATGCATGCCCAAAAGTAATTTGACTTACACATTTGTTTTATTCATCTATTTAAAACTAATGATAGGCCATTCAGTATTTTGGCAATATTAAATAGCTGGCTGTGAAAATCGCGCCATCTATTAGATGTTTTCGAAACAACTTATTTGTAATAGATTTTTTCATAACGGTGATAAAGACAGCTGTTATTATTTTATTAGTTTTTATCCTAATCTTATATAGATCGTGTGGTAGGTCTAGGACTGCCTCGATGGTGCAAAGTTGAGGTCTCGGATTCGAATCTCGGGTCGTTTTTCTATATATTTTTTTATCGCATAGGCTCGCACCCTATCGCATGATGAATGAAATGATCTCGTTCTTCTTTCTTAATACCATTTTGTTCCTGAACCAATACATATTCTTGCTAAAAAAATATTGGGCTTGCCCTAGTCCACAACCCTAGGCACGCCACTGATATCTAGACTTTAGACACAAAGCAACTACAAATTTTGGAAAAAAAAACACGATTATTTTTGTATTTTTTACCTATCGTCGTATTTCTTAGGTAAATACATAAGTTTTTACTAAAATAATAATGTACATTTTTATTTTTAAAGACTATAAAAGGGCTTAATGATCATTTTCGCAAAAACTATGAATTTACCACCCCAACTCGATGATATTTAAAACACCACAAATTTTTAGTTGCATTGTGTTGCTGAAACATCCACCCAGCTTTGTTTTCGGTCGAAGTCTGAATATACCCATTATTTGTAATTATTCATAAAATCATAATATATTTCCTAAAATTAAATATATATTGAGGCTCTAGGCTTGGCGTAAAGCGAGTATTCAGTGACAAAAATATATGTTCTTTGAGAATGGTAATAAACATTTTCATTGTAACCACTTGATAAGGCTTTTGATTGGTTCCAAAATGCTGACACTAATTATTAATTAAACCCATTGTCCAAGAACCCGCATTGATAGGTACGGGTGGGCTTAAACCATAGTCATTTAATAATTCGATATAACGCTATATAACTATAATTCGATATTCATTTGTCAAGAATGTGATCAGAAATTAACCAATAAATGTCGATACGGTTAATTTATTACTTACTTTGGACTAAACTACCGGTTGCTATTTATCCATGAATTAAACCTCATGTACCCAAACTTCTTTTTACACAAATAAAAGTCTTTCGCAGTGAATTATTGGTTCATAAATTTTATTAGCGTTTGTCGTGTATTTTTACGGAATATCGTAATTTTATTCTTAATGTGTAAGGGCAATGTCCTTAAATACATTAACGAGGATAGGTAGCTTTAGTCTAACAGAAAAACAGAACTTAAGCTTTCACAAAGACTATGAGCTTTTTATATTAGTATTTTAATTAACTATAAAAATGTTAAAAGTCTTTTCGTATAAAATGTGTTGTTTGTTTTTAATTTTATATGTGAGCGAAATTCTGCAGTTTAGAAATATTTACAGCATTTCGTAAGTATATATTTAAAAAGGGCTTCCCAGCTATTTAATACTAGACTTAGGTACCTATAACTCAACCCCTACCTACCTAATCTTATATGTAAGAAAAGAATATAAATCAAAGGTACTAACCCACAAGTCCAGCAATAATAAAGGATATTATGACAATAATGGTGCATTTCCAACTTCTCTTCTCTGCTTTACGGACTTTGCATTCAGGATAGTGCCGGTACACATGTTCGCGTAATGGCCGGGAACGTTCGGTGACCTCAAACCGTTTCGTCCTCCTTCCGACTTTTCCTGGCAAAATGTACACAATGTACCCAGCGCCTGACAAGGTTCCACATAATTAATCACGTTAGAGCACAAAGGTAGAGACAGAACACTGATATTGTGTTACATGTGTCTGCGCTCATAACAGATTTGCGAACAATACGCCATCTTGTTAAATGTTGTTTTCGTTGTGTGGTGCGGAACTAGCTAGCTCCATTTATTACAATACGAGATACATCATACAACTATAATTAACTTATTTAAGGGGTTAGGTTCAATATATTCACAGTCAGGAGTTCAAACATAAATCTGCTATAGTTGGAAATGATAGATCCCAATAGAATATGGATCGAGGTTGGTAAAGGTTAAAAGTGGTAGTCGGTAATAAGTGACCTTTATATGAGAATATATTAGAACATGTATTCTGGAATAACTTTGAATAAACCGTCTCTGAGTTTGTAAAAGCTGTCACAGACTTCAGACTATGAATATTTTCAAAACATTTCTCTTACGCTCGAGGCTTTAATTATAAATCGTGTAGATTTTTACAGGGACCTTCGCCTATAATAATAGAATATCCCGTCTGTATGTCTATATAGAATTTTCAAAAATTCGATTCGTTTGGTCGTCCTTATAAATATACCAAACAATCACATACACAGCCCTGACCCCGAGTCAAGATCAATCAAATCTTGTGTCGTAGTTGTCAGAAACTACGAGATGCTTTTCGTCTCACAAACACCCAAACCCGAGACAAAAACTTGTGGGTCTCACAAATATTTGTCATGGTGCGGGGAAATAGTGAATGAAATATTTTTAAAATAAAATAATCCATTTGAAAGCCTTGAAGTAAGTAGATTTAGGAGATTTTTGTCTGAATACGCCGATCGTCATTTTTTTGTTTGATCCACTAAGAGAAAATCGTCTGAGAACAGTTCGCTAAAAGGTATTGACGCCTAAACTCCATCAAGACATTGGATTAAACACACTTGTGTAACATCGTATTTATGTAGCGAAATACAAAAATGTTACGCGAAACACGGCTTTATCGCATATACTTCCTTGTGCAACCTAAATGTTTTTCATAAAAAATATATACCTACTATAAAAAATTGCAAGTAACAATCATCGCTTCGGGTGTGCACTGTGAGCCATGAGGTCTTGAGTTCAATACTCATGTTGAGCAATTTGCTTTATACAAATCAATATCAATAATCAATTCCTGATTAATAAATTACACATTTACATAAGTGACCTCATGAGCTGGATTCTGAACCAAATGAGAGAGCCCTTCGGTTTCCACCTATGTATATCTGATTATAAGCAAGTTTGCATGATTAATAGAGATGAACATTTGTGATCTTATGGCATTTTGAAGGGTCAGCATTAAAGAAAAAAAAGTACATTAAGTGTTGTAGTTAATATATCAATTATTGAATTTCATTAAAACCGAAAGGTATTTTAAGGAAAATCATATAAAATCGCAAAAGTAAAGTTAATACATACTCGTATATTGCACTTTTAAAAATGTAACTCGAAAGCTAAAGACATGAAATAAAAGACGTAAAACAAGTCCACAATTTCAAACGAAATGCAAATTTTACTTGTTCACTGGCGAGTAAGGCTGTTTAATTTTGTTACTTGAGCTCGATTGGATCGGAAGCTATTAAAAAGTGTTACACTTTTTTCACGGCGTACCATTTGGACCTTTCTTTTGTAATAAGTATTTTATATTGCAGTATGGTTTCCGTATTACGGGCTGTATTTTTTCAGTCAATACTATTATCCTATCGTATCCAATTTTTTGGTATTTTATATTATCTTTATAATATTTAATATGATTCGATAATATTTAATGAATGATGCTTTAGTTTCAAGAATAAAAACACAGTTTAGTCGTATTTTGTTTCATTTTGATGAAATATAATATAATCGGATCCAACGAGACTGTTTTACAGCCCACCTAGTATAAAATTAAAAATAGAAAACATATTTTAATAAAAACATTTCGTCGAAATTGGTAGGTAATTTTAATATGAAATTCATTCCACTTCTACTTCTAAGGCTTTACGGTAAACAACTTTTGTAATAGTAAGCGACTAAAAAATAAAAATTTATTGATATTATTATTATCAAA
This sequence comes from Hyles lineata, assembly GCA_030180105.1. Lineage (NCBI taxonomy): Eukaryota > Metazoa > Arthropoda > Insecta > Lepidoptera > Sphingidae > Hyles > Hyles lineata. The sequence goes on from JARJEE010000016.1 coordinate 10,052,830, forward strand.
TCTTTTACAGCCTTATTCATAGCCACTTTTAAAACCTATTTATTAATGTATTGTTTTTTCACTCAAATTGAATTAAAAAAATCGTTAACCTGTTCACCGAGCAAGACGTATAAAAGCGTCAGGCGCAAACAATATCGGGTACGGGTATGACGTATACACATATAATACGTCCTCAAAAATTAATTAAAATTAATGTGCGCTCTGGAACGGACAGGACGTGCATTTCTCGATCCACTATGCTATTACGTCATCTGCGTATCTCGTTATGAATTGACATGTCCTAGCAAAACAATACGCGCCCGGTACATGTTGCATAATTTTGACGGGAACTCCCCGGTTAACAGGTTAACAATGACAAAACATTCGACAGCTAAAATATTTTTTTAATTTGGCTATGAGTTAGAGCTGTTAGTACTTAGCCTTGCCTTCATTCATTGACATTTTCTAGATTGTTATACCTATTAAGTGCTCTAAATGGGAGTCGATAACGATAATTGATTGAGCAATATTAATTAACAGGCTTTTCAACAGCGAGACAAGACTTCGATCCAGGAAATGAGTGAATGAGGAGATGTTTAATTAAGAAGCTTTCGGTAAGCTGTTTCTGGGCAGTGTGAAATAATTATGGGGATTTTGTACAGTGCCACGGGCGTATAAACAGCTTTTTTATTATTTTATTGCAATGATTTATAAAACAAAATAATCTTATATCTACTCAAGGTCTGGATAATGCACGCACCTAAATTTTATACAAAATCTTTATTATTGGGAGTTATGTTTATTTCTTAACTCCTATGAATCACCGATTGATTTTACCGTTTGAGAAAAAAAAGCGATGGTATGAAGTGACTCAAGAAACAGCAAGAAACTAATAGGATCTTCGTCATCATCATCAGCCCATCCGCGTCCACTGCTGTACATAGGCCTTTACATGGCACTAATAGGATACATTTTTGTAAAAGTATTTAATGAACTGAACTAAATGACTGAAATAATATCCATGTTCTCGTAAATGTGATTCACTGTTAGGAACCTCATTTCGTTTCGACGTTTACAAATAAAGAAATAATTTTAAATTATATAGAATATCACATTGTTATAAATGTCATTGATGTATAATATTTTTACGTTTTGCTAGCGATTTACAAAAAAAAGAACAAAAAACTTAAAAAGAACTATATCTGATTGTACAACGGAGTGTGGTAGGACTCCTTCGAATGGATATACAAGGAATAAGGTTTAAGAGAACAAATTCAATGAAGACACTACACTTTTGGTTTACTTTACACTTATCCTCATGAGCCTTCCCCTCACATCTATAACATTAAATAATCAATTATTAAGTAATTCGCAAGGTCACAAGTTGAAAATTACGGTGGCGTGTTCTCAAGTAATCTGCACGGTTTAAAATTATTCATATATGATTATTTATTCAGAAGAAACATAGGTGGGGCGGGTCGCGCGAATCGTCGTTGAACACCTTGTGAAATATTCCTTAGTCGGTTGTTTATTTAATGACGTAGGGTCAGAGTAATGTTGACCGCGGAGTACTGTGCGTGCTAAGTAACACACCACTCAAACAGGATATCTAGGAGATTTTTATAGGTCTTGGCAATAGAGCACGATTTTTGTTGGCTCGGCAAAGGCAATGTAACTAATACAGTGCCGTCCTTCGATCAGTGCCGTCAAGATAGAGGGACTAACCCCGACAGTCAAGTCTTCCGGATGCAATCAATCGAAAAATAAAATGCACTGGTGAAAAATTTATAACAATTGTGTCAAAGATGCCTACCGACGATCTACAGTGAAACTAGGTGTCTACCGCGAATTGAATTCATCGATTTGGATTCATGAACTTGAATATGATGCAGTCTTATCTGTCAAACCAGCAAATATTTCACAAATATAAAAAATCACTCTGAATACTTTCCTCTGCCTGGATATCGAACCTAGGAATTTAGGAGGCACGAGGCGAAGTACTTTATTGCATAGACTAATTAATGGTAATTAAATTTATCTCTAATAAATTGTAGCCAGCCACTATAGGGAGAAAACCCGTCAAATTGGTAAAGTAGTCCCACGAAAATCCTACTAGGTTTCAGAGGCTTTTGATACTCTTGTAGAGAAATCCCGCTTGTACAGAGTCCAAACGATGTTTTATATCACCGATATACGCCGGGGTAACGAACTCAAGATTATTGAATCACCTGATCGTCCCGCCCCTATTAATCAAGTACGAACTTGGAACTACTATACAACATTTTATATACTGCGTCATATAATTTTCACAAATAGGATTTCTTATCAATCGAGGTGGTATAAGTTACGACTAAATATTAAACTGAAACGTGTATTTGTACTTAATTAAAGAGGTTTTAGAGGATTAAAGAGCCCAGTAATAGTTTTTTTTTTATTGCTGTGAATGGCGAGACGAGCATGCCGTTCGCCTGATGGTAAGCGATACGACCGCTCATGAACAGTAGAAAGCAATGCTTGGCATTCCACTGCGCTCGCCATCCTGAGACATAAGATGTTAAGTCTCAATATGTCCAGTAGTTACTCTGGCTACAATGCCCTTCAACCCGAAACACAACAGTGCGTTTACACTGCTGTTTGACGGGAGAAATAGACACTGCGGTGGTACCCACCCAGATGGCCAGATGATTAATAGTAAATAGTTTATGAGTCTATACATCAAATATCACACGTTATTAATCTCCAAACAAGTATTTCTTATTTATCTGTCCGGATAAATCAAAATAAATTAATCATTACATGTATATTTGTCCCGCTAAACAGCAGTTTAAATGCACTGTTGTGTTTCGGATTGAACGACATTGTAGCCAGAGTAACTACTGGATATATTGAGACTTAACATCTTGTGTCTCAGGATGGCGAGCGTAGTGGAATGCCAAGCATTGCTCTGTAAATCCAGGTGTTGTTTGGGTTTGCTTATGTTGGTGAGCGAACATATTGCTTACCATGAGGTGAACGGCATGCTCGTCTCGCCATTTAATGCAATAAAAAAATAAAAAACCTACATCAGCATGCGCTGTCCCACTGCAGGGCAAAGGCCAAATAAAACATGACTAAAAGATGTTTCAATATATTATCTAGAGCTAAAGGATTTAGAGATTTAAAGTGATTTAGCAAACATACAAAGATTTCTTCAATTTTTCATCGGCAATAAAGTCGATTACATTAATGTCAGTCCGTTGACCTGAGTTCTTTAGTTACTTGTCGAACGTGTTCGTGAATAGTTTATAAGCTTTTTCAAACTGATATATTTAAAAGTCTAGATTGAAACCTTGTAAAAAGTAATTAATTAACGTCTAGTTAATAAGGTTTTACCAAATTCTCGGCAGTCTCATTCCTTGTTTAAGCGAAATAAGCATATTTATTAATCTTCGTACTGGAGCATGGAATAATTATATATAATAAAATGAAATAGTATGTCAATAACATCATAAAAATGTAAAATTATCTATCTTTTTCCCATTAACCATAATTATGAAACATATTAATTGCTAGTGGTCGGGCCTGACTTCACCCGGGTTCAAGTAGTTTTTGAATCACGATTTTTGACAAAAAATATTTTTTTTTTCAAATTTTGTACGTGTTTGTCACGTAGATTAATGTGAAAAATGTAGGTTAGATGAAATATCATTATATGTATGACTCTGTATTACACAGCCTGTATACAATGTACTCTGTGCTATTTAATATAAGGTTATACCGAAGATTGCGTATCTTATGTAGAAATCTGTTTAATTCCGCGAATAAGTGGAGGATATTGACTCCGTTTTCGGTATAATTCAAGGAAATTTGCTCTATACTGACGTGATTGGATTACAAATTCGGTCTTTGATATGTAAGGAATTATTGGAATTACTATTTCGGATAATTTTCGTTCCAAGATCCAACTATTTTATGTTGTTCGAAGTAATATTTTGGCATTTTATTGGTTTCCAGTAATTAGCCAGTGTTGGCTTATAGGGCTAGCGATTGGGAGCAAGACTTGTAGCGTAGAATGCTGGGTTCGATTCTAAGATCAGTCATTAAACTTTGATCACACGAAAGGATTAAGGTCAGGCTAGAGGCTTAGCAAATTAAAAACATATTTTTTGGTCATATAGACAGAAATTATATTGCACGGATATAAGTAAGAAATAGAAGATATAAAAAGAGTATCACATAGATATTTAGATATAGTTACTCAAAGTACCTATGTTATTGGCAAGTAAAATCGTAATATCGTATTCCTCAAAGGTCTAGTTTGTTTAAATATTTGCAACTGTATGTTGCCCTCGATACTTATTTTATATCGAACGCTGACCCTTTTAAATCTAATCATCCTTTACACGTTCGCTATTCTTGTAACTTCGTGATTTTTATAACCGTCGATTTGTAGGACAAATATTTAATTTTTTTTTATATTGAGCAGTTGACATCCGGTGGTTTAGGGTGTTGATGGTATAACATATATGGTCTATTTATAAAACATCAATCAATACTGAGAAAAAGAACCTATAGAAACAATAAGAACAATAAAATATCTGTATCTCCATTTAAGTTATTGGTTATACTGACAACGAAAACGATATCGAGACCTATAAATACGCAACTGAAATACATATAAACCTATACTTTGTAATAAACCTGTACTTTATGCACACACAATGAATTTAGGTAATGTTCAAATACTTTAATGTCATACTTACTTGACGAACACCACGGAGGGATAAACTTTTTTTGCGGCATGTTACTCCTTACACATTCAAAAGTTTTGTACACACTTTTAGTTGACATTGTATGTAACCAGTAAACTATCTCGTTTAATGTATGTACACGCAACCAAGTTTTAATTAATCACAGAACGTTGTCCACTACAACTTTCCCGCTAAATTAACTTTCTTGTGAAGTTTATTTTTGTTACGCCGTCCTTAATGAAGCAAAGGCACCAAGTTATTCGGCTTAAAGTATAAAAAACATGGCGGGTGGATCCGATTTAATTTATGATCACACGAGGCTTATGATCTATGAATTAATTAAAGAAATATCATATTTTATTTATTAAAACGCATTTATTCAAAAAAATCTTTTATAAAACTAAGTAGAAACATTTTCAGTCTTGTTTTAATACGTCGTAAAAAGTAAAAAACGTAACAATCCCTTAAATATACTTTCATTACAATCTTGTTCTAAAAAAATAAATGACTTGACCCTTGTACCGTTGTTTCAAATTAGACCAGGTATAATTATTTGTCCGCGCATATTTAACTTTAGATTTCCAATTTCACGGGCGAGTTTTTAAGTGAAGTAAACTACTTCAAGCGGAACAGTCTGTGAACTATGTTGGTGTTACTAGTTGTTCTTTTTGCTGCATCACAGTATAAAGTTAGTGCTCAAGAACAAGTAATAAGTACAATAACTCCATCGCAACCTCCCTTGCCTTTTCTCGATTTATTTACGGGGGCATCGAGTTTGTATGAGCCGGTTAGAAAATCATACAGCGATTCTAATTATCACGTGTCCTGCCCTCATACAGATTCACTATCATCATTTGCAAATGTTCTTGGAAATGCTGCTAAAATAATAATGTCGGTAACGGCAATCGTAGCTCTAAAGCTACTAATAGGCAAGATGGTCTTTATGCCTTTGCTGTTTGTCCTAGCCGCTAAAATAGGGCTAAAGGCGTTCCTACTCTGGCCTATGCTATCGAAAATGATAAAGTTTTTTAAAAGGAAAAAGAAGAAAGGCCACCATTCAAGGATGATCACGGATTGTTCTCAAAGGATAGCCTGTGTTATAGAACGGGCTTCTAGAAGCTGGATTAGTAATATCGGCGCGGCTGCGACCTTCTCATTAATCGACGATTTGGACGAAGACGGAGTCGTCGCAAAGAGCATGTTAAGTTTACTAGCAGGTGACAATGTGGCTCAGTGCATGAGCCTCGATTGCAGTTCCGGGCTCGATATTAGCTGACAACTTAAAATTGCTGGTATGTGGGACAGACTGATGCGCCATCGACCCACTAATAAACGCTAGCTTGCAAATTACGCTTTTATTAAAACGTAAGTAATGTATAATATTCAACATAATCATGGAGTTGCCGTGCGTGGTGTTACTACTTTTGTGCGTTCAATCAGTTTTAAATGATCCTGGTGATCCGGTTGTGCTATACCCTCCGTATGGGGCGACATCGGGGTTTGGATTTCCAGTGATGGCGCAGTTTCCTGTCGGGCCCGGATTCACACCACAACAGCATGTAAAAACGGAACAGCACCGGCCACAACCATCAGAGAGGGCAGAGGAACCTCAGAACTTTACTTTCAATGAGTTCATCGAAGCCTTCAACGATGCCTCCGAGCCTGAAGCTCAACCATCAGACGACCAAGTTCGCGCGGCGGGAAGAGACCAAGGATATTCCTACACCCATCCACCTCCGTACCCCTATCCTTCAAATCCGAGCTATAATCCAATGTACCACAAACCAGCGTACGTTCCTCCTGCAAATCCAGCCCCTCCGAAAATTCCGCTCATCAAACCAGGTCTTGTGGATTTAGTGAAACCAGTGGCTAGCAAAGTCCAGAGCAAAGTCAATGGTCTTCTTGGCTTGGTGCTGGCTTTACTAACAGGCTCTGTACCCGAAGGTTTAGAGCTAAAAGGTATTAAAGAGCTTCTAATTAATAGTATACTTAAGCCGTTGTTACTTGCGAAGAGTGGGATTAAATCTTTGATAGGTAAATTGGTGATACCAGTGCTCGCTTTGTTGTTAATTAATGTAGAAGTTTTGGTCGTGGTCTGGTGGTTGTGGGATGAATGTCCGACTAAAACTCCTATTTACAAACCACCAGTTGAATATAATAATTCTTATTAATGTCAAGTAAAGCCCAGTTAATATTAAATTAAGTAGATTAAATCAGATTTAAGTATTAATTCATAATTTATTTATTAAATTATATTTTTTGTTAACGTGAACGTTTAGTAAAATGTAATTAATTTTAAATAAGAAAGAATATAAAGTAAGCTTTCTTTAATATATACTTTGTCAATGTTCAGAAAATATTTATTATAGCACTGTTTAAGTATGCATGTTAATTTATTGTTAAGACTGAATTTGTGACATGTTCTTCGATGATTTTATTTATTAAATTATGTGGTATACTTCTGAGTTTTATTTCCTTTCAAAATATTTAGTAAATGCCTCTATACGGTAATTTAAAAAAAAAATCATTTGTAGATGTTTTTTTTTTATTGTGGTGCTATTTGTTTTATAGTAGTACGCAGTGTCTTTCAAATATGTAATATATTAAAGGTATCATCACTCTTTCGCTTATAAATTAATTGACACACACTCACACATACACTCTGCAAATGACTATCAAGCTATTCTTTGAAACAACAGTAATTTCAAGCGAAATCGGATGACATTTCAAAATGGCCGTTTGAAAAATGGCGCCATTTCTACGTATGCAATCCAACTCGTTAAATGAACTTTTTAATGTTATAATTGCGTGTAGTGACGAGTCTATACGAGATTATCGTGTCACCTCGTTAATGAAACACTTGGTCCGGCGCCTGCAGCATTCATTTATATTATCTAATTGTCGGCTGACTTGCCCGTGTGTTCGTTAGCCTCCATCTTTTTCACGCTTTTTTGGAAGATTTAGTGCAATGGCTAATGAAGAGTTTGACTGCAGTTTACGTTCAGTTTATTAGTTAAACAGGTCTATGTTTGGATGATAATTTTAAGGTTGTTGAAATGTAATGGTTATTTTCATTATAACAATTAAAATAACTATTCCCGAAGATAGAAACAGGTAGTACCAATACAAACATGACAACTTAACAAATAAGGAAAACAATAATAAAAATTTTACAATTCACTACTACATATTGTTTATACCGAGAACTCTTTATTATTAAATTGCTTTGGGAGTTTCAAAATAGGAGGAAAGTTAGGTAGTAAGTACTTTTATTTTTTAGGTCGTCTTGGCAAGAAAACTACTAAGCCTTCAGATAACTACAAGCATAATCATATAAATCAAATAACTAATAAAGGCTTGCATTATAGTTTCTTAGATCGAATGTTAAACTTTGAAGTAAAACTATTGCTTATGGATTTTATTCCGTTAAGATACAAGTATACAAGTAATATAGTAATACAATAAGTATATTTTAAAACAAGTATTGCTTCGGTAGGTACGAAGCTTTGCTAAGTCTTTCTTTCTTTGCGAATTAATTTAACTTGAGCCGGCGACGACATACTATTTTTAACCGACTTCAAAAATGAGGAAGTTCTCAATTAGACTGTATGCTCTTTTTATTTTTATTGTTACTTCTACTTGACTTGTAAATCTTTTTCTTATACTTTTTATTTTCTATTGTGATGTGTGTAAGCTGTTGGTTTGACACTAATTATAAATAAATAAGATCCGTAAAAATCCATAATAAAGGCCTTCAAATTATGGACTCTATCATTCTCAGCCCATCACTACATTTACAGGCCGTTTGTCATTGGTTCCATTTTACGCCCTAATTAAAAAGTAAGCGCCTTCAGTTCCCATACTTTCACTTCGGCTTACTATTTACATCAATTTAATATTAATCGCTAACATTTTTATTTTGGAACCGGTAACGAAATTGACCTGAAACGAAATTAAAAGTGCAACGAAATTCCATAGCTATCGACTAGTGTTAAGTTTTAGTTTTCTTGTGTGGCGGTGTAGAAATGGGAGAAAAAATATGTCTGAGGAATTTTGTCAAGACTGGATTTTTCGATTCCCACGTTTCAAAATAAGTGTAATTTTCTTTCTTAATGCTATATAATTAATTCATAAAAATACGAACATACAGACAAAATACGCGCAAAAAACATAATTATTCCTAGGCAATCGGGTAAATTACTATATTTTTCTACATTGAATATTTATCTCCTACAAATCAGTATCGACAGTGGTAACTAGAGATTAGTGCCGAGCAATCTGATAATTCTAAGAATTCTCGAGTGCGCAGCGAAATTAATCAGAAAAAACGAAAGAAGACATTATACGTGTAGACTCACCTACAGATTTTAAGTAAAATGTTATTTTCGTTATGATAAAAACGACGATATTACATTGGGATGTGAATTCATTATTATTAGATAAAAATATTAAAAGACAGTTTTATAACCTATTTAAGTTACTGAATGTATTATCTTTATTTATTTTTTGTCGAGCATGTCCTCCGCATGATGGTAAGCGATACGACTGCTCATGTAAAGTAGCAGAACCAAACATCACCATGAATTACAAAGCAATGCTTGGAATTCCACTGCGCTCGCCATCCTGAGACATAAGATGTTAAGTCTCAATATGTCCAGTAGTTACTCTGGTTACAGTGCCCTTCAAACCGAAACATAACAGTGAATGTACACTGCTATTTGGCGGGAGAAATAGACATTACGGTAGTACCTACCCAGGTGGCCTCTTACAATTCAATCATCAAAAAATAATATGAAATAATTTTTCACTCGTGTCTCCTTTGCCCAAACTAAAATATCGATAAATTAAATAATATAATTAATAAATAAATTGTCTATGAATAAGGCCGTTAGAGATAGATATTGACTACGCCAGTATAGTTAATTGAATTATGAAATTAATTGTAACAAAAAACAAATGAATGAGCTAATTCAGTAGTGTAAATGCACTGTTGTATTTCGGTTTGAAGTACATTATAGCCAGAGTAATCTTATGTCTCAGGATGGTGAGCAGTGGAATGCCAAGCGTTGCTTTATAATTCATGGTGTTTGGTAGGCGAATGGTATGCTCGTGTATTCATAGCAATAAAAAATATCATCATGTTTTCACCTCTGTAAAATTTATTTTTATTTGAACTATACAGTATGCTCAACACTGCATTCAAATTCCCGTCGACAAATGATGTTACTAGCTGATACCTTCTACGTGACACACGTGGGCGCGTGACAATGGTAAAATAACCGATATTTACACAGTTTAAAAAATTGTTTTTCCATAAAAATATATGCCAAATTTTACCGGTGGTATGTCTTTCAAATGCAATCTCACCACCGCAATGTCTCTTTCTCCCGCTAAACAGCAGTGTAAATGCACTGTTGTGTTCCGGTTTGAAGGTTATTGCAGCAAAATTAATTACTGGAAATAATAAGTCTTCGTCCCAGGATGGCGAGTGGAGTGGAATGCCAAGTATTGCTTTGTCACTCATGGTGTTTAGTTTTGATACTGACCCTGAGCGGTCGTATTGCTTACCATCAGGCGAATGGTAACGCGCCAAGCCATTGATAGTTTTTTTTTTAAATATGCAACTAGACATACTCAGTTTCAAGCAAATAACTTGTTGAGATACAAGTAAGTGTAAATAGTAGAATAATTGTAAAGACACATAATAAATGAAAAAATTCTATACGAGTTTGAAAAAATTAAATGTGAACAAAGAATATCTTCATTCTAAATCAACTGTTTCTTTAATTCTGTCAAATGCACTATATTTACTATAAGTGATTTTGAAGGGATGATATATTTTCTATTTTTCCTGCTCTAGAAATTGAAACTTTCCTTCCCTACTCCAAAAACTCAAAATCAAACCTTAGCTCTTACCTACTAACGCAACAAATCCACGTAGATATGATTACAATCCGTCTGACCCAAAAACAGATTTATCTCGCACAGGCGCCACCTGTCGTCAACAATCTGCTTGCACAAACATGACAGCGACTCCATTAGCCACCTTATTTAGGACTGCCAGCTTAGTTAGCACAAGCTATTGTTCCTCACAGAGCTGTTACGTTACTCTAATTTGTTAGTAACGAAGCACGAACATCGTTATTGAAGTAGTTACATTCAGTTTTGAATTTGGAATTTTTCAGTGAGGTGAAGCTGGCTGTATAATATAAACCTCTTTGTTAAAAAACAATTTAAAAAGAAAGTACCAGAGAAGCCACTCAATTTAATAAATGTGGTATTAACGCCTTTAGTTGAAGTTTTAGGGAAGACAACACGAGGAATAATGAAAAAAACTAGGGAACTAAATACATGAAATCACTTTTCGGCCTTAATAACAGACCTATTTTAGTTATCGAATCTTTTGTCCTTTTTGAACGATTTTTTAATTTAGTTTGAGCCTTGAGAAGACAAAATATTCGATAGATCAAAAAGGTTTTGAAACTATGAAAAGTCCATTGCCTTGAGTCGTATCGCTGCCATTTGTGCTCTTATGTTAAATATTAGTTTTAGTTTAAGATTTATTTGGTGTACAAAAAAGAATAAAATAAATAAGTCCGTATGTGTATTGACTTATCATATAAGCTATTTAATTTCATACCAATTAACGAATTTCATTACATTTCAAAAAGTTAATCAGAAAACCGGCGTTATATTTTGGAAAAAAATCCATGCATTTTATATATGGAACTTGATGCACATGTTTTTTCCTCTCCTACGGTATGCAATTTTTTCTACTTAAGTTCAGCATACATGGCCATATTATTAAGGGGGTATTCTAGTCTAGAATTTTGAAAAAAAAGAAAAATTTTTTTTTCATAAATCAATAGTTTAGATATTCAAAAATATCTCCCTAGAAGGATTTTTCAAAATTCAAATTATTTTCAAAGTTACAGCCGTTTTAGTGTCGTGGCAACTAGACCGGTTTGAGCGGACGACTGTAACAATAGACTACGGGCGGTCCGGGCTACCTGAGTATGAATAGCTTTCTTTTTTTCTTTTCATGTACTTTTAGTTTACTACATCAATAGTCTGAAGGTCATTGTAACGTATTATACAAGAATCTATACTCAATTTGTTTTTAGTTTGAGTTAGTTCCATGTAAACCTCGAAGCTGTGAAGAAGTATAAATGAGAAATTACGCGTGCATTTTTAATGAAGGCTTTTATCCTATTTTACAAATTATGAGTCTAATGGGAATAAAAATAGGTCTGGAATCCCATGGGTTTGCTGTTAGGCGCAACGCAGTAAGAATTAAACGGTCTGAGGTTCGAGCTTCAGATGCTTCAAAAGAGGAAAGAACTGCTCGTTATACAGAGAGAAATGCTGAAAACAGTCAATATGAAGTAGAGGAAGGCCCAATGTATGAAGCTGGGATGGCTGATTAAAAGAATGTAAGTTATACGTACTATTTTATCAGAGTTATGCTGCTTGAAACTGAACGTTAAACTTTAAACGCGTTTTTCTCGAAACTACTTTTTTCGATACGGTGATGCAGATATCTCAGGTTCTAATCAGCCGATTTACTTGAAATTTACCATGAATATTCTTCAACTATCTCGCTTTTGCACAAAGCAATAAAAATCGAAAATTTCAAATTTGTAATATTTTTAAAAAATTGGAGGAAGTTGAAAAATGAGTAAAAAAATCGACCATTATTTTCAAACAGCCGCCATTTTGTGAAAAAAATTTTTTTTTCAAGTTTTGTTGGTTTGTGCGATAATGACATTTGTACTGATCAATAATTTGGCATTGTTTTTTTGTTCAGATGAATACAAGGGGAGAAATCCTTTTCACGAGGACACGGCCTTTTTTTTTTCTCTACTTCAAGGACTTATATCTTTTTGAAATTTTTTTTTTTTAAATGTATTTTTTTGTATTCTTGAAATATCAATAAACCAATGATAAAAAATTCGATAGTAAAAATATTAACTGCTTCTTTTATATTAATTGCCAAAAAACGCTCGAAATTCGGACCTCTAGACTAGAATACCCCCTTAATACTGTTCTCTTTTTATATTTTATTTCTCATAGTCCTTCTCACCCTTCCGTAGTTTAAAACTGTCAATCCAATTTAGCAATCCGTTTCAATATTCATATGTAAACTTTGACGCGTGTCCCCATCTAGATTCCATCTGTTTCCAATAAACGTATGATTCCTAAAAAATCTTTTGTTTATTTCTTCTGTGCAAATGTGAATTTATGGAAACTACATTTTTATTTAACTTTTGGACTTTTCCCATAGAGAAAATTTATTAACATTATTCGGCAAAATATCATACGTAGAAGAATAATAATATATTTTTAATGCATATTGCAGAATAGGTTTATTAAAATCTTAAAGTATTTATAATATAGACGGAGCGCTGTCATACATTTGCATCTTTAAAAACGTAGAATATTTTTTTGTTCGTATAAAACATAGCACTCACACACCGGTGATAGGTCTTTCATATGTGAGAGGCCGCTGGGTAGGTACCACTGCAATTTCTATTTCTCCTGCCAAACAACAGTGTAAATGCACAGATGTGTTTCGGTAGGAAGGACATTGTAGCCAGAGTAACTACTGGACATAATGCACTGTTTTGTTTCGGTATGAAGGACATTGTAGCTAGAGTAAATACTGGACATATTGAGACTTAACATCTTATGTCTCAGGGTGGCAGGCGCAGTGGAATACCAAGCATTGCTATAATATATAATTCAAGGTGTTGTTTGGTTTGCTACTTGCTTGCTTGTTCATGAGCAGTGGTAACGCTTACCATCAGGCCAACGGCATGCTCGTCTCGCCATTCAATGTAATAAAAAAATAAAACTTTTGATAACAAAATAGGTTTTAAAATTGTTTATAAATGACGCTGATGATAGGCCTCTTGTAAGCATTTCCATTTCATTAAGTCTTTTGTCCAAATATGAAAAAGTATGAATTAAATATTTTTTATTTCACGTACCATTCATTAATAACCATTCACCGCGCCGATTGATACGAATATAAAGTTGGGAAGATTAAATTGAGTTTTATTAAATTTATATGAATGTCGCAGCTAATAGGCGGACAGTTTAAAAAAAAATGTTCCACTTCGATACCGTGGAGGGTTTTGTATTTAAATACCAGGTACTTAAAATTTTTATTCCCGACGTTCCACCGGATTTTATTATTGGCCATTATTCTTTTACTGTAACGTTTTAGGTTATATTTTTCGTATAGTTCCATTATTTTGATTCGTCAAATACTTATAAATTATTGAAATAAATAAATAAATAGCACCCAACAGTCATATAGTCCTGACACCCCACTATGATCGAGTCTTGTGTCATGGGTATCGGGAACTACGAGAGACTTATCGGTCTCACAAACAGATCCAAAAGAAATATTTGTGGGCCGCACAAACATTTCTCTCGATGCGGGGATCGAACCCGCGGCCTCTCGTTTTACAGGCGGCATCTAACCGACTGTGCCACGGAGGTTGTCAATAATACAATAATTTATGTTTTCCATTAAAGAAACATTTTATTTTGTCATAGCGTAAATCGGGCCGTCGCGTTTCTGAGAGACGCCTTTGTACATCCACTACTGTCTTTCAAAAGAAATGAATGTTTATATAAACTATTCTGTTAGCATTATCTACGTGGCAACAGGCGTACAAAATTTTTCTTAGAATAGGAGTTTCATAAATTCTATCTATTTTAGCAAAACCACATTGAATAATTGAATATGGCGGCGCTCAAAGTCAAATATAAGACGGCGTATTAAAATATTCTATACACATATTAATAGGTTAATATTTCATGCTTGGAAAACAGCTATTGGCGTACTATCATTAACATTCGATATCAGTATATCTTTGTATCTTTTTTATCTTAATTTACAGTAAAATTAAAATATAAAATAAGTTCATAATTTTTTTCTATCTTTATTTTCTTGCCAACTTTATTAAGATTTATTCTTATTTTTCTGCAAAGAAATGTTCAATTCGATTGAAGAGTGATCCAAAAATAAGCGTTAGTATGTAATTTTATAGTGAGGCCTTCACTTAATTTCTTTAATACTTACTTATTTGTCGTTTTCTTTAATTTTATTAATGTAACGTAAACATGTTTGTATTAAAAATGTTATAACAAATTACTTATGAACTGCTCTGATTTAAACTACTTGTTACTTTTGTAATAATCACTAAATTGTAAACTGGTTTTGAAAAGAGCAACACTAGAGTTTCTTGCCCTTTCTTCTCTAGTGGAAACCGCCTTCCGAACCGGGTGGTAGATAAAAAAATGACTGAATCTAAATGATGTAGAACATCTTAATTGATTCAATAAATTATTTTCATTTTCAGTGAAAACTGGGCTAATTAAAGTAGCAAACCCACAAAGACAATTTCACCTGGAAATTGGATCGGAAATTGACCTTTCTTATTTTAATCTAAATTTATGTGTATAACAGCTCAAATCAACCGTTAACGTAAATAAACAGATTTGTATCAGCCTATATACTTCCCACTGCAGGACACGGACCTCCTCTACAATCATGAATACTATTGAGAGTGGTTAGGCCATATAGTTGACAACGCTGACCTAATGCGGGTTGGCGGACTTTACATACTGTAGAAATAGCTATGGTATGCAGGTTTCCTCACGATGTTTTCCTGCACCGTTATAGTGCGTGGTGATTGACTATCAATACACACATGACTCCGAAAAGTCAGAGGTGTGCCCTGGGATTCGAACCCGCGACCACCGTGAACATGTTAGCAGCCGCGTCTGGTCCGTTTACTAACAGGCCACCACGCACTTAAATAGACAGATTTATTTAAAAATATTTTCCCAAGACTCCCTTCGCAAATAACCCTATGCTAAATAGCCGACCCAAACGTACCGGGGAGCCTAACCGATTGATCCAGTACCCCGGTAGATTAGTTAGTTAGGGTGTAAGGGCGACAGCGCCCTCTCGCGGCGCACTTCTCATTTCATTCAGATGTCGATGCGAGCCCGTGTTGAATTATACATCGCCTGTTTGCATGCGAAGTTGGTGTTAGAGAACTACATCCATACAGTGTGTGTCTATATTGTGTGTTTTTGTTATTTCGGCTAAGTGGAATTTGAATATGGGTTTTTAAATACCCCTTTTGGAATGTTAAATAGGTGCAGCAAACATTGAAATATTTCATTTGAACTTTTTTTTCGGAAAAAAACAAAATAAATAGCAAATATTTTTCCATTTGAAATTTTACTGAAATGCAACGTAAATCGTAATTAAGGGAAAATAGAAATAAACTGGACGTCTTGTTTAAATATCGATTTGTTTTACTTTTATTACAATCAAGGATGAATAATGATTTTAGACTCTTTTAGTTTAAAGAATAGCCCTGAGATTTGAGGCCCACCGTAAAGAAAGTACCGTAAGATGGATGTTACAGTATTTATGTTACTTTATTAGCAAATAAATTAAGAATATAAAAGAATAAAATATTTTTTACGATTTACAAGCTCCAATAAAGCTCAGAAATCGATTTTTGCATGAGGAACAAAAGAAAATCGTAAATAATTAAATAATTTAAAATTAAAGTGTTTATCCTGGTGCCACTGCGACCTACATACTGGGACACTGGGACCTATCTTTCTCTTAAATCCATCCAATGGTTGTCTGGTAGAGAATGCCATAATAATATAAGACAGCCATTAGTACTTTAATCTTTTATTATCTTTATAAACTGTTATGTTTTTTTTGTAAGAAATCAATAGAAAAACAAAATATGATTATGCCTATTCTTCTCTTTTGATAACAATTTATGTAACCAAGCCATAAATAATAGAACATTGGTTTGGGCATGACATAGAAATGTAGTAAATTGGCTTATTATTAATTGGTTGAATGAAAATCGAAAATAAAAATCAACAAGATAACAATTAACGCACCCACATAACAAAACAAAGTGGTGTAAAACAAACAAAAACATGATATTTTTTGCTGCATCAGTAGCTAACATTTATGAAAGGTTTCAAGCCTTCAAAGCGTTGTCTATGCCTGCGTTAGCATAAAATATATTAAAAATGTGTAATGTTATTTAAATTTTTGCACGCAAGAATGCCTAATTTCTTTATATATAATTTTTTATTGGAATGTATGGCGAGACGAGCATGCCGTTCAAACAATAATAAAATCAAACAACACCTTGAATTAAAAAGCAATGCTAGGCATTCCATTACACTGGCCATAATGAGACATAAGATGTTAAGTCTTAATATGTCCAGTACTTATTTAGTACAGTAAATATATAATAATACGTATGTGCTGAAGCGAAATAGTGAAGACTTGAGTACTAAACAAGGCGTATTAATACGTGAGTACTAGAGCTTCAGACAGACGATACAGTTAAAACACATTGTCTGGAAGTCATGACTTTGAAAAAGGCTCATAGAATAGAATCAAGGTGAACATAAATTTACATAAATTTATTAGGCAGAGTAAAAAGTAAAAAATATGTTTTGTGTGGCTTCATAATTTATTTTTTTATAACAAATTGTTCATTGGATAAATGGTATTTGTAACTTTTCAGTGATAATGATTTGATCGTAAGGGCGTCATACGTTTATCAAAATGGGACGGGAGTAAGAAGGAAAAAGGTTGAGAGAAGGAAAGGGATATTGGGTTTCTCTTTAACTCAGTGAAAGATAAACGACAGCTAAACCCTCGGTATAAGCTGCAATTGGCTGGGTTCATATGTCGCAGAACGGATAGCCACTGGAGTAAACATGTTCTGGAGAGGAGACCGCGTCTTGGCAAAGGTATATGGGACGCCCTCTGGCCAGATGGCGAGACGACTTACACAAGAGGGCCGGCAGCGACTAGATGCATGAAGCAGCAGACCGGGCTCTGTGGCGTACCTTGGGAGAGGCTTATATCCAGCAGTGGAATGCAACAGGCTAAAGATAATGATGAAACCCCTAAGTTTCCTATGAAACAGTAGAATGTACCCCATTCCACTACGTCATACCAACTCAATCCTACAATTCGTATGTCCAATATAGTACTACAGTGACGCTCTACCATTTTGATAAATTGTGTTTTTAATGGATACAATATGCTCTCTTTGTCGACGAACTTGGACATTGGGTCACCTTCAGCTATTTATATTTCATTGCACAACTAATATTCTGTCTATTAACTTTTTACTGGATACATTTACGAATGAATAACAATTGTATATTTTTAAAGACTATCAATGAAATGTATTTTAAACGGTGCTTCCATTAAGGTCTAGCTTTTGAATTGTTATGGAAACAATTAAGTAACAGTTTTGAAATAAAATGTTTATTATCTACAATTAATAGAAAGAAAATTTTGGACTTAAAGTGCCGGCTAAATGGTTGGTTTGGTGGTAGGGTGTATGGTCTGTGAGCTGTAGGATACTCGGTTAATTTCTCAGCTTGGTTGACCTTGATCCCCCTATTTATTATATTATAGGGGGCAAACCAGAGTACAGTTGACCTGATGGTAAGTGATCACCGCCGCCCATGAACATCTGCAACACCGTAGGTCATGGAGATGCGTTGCCGACCTCTAAGGTGGGAATACGCTCGTTTTTCGAAGGTCGTGGAATCGTATTTGTACCCTATGTGTGCATTTTGTTCCAGGTCCAAGCGACTAATATATTTCTTGTAATATATTCCGAACTAGCGCTTTTCAAAATGGTGGCCAAAATGTTCAATTCCGACTATTAATTTGGGATATCAACCAATCGGACTACGAAAAACGAATAAAATTTCCCCGTATTTGCTAGATATTTCACTACTACTTCCCACCAATAGGCCGTACGTGATGATATATAGCATTCCTCGAAATGATTTTTTCAACCCAAAAATATTTTATCAATACGAATCAGTATTTCCTGAGAGTAGAGGTAACAAACAAACAAGCAAACATACTCTTCAGCTTTATATATTAGTATAGAATAAATCGAACATATCTTTCGTTTTCGCTATAATACAGATAGTAAGATCGATGCGACCTTATCAAAATTTAAAGACACATCAATCATTAAAATATTTGATACATTAAAAATCAATCGTGTGCTTTCAATACAGTAGATAAAAACAGGCGCATCTGTACAAGCCACGATGCATAATCATCAATCTCTTTGTCTGTCATGCTAATAACTTTTATAAATGCACTATCAGTCGGCCCCGGCTTCGCCCGGGTGGCCATGCAGTTAGTTTTTGAGTCCACATCAACAACTTACTATTTCGCGTACTGTTTTAAATTTAAACTGAATGTGACAGCTGTCATCTATATTTCTTTTCCCGTCCCGTCCAGTTATATCCCGTTACGTCCGTTCTCATTCTGTCTCATCACGAAAATCCAATCCTATCCTCTCCTGTCCAGTGTCACTCATTCGAATATTTAGGAGGAGCAATATGAATATTTGAATACCAGAGTCATTCCAAGGAAACACGAAATTTTATCCCTATACCAAATGTTATTCAAATCGGTTGAGCCGTTTTTGCGTGAAAGAGACAAAGACCCTTACATCCACCCATACGTACAAGTTCTCGCGTTTTATTAAATACTTTCAAACTGTGGGATTAAAAAGCATAAATATATCAGGCTGTGGTGAAAATGTTCTTTTTGGTGAAAATTTGTGCCCGATATGACGATAGGCTCGCTCCCGATCACATCGTGGGACGGAACACACAAGGAAAATGGTGGGTGTTCTAGTAGCACCTCTGTCAATCCGATCTGGGAGAAACCCGTGAGTTTATGTATGTATGTATGTAATGAAATTAAATGAAATGAAATAAATATGTACAAAACGATTATTAGCCGTCGATCGTTCTATCATCAGTTAGCAAAAATATCTCAAATTTAATCGCTTTGTCTGCTTCATTGATTTTAGATGAATGGCGTAGCATAGTAATCGAAGTGCAAAGCGTAAACAAACTTATAACACTGGTAAACATTTACATTGTGGATAGGGTAATGCGTTTACAGTTTGTTGTTCAATTATGGAAACTAGAAACACAAGCTTCCTTGGATAGTCGTTCATGATTTATTTGCATTCGCTTTTTATGGGATAGTTTGTATTTGTGTCGTTTTGTTTCAGCTGATGAACTTCAAAGTATATTGTCACTATATTGTACTGTATCAGCCCATATACCTGGTATATCTAGACTGCTACCGAAAACGAAGCCGGGTGGTAGTTTTGGTGACTACAAACACAATGCGCCTAAAAATTTTGCAAAGAATCGCGACAATTTTTTTATCAATTTTTAAATATCGTCGTTTTTGGGTGGTAAATCCATAGTTTTTGGTAAAATAATACTTTAAACTTTTTTACACCTTAGAGTCTTTATAAATAAAAGGGTATACACTATTATTTTAGGAAAAATAAATGTTTTTACTACCCAAATACGACCATAAAAAAAAGCAAAAAAAAATACATTCTCCGTCATTGTACGTGGTGATTGACTATCAATACACACATGACCCCGAAAAGAGCCCGAAAAGGGTGAGTCCTGGGATTTGAAATCGCGACCACCGTTAACATGTTGTCAGCCGCATCTGGTGCGTTACCAACAGGCAACCACGCTCTAATTGCCCAAAAAATCCATACACCCATTGAATAAAAAAAAATATATCAATTGAAACTTGTTAGATGAATGTAGCTTAAATGAAAACTTACAAGAAGTGTAGTGTAAAAAAAACCAAGTATATGTTTTTTTTTATTATCTTAATTTTTTTAGGGCCTTAGTCACTTTTTGACTATGCCGGCCTCATTCATACACACATCATCCTTATCCACCGACTTAATCTACCTTATTAATTAAAATACAATTTATAGTATCGTAGACAGTCCTGGCAGCTTCACTAAAATATATGTTACCTACCTAGAAACAATGTGGCGATGTTCTGTTAAAAAAAAAACTGGAGTATAGTATATTATTTTTGTACAGTTGGGAATCTGAGGCAAAACGTGATTTTTGTCCTATAGAACAATTTTTATTACAGCGATTGCATCATTGTAGTAAATTCTACCTAAGAGTCCCGATTCAACAGAAACATTTATTGCGCTATAGGTTCTAAAAGCAATAACGTTATTCTCTATTTACAGTCTGGTAAAATACATCGCAACAAAATGGCAGTGACATCATAAACTTCATTACGACACCGATAACAGATCGATCTATCTGCGAGCTATTGTTCGGAGACAAAGCTTCACATATTACATTAAGTAGTATCTCGTTTCATGAAAATTAGATGAGGCTATTTTTGTCATCAACATCCCTTACTTAGACGAAATTAGGTCAATATACATGGATAAATAGAAAGGGAACGCAAAAACTTCATCCCTAAAAACTGTAATGCTGCGAAATAGGTCCTTAACCTATTTCACTAGTGGGGCTACTGCTTACCGAGGACGGCTCGAACCGTCGCCCGTCTGATAACATTGTTAAGCATATTGTTAAACTCGACTCTTACGAAATGATACCCGCGTAATCAGTTGCGCAAATTGAATAAAATTACATCCACGCCAGGGATATTATTAAACGTCTGCTCTTTCAATTTTCACCTTCAGATGTTCACGTCCTTGAGACATCTAATCTGATCCACTCGCCATTCGCACCGATGGGCTTTTCAAAAGAATTCTTTATGGGAATAAGTTTGAAATTTCCAGTGAAATCGGGAAACGAGGTTATTTCAATAACAATGGGTCAAAAAGGGTAGCGTGTGAACAGGATACTACGAATAAAAGTAAGTTATATGCGAGGGTCGTTCGTCGGTGTGGTGTTTGTGTCTGTCGGGCGTGAAGGCAGGCGCGGGCGGGCGCGGCTGCGCGCTGGCGCGGCGTCGATACGCGCATCAGCCTGACGTCGCCGAGCACCGGCGCACTCCGCATCACTCCTCGCCCGCGACGGAGCGCCGCGCCGCACGCCACGCGCCTCCGCGCTCCACCGCACCAGCGCCACCAGCGCCGCCGCACCGCCGCACCGCCGCGCCGCGACCACAGTGACTGTTTGTTGTGAACCCCACCGTGATACCATCCCACCGTCAGTGCCTCGTTGACTGTTTATCGTCTGGAACTCGTGAAAACAAACACACCACACAGGAGAATTAGCGCAGGCGCGCCGCACGCGGTCATGACGACAGCGGCCATCTTGGCCGAGGACGCACTCTCGCCTCGCCCAAGGGTCGGAGCCTGAACCTGGTGGCGTGGAAGCTCGGCCGCTGAGCGATGCGTCGCGTGTGAGACGTCGCGGCGGGCGCCCTCCGAGGCTGCACCGCGCCGATATCGATCCGGCGGCGTCATGGCGCTCGCGAAGTGAATGCGGACATCGGTACCGCGCCGCAGCCGCCAGCCAGCGGAGCGCCCGCCCAGTGAGAGCGTCGGAGCGGGCGCGCGGCATGTGAGCCGAGGTGCGCTCGTCGCTGGCACGGAGCGCGGGCGGCGGCGGGCCCGGCTGACCGCGCGCCATGGCCGAGGAGTACGCGCGCTCCCCGTGCGAGCGCTTTCCCACCGCGGGGGCGTTCAGCGTGGCGCCGCCCGAGAGGCTCAGCCCGCCGCCGCCCGCGCCGCTGCCCGACCGCTTCTCCGCGTCGCCGCGGCGGGTGCGCCGCTGCGCCGAGGCGGAGCGCGCGCGGCGCCCGCGCTACGTGCCCCCGGCGGCGCACGTGCCCGTGGAGCGCTATGTGCCACGGCCGCCGGCACCGCTGCGTCCGCCGCCGCCGGTGTACTGCGGGCTGGCATGCCGGCCGCCGCCTCCGGCGCCGCGCAAGTGTTGCGGGCCCGCGTGCCGGGAGGACATAGGAGGCTCGCCGCCGCCGGCGCGCTACGTGGAGTATGTGGGAGCGGCGGCCGCGCGGCGGCTCGCGTGCACGCCGCCGCCGCCGCCTCCGCCCGCGCTGCAGCTGCCGTGCGAGCCGCAGGAGCCGCCCTGCTGCATGCAGGCTCGCAGGAGACCACAACCACCGCATGATTGGTGAGTAATCGCTTCCTTGACATTTGACCCTACACATTTGACCCTACACACCTATACATATCTTTGACGGTCATAACTTTAACGAGTACGGGAGAATCCACGTATTCTTAGCGAGGTAAGTATTCTGCCCTATACGTCCTTTTCTGAACATAAGCGATCTGGTTGAATCGTAGAGTTGTCTTGGAACCGTTTATGTTTATGTCGTTGTTAACCATACAATCAATTGGAATGTCAATGACATAAATTCAGCCGCATCCACAAAAACAAGTCGTAAACTTCACGTCGGATGCCAAGAGCATAAAAATTGCAATACAAAAACCAAATTATTTGACAGAAAAGTATTATGATGACGACTGCTAGCGTGCTTAAGTCCGAAACAGAATTGCGTCCTGTCCGTTATGGTTACGTAGCATGTAAAAGAATGTAAAATGTATGACGAGGATCGTGGAAGGCTGAGCCATTATAATTGGTTAATGCCTACATATTTGGTGGATGGAATTGATAACGCGTGATTGATGAGCGGTGGCTAACGATCGCTAAACCGCTCGCATTAGGGAACTACTGATTGGGTTTTTGCCTCGCCACTGTTTAGTGTTGCCATTCTTCATACATTTTGTTGCGAAATATCTTTTATGTAAGTATCAATTCAGGCATATTTTTTATTATTCTAATGGATTATGAATTATCTATTTTTGGTGTTTAACCATGAGTTATGTTTTTGTAGTTATTCATATATCAACGCAACAATACAATAGCAATTGGAATTAAAATTTTGAAAGCATATTCGACATAATTATTTTGTTTATTCTTATCTTTCTGCCTTGCTGTGACCATCCATTTCTTCCTTGATTTTTTTCAATCCAGCCCATCTAAAGGTTGTTTGGAAAAAAAAAGCGATAAGACCGTCGATTGTTTTTAAACACTTTGCTTTTTGTGGTGAATAATAAATAAGTTATAAGTATAAATAAATCAAATAGATCCGACGATAGAATGTGAAAGTTATCGCGAAATGGTTTCCTTGGAATGTTTTTTGTAATTTTACTGTAGCAAATAGTTTGAACTGAGAAATTATAAATTAATAATAATATAACAGTGATTGTGATGGTGCAAAAATTGTGATAACATTATATAAACAGTGCTTATTGTGTTGGAAATTTTAATGAAGAAAATAGTGACGTTTATCATTGCGTTTATGAGTATAATAATAATAATAATAAAATGTTTTATTAAAACTTTCCTTAACCTAGATAACAAACAAAATAATTTTTACTTATGCCAGAAGTGCTTAGGCTAAGATATAACATTAATGAGAAACGGCTGGTGATTAAACTAGGACAGCCCTGTACAATAAGCACCAGCTACCATCTTTATGTTGCAGGGCCTAATTGTAATGGGTATAAAACAAGTATTTTAGTAGTAATTCTAATTAGTTATAATTAAAGGCTAGTAATACTATATAAACTGCAGTTAAACAAAACAAAGAATAAAATAAAATAAATTAAAAGAATTAAAACGTAGACAAAGATTTATGCGATATCATTTCTATGCCGATATTTTCATTAAAAATCATTTACCGTATAGTACATGTTATTATTTTGAGGGTCAAGATATGATACTTGTTTATTGGACTCGGTGTGGTATTTTGACAATTGAATTAAAGTTATGAGTCACCTATCATCTATCAGCTTATGGCGAAATTTGAAAGTAAAATAAAATAAACAAATATCTGTTATACGCATTACTTGAGATATATTTTCATACACACACACATAAACTCACACCTTTTTTCCCAGAAGAGGTAGGCAGAGGTGCCAGGACACCTACATTTCGCCTTGTATGTTCCGTCCCACGATGTGATAGCGGGCGACCCTATCGCAATATTGGGCACAAATTCCTGACTCCGGGCTTATAATGAACAGAAAAATCCAATATCACTTTGCTCGACCCGGGATTCAAACCCGAGACTCTCAGGTTTGTAACCGTAGTACAACTACGCCACCAAGGCAGTCAGCAGTATTTTCATAATATAAATAATAAGTATTTATACCCGTAATCTAATAATACTGTATCTGTATCTGTATCTGTATCTGTATCAGCCCATATACGTCCCACTGCAGGGCACAGGCCTACTCTACAATCGAGAATATGATTGAGAGTGGTTAGGACATAAAGTCCACCACGCTGGCCTAGTGCGGGTTGGCGGACTTGACATACTATAGAAAACGCTATGGTATGTAAAGTAAGTGGTGTTTGACTATCAATACACACATGACTCCGAAAAGTCAGAGGTGTGCCCTAGGATTCGAACCCGTGTCCACCGTGAACATATTGGCAGCCGCGTCTGGTCCGTTTACCAACAGGCCACCACGCACTCTATCAATCTAATAATACTAACATGTAATAAAATATGAATAGAGAAAAACTATTCATAATATTTTGACAACATCGCTTTCGGCGGCGGGAAATTGTAGATATACTTTTAATTGACATAATTATTATTGGTATATGTCGATGTAGTCTTGTTTGAAAATTCAAATAGGTATTATACATTTATTATTTGTGGGCTAAAGTTAGACTATAATTATATTATTTTGGAATTATAATTTTAGATTATACAATCAAGGTAATGTAAAGGTAATGTTTAACAGAAATGTTTGTATTCGGTTTTCATAATGGCTTCTTAAATTTACGCGAATGTTAATTTACACATTGAAATTAAACAAATTTTAATCGATTTAATCGCGGATTTGGTTTAAATTTACATTTTATAACTTCCCGACGTTTTGGTTACAGTTATCGTGGTCACGAGCGGACATACGTTTTGCATTTTTAAACCTAAGCTTTCGGGTTATGACGTAACATGTTTGTTGAAGTTTTAACATATATAATAATAAATCTTTTGTCGGATTATGTTTAATATTTTCTGATTCTGTTTTTAAAGGCTTTTCTATTTTAGCTGTACCAAAATCCACTGACTTTCGTGAATATTTAATAAAGTTTAGGAAATATCTAACCTTAATAATAAGCCAGTACGGAATTTATATATGCATAGTTGTTATAAGTTTCGTGACTGTTCATATTGACATAATACATACATAAACTCACCCCTTTTTCCAAGAAGGGGTAGGCAGAGATGCAACTGGGACACCTACGTTTCGGCTTGTGTTTTCCGTCCCAGGAATATGATATGGGAGTCTATCGCTATATAAGGCAAAAATTCCTGACTCCGGGGTGATAATGATTAGAAAAATTCAATACCAGTTTCTCAATACCGTGATTCGAACCCAAGACCTTGCAATCATACACCACACATAGTACATTTGAAATAATAATGACTGTAGTGATACCTGGTGGTGACTGGTAGCATAATATTACACTCCAGAAAGCCGGCCTCTGTGGCGTAGTTGGTTGGAAGCCGTCTGTGAAACGAGAGGCCGCAGGTTCAATTGCCGCACCGAAACAAATATTTAACCGGAGGTATTTGTTTCGGGTCGGGGTGTTTGTGAGACCGAAAAGTCTCTCGTAGTTCCTGATACCCACGACACAAGACTCTTAGTGTGGACTATGTATGTGACTATTGGGTATTTTTACATGTTTTATTTATAGTATAGATCGTTTATGGTCTTTTGGCGTCCGAATGTGTTGATGTCATGCTGTTGTGAAAATATTAGGAACAGTTTTATTCTCTTCACAATTTATTATGTTGGATATAGTAATACTATTAGATTAGGAGTATAAATGCTTGTAGTTTATATAAGAAGAAGAGTCAGGAATTTGTGCCCAATATGGCGATAGGCTCGCCACCTATCACATTGTGGGACGGAACATACAAGGCGAAATGTGGGCATCCTGGCACCTCTGCCTACCCCTTCTGGAAAAAAGGCGTGAGTTTATGTATGTATGTATGTATGTAGTTTATATAAGAAAACATATCACAAACAATGCATAGAATAAATATATTTTAATTTTATTTGTAGTTTCAAATTCCGCCTCACGACAATAGAAAATAGATTAATTACGAGTATAATATACGATATGTTTGTGAAATTATGCGTCAAAGGAAACGTCAAATGACTCTTAATTAGTAGTAATTTATGCACATGGAATTGTATAAGATCGATTTATCAAAGCATTCTCTAGTTTGTTAGTTATAAGGAATCAAATTCCATTAATATATCGATTCATACTAGGTATTGGATTAATCTGGTAAAGGTCCAACTACCCCAGCTTGCAGGGGTAGTTGGACACATTAATATCTAGCATTTTTTTATTGAATGGCCACAATGTTAGACGTGAAAAGGAACGCTGTTTGATTTTAGCTTAATTCTCTCTCTTTTTCTATTTGTCGCCACAGCCACGGGTACTCCAAAGATTTATAATACACGTTGCGCACCTGAAATATATGGCTCTCTAGATCATAGGAGGGCTATAGTTACGCTCTTCCAATACGAATTTGTATAAATTATATATTTTTTATGTATACCTATTACCTACATTTATCATAAATTGAAATTTGTAAATTTGTTTTGAGAAATAAAGTTCTTTAACCTGAAGTAATGAAGTAATTACCAACGTCATTATTATCATCAGTGGACGAAACGAAAGTAGTATGTCAGTATCGAGCAAAGTTGAGATTCATAGTCTCTGCCTACCCCCACGGGATACAGGTGTTAATATATGTGTCTATCATCACCAAAAAATACTTTTGTTTACATTTACATCCGTATTGAATATATAATTCAGCTGAGTACTTTTGGGTAGTTGGAAATATGATATTACTTAATAGCGTATGCTTACAATATTTTTTGTCTAATTACATAAATCTGTGTTATAACGAAAATATATTTTTCAATTTAATATTGCTTGCAGCATTTTAAGGATTCCTTTTTTTCTCATGATAATTTGAACCCTTACAGGATCATTTCGGTGCTCGTTTATTCGTCATAAAACCTTTTTTCTTGCGAACAGCTATGTTGTACGGATTTATAGACCTCTTGTCTAACTAATTATTTTTTAAAGACTCATCTCAAGATTCATATCAAGATTTAGGCAACAAAATTAAAATACCTACTAGGTTTTTTTTTTGCAATACATGCATCTTTAGCATATCATTATTGACTTCCAACGTCCGATATTGACTACATAAAGGTAAAAGGACATCAAAAATCTTAATA
The DNA here is from genome assembly GCA_030180105.1 of Hyles lineata. Classification (NCBI taxonomy): domain Eukaryota; kingdom Metazoa; phylum Arthropoda; class Insecta; order Lepidoptera; family Sphingidae; genus Hyles; species Hyles lineata. The sequence goes on from JARJEE010000016.1 coordinate 10,080,725, forward strand.
TAGGTTAATAGATGTAAGAAATGCGGTATTTTACAGTCCACAGGTACATTAGAATGTGTTAGTTTACGTAATTCCGCTAAGAGTGTGAGATCGAGGACGGGCCAAGAGATTCCGCGCGGCCTCGTTTCCAGGACTTTGTTTTTGACACGGATCGTAAAAGTTTACTAATGCGTTGTGTAGCCTTAGGAACAATTTGCCTCTGAGTGAAATTGTACAAGTTTTGTCTGTGAGTTTGCTTGCGATTTTAACACAAGTTTTAGTACGACATTGATAGCTATGCATAACTACTTATATATAATATCTTATGACTTAAGTTTGCAAACTTAAGTTATTTATTTTGACATTTTTTGTACCGCTGACGCAAAGTTTTCTAGCTGTCGAATGAAAACACAATTGATCTCACAATATTAATATAAAAAATCTTATATCTTAAATGTAATAGATTGACTTGGCCATCGCACTAAACAATGTTTTGCTAATAGTAATGAATATAATATTTATAATAATAAATTATTATTAATATGATCCCTGTATGTTGTTGTTAGGTTAGCTAATTACGTAATAACTTAATACACCTCACAAGACACAATCTCTTAACTAGGGACTGAATTAATTAACGGACTTTTACATGGATCTCTCAACTTTTTACGGTAGAAGAACTGAGTTGCGAGATCTGATTTTTTTTGATGGGATCCATTTTATAAGTAGTTGACTTAATTAAGGAGAGGTTTACACATCACTTGCAATCGATTTTTTTGTTGGTTGTAGTATACCCGACGCGACACGTGTTTAATCAAATGAAATTGTAGTATTTTCTATGACCAGAACCAGTACGAAAACGCCACGCAACGTAGCATCACGTGTCCGTAGTTTGGTTCTGGTCATAGAAAATACTACAATTTCATTTGATTAAACACGTGTCGTGTCGGGTCGTGGCGTTTCAGTAGTATGTTTCAGGCCGTATTCACTCATACCATGACAGGAAATATCAAATAAACATATATCTGCTTCCCTCTCTTTATCTCTTCAACCACACGTGTGATAAGCCTTCCCCAATCGTCCACACATCGACCTGTAGGAAGCGGCCAAAGTGGCAAGGTTAAACAAATAAGAAAAAATCTTAACCCAAGATTCGAACTCTGTTCTCTCTATTGGCAGCCTAAACACCACGTAATCATTGTATCTGTATCTGTATCAGCCCATATACGTCCCACTGCAGGGCACGGGCCTACTCTACAATCGAGAGTACGATTGAGAGTGGTTAGGCCATATAGTCCACCACGCTGGCCTAGTGCGGGTTGGCGGACTTACATACCATAGTAATTCTTATAAACCGCTATGGTATGCAGGTTTCCTCACGATGTTTTCCTTCACCGTTTTAGTGTGTGGTGATTGACTATCAATACACACATGACTCCGAAAAGTCAGAGGTGTGCCCTGGAATTTGAACCCGCGACCACCATGAACATGTTGGCAGCCGCGTCTGGTCCGTTTACCAACAGGCCACCACGCACGTAATCATTGAGTCAATTGATATATATATCTCTCTAGGTACTTGGATACAGTCAACCATATTAAATAATACCCAACGTTTCCTTATCACAGATATGCTTGTTAGTAATCGTGTGTCGTGATAAGGATTGGGCGCGTCTAAGAACTCTAAAACCACGTTTGAAAATAATAATAAGGCATTATTAATAATGTAGGAATAATACGGTATTATTAATATTGTGAATAGTACAGTGGAGTGGAAATGTGTATGTGAGTTGCGTTTTAATTAAAACAGAAGTGGCTCCGAGTAATGATGGATGAAAAGTAAGTGCATTGTCAACTGTTGTGCGGCCCTGACCGATTTATTTCGCTTACACTATAATATTATGTTTATTTAGTAATTCATGTTTTTGTTACAATATTTTTTCTTTCTATTTCTTTTAAGGGACTTTTGCAATGATTAGGCATGCCAGCCCAATCATAACCTAAACTAGGTAATATTAAAATAGGTAATACATAAATTAACAATTGTCTGAATAAATATATGCAATCTTACTCTGATGCAGGATTCCTCAGAAATATTGAAATAATATAATTTTACTGGTAGGTCTCTCATATTTGAGAGGTCGCCACCGCAATGTCTATTTCTCCCTACAAACAGTAGTGTAAATGCATTGTTGCGTTTCGGTTTGTAGCCAGAGTGCCTACTGGACATATTGAGACTTAACATCTTATGTCTCAGTATGGCGAGCGCAGTGGAAAGCTAAGCATTGCTTTGTAATTCAAGGTGTTGTTTGGTTTTGATCGTGTGAACGGCATGCTCGTCTTGCCATTCATTGCAATCAAATATAAATAAAAAAAAGGTTTGAATTGTGCCAACATCTGAGCAATTGAGACTTAGTTTCGTGATAATCAAATCTATTTTAAATATAATAATATCAATTTTAATTCTACTGCAATATATTTAATAATAGCTTAACTGAAATTTTCAATGGAACTGTATTGCACTAGTTGTGAGGTGAGGTAGAAGTGGGTCAAGAGGGAACAAATATAATATGGAATGAATGTAGGATACTTTGTTAATCATTTATTGAGAGTCTATCACACATGCTCTATGTGAAGGAAAATATTGTGAGAGAATCTGCATATTATAAGGATTAGTTAGATTTTTTATGGTATGTAAAGTCCGCCAACACGCACTAAGCCAGCGTGGTGGATTATATGGCTTACCCACTCTCAATCGTATTCTCGATTGTAGAGGAGACTCGTGCCCTGCAGTGGGACGTATATCGGCTGATACAACACTGCTATGTTATATGTAGTATGCACATAGTGATATCATACATCTGTTCATTCTGTTGTTTGGTTTTGCTACTGTCCATGAGCGGTCGTATCGCTTTCCATCAGGCGAATGGCATGCTCGCCTCGCCATTGATTGTAACAAAAAAATACCCCAGAACACTATGTCGTATCTCGACATACAACGCCACTATAAAAAGTATACAAATGGATTTTCGGACAAAAGAGGTAGGCAGTGGAAAAGTATTATCCCTTAGGAAGTAAGGTGGGTGATTTATTGATAATCTTAGTGGGAGCGCGCACCAAACATCCAAGTAAGCAAGATAAATGAATGAATTACTTTCATAAAGCAAGGATCCATTTGTGTTGAAAGTTAACTGAGCGTTCTTTTTACTTGTTACGTAAATAGTTACACGGGTTTTTTGGTTATTTATTGTGGCACCGTTGGAAATCGGGCTTATAGGTAATACGTATGTTTGTCATGGACAAATATTTTACTTTGTTTGTTGTGGTGTCGAAAATAACCGCGTAGATTTGCGATTGTGTGTTTATTTCAATGGCTTTTTTGTTAATTAATTACAGTAATTTGAAGAGATATTTAAGAGAAGAGAAGAGGTATTAAAAAAGTATAATTTATATTAATTTACCTGTTTATTATATTAAAGATGAAACCAGCTTTTTCACAATCGTGGATAATAAAAATTGGATGAAATCGAAAATATACCCTGTTGTATTCCAATAAAAAGAGAAAGAGTGGGGAGAAAAAGGATTGAAAATCTGTTCATTCTCAACGGAAATATTCTTTATGCCATCAGTCCCCATACAGGCGTTAGTACGAGTAATTAGTTGATAAATGTAAAAACTTAATTACAAAAATGCACTCAAATGGGTTAAGTGTTTTTCCTTTTGTTCGTAACGTGAGCATGTCAATCGATGTTAGTTTATGTAACAGCTCTGTATTACAAAATGTAACCTACTTTACATTAATAAGTCGTTACTATGTATATTTTGAGGTTTAATTGTAATGGTAGATGCAATTTTTGTTGTTTGAATTTACATTATTTAGAAATTGTCAGAATTCTCAAGTATGCCCTGATATTGATAGATGTCGTGGCACAATTGCTGAGACGCCAGCTGTGAAACAAAAGACAGGGGTTAGATCCCCGCACCAAGACAAATATGTGAAAATATTTGTTTCGGGTCTGGGTAATGTCAGACTGAAAAGTTTTTAGTAATTTCTGATACCCATGAGATTCGATATTAGTATGGATTCAGGACTGTGAATTTGTTGGATGTATTTATTTATATTTTCCTAGAACCAGAAACTAAACCTAATTTCTAATAAACTGACATACACTAATTTAAAAAATCACAGCCCCCTTAGCCAAGTTACAAGCGCTTCCAATCTATTCTCTTTCTACAATTGTTAACGTCTTGACGTAAGCGATAACGTTTCGTTTGCGCTAATCAAATTGCATTTTGGATAGCGTTTGTATGGGAGTTAACCAATAGCGTAGTACAACGTACAAACGTCATCGCTTACGTCAAGGCGTAAACGATTGTAGAAAGAGAAGAGATTGGAAGCGTTTGTAACTTGGCTAAGGGGGTGATATGTTTTAGACACGAATCGATATCTAAATATCTGGATATCTGGAGTCATTCTGAGAAGTAACTCGGTAGCATGATAGTATTTTTCCTTGTAAACCCAGTGTATGCGGGCGCGTAAATAGATTACGGCACTGCGCCCGCAAATGGTTTCCGTGATTTACGGTAAAACGTGTGCTTTTTATCTCCACTGTTACTTACCAATATACAGATTTGGATAAGTGGGCTGTAGGTGTAATGGTTTGTTAATTTGTTCGATTTTATGTGTTTTATTTCTGGGGTTCCTCTTTTTTTACTTGCAAAGTGGAAGGAAACGTTGCGAGAATCTTAAAATAAAATGTGTTATGCTTCAGACGATTTTACTAAGTCTTGGTACTGGATTATTTTATTTATCAGCACATATACGTCTCTGCAGGGCACGGGCCTCTTCTACAATCGAGAGTACGATTGAGATTGGTGAACATTGGCATAGTTCCGTATTTTGTTTTAATAGGTCCACAAAACTGGTTATTGGTTATAAACACATGACATTCATAAAAAGAACAGTAAAATAAATAATAATAAATAAATAACACCCAACAGTCACATACATAGTCTTGACCCCACACTAAGATCGAGTCTTGTGTCGCGGGTGTCAGGGACTACGAGAGACTTTTCGGTCTCACAAACACCCAGACCCGGAAGAAATATTTGTGGGCCGCACAAACATTTCTCTCGGTGCGGGGATCGAACCCGCGGCCTCTCGTTTCACAGGCGGCGTCTAACCAACTGCGCCACGAAGGCTGTCATGTCACAGTGATACAATACAGCATATAAAATATTTGCAAACCTTTCAAATTTTTTTTAAATGCACTAGTCCTTACGAACTGTTGGTTTTATTTTAAAGAAAATAATAAACAAATCCCTTTTGCGTTACAAGTATTAATAACCAAATAATCAGCGTAGAAAGACTTCTGTATTAGATAATACTAAACATTTTTTACATCTTGTCATTAAATATTTTAGTAATTTAATTTTAGGAAACGGGAGACTTGCTTCAGTACATTTACCGACACTTCAATACCCTTCCAATTAAATACTAACAACAATTTAAGTGCGCAGTATTGGACAGTGTACACGAGTTTACGGTCTAAACAATTGCCTGTCAGTTGTAAGGCTGCCTGTCAGTCGTAAGGTTGCCTGTCAGTGGTAATTCAGCCTGTCCGTGGTTAATCGATGCGAGGAGCTGTTGCATTGTCCAGACGTTTCGGCTAGCCTGCTCGCTGCAATGTGATAAACGGATTGGTATTTGATTACTCGGTCTTGTAGTGTTAGTATTAATTTCGGATTAATTTGGTTTACGATTTTGTGTGAATCGATTTCGGATTCATTGATGAATAATGGAGTTAACATTCCAAATGTAAGGCGTATTAATATAACGTTTAGAATGTAGTCACTTGTAAGAGGTATCAACAGTGGCGTATTTGCCGACATTTTTGGCCTCCCAATGTGTGGCAAATTCAAACCCTGATCAACTTACATTAATTTAAACTAAAAACTAACACTACAGCACACTACAAACCAAAGCTGTCGAACCGCCACTTCATGTCGGTAACATTTTGTTGGCGACATAGGCCAGTGGCTTCACCCATTGCAAGCCGGAAAATTTTGTTTGCGACATGACAGAGGCTAGACATAATGAGGAATAGTTTTACAATACAAAATAAGCTTGGAAATCAAACCTATATAATTCTGTATCTATATCAGCCCATATACGTCCCACTGCAGGGCACGGGCCTACTCTACAATCGACAGTACGATGAGAGTGGTTAGGCCATATAGTCCACCACGCTGGCCTAGTGCGGGTTGGCAACCTATATAATTACTTCACAGCAATGAGACATAATAACACTATTATGCATTTTTAAAATTCAAATAGCAATTATAAGCAACGACAACTTCAAGTATCGATCGTCACACAGAATTACAAGCAGACATTGACAGATATCTGAAGAAGCCACCGTTGCACATTGGGGCATCCATCTTCATTCCTCAAGCGATGTATCCGTCGAGGAAGCTTTATCATTGACTGCCATGGGAATACGGTTGTCGGATTTAGTTAAAACTCGACTTGGTGCCTTATTAGTGTAGTGTATGGAGTGTGAAATGAGAGTTACATGTTCAGTAACCGAAAATCAGAAATTTTTGTTTGAGTATTTTGAATTTAAGAATCTCCTGTGCTTTGCCAGCGGTTCGAATTTTTGGTATGGTGGTAGGTTTGCTTTTATCTTCGGATTAATATATGTTAAGTGACTGTTAATGGCGTTTAAACTATCGTTTTTGAAAGTCAGGCGTGAGTTTATAAGCCAACTCTACGCAGGCAATTAAGCAATGAAAATATTTTTGGGGTTTCAAAAAATATTTCATATTTGAGTGTTTGCCCGTAACGCGGTCCAATTACGTGGGTCACTTTGACTACATTATTCACTGTGCAATGGTTTCAATCTCTTTTTTTTTTTATTGCAATGAATGGCGAGACGGGCATGAGGTTCGCCTGATGGTAAGCGATACGATCGCTCATTAACGGTAGCAAATACAAAAAACACCTTGAATTATAAAGCAATGCTTGGCATTCCACTGCGCTCGCCATCCTGAGACATAAGATGTTAAGTCTCAATATATCCAGTAGTTATCTTGTTTATACGATCCTAACATTTTCGAACATTCATAAACTCATGCCGTCTTTCCAGATCGGGTAGGTAGAAGTGCTAGATGTTGTACCTTGTATATTCCGTCCCACGAAGTGATAAGAAATCTATCGCTATCGGACACTAACTCCTGACTTCGGGCTCATAATGGAAAGAAAAATCCACCATAACTTCACCCCACCGGGATACGAACCCGAGACTTCAGCTTTGCAATCATTCCGTAGTATAACTACGCCATTTACGACTTTAAGAATTAACTTTGCAGAAAATAACTCAATCTACCCAAGAATCTAGTTACGATAATCTGTATATCCAGTTCATAGAATTCTGGTAAACGGCGCTCTCGATTTCGCAACAGCGGATAGCTATATTTAGGTCATTTACCAGGATCTGAACCGCTATGTAGGTTAATGATATGCACTCTATTAGCACCTGTTTTGCGCTTATGCATTTACTATTGAATTTCTGTTTGGTGCTGATATGGGTTGTTGGTATGTTTTTATGCAATTGGGATGACGGGGATTTTAAATCAGGGTAAGTGGGAACTACGTTTAGTGTTCGTTCTTTTTATGTCTCAATGAATGAAATGGCTGTTGTTCTGGTTATTTTTATTTAAATAAATAAATACTCTAATATATAACCTGTACATCTAGTATTATTTTCGTTTATCTCGTCATCTGTACTGCCCCATTAGTTCTTTATTATATTAATCCAGTCCATCCAAAGGTTGCCTGGAAGAGATCGCAGTTAGCGATAAGGCCGCCAATTGTTACCATGTCTTTAGTTTTAAGTATTTAATCTGTTATTGTTCCTTTTTTATGGTGTACAATAAAGTATATAAATAAATAAATACTCTCACACTCATCACACTCATCCCACACTAAGATCGAGTCTTGAGTCGTGGGTATCAGGAACTATGACAGACTTTTCGGTCTCACAAACACCCAGACCCGAAACTAATTGGAATCTGCTAAATTTATATCAGGCTAGCGTAGAGGAGTCAAGTTCAAACCTTCTCATAGAATTCGGTCTATATGATTTACTTTCTATATTACTACACCGCTAAGCATATTTTACTTATTATATGCCAATCTAAGCACAAGCTCATAATATGGCATAAATATTTCGTCATTGAAAGTCAGTTCTTAAAATAGACTGACGAGGAAATACACACGCGCATTTAATTACGGGTGGAATATGATTATTATGTCGAAAATATCGCACTCCAATTCCGCCCACTAGTCATCCGTGGGAGTAACCAAACCCAATAAAACGAGGAAAAATTTTCGCTGTGGAATGACAGCCTACGGAAAAAATACGTTCGTTCCGCTGTCTCGTTTTTTGTGGACCTGTTTAGGTAGTATCGAATTGAATTGTGTTTTGTTTTGTTGTTGTATTTTGGAAATATTTATATTACACAATATGATTGTGCGTGTTTTAACAGTTGATGTAGATAAACAGGCGTTTAGTTGGCTTTGTGATGATTATCTCGCTGAATTTAGGTGTAATTTTGCTCGGCCAGCATATTCCCAAAGTGCGAAAAACATAGTTTGATGGGTTTTAGTAACGTTTTGCTGTAGTCAAGCCCTAAAAAATTAGCTACAGCTAAGCTTAACATAACTACATCACGTTGTCATGAAATGCTTATATCTTAACATGGGGTAATACCCTGGAAAATTATACTATCGAGGATAACTATGGAATGATATATGTTAATCAGTTCCTGGTGGAAGCTTCCTCATTTGTGAGGGGCCGCCTGGGTATGTCTATTTCTCCCGCTAAACAGTAATGTAAATGCACTTTGTTTCGGTTTGAAGGACCATGTGGCTAGAGTAACTACTTGACATATTGAGACTTAACATCTTATGTCTCAGGATGGTGAGCACAGTGGAAAACCAAGCATTGCTTTGAATTTCATGGTATTTGGTTTTGTTACTGTCCATGAGCGGTCGTATCGCTTACCATCAGGTGAATGACATAATCTTCTTGCCATTCATAGCTTCTTGCCATTCATAGCAATAGAAAAAAAAACAACAGTTGCTGTCAGATTTCTACAAATGTTCGCTTGTCATATCAATCAGTGATAACTGATAAGTCACGATCACAACCTATGATTCAAGTATCTGAAGTATTGTGTCACAGGCTTTTGATGGCAGTACAGAAAAGGTAGACGGGGGATTATTCAACAATGTTACACGGTACACATGTAAAACGAATCCAATTGTTAGAAACAATGGCATAAAAAGAGGCCAATTTAGTAACACAATACACTGTCGGAATTCGTATACAATTATTTGTAAAGCCGCCCTTTATGCATGCGATTGGCCGGGTCGGTTTAATTTGCAAAAAGTTCCCGTTACCTGCGCGGGTAATTCAATGCCATTCCCGTGAAAGGTTCCCTTCCGTTCCCTGATGTTTACAAATAGTGCATAATAGAATAAGTAAGCCTCCCCCTGTATATCGATGATTTTCCGGGTGAATATTTTTTTGCGTTTTTTGTTTGGTCGCGAATGATGGGAATAAAGCTTTAATATGCTTTTGCAATTGGATCGTTGATATGCTATACAGGGTGGTGCCATTATAACCGAATCCACAAAAGGAGTGTAGTGTCAACATATGTTATACAAAAACATACATATGTGCACACAAAGCAATATTTTTCATTACGTAGAGTCCATAATTTCCTTTGAAAAATGTTCATTTGACATCCAGTCAAATAATTTTAAAATATACAGTTGCAGTTTAATAATACATTTTAATACCTTTTTTGTTTTTTTGACCTAGTTATAACACGTAATTGCAGTAGGTAACTATGAAGTATTATAATATTCTTCTATTTTTGAAGTAACGTAGGCAAATTTATGTACAAAACAAACATCTCCGTTTACTCAAATCAATATTTGCAGTAATTATTTACATACATAAACTCACGTGTTTTCCTAGAAAGTGTAGGCAGAGGACACCCACATTTCGCCTTGTATGTTCCGTGTCTAAATATGATCGGGGGTAATCCTATCGCCATATCGAGCATAAATTCCTGTATATACATAGTAATAATTTTGATTAAATAATTTGTGGACAATATTGTAGGTTGCACATTTGTATATTTAGCGTATATTAATACATTCCACTAAACTGTATATTTCAACTGTTTTTTCCCAATAAATTAAAAATACATCCATACTCCGGACTCATATTGGATACAAAAATATCACTTTGCCCGAACCTGGATTCGAACCCGAGACCTCAGCTTTACCATCATACTATAGCACAACGACGCCACCGATGCAGTAGAGATTACTTAGACTTTTAAAATATTTTTCGATACAATATATCGTACCCACAAAAATAAAATAGACACGTAATTGAATTGTTGATATTCCAGTTTCTATCGCTATGACATGGCTCAACGCCTGTCAAAACTCACTGAATAAGGGTAAAACGTGCCTACACCATATACCTTCATATTTAGGTGGATAGAATTTCGATATGGCTTATTCTTTGGTTCGGTGTTTTGAATGTTGCGAACAACGTGTTGTCGATTTACACTCCAATACCTACATATACTACTCGTATTATACAGGTATATCCATACTGTAACTGAAAAAGAAGCCGGGTGGTAGTTTTAGTGATTACACACGCAATGCAAAAAAAAATTAACCAAAAAATACGTGATTTTTGATGTTTTAAATTTCGTGTTTGGGCGGTATCCATAGTTTTTTTAATTAATTATTAAAACTTTTGCGAACCATAGATTCTTTAGAAATACAACCAATATTTGTTTTCGGTCACTGTCTGGATATACACTGCATAAAATGAAAAAGAAATGAAAATAATTTATGGAACCCATTATAATTTTCAACATCATTATGATTAAGTAATTTTTTGATCTACCATCCGGTTTGGAAAGTCATTTTCACTAAAGAAGAACGGGCAAGAAACTCAAGTAGTGTTAAAATTAGTTTACAATTGAGTGATTATTACAAAAGTTACGAGTTGGTTTGGACGATGTATTTGCGTCTATAAAAATAACGTCTAGACATCTTTATATACCAACTAATTTAATTAAATGTTAGACTTGTAATTTATCTCACTATTTTGGATTTAATATCTCGCACTGATTTTAATCGTAGACAAGGTTACGAGTATTCTTTCGGATAAACCTACTTCAGTACGACGCAATAAAGCGCGTTTTTGGGTTTATCTAATATAAGTATATACCGTACCATACCATATCATACCATACTATACCACACCATACCATACCATATCTACCATACATACATACCATACCATACCATAACATACCATACCATACCATACCATACCATACCATACCATTAAGTACTATAAGTACATACCATTGAAGATTTTCAGTCTATAAACCTATTTTGGCTGTCGAATGTGTTGTCCCTTAAGAATGACATTTGAATTCACAGTGAGAGAAGACAAAACATTCTAAAGCTAAAATAGGTTTATAAACTGTCATGAATAAGGCCGTTTTTATCTTTGTTCTATGTTGTTGTCTGAGGTATTTAATTGTGCAAGATATTACTATTCTCTTGAAGGCATGCAATAATATGGTTTTTATTGTTAAAAATAGATAATTATTTCAGATTCCTTGACATATTTTTACTTTCTAAAACAAGCGATGAGATAAAGAACAAAGGTGTGTGCCTTAAAAAAACGAATACATATTTCAAACTATTAAACTTGATTTTAATAAATAATGATAGTCAATCACCACGCGCTATAATGACAAAGGAAAACATCGCTAGGAAACCTGCATACCATAGCGATTTGTAAGAATTTTTATGGTATGCAAAGTCTGCTAACATGCACTAGGCCAGCGTGGTGGACTATGGCCTTACCCCACTTATTCGTACTCTCGATTGGCCATACCCTGCAGTGGGACGTACATGGGCTGATACAATACAAAATATTTTAGCATTTACATAGTCGTTCTATGTATTGTTGTATGGTATGGATAAAATGAACTATTCCAGTTGATTTAGGATACGTGTTAGTTGTGTGATAAATATTTACGTTCGCATTTGGAAAGCAAATTTAATTACAAACACTGTTTGTGAATAGTGCTTAATTTATTTATCGGGTCAATTAAAATACAGGCTCATTTAAAACGTTGGAATAGAAACATTATTCGATTATGCTCGTTTGTGTTATTTTGTCATTTGTATCCAATTTTATTTAATACTGAAACACAGTTTTTGATCCGTGTTTCATGACTTTAAAAGCGTTTGGCACCTATTTTTAGCCTTTAAAAATATTTTTATCATGACCATGTATATTAATTTAACCAAAAGCTTAGTGTCAATAAAAAAACGACATTTCAAATTAATATAACTCAATAAACAGGAGATCGAGTTTAAAGGTTTGTTTTGCAATTAATGGCGAGACGAGCTTGCCATTCACCTGATGGTAAGCGATACGACCGCTCATAAACAGTATCAAAACCAAAAAACGGTATGAATTATAAAGCAATGCTTAGTATTCCACTGCGCTCGCCATCCTGAGACATAAGATGTTAAGTCTCGTATGTCCAGTAGTATATTTATATATATTTGAATAGCATCTTGTAGCCGCCATTTCTACAGATCGAAACATCACTTCCATTTACTAGATACGTTTGTATAACTCACTACTGACAAACTGACTTCAGTTCCTAAAACCCAGTGGTTTGTGCAAAACATCACTGGACATTCCCAGACTTTATCCATCACAAAGTACTATTAATAACAATCCCAGACCAAATTTTGGCAAAGTTGCTGAGCTATGTTTTTGTTAGGATTTGACTGAGTCACAGTATTAATGGTCTGAGTGGCGCAATTCAATTTGCTGGTGGTTTACGGTTCTATTTTTTTACTAGAATTTAGTATCGTTGATCGGATTTGTTGGCGCTTAGTGGGAATAGGAAAATTTTGTAAGCTGCGTTAGAAATGTTTAATACTTTTAGGATGCAGTTAGGTATTTTACATTGTTTATTGCTTTGATTTAAATATTGATGTTTATAAGGAATGTAAAATCCTGGTTTCGACTTTCGACGAAAGGAAATCTGATAGTGAATTTTAAAAAAAGAACGAAAAATCTGTAATGTCGGAAAGTAAAAATAAACGAGAAACTTCGATAAAATTCGTACTGTCGGTTATAAATCAGTGAATAACATTCAAGTTTACATTAAAAATACGTTATATATTTTTTAAACTGTCGTAAAAACTTGACATCTACCAGCTTCATAAAATAATTTAGTTTTATCTAAATCTGTAATCTGTCCTGTCCTCTCCCAGGAGGGGAAAGACCCCAAACCTTTACAAAAACAACGCTGATATTGTTTAATTACTCAGCAAAAACTAAAAAAAGCACGAAATAGAATATTCAAATAATTTAATATGATCTTTAAAGATTTCTCAGACGAATATCAAAATATGAACGGGCAGGGATGCCTATTTCAAACATTGAGTTGTTAAGCACTGCTTTATTCACTAAATAGATTGTAAATAATTCCCAAAAATTGATATTGAGAAGACATTTTTTGCCAGAGATTTGCAAGTCGTTGAACTTTAATATTAAAATTAAATCGTAAGAGTCTTCAATGGATAACTGATTATAATCAGTGCCCTTCAGCAAGCTGACGTGGCAAGTTTCACGCTGAAAAATGAAGGGTTCGCTTGGCCGTTGGACACTTGAATCTTCTTTATGTTCCAGCGAATTCAAAGTCAAATGCATTGTCAGGTGTTTAATTTGGTAATGTTCTTAGACGGTTAAAAACCATAGAAATAGTGACAAGAATATGTAAAGGTCAAGGAAGTAATTAAAAAATAAAATAAAATATTGATTGGTTTCAATCTTAGTCCCTTAGTACACCCTTTACAAATACACATTCACGTACATAAAGATATGTTTATCATACATGCAATTTATCGTATGAGGTTGATATCAACCATTTCTGGCGTGAAAATGCTACATATAAAACATTTGTCCATAGATCAAAATACCGTGTTCTAGGTTTAGTCTTTATATTAAAAATAATAGCTAATTTGACGGAGCTATATGGCTAAATATAATGATTAATTAACCAAAACTATATCTGTAATCTATATTCTGTGTGGTTAATTAAACAACATGGCAAATAGCGTCTTTGCAAATAGAGAACTTTGCTTTTACCTAGAAATTTGCTAATCGATTTGAATTGACCAGCGTAACAAGACCTTAAGCTTTTGCGTCCTTCATTACAAAGCAAGGTCATTTGCGAGTTTGTTTGCATCGATTTAATAATTGTACAACGCGCTTAGTTAGTATTACTGGGAAAGTATTAAATACTTTGAATGGGCTGATTCTAATGAACAAACTCATAGAGCTGAATAAACCGATTTGTCAAGAAATTGATCTGCTTTTGTTTTGTAATATCATATTTTAGTTTGCTATTTTTTATATTTTTTAGGGTTTTTTAATTAGTAATTGTTTATTGTAAAGTTGCGGCGGCACTAATATCTAAGATTTACTTAATTTAATGTCAGCATTGGTTGCCAAATTGTGGAATTGAAGGCAAATAAGTATACAAAAGGAATTTGAGCAAAATTTGATCAGACTGACTAAATGGCTGTCAACATGGTAAGTCTATCTTAATTTTATTTATTTTTATTGCGATGAATGGCGAGACGAGCATGCCGTTCGCCTGATGGTAAGCGATACGACCGCTCATAAACAGTAGCAAAACCAAACAACACCTTGAATTACAAAGCAATGCTTGACATTCCACTGCGCTCGCCATCCTGAGACATAAGATGTTAAGTCTCAATATGTCCAGTAGTTACTCTGGCTACAATGCCCTTTAATCCGAAACACAACAGTGCATTTACACTGCTGTTTAACGGGAGAAATAGACACTGCGGTGGTACCCACCCAGATGGCCTTTCACATATGAGAGACCTACCACCAGTAAGATCTTAAAGAAAAACGATGGGAAATAACGCTTTGGTATTTGCGTCATACATGGTGAATGACGGAAGCGAAAACCGATGATATTTATAGATCAGTAGTGATTACTTACCACGGGGTGACTCGCAAGTTTTTGCCGCACCTGAAAAATATATATCTGTTCGGTTATTTTTAAACTAATGATGTCACAGGTAAACGTACTAACGTGTTATGTGACATTAGTTTACATGTGAGTCCATAATTGTGTTCGTGATAGAATAACTTGATGTCTGGCCATATAGTAGGTATTTTTAGTTGTGTATGTAATTTAATATATCGGGTATCTAAAGACTGCTACCGAAAACGAAGCCGGGTGGTAGTTTTAGTAACTACAAACACAATGCAACTAAAATGTTGCTAAGAAATGCTAAAATTTTTTTTATCATACTCTAAACATCGTCATTTTTGGGTGGTAAATCCATAGTTTTAGCTAAAATAATAATTTAAACTGTTTTATACCTTATAGTCTTTATAAATAAAAGGGTGTACACTATTATTTTACGAAAAAATGTATTTACCACCCAAATACAACCATATAAAAAAACAACAAAAAATAAATTGTCGTTTTTTTTCCCAACATTTTCTGATGCATCGTGTCTGAAGTCACTTAAACTACTACCCGGCTTCGTTTTCGGTAGCAGTCTTGATATACTCTGTATATTCGATTTGCGATGATTATATTTCATTGTTGACAGTTGCCACACGTAGAATTAAGAGTTTTCTTGCACAATCCTATCAGTGAATAGATACCAGCTAATCTAGTCCTTAGTGTAATTTACCAAGGAACTTATATTTGTAAAATACAATCTACTGCAAAGTTTCACTCTTTGGTAAATAATTATAACCAACGTACAGAAAGCTGTTGGCACTGGCATACTCCTTTCAGCTCCATCCGGGAAGGGAGCCTTACTCAATTAAAAATACGTTTTTATTACAATAGCATAGCTCTCTGATGTAATTGTACCCAAGGTTCTGGCAACGAAGTCTTTAAGACAATAAATGATACGGTTATTACTTAAAACAACTGCTGGCACGAAAAATTGCAGAACAACTAACTCGTTGAAATTCTCCTTAATCCTTCTACTCGTAAAGTGTTGGCGAATGCCCAAACCATGCGCCCTTGGCAACCCTGTAATGACACAGTCCATCCGATATTATATCTTAATTAAATTTAAACCGAATGGTGTCACTACGCTTGATTGAAATGTAAAATGTAATGTAAAATTATTGTAGGTATGTTATGTGTTACATTGCGTACTTGTATTGTTTAGTAGGTTTATGAGGTGTTTCAACCTTTTTATGGTTTTGGAGGTGATAAAGGATAATGTTCTTGTACATAAAAGTAATTTCAGAATGAAAATGAAAAATGAAAAAATGTTTATTTCGTTACACAAAATACAAAATATAAAGGAAGGTTGGGACCTTCTAGTAAGCATTAGATATGCTTGTAGCAGAAAATCCCGCTCTCTCACAGCAATATCAAAGTAACAATAGTTGTGATGTACAAAATAAACAAAACTAGGTAAGTAACTAAATCTAATAACTATGGCTATTAATAACAAAGAAAAAAATGCGTGTATGTGTGTGTGTGTGTGTGTTTCAGAATGTATTGTAGGAATAATATTAGGAAAAGAAAGAAAAATTGAAACAATGAAACAGTGGCCGGTATGCATGGATACGTGAGAGGGAAATAGAGTAGAGTATCTCATAAAACATTTTTTTCAAATATGCAGTTATATTATTATAGCAGTTCGGCCCGGCTTCGCCCGGGTGCAAATACTTTTCGAAATGACAGTAAAATGATCAATTTCGACTATCAATTTAGAATATCGACCAATCGGTACTCAAAAAACTAAATTTCTTCGTATTTGCTAGATCTTCCACTACTGCTTCCCTCCTATAAGTCATAGCGTGATGATAAAAATACAGCATTCCTCGATAAATAACCTATCCAACACAAAAATAATTTATCGATTCGAACCAGTATTTCCTGAGATTAGAGGTAACAAACAAACGAATTATATTTTGTACTTTTTTATTGTAGTAGGTAGTTTAGTTACAATCTAATTTTCCTTCACGGGTATCTTTTTTCTCCTATATCTGTGATAAATAAAATGATTTTTTTCAATGCTTCAATAACTTTTAAAAGCACAGTAATTTAAAATACATTAGAAAATTGGACATCAACATGAAATTATTTAAATCCACTTTCACGACACGTGACTCACAAAGGCTAACTAAAATGATTTAAATTCACAACCGTCAGTGAAACGGATTTTGGTCCAATCTAACTTCACAGTCTCAGACGGGAGGGGTAGTGGAGGGTGAGGGGAGGGGTAAGGGGGGAAAGGGGGCGGGAGGCTCACTCAGATCTGCATTGTATTGGATTAGGAACGACATAGAGCCGCGCATAGCTATTGCATTTTCTTAATAGCTCTCGGATGGTAAGAGGCGGTTTGTATGATTTAATTTTAGTTTTATTCCTGCCTTTTTCAATTCTATTAGAATGCAAAGTCTCTTATAGTTATTGATATCGATAAAATAAGAGGTTTTTTATTGTAACATTAGGATTAAGGACGATTGATGTTTAGTGAAATTGGAATTTTCATAATTCATTCGTTTTAATACTAAGATTTGACTCTAAAGAATATTTTTAATTTGCAATAAGCAATCCAGATTTTGTCATAATAACCTAGTGATAGTGTTTCGAAAGGACATCAAAGTTTTTGGTTACAAAAAAAAAAATTGGAAATTATTAATGCAGGAAAAACCAGTGATATTTATTTAAACAAATATTTATATTTTTTATGTCAATTGAATGTTTAGAATATTTCAAACTTTTTTTATATAAAATTATAGTTTACCTAATAGTTGTACATGTTGCACATAAACTATATAATGAAGAATGCCTCAGGCATTGTGTCCACCTTTATATCAAGTGTAAATAAATATACGCATACATACACACACGCCTTTTTCCCAGAACGGGTAGGTAGAGGTGCAAGCAGGACACTCACGTTTCGTCATGCATTTTCCGACTCATGATGTGATAGGTGGCAAGCATATCGCCATATCGGGCACAAACTCCTGCCCTCGGTTTGGTAATGAATGGAAAAATCCATATAAATAATATATGCTTCGATGTAATTGTTGAATCACTATATAGTGTTTAATGGCGTAAATAATAATATTGCGACGTTACCCTAATCTGTAGGCAGACTGGGACCATTTAGTAAATTAGTAGATTAGTTTCGCCAGTTGGAATGCCTTAATCTCTTCTCTATCTTGCAGTAATTAAACTTTATTTGATCTAAAGATAGTGCATAGTTATAACTTTGTTATATGAAAGACATAATCTCTTAATTGTTTTAGCATAAGCTTGTGTCAACAATACTGTTTTTTTCATTGTGTTTTCGTTTGTAATTTAGTAAATTATGTGCCTAATAAACATTTAGTATTTTGCCAACACGTACTAGGCCAGCGTGGTGGACAATATGGCCTAACCACTGTCAATCGTACTCACGATTGTAGAGGAGATCTGTGCCCTGCAGTAGGACTTTAGACTTATACGGGCTAATACAGTATTGTATTTTCTTCTAAAAACATCTTAAACTTAATAACTGTAATTTTTTTGTTTTTCCTTTACTAAACGATGTTTTTTAAACAATCACTTTTTTTAAATTTTTATTTGCTTTTGGGTAGAGTTTCTAAGTATATAACGTGGGAACAAATATAACTATTTAACGTTGACAAGTATCATAATCAGGTTATAAGTCAAATTTATTAATAATATTCAAAAGTAACGCACCAAATGATTTCCCCCGATCAAAATAATACAACAAATTGGTTTTACAACAGTATCAATATCAATTAAAATCCCAATATTTATTAACGACATGGCACGTTCCAGTATAAACTACGTAGTAATGTTTAATTACGGTTTTTCAGTTTCATTTTGTTCATAAAATTCGTTCGTTAGGCAAATACGATTACTTCAAGGAATCGTATTCAATTAGAATTAAGACGTCGCAGGTCAAATTAAACATTTTTCCTTATTCGATTGCTCGTTTATTTTTATTTTCTCGATACTTTTAATCAGTCAAGTGATGACGAATCTCAGGCGATGTAAATTAAGACTTTTGGTAAATATAAATGTTCTGAGAACTATGTACTTCTGTGTTTTGTCTCTATTCATTTTTTTCAAATATTCATTTTCTGATTTGCAAGAGTGCGTGGTGGCCTGTTGGTAAGTGCGTGGTGGCCTGTTGGTAAACGGACCGGATGCGGCTGCCACAGTTCACGGTGGTCGCCGGTACAAATCCCAGGGCACACCTCTATAAATACGGGACGTATATGGGCTGATACAGATACAGATACAGGTTTGCAATAACAAAATTCTTCTCTATTCTACTAATATAAATATGACAATTTGTGAAGATAGTTGAACGCACAGATGTTTGTTGGATTTTTACGGAAAAACAACTGGATTATTTTCGACATCATATATTTACCATAAGATTACCAAATTATACACCATATAACAATTATTTCTTTGGCAAATTATAACATAAATTTTATGTTAAATATGTATGAGAGTTGCAGCCGACTAAAGTCGGGTCAGATAGCTAGTAATTTATGCAAGATACATGCAGATAATTATTTACATTGTATTAAATATGACCTGAAAGCAATATTGAGTACAGCCACGCTCCACTAGTTTTGTGGTGGTCGGCAAACTAAAGTAGGTTAATGATGATGTCTGCAATTAATTATTTACATTGCAAACTTTTCTGATTACCGCAAACGTAGGGACACTAATAAGCGGCATTCAAGGTTTCATATGCTGCTAGTCAGCTGGAAATCTCATATTAGAAGGAATATTTAAAAAAGTGTCTTATCATGATGGCATTTTATTATTTTTTTTTATTATATAATTCACAAAACTGGTGTACAATCTTACATATTAAACAAAAGATAACAAAAATCAAAACACCTGATTGACACCTACTAGATGTGAATCCTACATGCATTATTTATAGACACTTTAAATAATTATTTAGATATTACAATTCTGACTATTCTATGTTAAGCAAAGAAACATTTTTGTATTGAATGGCTTGGGACCGCTGTGCACACTGTCTGGGCGGTATTTGCGCTTATCATCCGGTGCAGAGCAGTTACTATTCCATTCCAGTTAAAAAAAATTAAACTAAAGTATAAAAAATTGGCTTTAAATAAGCGAAGTTCGAAGGGACCAGATACTCCGAAATATGCGATATTTTAAAATATCTGTAGTCATAGTCAAATATGTAATTTTGTGTGTGTATTGATTTATTTATTTATTGTTATTTGGGAAACAAACAGAAAATTTAACATGTAGATTACATACGAATGTTGTACAGAATCCAGTAAAGTTTCCACTAATAAAATAACGCAGGTATGAAGAGAGTGAACAATTACATTATTTAAAATAAAATAAAAAAGATAACAATACAAATTGATAGTCATTGATATATCCTTGGGGGAGGCCTATGTTCAGCAGTGGACTTCCTGTGGGTGATATGATGATGATGATGATTGATAATCAAGGACCATGCACGATAACAATGAAGGAAAACATCTTGTAAGAATTTCTGTGGTATGTAAAGTCTGCCAACCCGCAGTGTGTCAGCGTGCACGACACTAGGACGTATGTATGTATATAGGATGATGCAGATTCGTCTTTATTAGGTTATATAGAAAGGGATTCAAAACTATTCTTAGATATGGACCATACAAGAACATACAAGGTGTCCTAAAAACGCTGATCTAATAACACATGAATTAATTTAAAGTCATGTAACGATATAAACTTACCGAAGAACAATCAAATTATCAAACATATTCAAAACAAGCGCGCAAGTACTAAAAATTAATCTTAATTCAAAGTTGGCACATTATATCTAGGCGTTGTGCGGAATATTGAAACGAATAGAGGAAGTTTTCATATGAACTTAGAACTGGAATAAGAGGCTGCAGAATGTTATATTAAGCGAAATACATTCGCTTCAAACTTCCTGTGTTCTATGCAGCTGTTGTAAGAACGGTTTTCGGAATATTCAACGGTTTTTATTTGGGAATTATTTTTATTTGTTTCTTATCATCACACTATGTGCCCTGGCTACTCGGCAAATATACTACAAACAAAGAAATATGCTTTTAACTTAATATCTAATCTAAAGATAAAATTAATAAATATAATTTTTCCAAATAATTTCGTATTGGATCTACTTCTAATCTGCATTAATTTTGTTTATCAATCAACTTCTTCCTTAAAGTTTATACCAGGAAGGTCTTTCTAACAAACACCTAAGTGACTGAAAAAACAATCTTATATTCAGCTTTTAAAGTAGAATTTTTAAAAACAAAATATTGTGCATTTCTCACCAAAATCCACATCTAAGTTCTGTCCTGAACCAACACTCTTTACTTTGTGTACGGCATTATTTCAGTCTACGTTTGCATTCAAAGCTTTTGTGAATACTAAAATCTATTCCGGTATAAAATGTTCCTGAAACATTGCAACTTTAGTTCAATGCACGAATTTCGCCCGAAGCAAAATCAATGCGTCAAATACTACCTGTATTTGTAACTGTATCATACGTTGTGGAAAATGGTGAATCCACACAATAGGATGTTGACTATAAGTATTGACCATATACGTCCCACTGCAGGGCACGGGCATCCTTTAGAATCGAGTGTACGATTGAGAGGATTGGGAAGAGGCGAGGAGGGGTGAAATTAACAGATTATAATTTTACCCAACGTCGTAGTGTCATACTGAGAATTGAAATTTAAAACTATTATTTACGGATGTTATCGCGGATAATTATAACATTTTTTAACTTATAAATAATAAACCACGTTAAATAATAGTTATTTCAATGTATAATATCCGTGTAAATCTAAGAAACCATTAGCCATATTAAGAATTTATTTTGCTCATATAAGTGGAAGATTAAAAGTAGCACTGGGCTATGCACTTGTTTTAAGTATTGGTAGGACAAAAAAAAACGACGACTTACAAGCAAAAAATTATTATCAGCCCGGAGTAAGGAATTTGTGCCCGGTATGGCGATAGGCTCGCCCCCTATCACATTGTTGGACAGAACATACAAGGCGAAATTTGGGTGTCCAGGCACTTCTACCTACTACCCCTTCTGGGAAATAGGCGTGAGTTTATGTATGTATGTATGTACAAGGAAAAAAATCTCCCATCGCACTTAATATCTAGCCGAGGTAAAGGGTTAGATATAATTTAGTTCATTGGCCTCTACCTATAGGTACAGCTATTTGTACGCGATGATTGTAAACGATGAAAAACATGAGACAATTTTTTGTGTGATCCACAGGTATTTGTTTCGGGTCTGGGTGTTTGTGAGACGAGGTCTCGTAGTCTCTGACACCTACGATACAAGACTCAGATCTTAGTGTAGGGTCAGGGCTATGTATGTGACTGTTGGGTGTATATGCTTCGTGAGTCTTGGTAAACCAATCACCGAGAATTGTCCGTAAACGTCTTAGTTAGATCCACCCGACGTGTTTCTTGCATATGACTGTAGGAATTTACATGACTGATTCCTTAGCCTGTTAGTTAGTACCTACTTCACGCTTGTGTTCGTTTTGTCTCATGTCTTTGTTTGAGATTCTGTTACTTTAGGAATTTGTTAAGATTTGGGTACTAAACTTAATATGAAAAGGACAATGGCAGATTTCCATACATGATTTTAGTTGATAAAAATTTGGAACGTTTATTGATGAAAAAAATATATATGAATTCCCTGTTGTTCCTAAACAATAATGTGTTAAGAAATACTGGTTGAAAAAGTCTAAATTACTTACTAAACGTTTTCAATTTATAGATTTTGAGGTTATGTTCTATTTGATTGTTTTCTTAAAAATGTTATTTGGTGAAGTAGGGCTATGCAATAAATATTTACCGCACTTGTCTTACCAAATAAAGCTATTTTTGTAACAGATTTTGCGAAATTCGACGAAAAATATTTTTTGGCGGCTTAAAAGACCTTACGCCATTGATGAAAAAAATCTTACGGCCATACAAAATAGTCAATAAAGCTTTTTATTATATTGTGAAACTTAAACATCGTTACACAACTATAGGGAGTATGCTGAAAACTCATGAAAAATAATAATATTATTATTATCAAGTATGATATTTCTAAACGCGTTATTAGTGCAAATACGATTTCGCCATTGTCCTTTGCCTGTTGAGTTGTGGTGATACGACATTATTTTAACCATGTCGTTTCATTATGTTCAACAGTTTAATTACTGGATATCTTTACTCACCTAATATATTAGTTATTAATTTAGTTTGAGAATACTATTGGTTTAAATTATGACATTTATTCAATATTTTTTAAGTATCTCGAATGGCACGTAGCGATAGAGTTGTAGTTTCGTGACATCATGTCTTCAATACGCTGTACAAGAAATACATTTCCTTTGATCAGCACAAGCACAGAGATGTTTCTTTGACTTATCTTTACACTCTCAGATATTACAGTGTCAAAGTTTGTCTCATGTCAATTCGCAGCGTCAGTTTCTCGCAAGATTTGAGATTTAAAACGTTTCTCCGAATTCGTCGCACCTACTTCGCTGGAGTGTTGACCGACCCAGTTGTCGGACGTCGATACGCCTTCCCTCCTTTCCGCCATTCACACGCAAATATGAATCTTACTCCTCGACTTTAGAGTACAATGGCGCTTGGAATTTCATTTTTACATATTGCATTTGAGATTGGTCGTCGCGTGCCCGGTTTCAACTTAATTTGACGTAGCATTCTTTGCTGTTCATAAAACTGCAGTCGTCGATATGACGTGACCTTATTGCGTTATTTTATATTTGCTGGAACGCTGGGTATTGGCGCTCGCTTTGCTTACGACCGTAAAGGATTGGCAGTTTTCTTTTATCAATGAAGACCTTTTATAAAATTAGGGTTTGCTTGACAAACAGCAGTGTGCGCTATTGAGTTTGGAATTTATGTAAGACAACTGACGTAGATATTTCGCTAGATTTAACGTTTAGGTTTAGCGCTAAAGACTGCGATATGATCTTATATCAGTACTTATATCACTGAGAGTGTATATTTTTTAGAATAGCTTTTGTAACTACAACCTGAAAAGAATATTCACATTAAAGATGTTCGCACTGATGTAGTGTGGAAAAGAACACATAAATCTGAGTACTCTAAATTAAAAGAACGATGTAAATTTCTGTTCCTGGTTATGAAATTAGAGTTACTATTCAATAGTGGCATTACTCTTAATAGTTTTATTTTAAATTTAAACAACAAACCATCTTAGATAATAAATGATAAAAATGAAAAATCTCTGATAAATACCACAAAAATACTAACCCACAACCAAGAAAAACGACAAAAAACCTTCACGGAAGAAGTAAACCCAACCTTATTATAAATAGAGGTTTAATTCACAATCACTAAAGAAGGCGGTGCGCTCTATCTGCCAGGGGATCTTGATAGGACGCGTTTAGTGAAGCCAGCTCCTTGGCGAACGCCCAGACGTCTTGCCTGCCAAGAGCAGCACCAGATATCATTGGAAAATTCAAAAGTAATAAGCGGTAACTGCCGAATGCACTGAATCAACTTTCGTTTTGCAGCCGAGCGTTTTGATGCGATTTTGTTTTCGAAGTTAGGGAGGTGTAACAGCTTCGTTTGGAGATCTGATAGATTCATTCTTTACGTGAACGTTTGGTCGGGTTTACGTGCATGTAAGGTATGGTTCTCTCGCTCTGATTTTTTTGATGGCCTCTGCTGGTAAGTGATCACTGCTGAAAGAGATGAGAAGAGACTACTGAAAGATGATGGGAAGGGGAAAGGGGTATTGGGTATACGGCAATATCACTCACCGAACGAAACGTGAGCTAGCAGCTAAGCTGTCAGTTCACCTCGATCTCTTATGAGGCAATGGCACCACCCCGGACGAGTCTGGCCCTTCATGCTGAGTCATAAATGACAACAACTTGGCTGTGCCACTTACAAGTTGTTCCTAGTATTTATTAATTTCATTGATATCATAGAAAATAAAATAATGTCTAGTTACAATCTTTCATAGATAAAAAATATGTTTCCGTGTAAGCTACCTTTACCGTACTTTCTCATTCCATCTCGTCCCATCATTACATAAAATATCTGTCTCATGAAGGGATCAAACAGCTTCAAAATTCAAAATCTGGACGCATATCACATGCGCAATACAATACATGTTGAAACCTACGAAATAGTTGTACAAAGGTCTTTAAACGCCCGTATACCCCTGCAGGGCACGGGCTTCCTCTACAATCGATAGTACGATTGAAACGAGACTGTGGGTTGGCGAACTTTACATACCATAGAACATATATACATACATAAATTCACGCCTTTTTTCCCAGAAAGGGTAGGCAGAGGTGCCTGGACAGCCACATTTCGCCTTGCATGTTCCGTCCCACGATGTGATAGGTGGCGAGCCTATCGCCATATCGGGCACAAATTCCTGACTCCGGGATGATAATGAATAGAAAATCCAATATCACTTTGCCCGACTCGGGATTCGAACCTGAGGCCTCAGCTTTGCAAGCGTACCTTGGTACAACTACGCCACCGAGGCATACCATAGAAATACTTACAAATTCGCTATGCTATGCAGGTTTCCTTCTGATATTTTCTTTCACCGTTAAAGTGCGTTGTGATTGCCTATTATAATCAATACATACATGACTCCGAAAAGTCAGAGTTACCCTGGGATTTGAATTCGCGACCATGTTGCATGCATGCATGTTGGCAGCCGCGTCTGGTCCGTTTACCAACAGGCCACCATGTAGTTAGTTGTACGAATAAATATTTACACCAAGTCTGAATTCTGTGATGAAAGTTTATCTTTGTTAATTACATGTTTATTCTTAATTTAACAGAATTTCCTATCCAGCTCTTAAGCTAAGTGAGTGGTTAGAAATTTAAAACACACTTAAATATCACAACTTAAAACTGTTAGAGTTCCATAATACCTCTAAAGTTATATTGTTGGATTAGGACTAAGTGCCAACCTGTTTGGAGTCGGGACCGTTTCGATTATTGGAAGTTATACAAGGATTCAATTTAGCGTTGCTAAGTCTAGAAACCATGTTTTGTTAATTGTGACGTGGTTTGCGTTTTGATTTGTTTAGTTATTAATAGGAAAATTAATATGTATGTTTGTTAAAGTAAAAGGTATTGCGTAACGTGAGTTCACAAAAAAGTGCGTGGTGGCCTGTTGGTAAACGGACCAGACGCGGCTGATAACATGTTCACGGTGGTCGCGGGTTCAAATCCCAGTGCACACCTCTGACTTTTCAGAGTCATGTGTGTATTGAAAGTCAATCACCATGCACTAAAACAGTGAAGGAAAACATCGTGAGGAAACCTGCATGCCATAGCGATTTATAAGAATTTATATGGTATGTAAGTCCGCCAACCCGCACTAGGCCAGCGTGGTGGACTATATGGCCTAACCACTCTCAATCGTACTTTTGATTGTAGAGTAGGCCCTGCAGTGGGACGTATATGGGCTGATACAGACACAGAGTTCACAAAACAGTGAGTAAAATGCACCTGATTGTTTCTGGTGGGAAATCTAAATATATGTATATATGTAATGTATATAGTTGAGATATAATAAATAAATACACCCAACAGTCACATACATAGGCCTGATAAGTAATTCTTCAGAAAGGCTTCTACACAGAAAGAACAATTTTTCAGAAATGAAAGATATGAAGAAAGAAATTCCTAAATCATAAACTCACGCCTTTATTCTGAGAAGGCGTAGGCAGAGGTAGTATGTATGTATGTTCCGTCCCACGATAAGATAGAGGGCGAGCCTATCGCCATTATCGGGCACAAATTCCTGACTCCGGGCTGATAATTAATAGAAAAAATAAATATCACTTTGCCTAATCTGGGATTCGAACCCGACACCTCAGTGTGTAACCGAACCATAGTATAACGCCACCAAGGCAGTAAAATAGTCAAAGCAGTCAAGGCAGTCAAGGCAGTCAAATTAAAATATATACTGTGAATTCATATAGTTATAAAATAATAAATAATTTTAACCTGTCTACGAAATATACAGACATTAAACGCAAGTTTTTTAAGCCAACGACCTCATTGAATTGACGATTCTTTCATTTGAAATATAAAATAGAAAATGATACTTATTTAGTCTCCAGATTAGACTGCGTAATGAGCCCTCGTCCCGAAGGTATCGGGTTTGCGTGAGACGTGCGTTTCAAATTGGTTAAATTGTCTATTATTTCTGTCTGGTTTGCTTAGCTGTATATGTTACGAAAGCTTTAAATATTTGAAACTTTTTTAGTTTAATTATTTAAAACCCAGTATTAGAAGATATATCTGAATTCATGATTTTTATTTCAAAGGGTATGTGCTTGAGATTGTGTCTTTTATTTTTAGTGACGCAAATAATTTTATAAATACAATGAATAAATACACCCAACAGTCACATGCATAGTCCTGAGCCCACGCTAAGGCCGAATCATATATCGTGGGTATCAGAAAATACGACAGACTTTCGGTCTCACAAACACCCAGACCCGAAACAAATACTTCTGGTTCACACAAATATTTGTCTCGGTGCGGGGATCGAATCCGCGGCCTCTCGTTTCACAGCCGGCGTCTTACCAACTGCGCCACTGAGGCTGTCATTTGCTGGTATTATACTGGCAAAGTCAATTCACTGACACGTTAACGAAGAAAGGCATTATGAAGAGAACAGGTATGACAGTTCCTCCTACTCGCAATTAGCCAGTGCGGTAGACTTAACCTAAGCCGTCTGAATTGTTGTGGAGCCCTGTCTTTAGTGGGACATATACTGGACAATTTAACTTATATTTTTGAATATTTAATCGGACTATTGAATATTCATTAACAGAACCTATATTCATAGTTCTATTTACTTAAAGACAAAGCTAAATACCGATGAAATGGTCTTCAATGCTTGTTAATTTAGACTAACAAAATCTAGACGATTTCGTCTCACTAGTGTCTGCCTTTACATCGATGTAATTAATGAAGAAGACAAATTTTGCTCGCCTAAAGAAGCTAAGGACAGACAAATTGAATTTTGATTAAGGACAATAATATTTTGTAATAATTTCAGACATTTGTTACATAATAATGAAAATATAGTTTTATAGATCGTCGTTGAGGAAAGAAGCAGTTGTGTATTATTATTTCGAATAGCAGGAGGTACTTCATACAGGGGATATCAAGACTGCTACCGAAAACGAAACCGGGTGGTAGTTTTAGTGATTTCAGACACAATGCAACTAAAACTTTTGTAAAAAAACGCGACGATTTTTTTTTGTAATTTTTTCCTATCGTATTTGGTATTAATACATAGTTTTACTAAAATAACAATTTACAGTCTTTTATTTTGAATGACATTATGGTACGCGAGTGTTTAACATAATATTATATCAAAAACTGGATTTACCACCAAAACACGATGAAATTTAAAACATCACAAAAATTGTCTTGTTATTTTGTAAAGTTTTTATTTGCTTCGTGTCTGTAGTCACGAAAATGCATATCATATATATAGCAGTATCGATATACCCTGTATGAATTTCTCGATATAATCTGTCGCGATGTTTTTGTATGTAGGCTTATATCTTAGAAACCCCTGGTCTGATTTTCATAATTCTTTATTTACTATAAACATACACTACTCGGCTAGGTTTTAAGGTTTATTTAGTAACAATAGATAATTTAGACTTTAGGTCATAGAAGAATTTTAGTTCATGATAGAAAAATTAACAGAAAAGAGCAATAATTATATTACAAACACCCCGTAAACGGAGCCACGAGCCCAGTTAGTGACGTACATTTCTTTCCTATTGTTTAAACAACAAAGAAAAGGTGAAGAAATAAAACACTCGGATTAAATACATATGTTGTAACTCCGTACAAACAGTCGCGCAAGTTTCGATCACGTACGAAGGCGATTGAGTACAAACTAAACGGTTTCTTTGGAGTTATTGTACTTAGGATTGCGCTGACGAGTTAAGGAGTCTCACGTGGCATCGCGATTTCAAACTTGATGTATTCATTTTATCTGGTCGTGTAGTCATACGTTTGAATAGCTAAAATAAACTATATGTTTTATATATTTTTAAGTTTACCTAGTTAAATGGCAGTAAAAGTAGTAGTATGGCGTAGTTAAATGGCTTGAAAGCCCGTGGTCTGCAGTAGGAAATATAAAAGCTGTAATAGCATTATATGTCAAACCCGATATTACGAATAGTACGTTAAGAAAAAGCTGCTGAATCAATCTCAACAATTTTTTTATTGATTATTCGTTCCTAAAAATTTTGGACAAACCAAATTTTTAGTGACTATTTTTATCCAATTAAAACATTCAATCCGAAGGTAAGTTATGGCAAAAAGCTTTATTGCAACAAACGAAAATTTCAAGTAAAACAATAAAACTATTTTTCTAGATGTTCATTGAGGTTTTTGAAAATTGGAATTTGGCGTTTGAAAAAGTGTTGAGTTAAATCCAGGAGCTTCTTAATATTCTGAATATTATACGACTAACTGATTGTCTCGGTGGTGAGGTTGTGTTACGGTAAGATTACAAGGGTTCGAGTGCCGGTCGAGCAAAGTAATATTGGAGTTTGTGTCCGATATGACGATGGTCTCGCGCCCTATCGCATCGTGGGACGGAAAATACAAAGCGAAACGTGGGTGTGGGGCTAATAATGAATAATCCATTACGACTTTGCCTGACCCGGGATTCGAACACGAGACAACATCGTAATCGTACCGTAGTACACTGCGCCACCGTGGCACTCCCATATTTTAAATAGATAATAAGTATCTAAGACCTCAAAGGTCACTATGCAAAACAACAAGCAAATGAACTTGAAACCCAAAATCAAAATAGACACAGATGATTGTCAAATGAAGACGATCGAAGATCCGAAGTGCTATTAAATATTTTATAACAGCCAGCGGTGGATTTCCGTTTGACACATCCATCAGCGGAGTAAGCGATGCTTCGAGACTAATTGTGATTCCCGATCGCTCAGGATATCGCAGTATTGATCGTTTCCCGCCCGGGAAGCTTAGGAAAGACGGGGATGTTGATAATAATTTTATTTAGATGATCTTACTGTCTTATATTGGCTTTGCATTGGATGTTGACTTTAATAGTGATCCTGATAATATTGATTTAAAATTCGCGCAAAAATAAATGTTGAATAACGTTAATTTAATAGATTTCGTCTAAAAGGATTTTCTACATGTTTTTATTAAACTTTATGTTATAATGCTAGGAAGCATTTTCAAAATCGTTGCGAGCGTCGACTAATTTCAGTAAAAGTTTAAGGCTTTCTGCTAGTTTTGGTTTACATTGTAACTTTTTTAATTTTAATTGTGTTGCTGTTTGAAATTATTAATGGCGTTATACTTTGCTAATAGAGTGACATGGCGTATAATTAGACATCAGTAATTTTGATATGAACATAGATGAAATTTGATTATAATTCTTGTTAAATTGTAGTTAATGTTTGATGAAATCTTCAGACAAAATACTGACCAAAATTCCATGAGTAACATGTTCGTGACTAAAAAAAAACAGCCCAACTTCCCATACACTTGTGTGACAATACCAGCGTTTTTCAGCTCACTAATACATTGTACAGACGTTATACAGGGTGCTTCGCAAAGTCCCTTTGCGGTTGCGGCCGAGGGACCCGCAAAACTAGGTCGGGCCGACGACACCCTTCAGAAACTCCCCCCCCCCCTACCTCCTCCCCCGCACCGATCCCTTGTTGTCGCTTTCCCTGTGCTCGGATAGAGTCTAATTTTATTGCGTCGAATTCGATCGCGCCTTACGCGGTATCTCACGTAAAATAATCCAATTTTGGCGTGTAAGGCACTAATTAAGCGTTATAATTAACGTAGGTGTATATTAATGTATGAATTGTTGATGTGGTTAGGCTTTGTGGTGGTTAAAACCGGAAAATGCGTCTAATATAGCTTAAATTTTGGACGGGACGTGATCGTGATCCGAGGATTATGATGGATTTTGGAGTGCAGCGGACGCATGTGGGTTGTTTAATGAGAAACTGTGGTTTTACTTTCATTTAACATTGTTCAAACCAGGAGCAAATATTTACTGTTATTTTATTTGCATTCAATTCTTTCTTCGGGGTGTCCCAACATGTTTGGGTATAAAACTCCAAATTATTTTATTTAAACTTATGTTTGATGAACAATTTTTTTTTATTTTATTGAATATTGCAGCAGCTAAGAACCTGGCGTATTTTCAAATAACATACATAATTTATATTATCAGTAGGAATATACCTAAGTATAATAGTATATTGTTAATAGTATGTGTTTAATATACTGTCTATTTTTCTTATCTTTGATATGCCCTGTTTATCTCATTTCTGCATCTTCCAAAGGTTGACTGGTAGAAAATGCCAACGGCATTATGTCCGCCCGTACAACTTTATCGTATGAAGTTTAATAAAATAATTAGTTACATGTATATAACCATAATTTAAATAACTAAACCAAGTACTTATTAAACTAATAAATTAAGTCACATCAATTTGTTCCCGGATCATTACAACGTTTCGGAATAATAACATATTTTCTGATTCAGTGGACACATCTGCAAAACTCGTTCATATTTACGAAAGGGTTTTAAGAATGTCTCTTACATTGTCATATTTAAAGGAGGTATTAAGCGGGTACGCCTTTGATGTTCAGTAATGACGGATTTGGATCTGAAATGGTACGCTTTTAATCTTTGATGGGTACTGCCTTAAATAGAGCGTGTTTTGGCTTCTTTTTTATTCTGGCTCGGTAAAAATACAGCACTGTATATGAGCAAAGTATAGTATCGATAGAAGACATAGGAAAGTAGTAATGCTGTTCTATTTAATTTCTTATGCATACCACGGCGAAAAGACTCAAGGGTACATGAACGCCTAATAGAATTCAAAGCATAGGTATTAAAGGAATCTCTTGTGATCAGAAGACGGTAGAGACCATGCAACTGCTTCTGCTACGGGAGTCGAACAGATTTAAGATTAAAAGAACAGAAGAAGTCTTTAGATTTAAGTTTCATCGTTGTATTTAGGGCATTCAAACATTTGCGTAGGGTAGAAAATTAATATAAATATAAATACTGAAAATCTTCGGTAACTATTAACCGATTTTACTGTCTTCTTTTTTACAAGCATATTCTGGTATTTAGTAGTTGTAAAATGAAATATTTGTGGAAGTCCTGGGAAGAGGTTCAAAGGTAAATCACCTTTGCATTTACTATGGCTGAAGACATTGATTCCATCTATAAAGGATTTTGTTGCAATGAATTACGAGATCTACATTCCCTACGCCTGATGGTTAACGTTACAACTGCTCATAAACAGTAACAAAACCAAACAAAATCTAGAATTACAAAGCAATGCTTGATAATCCACTGCATTCGTCATCCTGAAACATATGATGCTGAGTCTATATGTCCAGTAGTTATTCTGGCTAGGATAACCTTCTAACGAAACACAATAGTGCATTTACACTGCTTTTTGCGGGGGAAATAGATTTAATTTTAGTCTAAGGAACTCATTGGATTTATAGGTATTTATTCGTATTTTCTTAAAACAGAGGACACCTGAGGATTAAAGATAAAACATATAAAATGCAGGAAGAACGCAATCAGGTCGGTTGAAATGAGACTAAAGATATCTTGTCACAGCGGTTTACTTGGAGAAAGTATGTCAGGTTGTTGGAATTAGAACTTTAAATATAGCTCAATTGAACTCAATTTACTACAAGGTATGCTTCTGATCTTTTTGCAGTTGTTTGTGTAACTTCATCAAAGAATTGTAAGGAATGTTAAGAAAATATTCTTCTTTACTTTGTTGTGTAAAAAATATTTCTCTTAAACTTTAATAGATCGTACTTATATTTTAATACAAAAAGTTGTAATAACTTTTAAATATTTTAGCTTAAAAAAACAAGCTGGTAATAGTTTTACTAGTAGATAATAAAGTGTTATAAAGAAAAACATATTTAATCGTACGCATTACATTATCAAAATAATTTACGGAAATTACATTAATATGATAATATATCACTCAAATAATATCCTTTATAAGGGATATCCAACACCCATTTCGTATCAACAAAATGTACGACAGAAATTAATCTCGCGCGATCGAAATGATAATTAAACATTAAGCCGAGTGCACACTATAAATTATGACGTGGAAGGGGGTGTTCCTTCCCTCGTAGCGGGGGGTATTAACCGTGGCACTCACAGTGTACACCCAGCCTTAAATAGGCGTCATTCAATTCATTTGACGCGTAATTATTTTCATTTCGCATTCCCAGTTTCGGAACGTGATCCGCTGTTCGCTACGGCTTTTTTGTCACTCGAACACCTAATTTACGCGATTCAGATTATTTGGCTTTTAGTATGTTTTTTCGTGTATAATGATTATATTTACCCAATCCTTCGTGTAAGTTATATACTTTGGGGAAAAGTTCATAAGTGCTCATGTTTAATTTATTTACACGAGTTTAAAAAGAAATAGTGAAAAAATAGTGACATCGGTGCATTTTATGTTTTTTTAAATAAGCATATGTACGTCCATGTACATGCAACCACCCTGAATTCCGTTACCAACAGGCCACCACATTTTATAATATTAGTATAGATGACTACGGAGGGTTTCTTCACTTCTTTACTGGGTGGATTTACTTTTGAAATTTGTTATATTCTTAGCGTAATTAATGGATGGTTTCATAGATATCAGGCCAAATAATATATTATATGTGCATGGAGGACTACAGAAGCAAAATATCGGGAACAAAATGTGTGTCCATTGTGTATACTAGGACTACTACTAGGGTAAATTAGAGCGAGACGAAAGATACTGTTATTGTGTAGGAGGGATAGAGATAGTACAAGAAATAGTAGTACGTGTATTCACGGAGTTGGATTATTCTTTGTGACGCTGTCAATGATGACGTCATTCGGCCAGACTCGGTGTATTTGACATGTTTTCTGACCCCAATTAAGAAGTATTTCCATTGAATAATATCGAAAACCTTCACCGATGAAGTAAAATACCTTGTGGTATAGAAAGGCCTGAAAAAATCCTATGTACAGTTCACCATTCTAGCTTCAAATTCTCGAACGTCATATCATCAGAAAAGGTTACCAAACGAGCTAAGAGTTTAATTGAAATAATTATAAATTAAATTTTCATTTGCAGAATAAATAGGCATTTACGAATAACTGAAGTACGTGGCGTAAATTAAAGAGGCCGTGTTATCACATTAAATGAATTTTTAATTTTGTTTTTCGTTTGTCTCCAGCCGAAATATCCACGCTGTACCTTGGTCAGGTTGCTTTGACATTACTTTTATAAGTCCTTGTAAATAACTAGGGGGTTACATGATTATGGGTGCTCTAATGTCTGACAATTTCTTGGATGTGTTGAAGGTTTGAATAAGTGTAGACCAAGAAAGGCAGAGGGCGAGAGGAAAAAACAGCTATTTTAGTATTTAGTCATCTTCAAAAATCTTGACTGCCTCAGTGGCACATTTGTACTGCAGTATGATTGCAAAGCCGTGGTCCCGGGTTCGAAGCGGGTCGGACAAAGTGATATTGGATTTTTTATTCATTATCTGCTCGGAGTCAGAAAGAACAATGGCGATTTTTTGATTGATCTTAATTTGAGCGTCTTTAAGTGGCATATATACAAAACGATTTCCAATATTATTGTATAATTTATCAAATAATGATATGAATTATACAAAGCGGGTGAAAAAAAAACCTTTTAAATGGAAAGTCATTTGAGTAATTCCGGATTTATAAACTATTATTGGCTTAGTGCTGTGACTGCTGTCATTTTATATTTATTCGACTAAAATAGTTTGCCATCTAGCAAAGTAATTATATTTGAGATAACTTTTTTCTTCAATATAATATTCGCAAACTCGTGTAATTCGTCAGTTATTTTAATTTTGTAAATAATTATGCTGAATTGATATTTTATTTGTTTTAATAGTTACTAAACATAATATTGTATCTGTCCTAAAAAAAGAAGTAAATTCAGAATATGAAATGAGTCTGGTTAGAAGATTCATAATCAAAGCAAATAGTCGATTGACATTGTAGACAGGGTATTCTCTGCCTACTATTGACAAAGATAATTTTGTAAAAAATAAAGATAGACTTTTGACGTTGATGTTCCATGAATTGTTGATAAATATTTAAACCGGACGAAGTCAAAAATAATTGAGAAATAAGGAACCTGATATTGCGTTGTATGATCCATGCATTCTCACGGACTCTTATATTTTCTGTGTGTGATATGCTATGTTTGTTATGATCACCGATCTTGTTTTAATGGTTAGATTTATTCATAATAAATATGTTGAGACTTGAAGGTAACTGTCAACTGAGACTGCGGCAGATCAACTCTAATTAATGATAAATGTAAATATATTTTAAGCCAATATAAATAATAACACAAGCCACTAACAGAACAGGTGTATTATTACGTTTTTAATTTACTAGAAAATGATATTCCTCACAATACAATACTTCATAGCACGGTCAGCCATTTTACTCGTAGTTTGACGTAGGTATATAAACACAAAAATTCTGATGTGAATATCAATTTTTCCCCTGTTTCTTTAACAACAATTATTACACTAGTTGAATTAGAAATTAATCCTCAGGCTAACGAGATTTTTTTCATCTTAAGACGTTTAATTTTAATTTCAATAAAAATAATGTATGGACAGTTGCCATTGTTCTTTGTGCCTGATATGGCAATAGGCTCGCCCCTATCACATCGTGGGCCGGAAAATACATGGCGAAACGTGGGTGTCATGGTTGCACCTCTGCCTAGGTATGTGTTATCTTGAAAAAGGTGTACAACGACCTGTGTAATAAATTACAAAAAAAAAAATGTAAAAAAAATATTTGAACCAATAAAAATGACAAAATAATTTTGAATACTTGTATCCACCATATCCATAAAAGATGCAGGTACTGCCGAACCTCCTGAAAACACATCATAAGAAATTCACAAACTTGAGCACTTATTTCATTGGCATTGTCGCGGCCGGGGCCCTTTCGCCGGCACAAAAACATACATTGTACGCGGAATGTTTTGTTGCTCGTGAAGTGCACAAAAACGCTCCCTTACTAGGGTTGCTAGCGTCACGCATACTACCTGTGTTTATGGGAAATTTATATTTTTTTTTTAATTCTGGTATTATTCCAATGCTTGGCAATGATAAAAATTCAAACTCCCTGTGTTTATGGAAAATTTTACAGCTTCGATTTTTTATGCTGGAATTTTTCTAAATCTCTAGTGACGGTAATTACAAAAAAAAACCAAATAACTTTATAGTAACTATCATAATTTTGGGTTCCTTAAATTCACACATATGAACAGAGAAAATGCGATTTTCTTGACCTTACATAACTCCGTTGGTCAGGTTTATTTCCTTTTAAATAAATGTTAGACCTTTACTGTAGTTATTTTTGACTCTCTTAGGATTGGACTTGCTCTATAGGCATGTTATCACTGCTTTTTTCTTTTGGTCTGTGATATTACTGGAGCCCCAGGATTTCTTCTTCAAGTCCTTTTTCGTTCATTCCCGTCCCATTAATATAGGATTTGATTTGATCCAAGCGTTGTAGATGTTCAAAGCGAAGGAAATTAATTACAAAGTTTGTATAAAAAGTTCGACGGGTAACAAAAAATCAAAGTATTCTTTAACGAATGAATAGGAATGAGAGTACAGGTTGCTTCCTCCACTAAACACAAAACTATTCCCATTTCTACCGCCCAGAGCTATAATAGCTACATTTTCCATAAAGCTTAGATCATGAATTATTCATTGTCACTATTACGAGGAAACTACGAAACCTTGCGAAACTAGGTTCATGTTTCAGCTCGCAAAAATTTACCATAAAGTCTGAAAGTTTCGTTACAAAAATTCCGGGGTATTACACAACAATAGTGTTAAAAAAACTTGTTTGACGTTGATATTAATGTACGTGTAAGTTGGCAACCCTATACCCGGTTCCATTTCCTCGCTCGCCCCAGCCTCCCCTCGTCTGTGCCGCCCACGTCTCCCCCATTTACTCAACATTATGTTTGTGCATTGTTCATTGAATTTGTCTTTTTTTTCACTCAAACAAGACTGAGTGGAAGGTTTTCTTTGATGTTAACAAATGATATATTAATAGCGGAATTTATGTTAAGTTGTATTTTTATAATACTTTATAATATAAAAATATTATCGGTAATGGAGTAGAACGCTTGGTCTGTGACTCTTGATATCCTAGAGTTCTGATTCGCTGGATTAGTAATTAATTGCGACATATTTTAGCTCTGTAGGTCCAGAAGTTTCAGTTTAGTATCGATAAGAATGTCAGATAATAAGCATATACACTGATGAAAACCACAGTGACCTCTGCTTCATCACGTCATGGGGTCAGTTCGAAACATTTGGTTACTAGCTAGCCGACTTTCGTGTCTCAATTTGAAAGATAACCTGGTTTTTACGTGAGAATGTTGTATCTAGTTTACTACATTTACCAAGTCCACTGTGGTCCCTTTGTCGTGCCCATAAAAAATATGAGGAAACGAAACTAGGGTAGAACATAGATAGTTTATTTATTTATTTATTATACTTCATATACAATGCATACAAGGCGGACTTAATGCCAGAAGCATTATCTACCAGCCTACCTTTGGGTAATGAAGAGATGAGATGAAATTAGATAGTTATGCAAGGTCTTAAATCTATATTAAGCATATAGTGAAGACCCAAGGACAATGATACTATACTTTTTTCTGTGAGTTTTCTTGTAGTAAAGGCATTTGTTACCATACTCCTGCGGTTTCCTCATACACATATACGCTATAAAAACCCCGTGGTTATTTCAATCCTGCTAAAAGCTTGCGGTTTTGAACGGCATACAAAATCTTCGCTGTAATAGGAAGAATTTTGTGTTTCTATAAATGGAAATAAATGTGGGTTATAAAATTTTAAACAGATGATCGTATAATTTCTTTGTTGTTCAACAACAAAGTATTGCTCACACTAAATATAATGTGACAGATGTTTACGATTACTATCACCGTGGCATAGTTGGTTAATATGTAATTGAAACAAGAGAAATGTTGGTGTGATCCATAATATTTGTTCTGGGCGTGTTTTTAGTGAGTAGTCTCTCGCAGTTTCTGATAACCAATATATAAGACTTATTTCTTAGATTCTTATCCACCTTAGGGCCAGGTGTATATTTGTGACTAATTTGTGTATTTATTAATTATTATAAATAAAGAAATACATCCTACAGTCATATACATAGCCCAGACCCCACACTAAAATCGAGTCTTGTGTCGTTGGCATTAGAAATCACGAGACACTTTTTGGTCCCATAAACACCTAGACCCGAAACAAAAGCCTGAAACGCACAAACATTTGTCTCGTCACGGGATTCGAACGCGCGGCCTCTCGTTTCATATTCGGCGTGTAACCAATTGTACCACAGAAGCTGTAAATATTTATGAATATGGTACTCAACTTTATTTTGTATTTTGTCTCAATCACATAATCATGTTAAATTCCCGATGTTCTAAAGCCAATCTCACTCCAATCTATTGCTTTAAGGAAAATCTTAGAATACGCGTATATTTAGGAGCATTTAAGAATAAATCGATGTCCCACAGACCGTAATCCTTCAGACACAGGATAATCCTGTGCTTAAGAAAAATCTGTTCATAATACAGTGACTGGTTTCATCTTCTTATGTGAGAAGTATTTATTGTTACATTTTGGAGCTGTAGATGTTTGGTGTAGGTATTCTTATTATAGAGCAATGATACTATTATATGAATAATAAATAACACCCAACAGTCACATATATAGTCCTGACCCCACACTAAGATCGAGTCTTGTGTCGTGGGTATCAGGAACTACGAGAGAATTTTCGGTCTCACCAACACCCTGACCCGAAACAAATACCTGTGGTTCACACAAATATTTGTTTTGGTGCGGGGATCGAACCTGCGGCCTCTCGTTTCACAGCCGGCGTCTAACCAACTGGATCACGGAGGTTGACAAATATAAGTGCATATTAAATGAAAATATGTACACATAGTATGAATTATGAAGATCAAATGTTCTAAATATGCTATTATATTGTATTAATAATATGGCTTCCTCTTCTCTCCTAAATGTTTGCCTTTCCCAACAGAGTTCACATTACACATACCTATTGTATATTCCATAATTTTTTAACATCTTTATGACAATGCAATAAAGATATTAAGTATTGAGTATTGAGAGCAAGTTGGTGTTTCCGAAATAACAGCAGTGAAGGAAGAACAATGTTTCGCCTTGATACATCTATGGATTTAGTTAAATAGCTCTACTGTAGCAATGAGATGCTGTGTCTTGCAAGTCTAGTTCAAATCTTATAAGAAATGATGTAAGGATGCTACAAGATTAGTAGGTTAATAGAAAAAAATGTATTTATACAGTCTTGGATGGAAAATTTCAGTGTATTCTTCGAAAAATTATTAATATAATTGTTTTGTAAAATTTCGGTGTTTCTAT
The DNA here is from genome assembly GCA_030180105.1 of Hyles lineata. Taxonomy (NCBI): domain Eukaryota; kingdom Metazoa; phylum Arthropoda; class Insecta; order Lepidoptera; family Sphingidae; genus Hyles; species Hyles lineata. Next base: position 10,120,538 of record JARJEE010000016.1, read on the forward strand.
TCTAAAATAATTTATAATGTCAACAGAGAAACATACATACGCCCTAATTTACTGTAGTTAATTTATTTATTTATTTAAACTTTATACAATATGTACAGGCGGACTCAATGCCGTCGGCATTTTCTACCAGTCAACCTTTAGTTTAGTAGTGAATGAAAACTAAAATTGGAAATCTCAATCCAAACTAGGTTGTAACATATTTCATAATAATTTGTGTTTATCCCGTATCAGGCGCGAATCACTTTCATATTATTTCGTGTCTGAGTCGGAATACTTCGCAGGATTATGTTCGAGCTTTTGTTGCCGACGGCTTTGCAACGCGTGCCAACGGAAAGCCAGGTAAAAACTATTTCTTACTCAGTCACACAAAATATGACGTGATCAACTAATATACGGATTTTTGAGCCCAGGATTTGTGGTAGATTTCAGATCTTGTATTAGGTTTATTTCGTGAAAGGATTTTTTATTAGTTTTATATAAGTTAGTTTTAAGTTTACGTCTGTGGGATTTCTGTGCCCGTGTTATTAGTTTGTACTGATGCTTTGCAAATTAATTTGTTTTTAATTTCTCGCTCTATCGTTCTCTTGATTGCAGAGGAGCCCCGTACCCTGCATTGGGACTTATATGGGCTGATACCATAATTAATAATAATAAAAAATAATAATTTGTCTTATATTTCCTTCCGTAGTCTTTAATGGCGGTAAGGTCGTCATTTTTATCGTTTTCATATTATAATTCGGTTTTGCCGTGTTTTTATTGTTTAAAGTAGTTATTAATCCATGCTTAAAGCACTGAATTGGTAAAGACCGACAAAAGGCCCATATGCGCCTGCTGAATGCCTGTTATTAATTTAGAAAATTTATAACTCACTAGCGGCCCGGCCCAGTTTCCTCCGGGTGCAAATAGATATCTCTACAATAATATATACGTATTATGCATATAAACTTTCCTCTTGAATCACTCTATCTATTAAAAAAAACCGCATCAAAATCCGTCGCGTAGTTTTAAAGATATGTATGCACATAGGGACAGACAGCGGGAAGCGACTTTGTTTTATACTAAGTAAATAAAATAAAAAAGCCTTTATTCCTTTATTCTTAGTTACCATTTCAACTGTGATATTTGTTTGTTAGTGTTTGGTTAATTATTTGCTTATTGTTACTAAGAATTAGTTTTTCCTATTGGATATGGACCCCTCCTCGGGTGAAGGCCTCCTCCAGTCTTTTCCTTTCATCTCTGTTCTTGTTGATAGTTTGCCAGTCCTTCCCTATAAATTCGGCTATATCGTCGGCCCATCGGCTTTTCGGTCTTCCTACACTTCTTTTGCCAATTGTCAATTGTTTTCAACGAATGAGTATGTAGTGATAATAAAATCAATATGACAACTGATGTCCAAGACCGCAGGCGATATCAACATTTCTGCGCGTCGGACGCATAATACAGCGCGTGTTGCTATTGATCCTGGCTTTGAGTTAGTTTGTTTTAGGGTTTGTCTGTGACGTATTGTGTTGGGATACAGGGCTGAATACTAATTTTGGATCTAGCAGAGTTGAAACAGTCACGTGTTGTGCGCGACAAGTTTTAGTATTGCTTTTACGTGACAGCGCAAATGCGATATATTAAAGTGAGATTTAATAGTAAGATAATTTGTATCTTACTCCTTTGCTTGTTCGAAATATAAAAATCTGTTCTGGTATTACATATATCATGGGGATTTTTAAGTTGTGTTAGTTTAGGGTTATTTGGGCATAAATTCACGCCTATATCCTCGATGGGGTAGGTAGGGATGACACCATTGCTATACACAGTTGGTAGAGTTTATTTTCATCCCGATAACTATGTGGCATTTGAACATAAAAGATATCTTCAAACCTCGCACAAGATCTTTACCTCCTACTACTATATCAATGTAGCTGCCAACCCGCATTAGGCCAGCGTGGTGGACTATATGGCCTAACTGCTCTCGTATTCTCCATTGTAGAGGAGGCCCGTGCCCTGCAGTGGGACGTATATGGGCTGATAGAGAGATATGTCTTTGACATGTAATTACAGGTATACTCGTATAGGACAATTCGCATATTGTTGAACAATGCTTTCTTAGATTTACGCGAATGTTACATTAAAATAATAAAGAAACGAAGTAATCGAAACTTCGGAAAGTTGAAAAATATAAAATTATATTAACTTTTATTTTATGTCTTCTTTGTAATTGGTTCTTTGTTTGCTGCAATAAAAGGTAAATTAATTAAATTAAAAATTTAACCAAATCCGCGACAAAATCCGTAAAAAATAGTTTTATTTTTACTGCATACTGTTGTTTGTGTGTTGTATACAATCTTCGTAAAGAAGCCTAATATCTAAATTGATCATATTCACGTTTCAAACATTCACCGTGTAAAAGTGGTTATGTTTCGTGCCAGCACTTAGTACCTAAGTTTTGAAGTTATTAGAAACTAGCAGCCCGACCCAGCTTCGCAAGGGTACACATAGATTTCTCTACAATAATATGTATGTGTTACTGTAAAAGCTCGAACTGCAGTAAATCCTAAGATATTCCAGTAAAACCTAAGATCTACCAATTCCTAATGGTAAATGTCCCAAAAGGTTTGCGATTCGAACTCTTACCACCATTCCGTTGGTAAATCTTAGGATTTACATTAATGGCACGGTAAATGTTGAAAAACAGGACAAGGATTCAAAAAATGTAATTGTCAAAAAAAATGCTCGACAAAAAAATGCACCTGCAGATCATCAGGATTACTTTGTAATTCGGGTGAGGTCTAGAATACGTTGGCACGAATTGTGGGTAGGTGGGGGTGGAGGAAGTAGGGGGGAGTGCCCTAATTACCGGGTACCATTCCCATGAAAAGGTAACGCACCATTCCTGAGAAAACCCAATTAAAGTAACCTAACCTCAAAATACTTGTTGTCAAAACAAAAGTTGCTTCTGCAACGTCTCCGGCGCTGCGGGAAGTGCAGCCCCTTCGCCCTGCGTAACAAAGGATAGGCACCAACGCTCACCTCCGCAGCTTCGGCTTGCTGGTCGCCTCCGGCGACCAGCCTCAGCCGCTACGGCTCGCACGGTCACCTATCCTTAGTTACGGCGGGCGGGGGCTGCTCTCCCTCCACGCCTCCGGCTTTTTATAAACACTCTAGGGGTAGTACCCAAAAGTCTACGTGAAGTAGGGGTGCTCTAAGTCAGTTTTGGGACAAAGTCGACCTATTTAACCCGCAAAGGTGTTACACTACTACTAGTTTTTACTCCTCCAATCGTGCCAACCTATTCTAGACTGCGACCTATTAATCAATTACATTTGATTGTCTTTTTTTACTTCTAAACCAAATAATAAGAAAAATAATTATTAAGTTAGACTAGCTTATGTAAGCATTATGTTTGTATTTCATTGTTAAATTCCAAATAGAGAACTACTGATTCAGTTAGATAGATATGATAGAGATTAAGATATTCAGAGATATACGTTATGTGTTTTTTCAAAATAATTTAAATAAGTTGGTATTAGTTTGTACTTATTACTATCATATGATACCTTTATAATACTATGTACCTGTTTTGTCTAATAGTTCATTAAAGTAAATAATTAAGAATTACTCATTGTTTTATTCCTAAAACCAACATCTACCAGCTGACAGTGGTAAAACCTAGCATATACTGAATTCGAATGGTAAAAGCTCGAGAAAATCGTCGTATTTTCAGAAATACTTACATTTACCAACTAATGTCGGTAAATCCTAAGACTTACACTTAAATCTTAAGATTAACCGTAGTTCGAGCTTTTACAGTAACATATGTATTATACACATAAACCTTCCTCTTGAATCACTCTATCTATTAAAAAAAAACTGCATCAAAATCCGTTGCGTAGTTTTAAAGATTTACGCATACAAAGGGACATAGGGACAGAGATAGCGACTTTGTTTTATACTATGTAGTGATGTTTAATATAGTTTTATTCTGGAATTATTGCTTTGGTTTGGGTTTTGGTAGTTGTACTTTTATTTTCTTACTTATTATTGAATGATTAAGAATTAACTAGTTTACGGAGCTACTGATGTAGAAACAATTTCGAATTCTTGTGAGAAAAGCAATAGCCTTTGCATTGTAATAATTGCAACATGAATCCAAAAGAATGAAGTGAGAGTATCATGTCAGGTTAAATTAAGGAGGAGACCCGCAGTCTCTGCCTACCCCTATGTGATACAGGTATAAAGTTAAGCTATATATGGGTCCTCGGGGGTGAATATGACAGTTTTTCAATCATTTTTACAGTGGTGGCTATTCGTGCAGTAATTCCACTCCTGAGTATGGGCCGTTGTTGAAAGTGCATGAAGCGAAAGTAGTATGTCAGGATCGAGCAAAGTGGCGATCTATAGTCTCTGCCTACCCCTATGGGTATACAGGCGTGATAATTATGTATGTATGTATGAGTATGGTCCTCATGTACAATTTAGACCGGCTTAGATCTAGGTTTAAGGTTACTACCCCTGCCTAGAGCGAGTTAAACACTAAAGAATATATTTCTGAATCAAAACACTGCGTCGCTATCGTTTTAATTAAAACTCTGGATGTGAAACTACAGTTTATAGTTATTACATTTATTCTTCGTAAAGTGAGCAAAAGGATTTTCGTTCGTTCCAAAACAATATTTTCAGTCTATGCATGTTTCCAACGCTTTTACTATATACTCGGCTATTTTAAAATCCACATTTATCTTGGTAAGCTAAAGTATATTTAAAGGCAGAGTAACATTAGTTACTTATGACGTAATTGCTTTAGTTGGTCTCCTCAGTAAAACGTTGTAGTTTAAATTTGTTTGAGTATAAAATAATATGTTTTTATATGTAATTTATATAATGGTTTCTCGGGTTTTCCCGTGACCACGAAAGCTATAAAGTTATTGATACGTCGGGAAGTTAATAATTATGAAAATTAAATCAAATCCGCGAAAAAGTAATTTTATTTCAATATGTTACTTATTTTAAAAATCTAAAACATAAAACTCTTAAAAAATATTTTATTCTTTTTTAGGAGTCAAAAAAGAGATGTTTCCTCAATTTTAAGTATTATTTATATCGAGAGTTCACGTTACGCAAAATTATAAACAAAAAGAGTTTTCTTTTAAATCCGTTCAATAATTATCTTTCATAAAGCGCATGGGAGCGAAAGAGAAGACGAGTGTCCCCACTGCACTATTTTAAATAACAATATCTCCGTCATTTTATAACCAATTTTGATGACATTTAAAATTATTATCACTACATAGTATAAAACAAAGTCGCTTTCTCTGTCCCTATGTCCCTTTGTATGCTTAAATCTTTGAAACTACGCAATGGATTTTGATGCGGTTTTTTTAATAGATAGAGTGATTCAAGAGGAAGATTTATGTGTATAATACATACATATTATTGTAGAGAAATCTATATGCACACGGGCGAAGCTGGGCCGGGCCGTAAGTATATTATAAAGTGATACATAAATGCTGTTTGAAATTACCATTGTAAACATCTCAATTGCAAGAAAAACAATTGACGAATACATACTAGCAGTTAATATTGCAGCTAAAACGTATCCATGTTTTGTAAACGAAATTTAACATCAAAAGAGACATCTATACAAAAGCAAACAAGATAGAAAGAGACAAAAACACTGAAAAAACATCGAAAAATCTCAAATGCAGATAAATTAGCATCACACTATAAACAAAATGTGCTACGAGCTGCAGGGAGCGGGTGCAACGACCTCCACAATAGCACCAGCGCTCGCATTTTCAAAGCTTCATATCGTTTGAGTACATATGTGATGCTGGGGATTTTGTTTCACTTAACCCTATGTAAAGTGTGAGAACAAAGCTTGTATGTACTGTTTGTTTTGTGGAGTGGTTTTTTATTAGCAAGGACGGGCAACTTGCTGCGTCACTTTTGTAAACAAACAATGGTAATTGTAATCAGAATGTATTAAGCTCTATACTACAATATCATGCATTTCAACTCAAGGCATAAATCGTTTTTTTTTTATATGTATGAAGATTGCCTCTAATTTTGTTATATCTTCTTATAAAACAAATGAAACCAACGCTAATTTCAGTTGATAGCATCGCACATTTAGTAGATTTTTCAATGTGCATATTTTGCGACCGAAAAATTAAAAAAAATATATTGTTTCTCTATGCCCAAAACGCAACATTATTCACAGAATACATTGTCTGAAGATTGAAAGACTGCTCCTTAAGAGTCCATATTCATCCATATAGTCAGTTTAATGCTTAAAGAATATAAAACAGAATGGAAATTATGTCTCGTGCCAGGCGTGCCCCGCTACCCCAAGTGACACGTTTTGTTTTATATCTTCGTGCCGTTGCATAGTAATATAATGGCATCTTTTAACTCACTAAGATAACTGAGAATTTTATTACATTTAATATAGTTTTACAGTAATAAATCATCTGTCTCATAATGCACTATTACTTGTGATGGATTAGTATTCGAGTATTTTTTATATACTTTATAAAGTTTATGGTAATGTGGTGTGTTTTTTGTATATTTAATTTATTAACTCTAACGAAAAGTTTATGTTGGCATATTTCGTTTAGTCAATGGTATAATTGGATGCCAAATAATATCTATCCGTTTCTTTACCACTCCTTCTATTCCTCTTTAATGATCAGCCTTCGTAAATGACAGCCTTCGATGCGTAGTTGGGTAGACACCGGCTGTTAAACAAGAGGCCGCGGATTCGATCCCAGCATGGAGACAAATGTTTTTGCGACTAAAAAGATTCTTTTAGTTTCTTATACCCAGGACACAAGGCTTAATTGATTTTAAAGTGAGGTCGGAAAACTATAAATGTGACTGTTGGGTGTATTTATTTATGACAGATCGATAGCGGTCAATCAACACTTAATACAGTTTTATGGTTCTGCACTTCTTGTACACGAAGAAAGGTAGAGAATTATAAAAATGTACCCAATATTTAATACACCCGTTATATTACCGTATTCAGTATGCTAAGAAGAATATTCCATCAGTGCATTTCACAATGCGTTTGAAGGGGCGACTGTGCTGTGCTCTGTTGCTTGAAGACAAAACATGCCGCGCTAATGATGGCATTATTAGCCGCCTTTGTCTAGGCGTTCATAGACATCACTATTATACTCTACGATATCATAATGAAGCTGTATTTGTACGTTTTCTGTTGGAATTAATGTAATAGAACAGAGAAAGGTAGGATTCTGGTAGGGTAACAAGTTAGTAGTATATGTACTGCCGAAGCAAGTACACAATAGAATGGATTTGATAATGATAGGATCTTGCTGGTGAGACGACCTGGATGCTTTTGAGCTCATATGGCCTGGAATCTCTTTAACGCGAAGTATGGCGTTCCTTCTTATCGGTCCCATGGTTGTCTTTATGAGATTGCCTCGAGCGATAAGACCGCCTTTTACGCGTTTTTTTCCTTTTCTTATTTCTTTATTGTAAGTCACAGGTGCAATAAAGTTTTAAATAATAGATGATAATAATAATATTGCAAGAGAGGGGGAAAATCTTTGCCCAGCAGTGGGATGAGATAGGATAAAATGAAAGAATGAAGGGATCTTGTAGCTCGTTAAATCTGGAGGGCTCCGGGTTCGGATTTGAAGAGATGGCATATTTGTGAAAACTGGAGAGGGATGATTTTTTTAATAGTCTTTCTAGACTCCACATCGTTAGTGTGACAGTTATTTCATCGACTAAGTAACTAAGAGTTACACAACAACAAGTACTTATCTAGAGAAAATGATGTTTCTTTTTTTCTCTATTCCTTGTTCCATAAATTTTCTACGGTAGTAAATCATTTATCAACAATCAAATTGTGGGTAAGACATTTGTTGGTTGTTTAAACTATGCTATAAAATGAGAATGATCTCATACTAAGATCGAGCCTCGTGTCCTAGTCATCAGGAACTTTGATAGTCTTTTCGGCCTCACAAACACCCAGACCAGAAATATATACCTGTGGATCACACAAAGATTTATCTTGGTGTAGGATCGAACCTGCGGCCACATGTTTCTGAAAGATGGATACCATTGTTATATATCACTTTGCCAAGCTAAAAATATCCTAAAACATCAAGCCATTTCGTATTTCGACATTTACGCCAGTCTATCCATTTCGTACAGTTAATATTAGTGATATTATCGAGACAATACACATCCATTACGCTCGCGCACAGACGGGTCTAATCTAATGAAATGGGCACAGAATGTAAGCGCTGACCTCTCTGACATTAGGACTCAACACAGGTATATTTACCCGTTGGTATTTACATAAATACACGTGGAACAAATTGCTTTAGGTCAATTTTAAAGATAGACCATAAACTAGTGTTGGAATAAATAGCAATAGCAATCACAAATAGCAAGTCTAGTTGCTAATACCATTTCGTAAGTTATATAAATAAGCTAAATTTTGCGATTTGCGATTGTGATTCACAAAGCCGATCGGCTAATATTTTTATACGTTCTCGTTTAATCTGCGAAGGAGTGAAGGAAGAAACTGAACAGACAATTACTGTGCGTAATATTAGATGTGAATTTATGGTCAGTTTTTTTGTTTACAAATTCGTTGGGGGCAATAAGCAATAGCAGAAATATAGAGTTAGTATGCTGCAAAAATAATAAGGTGGGGATGTTAATTTGAAATAGCAATAATTAGTATTAATACTATAAACTATTACTATACCACGCTGCGTTGCTAATGAGCACGTTATGTATGGTTTTATAAATTGGTCTTCTGTAGTTTTGTATTAGTTAATGGACAGCTTGAGTCTGAAAGACTGGCAGTAATGGACTCAGTAAAATATTAATAATACTATGTCAGATTTTTTAAATTTAAGGCTCATTATTTAATAGGCAGTAAGCAACGAGAACCAGCATTTTACTCATATTTATTATTTATGAATGAGTAATATATACGTAATTGTAAAAATTAATTACATATGTGCAAAACTGAAAAAAGACAAGGCTTATTAACAAATGACACGAACTGATCCAAACAATTTCGCAATTCATTACTCAGTTGTACATTCGTACAGACACAAACCATAACTGTACAAACTTCAATGTCATGTTAATTATTATGACGGGCTATATTCATTTCACTTGCAAACAGGCGGAGAGAGAGAAAACTAACAATAAAAGTTGCGCGATGACTTCCAGTCGGGATGAGTTGGTAATTACGTAACACTCAATACCTTTGGACATTGTTTGCTCGAATACATTTTCTCCTTCGCCTTCTTTGTTTAACTTTAGGATGTTTGATAGATACGCACCGTCTGCGCTGGTATTGATAATGACGTGTTCAAGTTTGTTTTACGTAAGAGGGAACTTTTGATTGACATACGTAAGCGTTTGACAGACTTCTTGGCGCTGTTGGTTAGTCAGTTTGAATAGCGGAGTTTGGGAGATTAATAAACATTAGGTCGAAAGGCCTCTCGTAGCCTCTAATACTTTTGACATGTAACTAATACGCGCGCACTATTGACATAAATACAGGGTATATTAAGACTGCTACCGAAAACAAAGCCGGGTTGTAGTTTTAGTGACTAGTAATATAATGCAACTAAAAAATTCGCAAAAAACGCGACATTTTTTTTGTGATTTTTGAAATATCCTCGATTTTGGGTGGTAAATCCATAGTTTTTGCTAAAATTATAATGTTATCCCTTGCGTGCCATAGTATAAGTAAAAATAAAAGGGTGTACACTATTTTTTAGAAAAAGAAATTGTTTTTACCACCCAAATACAGCGATAGAAAAAAAAAGGATTTTTTTTGTTGCATTGTGTCTAAAACCACTAAAACTACCATCCGGCTTCGTTTACGGTAACAGTCTTGATAAACCGGGTATATGGACAGGGCGGAAACGCGTAAAGTTTTCCGACGTAAGTGGTGCGCGCGCTCCAGTACATCTCTACTGAAACTAGTAAATTAAGTTAATGTAATCTTTATTTTAGTACGATTTACATGGTCATCTTTTTGAGACTCCAAATGTACTGAAGGGCTTATCCTTAGTTTTTAAATCAATGGCGCGTGAAGATTGTGCTCGCATCGTCGCGTCTGCTCTACTATAACCTCATTTTTTTCTACTCTGTATACTCAAGCAGTAAAAATATTATTCAATTTCCATAGTAATCTAGTAGACATGAAGCACTTTTAATCTTACAAATATATTAGGTTTTTCTATTTATTTTATGCCAGGGTATTAACTATTATGTTTGTATAGTTCTGAAGGACATTTCGTTATAAATTATTACAGTGCCCATGTGAATTATGGTCCAGTAGATTTGTATCTAGGTTTATTTTATTGTTAAATCTGATGATAAAGTGGATGTGATTTATTATGGTTTTTATTTACTTTTGGCGAATTTTCGTGGGTTATATTGTCGATTTGTTACCATTAATTTATTTACCATGGTTGTTATAAAAGTCACCATTATAATATATTTAATGTGTTGGCGATATGGCGCTTGGCTCGCCCCCTATAACATCATAGAATGGAACATACAAGGCGAAATGAGGGTGTCTTGGCATCTCTGCCTACCCCTTCTGGGAAAAAAGGCGTAAGTTTATTTATGTATGTTATTTTTATTCCAGAAAAGATTGTAAAAAAAAATATAAAATACATGTATGTAGATCTGTGTAGATTTGATCTTTTTTGCGCCAATCGCTTCAAATATGTAAAGAATAAAAACATCGAATATTTTTTACAAGGTGCCCGCACAATCATTGACTTAGATACTTATTTTCTTTTTGTGATAATTTTGGTCTGAACTAGTTGTCCTCTGCCCGTGAATTTATATCGAATTGACAAGAAATATATTACTTTTATGTCTGAATTGCCGTCTTTATAAAAATATCTTTATATGTATTAAACTTTATACCCTAGCAGTAAAATTATCAAAGTTTTTATTGCGCAATATAATGTCTGGTTGAAAATGTTGATGTAATGGACTTATTTTTTTTACATTTTGTTTTTGGTTCAATATTTTTAGCATTCCTGGCATTCTTTTACTTCCGAATTTTAACATTGGGACAATGAATCGAATTAAACCGAATATCAAAAATAAAAAAAGGGGTTTAATAATAATTTAATTATGAGGATCAATACACAAATATAAAAACGAACTAAAATTATCAAATATTTTGTAGAGAAACATCATACTAGGTATTTATTTATGAAATTGAAATAGGTTTGCACTCCTCCAACATGCTGACAAAAAGGTGATGCATTTGATACCAAGACGCCGCTGCATTAAAGTTTAGTTTCATTTTATAAGCATTGATTGTAAGTTATGATGTAAACAACATTTTAGACAAAATATATTTCAGCACCAAGCAGTTTTTTTCAAATAAATATGTCAAAAAAAAGAATATTTGGTGTGACAAAAACCCAGACGTGAGGCAAATACTTGTAGGCCTCAAAAACATTTGTAACACAGCCGGCGTCTAACCAACAGCGCCACAGAGGCTGTCAAGCTGTCTGGTTGGGACGACAAATATCTGTATAAAAATAAATTAAATGCGCATATATAATACCAACATGTCCTTTCAAAGTCAAAAGGTGTACGCTATTTAAAATGAAAAACGTTGAACAAAACAACTCCTAGAATATTAATAAACTGCGATCCCCGAGATAAACGATCCGCTAAACGCAGCAAACTTTTAATTTATTAACACAATCGCCGGGAGTGATTCAAACTTGAAGACGGGAGAAGTAATAAAATATTTGCTCGCGAAAGTTCACGGTAGGCGTCCGAAACTTCTGAATGCAACGGTAACCCCCGCCACTGAAAAGTAAAACAATATCAAGTTTCTAAGAAATCACTGCGAGGGCACTCTGTGTAACTGAGAAATTCTAGCCAGATTTATTTATCACAAAGGATTCGAGAATGTTCTGCGCGTATCGCTACATTGGCATTGTAAATGCTTTTTTATCAATAGTGCTTTCCAATATATTATCAGATTTCTGAAGTGCCCAATTTGGTGATTTATTGTGGTTGATAGCTTAACCTATCACATAATAGGAGGCATGAAACGGATTTATTTTTTTGAAAAGAATTCATTACACTGTTGAGAATGAATTGAAGTTATTCAATACTCGATTCTTTTCTAGATGAATGTTGTCAAAAAAATCCTGTAGAATATTTTATTCATTGTCTTTCCTTGGTTTTGGCTATATTTATTCATGTTTGTAAATATTTTCCAATTTGTAATTTATCCTATTTATTTTAATTTAATTAAATCCTCAAAACAACGCGTGGAGTGTAAGCCTCGTTGGCAAGCACACGCCACATGTTTAACACTATAGGAAAAAAATGATTTTGTGTATAGGTGTGATAATATAACATGTCAAGGTTTTATACGAGTATTACTATTATACGCGGGATAAACTAATTTATCTCTTTTCAATTGAAGATACAGTCCTACATGCCTTCATGCAAATCTCCGTAAATTTCTAGAAATATTGTAAACTAGAACTCCTGTTGAATTTCGCTTATCCCGTAGGAACAAAGTTGTAGATATTGTGTGTTCTCAGTCCCCGGTTTCCAAAGTTCAAGTCTAGCTACTTAGTTATGCGACGGGCACAGAATCAACAGTAAAATATAAATTACGGTGTATTCGCTATTGAGTTTGCTCAATTATTAACAAGACATCACGAATGGCTTAGTTGATTGGATAAATTGTTGAGTCTATTCATCCATTAAAAGATTTATTAATCTGTTTTTGTTAATAACTTAGTTTTTGTTAATAATCCAAGACTTCTAAAATTGATGGGAATTTGCCAAAACATGCCACGCTTAACAGGCGAATTGACGAATACAGGGTATAACTTCTTGTATTTATGACTTTGTTACCCTGTATAATTTTCTTATTAGTTACCCCACATCTGCAATACTTATTTACTGGTCAATCTCATATGTGAGAGGACGCCTGGCTAAGTTATGTCTATTTCTCCCGCCAAACAGCAGGATAAATGCACTGTATTGTTCCGTTTTGAAGGACTTTGTAGCCAGAGTAACTATTAGACGTATTGAGACTTAACATCTCAGGATGGCGAGCGCAGTGGAATGCCAGGCATTGCTTTGTAATCCATGGTGTTGTTTGTTTTGCTACTGTCCATGAGCGGTCGTATCGCTTACCATCAGGCGAATTGCATGCTCGTCTCGCTATTACACATTACAATAAAATAAAAAAAAACATAGAATCTGCTACAACTCTAATTCCTAAAGCAAAAGCATTTGATGATTCTTTATGTGTACAAGAAAACCCGATAACGACATAAAAAGAACCCTTACCAAAAGGTCAGCACATTCAATATCGTTTTACAAATAATCTATTATCCAGGGCCAATTGCGTGTAATGTGACCTAATGGCCGTTGGAAGTACAGCTTTGGTTATAGGCCATTTTGCCAAACCACCAACCAATTAGGCTCCAAATAAAAGGCCGAATTTAACTCGGCAGCCTTCAGGCGCGATGCCAAAGGGAAGCGATATCGATCTGTATTTACTTTGATGTTATTATAAACGTTATTGCTTTAATTGTTTTGTAAAAATAGTGTTGTATTTTTTTATTACACCCAACAGTCATATATCTTCTTAGTGACCCCACACTAAGATCTAATTTTGTGTCGTGGGTATTAAGAACTACGAGAGACTCTCCGGTCTCACAAACACCCAGACTCGAGACAAATACTTATGGGCCACACAAAAAATTCTCTCGGTGCGGGGATCGAGTCCACGACCTCTCGTTTCACAGTCGGCTTAACTAACTGCGCCACGGAGATTGTTATGTTAAATACTGGTGAGGTTCCACTAGTAACCATTAGCCCGAACTGAAGTTTAAAAAAAAATTTTTGAGATCACGAATTGTTTCATATAAGGGTGAAAATGTGACCGCACAATAAGTAGACACAGTGGCATCTGTCGAAACGGTTATGTGGTCCTGACAATGGGATTAATAGTTTAACATACATCAATAAATTTAAAAGCTTATATAAATCCCTATCTCTGCAGCCACAAGAAGTTTACTGCTGAATATAGGCTTCCCACAATGATCTCCATTTAGAACTATTGGAAGCGGCCTCCATCCAGTGACACCCAGCAACCTTAATCAGTAAAAAGTTAATAATTAAATTAATTAAAACACTGTTCATATAACAGTAGACTAGCAGATAATGCCTCTGGCATTAAGTCCAATGTATTCCATTTATTGTAGCCTAATAAACAAAGAAACTATTAATTATATTAAATTAAATTAAATGTGCAATGCAGTAGCAAAGCTGAAAGTGAATTTGAACAGATCAAAGATTTATTCTTAGAATTCATTTTCAATTACTGCATGATACACATAGTTATGGAAGCTATAAGGCTTACAGGGGAGTTAATAGAGCTTCTTCGGAACAATGGTATTTTGTAGTTTAAACGATAAGAAAAAAGGTTCTTAGAAGTTTTTCCCTTCAGTATTGGGGAAAGCGTTTACGGATCATCAAACATGAAAACAGTTACACTGAACTGAATACTGGAGCGTGTCAAATATTAATATTTTCAAATCTGCAGTCTCCCTGATAAAAAAATCTGACAATTTGGATCGAAATCGATAAACGCGGTCGATACGGACTCGAGATAAGACAGCGCGGGCGATGTACGGCTATGCGTCCCCTCCCCCACTCGTCACCTCATACCCCGCTTGCCATCCCGACCTGTCTACTATAGAAAGGGTAGATTGTTTTTTGCAAACAACCTCATCAGCACATTATACGGACCGTTGCTCTGAAACTTAAAAATGTTTTCTAAGTTGGCTTTAACGAGCTGTATTATCTAAATACGTGTTCTGTTTTCTTTAGCGTCAGCAATAGGGTTTTTAGTATTATCACTATCATTAGTATCACAACCACACTCAATATCGTTGATTAAATCTTCAACACCAATTAATTAGACTACAGCAGTTCAAAGCTGGACACATGTATTTTAAAGCAGCAATAGAACACAGTTCTTGAAGAATAGCTATTAAGAGATGGATTAAAAATCGAAGATTTTTTAATTAGCAAATGACCTTTATTCTGCCCCTCGTCCCCATTATTTTTCCATAGTAACACCTTCAATGATTGTGATTAAATCTGATTCTCTTCTGCTGGTTCGTTTGAAGGAACAGTAAAGCGTGATATATTGTTCTGTGGTCGAACCTTAGTCATAAGAGTGAACCTAACCAGTGTAAATATTTTCAATGCAATCATATTTGTGAATGCAGAATTCGTAATTCTGATACCATAAGCCGGATTAGGTGTGACGTCAAAGCGTTCGGGGTTTTAAAATGTGAAATTTATTTTTCCATTTTATATACGTTAACCGTTTGTCATCCCGCAAAAGTGAAAACAAATTATCGAATTCCGCAGTTGTATATCTTTAGTTCGGTTTGTAAAATGCCGAGTATTTAATGTTTTATTTCGTGACAAAATGATTTCACTGCACTTGGCTGCTGTAGGCAATGTGTATCTTTTTGTTAAATATTTATTTATCCATGTGTCGATGGTTTCATTTTTGATTCGTTTATTTATTGTTCTTTTTGACAGCGACTAAAGTGGATCTACCCACACTTACACTCACACATTAGCAAGTCACCCCTGAGCACAAAAAGGCACATAAAATACAGAGCGGTCAGTACAGACACGTCAGAAAAAGACAAAGGTTTCCATTTTCCATTCTATTCTAAAACAGCAAAAACTGCGTTGCTAAATGTATAATTGAAAAAACGTGCAAAAAAACCGCGTGAAACACGCTTGCATATCCGAACGTTGTGAATATTTTATGTATCATTTCGCAGCCGGGGATTCATCTCCACTCGAAAGATTTATATCGGTCCAAATCTCGAGTTTACGTGCGGCGTGCGATTTAAACGTCCCGATATTTCTACAAATACGCTGCAATATTTACGCCGGTGCATATATTTGCTGCTGGAAATTTGAAACGCTCCCACGATGAGTTGTGGCTCTTCAATCAGCTGACTACTTCACATTTTATTAATTCACGTCAAATTGATATTTGGGATTTATTTGCATAAATTTACTTACGTGTATTTAGATGAAAAATTAAAATGGCGTAAGCGACACTGGTATGAGTTGTGTAAGATAACCGAAATATTATTAAAAGATTAATTACAGCTACTTCAAAATATCACAATAAAAAAAATATATATTAGTTCATTTATTATCTATGGCAACGCAGTTTGAACAGGCGGGAAGAAAAACTTTTGGCGGGAATCCGCGCGGGCAAAATCGGCGATAGACGTCAAAGGTGGCCATATATTGCACATATTGCTGGAATTATATAATATAACTATATCCTTAAAGTATAAATATATTGATGTTATTCGTTATAAACATGTTATCATTAAAAGAGTAGATATTATTTCTAACAGTTGTAAGGATGCCCTTTTGCTTTTTGAAGGCGAATGGCTCTTTTACTGGTCCGTATACGCTTCCCATCACAATATGTATCAGGATTTAAATTTATCTATTATTTACCATATTTTATGAATACTGCTTAGTAAACGAATGTAATTAATGTAGTATCCTTGATCATATAGCATTAAATTTCTACATTTTCCTTGACGTTACATTTTCTCGTTAAAACTTCTCAAGGCATGATTTTTTTATTTACCTAAATATTATTATGGTCAGCTGTAAAATATACGGTTGCTTAAATCTAATCATAAAACTAAAACTTTGTCCCTTAAAGATCTAGTTCTTATCCATAAACTGAGTTACAGTACTCAAGAATGCTTTATGACCTAAACTTTAGGTCATGATTTTATTTGTCGTATTTCTGAAAGGCAAATATTTAGTTTTACTCTTTCAAACGGTCAATAGTTGTAAAAAGGAATCTAAGTGAAAAAGATCTCACAAAGAAATTACTCTAAGTAATTTGATTCTCTTGTCCCAGAAAAAAAATGCTCTAACTTTTTCAGATAAATTGGAAGTGGAATTTTATAGGATGGAGTCTAGAATAATTAAATACTTCAGTGATATAATTAATTTGAATGGGAATACTTTGTCGCAGATCTTCTTTATTTTCTCTGGTAATGTCATTAAATGAATTAATTGAGTTATCTTTGTAATCCTCTCGGTTATAAGATGAAGAAAATAATCTTATAATGATTATTCGTAAGCAGTGCTTGTTTTACAACACGCACTATAACGGCCAAGGAAAACATCGTGAAGTAACCTGCATATCATAGCGATTTGTATGAATTTCTGTGATTTGTAACGTCCACCAACCCGCAAAAAAGCGTGGTGGACTTTATATGGCCTAACCACTCTCCATCGTACTTTCGATTGTAGAGGAAGCCCGTGCCTTAAAGAGATGTATATTATTGGCTGATACAGTAATAAATAAACAAACACACAATACAGTCACATACTCTGCACTAAGATCGAATCTTGTACCGTAGGTATCAGGAACTACGATAGAATTTTCGGTCCCACAAACACCCAGACCCGAAACAAATATTTGTTTCGGTGCATCGAACCCGTGGCATCACGTTTCACAGCCGTTGTCTAAGCAATTGCTCAAAGAAGGATGTTATTATTTAATTTCATAAGTATATTTCATGACTATAAGACGGTTAAGTCTTTAATTGCCTTTTGCTGACTCCATTATTACTCTTTCCTACTGGGGTTCCTATACAACCATGAGTTCGATTGTGGGGCGTAGACCATTGTCCATAGATTTTATTTTACCTCACTATATTTGCCTTCACCTTTTAATTACGTACCGCATGAAGTAAAACTCGATATTTTCGAGCAATTTAAATGAAACAGTAACCGATACATAATAATCTATGTAGAATCTTGACTGAAAGTGGTAGAGCCACGCGTTGTCAATCATGACTCAAGATGAATTGGCTGGTCCGACCTCTTTCGTCTTCCCATCCTCTTTAGTCTTTCCTTCTCGCTGTCCTGATTTTAATTGCAGGCAACATACCCATGATTCAAGCGTTGTGGATGTTCACGGGCGGCAATGATCACGTACCATCAGGTGACCTGTT
Organism: Hyles lineata; assembly: GCA_030180105.1. Lineage (NCBI taxonomy): Eukaryota > Metazoa > Arthropoda > Insecta > Lepidoptera > Sphingidae > Hyles > Hyles lineata. The sequence goes on from JARJEE010000016.1 coordinate 10,138,636, forward strand.
TGCTCATTTGCCGGACCTATGCAATAAAAATGTAGTAAAAAATATTCATTTTTTGACGGCATAGACCGTTGAACACAATTTAATGATTTTTGTTGTGCAAATTGCAGAAGTGCGATACTCTGATGTGGTTTTAATTAATGTCATCGTGTCTCTACCACACGGTGGTAACGACACGATGACATGGTAACAATGTTATGTGAAAAAACGACAAACTTTTATGTCCATGATTGAAGCTCTGTGGTGAAATGTAGAAAAGGCAGTATTGGGTCGGATATAAGTTGATAGATAGACATTAGTTAGCTTATTAGAGGGGCTTACATTTTTCATTCTAGCACTACAAAGTGGCTATAGTACATTTGATGGTAGATAAATGCAGTGCACATTAAAATATATTGATCCCGGGACGGGCAAAGTGATATTGGATTTTTTAGTTCTTTATTTGCTCCGAGTTAGAAATTATGATATATCATATATATATGGCGATAGATCCCTATCACGTCGTGGGACGGATATACAAGATGAAAAGTGGGTGTGCTGGTAGCACCTCTGCCTGCCCCGTCTGGAAAAAGAGGTGAGTTTATGTATGTAGGTTCTTAACAGTAAGCACTTCGATTCAAATCTATAACAAGCAATATTCTTCATCCGCGATCTAATCTAACTGCAACATTCTGAATACTATTAATTAAACCTTATTTATCTAGTTTCGATTACTCGACGATAGCATCTTATCGGTCCACCACAGTGTTGGTTCACACAATAATTACGTGTTACATTGGAAATTATGCTAATTGCCGAGACAGGGTGATAAAGGCACGTAGCAAGTCTGCGAATTATTCAATACACCTGACCTATTTCAGAGCGCTACTCACAATTTCATGAATTTATATTTTGCGCTTTAAATGTGACCGTGTCTTTTACGCGGCGGGTTAGTTTTAATGAATTTGCTTTTTTGATGTTTTTTACGTGATCCTGATATCCTTTTGCAGTTTAATTTGTGGTGGTTTTTTTACGTTCGCAGTTTTGTTTAATTAATATAAATATAGGGTAAATAAAGACTGCTACTGAAAATGAGGCCGGGTGGTAGTTTTAGTGACTACAAACACAATGCAACAAAAATTTCCCAAGGAAACGAGATATTTTTATTGTGATTTTTTAAATATTATCGTGTTTGGGTGGTAAATCTATAGTTTCATCTAAAATAATTATTTGAATACATGCGTACCATAGCGTCTTTAAAAATAAAAGGGTCATTTATTATTTTAGAAAAAACGATACACCACCCAAATACGACGATAGGAAAAGAATACCAAAAAATCGTCGTTTATGTTGCAAACTTTTTAGTCGCATTGTGTCTTAAGTCACTAAAACTACTACCCGGCTTCGTTTTCGGTAGCAGTCTTGATATACCCAGGTAAAGTATCTATTATAGTTAGTGTTATGACGCAAAAATGCTGATCTCATATAAATAACAACAATTGATTGAAGCCTTTGTGAAGCAAACCAAATATGCGCCAAGATAGTCAAACTTTATAAGAATATTACGTAATAAAACGATTTGTGAATTACTGAGAACTTCTGCTAATTTTTCAGGAATAAAATGTTCACAAAAGCTTTCAGCATCGATTTTGTCGCTTACGCCCTTTCAGTTCCAGCGCAATATTGATATGACAGTAGATGTTTTATAGCGGGGCGTCGTCCTTATAACGTTCTTGGATTTAAGCCACGGCACTGCTGATAAAATCCTATACTAACCTCGATGTCCTGGAGATTTTTTATAGCATTTTAGGAAATTTATTCCGAGTAGGCGTTAAATTTATTGCCACATCTGCCTCAGCTCGATGATATAACATTTCTCGTAAATTCTTGATTTCTGAATATATAATTTGGGTGCTCTTTTGACTTTCAATCAACTACGACCTTGGTTACACTTTACCTGGGAACAAACAATTCTGTATGTTTATAATATAGGTATATTTGTATTTGTATCAGCTTAGATGTCTGCCATACATTGAAAAATCCACAATATTCTCCCACACAAATATGTATCGGTCTGGTCTTAATCTGTATGTTTATATTATATTTCGGGTATTAGATTCAAGTATCAGCTGATATATGTCCCACTTCAGGGTACGGTCCTCCTCTACAATCGAGAGTACGATGGGAGGAGTTAGATCCATATCCACTAAGCTGGCCCAGTGCATGTTGGCGGACTTCACATATCATAGGTTTTTTTTAGAAATAGAGAAAGAAACTGGTATATTTATGTCAATAATCATGTGGTAAGTAGTTCATCTCTCGTCGGATGATACTACAGATTAGCTGAATTTGGTAAAATATTCACTTATAATACCACAAGAGCTTCAAAATTATCGGGTATTTCCCGATAGGTTCGTTGCAAACAAATGAAGGAGTCAAAAACTTGACGACTTTATTGGTTTGCAGGGAACCTTGAGGGAAATGCCAGATAATTTTGAAGCTCGTGTGGTATTCGGGGGATTATTTTTCCGTCCCAAATGTCGGCCAATAGAATTGCACCATGAGACGAAATGTACAGTTAACAAATAAGAATTTCATGTGGACAGAGAACAAACTCCAAATCGACTCATTTTCATGCAAAATCTCCAATTTTCACAATTGAATTCAACCTGTCAGTTTGACGTGTGGTTAATTTGACTGGATCATGTTTTGTTTTTTATATATAGCAACTACCAGAGAAAATTTTCAAAAAATTATCAGTATAATACCATGTAGGTTGTACCACGTGACGTCGAATGGTGCAATTCTATTGGTCGATATTTGGGTCGGAAAAATAATCAACATTATTTCTGTAGAATGTCGATAGTCTACTATTAAGTGTATGATTATCACTTTGTGGTGGGGCCCAAAAACTAGTTGAGTTTCTTTTCCAGCCTTCTACTTCAATACAATTTTACCTGAACCCGCCAGCATTTTGTACATCTGGTTCTTCTTTCTGTTTTTACTTGTCATTGTCAATATTTGATACACGCAAAATGTTTATGATCATGTTTATATATTAAGCTGAGGCGATAAAAAATTGTGATACGTAATATTTAAAAAAGGAGTGTTCACTTCAGACAAATTTTGGATACGAGCAGGTAAAATAACTAACCGACGAACTTTTGTGTAGATAGGTAATCTGCTTGGGTATAAACGCCAAGGCCAAACTGCCGCGAAATATGTAGCCGTAATTTTTATTGTCACTTCAAGTCGTTTGTTTTCGGTTTCGGCTAAAAGCCAAATATCGTAGCGTTGTTTTTGAGTTCTTATAAAATTATGTAATGTCATAATATAACCGAAACATGGGGATGGTATTCACTGAATTTAATAATTCTTACTACAATATATATTCTGGCGATATTTTGTTCCTTTACTATCCATTGTATATCATTTCTCAGTCATATCTTTTATCTTTTGCTTTTGCTCTATGTTTGTGTGGAGTTAACGGAAAAAGATTGTATACATGTATGATTTCAATCAGAATTGAATCTACGAGTAGAACAGTCATGGTATTCGAATCAAAATACCTAAATTATGATATCAACAATACATAGATTTGATATTCAAACATATTATTTGCCGTTTTATACGCTGCTGTAAATAGCACAAAGGTTTTTGATGTTAATGGTAAAGATCTTTTGGAGTTCGAATGCGTTTTTCAAAACATTGCGAATAGTATTTCTATCTTCACAATTTATCATATTGGACATGTTAATATTATAAGATTACGAATATAAATTCTTGTTGTAATATTTTATTTATTTTAAGGGAACATATTGTGTTGCAAAAAGTAAAGCATTGGTAACTATACACTAAATACATGTTGCCAAAGATAAGTGACAAAATAGAATAAAGAAAAAGCCTTATATAATAGCGTGGTGACGTTTCAGATAATATAAAAACGTAACTCAAACAATGTGTTTAGAAGAAATATATGTTTTTATAAATTTTATTTGTAGTTCCGAAATTTGCCACATGCCAATAGAAGATAGACGAAAAATTAAATTATACAGCAACGTACCTACTTGGATTTTGAACAGCCATTGACAGTTGCCACTAACGTTATCTCTAAAAACTTAAATCGGCTAAACCGAATTAAGGCCGCAAAAATACTGTTATTTTAATCCCGACCTGATTTCATTGGCAAATTTGACAGAATAGCGAAACTGAGCCAAATTTTATGTACCGTTTTTTTATTTTTCATATTTTGTACTGTGCTGTTATAAAAATTAACGATGTGAAAAAATTTTTGGTTATTTTGCAATCGTCAGATAAATGCTATATGGGCAACTAAGTTGACATCTGTATCAGCCCATATACGTCCCACTGCAGGGCACGGGCCTACTCTACAATCGACGGTACGATTGAGAGTGGTTAGGCCATATAGTCCACCACGCTGGCCTAGTGCGGGTTGGCGGACTTACATACTTACATATAAATTTTTATAAACCGCTATGGTATGCAGGTTTCCTCACGATGTCTTCTTTCACCACAAAAATGTAAACAATCGAAAATGAAATGGAATAGAAATATTTTATTGAATCCATTAAGATGTTCTACATAATTTAGATTCAGTCATTTTTTTTATCTACCACCCGGTTCGGAAAGCGGTTTTCATTAGAGAAGAACGGGCAAGAAACTCTAGTAATGCTCTTTTCAAAACCAGTTTACAAATATGAAGCATGATTCAGATTCCGTTAATCATGTTCCTATATATCCATTAATCCATCTTACAAGTACTCGTATTGTGTTCCACTGACTAATTAGTCCATTAACCTCCCGTACACTGCCATTCATCGTGTTTGAAAAACTGAAAAAATTACCGTACTCGCTTTTGTAAATCCTTTTAGCTTAACAATGGATACATCAAATAAAACGGGCTGTTTTAAATGTATTTACTATAATGGCTGTCTTTTTATATGGATATAAATAGGAATTTACTTAAAGTTTTATTGTAGTGGAATAAAGAAATTTCATTGTGAAATCCTGATTCAATTTACAAGGTGCGTTTTAGTACCATTTGTGGAATATTTTTTAGTTTTAGAATTAGCCTAAGCTATGGTATAATAACACACCTGCCAGTGCGTAAAATTAGGGTTTCTCAAAATGTAATATGGCTCAGATGTTAGCGTATCATGCTGACCTAATCATGGTGGATGGCTTTCATAATGAGAATGTATTTTGGCTTATGCCAATTTAGTGTTGTATTTGCAGGTAAAACAATTATGATTCTTTAGTTATAGTGGGTGTTTCCTGTCCAAGGGATGATCGCTAAACGACAGATAAATAAAAATACCCAACAGATACATACATAGTCCTGACCACTAAGATCGAGTCTTGTATCGTGGGTATAAGAAACCATGAGAGAATTTTCGGTCTCACAAACACCTAGACGCGAAACAAATACATGTTTCTTACAAATATTTGTTCCGATGCGGGGATCGAACCCGCGGCCTCTCGTTTCACACGTCCAACCAACTGCGCTACGTGGGCTGTCAAGGTGACCCAATTATTCTGGTCAGGTAAATTTCCTGCACATCAGACGTACTGTTCAGTAGTTTGTTTATAAACAGGGAGGATAAGGTATTAGCTTGTTCGATACCATGAAATAAGGGAAAAATTATTCTAAAAACACTGTTCTAGAAATTGCGAATATATGTCAACTTTATAGCACTTTGGAATACGCTTCCATTTATGGTAAGGTAAAGTGCAGTGCTCGATACCGTCCGTGGATAAGATACTTCGTAAAATATACAGATTATGTCGCTGTACATTGGCGGCGAGTGATGACGCGAACGTTGGGTCGTTGGTCGATACGCGTCAGTGTATATCTATATCTTTATCCCGTGTTGACCGACGTAGGTGGAGACTTCAATGGACTGCACATTAAGACACGTGCGTTGATCTATTATCTACTATATAGATACTAGACGAGTGTATTAGCAAAGGGTGATTTTTTTTAAACGTAGCCTTTACAAACGTAAATTATACAATTAAGCTACTTATTATTGCTACAACAATAACAACAGCTAATAATGTATGTATACATGATACATAAATTAAAAGGGAACGGAACTCCGCACCAGACTAGTGTATTGTGGAACCGAAAATCAACTTACTAGTCTTTCATATTATCGTTGAAAAACTCCTGTCACTTGGTAATATTTTTCACCGACGAATCATACCTATTTCAGAAGCAATCATACAGATTCAGGGAGTATAAAGACAGAGATGCTTTAAAAGGGCGGCGGAGTGTTCGATATTCGCACGGAGAAATATGCGCTCTCCGCACCTAGAAACATGTTTGTATGATAAACAAATATTTGTGTCCATTTGTAGCGTTGATGGAGTGAACGTTCCTCATAGTTTTGGATAGCTACGACAAATGACTTGTATAATACTTATTGTCAATGCCTGCTATTTTTGAGGGTAATTGTTGAATCTCTGTATAAAAATAGCAAGATATAGACACTTAACAAACGTTGCCTATTATTTTACTCCATTGCTAAGCATTAGATAGGTCAACACCCTTGTTAGTGAATCACAATGTTATGTCTACCATTACAAAACACGTTGTATACTCGTATACCGTCATAAAAGTCTAAAGATACGTCACTGTAAAGCATCCGTACAGAGTCTGCGGCACTGGGAGCGCTATCGATTTTCCCGAGGTCCGCGGGGGGAGGCGCGGGGGAGTAGGAGGGGGGGAACTCAGCTGGGTGCCCCTCTCCCCTCTCTCCCCTGTAAACATAAACACGGGGAGTCTCAGGATCGACACTCGCCGAGGTGAAATAACTACGCTGAATATTTATGAAGCTCTCGTGTCATGGATTAAAATTCGACTTTTCTACATCATCGGGTTGTGACGTCATCGCTTTGAACTAGATTGTCGAGTGCCTGGTAGGCTTTTATCGTGAGTCCGCGTGCTGACGTCATAAGTCATGTTTAATGCTCTGAGTTGATTCATTTCGCATTGTTTAATGTATCAATTTTCGTTTAATAACTTTTGACTGAATTGTGGTAATTGGAAAGGTTTGGGATGACGTCTTGCGTTCGATTTCAAGCTCAGTTGATGAAATATTTTCGATTCAAAAAACATATACAGCGCCGTTGGGTTGGATAATTTTTGTATAGAATTGACAACAAGCCGATTTTAAGTACGTAAAATTACACGCCTTTTTTTCTTCAATGTGATTTTTTAGAGGTAATAGGTCGACGAAGTAGAATCTTTGACCGGGTGGTCCTTTACAACTACTGTAGTCTTATACATATAATCAACGTAAAAAAAACACAAAATAATAGATTAAGTATGACGTCATCGCAACTTTTGAAAACGAAAAATATTTTTCTACGCGTTAATGTGATTAATAATTACCTGTGAACACACAGTTTTCTTCGATCGACATATGTGCTCTTGGGTTGAATTTGCCAATATTATTTTATATACACCAACAATACACAGTCTTTCATCACTAGGAGCCTTATTAGACAGTTTTAAAACCAATTTTACTTATATAAAGTTTAGTCCTTATCGAATGACTTGAATTCTACCTGAGCGAAGAAGACGAAACATTCGATGACTAAAGTAGGTTTTTCTATTGTGTTTGAATAAGGCCTTAAGAAACAAGTATCATTACTTTAAGAAATATTTCACTACCTATTGCTTAAAGACCAATTAGTAATTAATGGATAATTCAAATTAATTAATCAATTAATTTAATTACCGAAAAGTTTCTCGTAGTTCCTAATACCCACTACACAAGACTCGATCTTAGTGTGGGATCAGGACTTTGTATGTGAGTGTTGGGTGTATTTATTTAATTAATATGGTAGGTGTTAATAAAAGCCGTGTTTACGAGACTACACGCGTGTTATGGTGGATCAAACGAGAGCCCTTTAGGCAAGGGAGAATGAACTGCAGGGGGCTATTCATAGATTGTCTAGGGTTTTGTACCCGAGCAAGGGCATTGCTCTATTGATTTGTTGTTCTACGCTGATGTACGAGATTTGATCAAGTTTTCGGATTAATGTGCGTATTTCTCCCGTCAAATAGCTGTGTTACGTGTAAATGCACTGTTTTGTGTCGATATAAAGAACATTGTAGCCATTGTAACAACTGGACATAATGAAACTTAAAATCTTTTGTCTCAGGATGACGAGCGCAGTGGAAGCATAGCTTTGTAATTCATGGTGTTGTTTGGTTTTGCTACTGTTCATGAGCGGTTGTATCGTTTACCATCAGGTGGGTGGTATGTTTTCTCGTCAATCAGCGCAAAACAAATATAAGCAAAAAATAAATAATTTAGTACAAAAATGGATGAACACTAGACCCAGGCAATTTGCAGTTCACAAGGAAAATAAGTAGGCACCAAACCTATAGGTAGATCGACTCTTTGAAATACTGTCCCGACATCATGCACATCGTCAGTTAAGGTAAAATCCTTTTACACTTTAATAAGAAAAACACAATATGTTGTCACTTTTTAAGTTCTTTATATCACTACATAGTATAAAAAAGTAGCTTTCTCTGTCCCTTTGTCCCTTTGTATGCTTAAATCTTTAAAACTACGCAACAGATTTTGATGCGGTTTTTTTAATAGATAGAGTGATTCAAGAGGAAGGTTTATATGTATAATACGTACATGTTATTGTACAGAAATCTATTTGTACCCGGGCGAAGCTGGGCCGGGCCGCTAGTAATGAATAAATTATTACTGTATTTAGTGTGTTGCATTAGAAATACTTTTGTCAATTAACCAATGTTTGACTAAGGCCGTATCGTAAGATATTTATGTGACACAATTAATTTTGAATTTAACTTTATCATAGCGCAGAGGCGTCACACAATGAGCTTTGAATTTGCAACTTCATAAATGAATGTGTGAAAAATTAATTGTCTCCTGTGCACTTAATTTCACATAATTAGCTCATACATAAATCGTTTCAGAAAACTACTGTTAAATGAGTTTTCAACTGCATTACTATTCATATCAATTTTGTTTGTCAGTAGTTTTAGTAATTGAAGTGACTGCCTCAGTGGCGTAGATGTTCTACGATACGGTTACTAAGTCGAGGTATCGGGTACGAATCTCGAATCAGGCAAAGTGATATTGGATTTTTCAATTCATTATCAGGTCGGAGTCAGGAATTTGCGCCCGATATGGTGAAATGCCGGGCCAGTTTATAAAAAAAGGCTTGCCCCCTATCACATCGTTATTTTAATTAAATCTTGTATCTAGATTATACTTAAAAAATCTTCGTCGTGTTTTAAAACTAACCTTAATTAAATCCAACGCCATCTCTTATTCGTGGCCCGGAAACTCCACATTAATATTAGCAAAAACGAATATAATGTGAACGCATTACCAAATACCATTACACGTGCTCCGCGGTTTATCAAATCATGCCGGAACTATCCAATCAACTCAATTAGAAGCTTATACTCGTATGTACATCAGTGCTTGTTACACTGAGCGTGCGGCAATATAAACTAGGTTACCATATTGCATCAATCTACTGGTGGTAGGTCTCTCATATGTGAGAGGCCATCTGGGTGGGTACCACCGCAGTGTCTATTTCTCCCGTCAAACAGCAGTGTAAACGCACTGTTGTGTTACGGGTTGAAGGGCATTGTAGCCAGAGTAACTACTGGACATATTGAGACTTAGCATCTTATGTCTCAGGATGGCGAGCGCAGTGGAATGCCAAGCATTGCTTTGTAATTCAAGGTGTTGTTTGGTTTTGCTACTGTTAATGAGCGGTCGTATCGCTTACCATCAGGCGAACGGCATGCTCGTCTCGCCATTCACAGCAATAAAAAAAAAAATCTATTGCATCAATCATCTGGAAGTTAGAAATTAATTAAGCTTTACGATACAGATAGCGTTAACAGCATTATGATATAACAGTATTGTTTTTGAATTACCGTGTTATACGAGCATTAAATAGTCCGCAGACTTGCCGCGTCTTCATCAAAACTGCATGTAATGCAAAGGCGTTGCGTTCATAATGCCAGCCTGGCTTTTGTTACTGGCTGGTAGGCGTTTAGAAGAATTCAAGTGCATTGCATTAATATGAAGTATTGCTGGGCCTGTTTGTGTTCGCTTTGCTGAATAGAATCATGGATGTTTATGTTTACGGAGGTATATTTTGTTTTCTATAGTTTTATTAATTGTACGAAAAAAGGGTAAATTTCAGCAGTCTCGACTGGTTTAGCAATGATTTTCTGATATATTTCTACGAAAATATGATAAAGCTACAAATGAAATTTTTAATTAAATTCATGCTATAGTTATTTGCATTTAAACTTAATTAGAATTTAATATATATTGTATAAATTTATCTCATAAAATATTTGTGATGCAAACCACTGATGCGGGAGTCTGTGTGTCAATTAATGTTATAACGTCTCCGCTACTCTACAAAATAATTAAATTATATTATTCTACGGAATATTTACGCAAGAGTTTGCCCAAATATTTGTCCAAATTGCAACTCGTGATATTAAATTTGATACATCCCAAATATACTATTGTGCACGAGGAGGTTAAACAAACGAAGTTAAATATTTGCCGATATTCATTAGAGCTCAATTGTACGTTGAAATTTTATTCAGCCATTGTTTCGCATTAATTAATTGTGTTAAATTATTTAATAATGATAATGTTTACCGTATTAACAGTAGAAAGCGTTGTTTTAATTCCTGCACAGGTTTTACACTCAGCTGCTTGACGCAAATAATTAATTTGAAAGTATAATTTTAATTCCAAATACAATTTATTTTATTTTAAAAAAGGAACCATTTAATATTGTATATACACATATTATGTTATACATAAATATGTGATCTAACCGAAGAATATAACAAAGTTGACCTTTGTTCTGTACTAAATAAAAATAATATAATTTTCCCAGAATCGTCTTTTCCACAAAGAAAGTTATTTTATTGTTGAATCTGAGTTCATCAATAACAGTTATTCAATATCTGTTATAAAAATCCTCGTAAAACCTAAGAGTGTAATTCAATATTAAACGTTATATCAGTGACTAGACGTATAAAAGCGGGGTTAATGTACGTACTAGAACCATCAGCGCTCGTATTTTGAATTCCCTTCGTGAGCACTGATTTATTTTAAACAAATTGCAGATATCAAAGATAATACATATTAATAGCGAAGCTTATAGCTGAAACCGAGTTCTATTAATTTTCAAAGTGAATTTTTCATTGTTACGTACACAATACCGACGCATAAGTAAAGAACACGAGAAACTTTTCAAAACTCAGTTTGCTTTTTGTTTGTTTTTTAAACCATTAATATTAAAAGCTTCAATAAACGAGCTAGTTTTAGTTATAAATGAGCAAAGTTACCAAAAACACATTACTGCTTTGGAATTTCGAAACTCATGATAGGTAAGTATGAGCTGTGGTTTGACAGCTGTCAATAGACGCTCCCCTAATGCAAGGCGCGCCCGCACTGCGACGATATGGGGTCATAAGTGCTAACTAACTCTCGACATCGTGTAGTATGTTACGCTCTATTAGAGGATGCCGCCAATATTCAGTTACGTTGATAACCGGTTATATCGGAGCAAATGTTACCCGGTTCTTAGATTTTAATAAGGGAGATTTATTGTGGGTAAACGGTTTTAGTTTGATCTTAATAATATTGTAATATTAGGTTGGTAATTTAGGGAGAAGGTGAGAGTGCTGGGCATATCGCAGCGTTTCTAAATTGGACTACATAGTAAGAATGGATTATAAATTACAAATACAAGGACAGCATCACTTAGTGGCTCTATTTCTACAAATTTATCTCCATTTCCATACCTTAAACTTGTAAAATCCCATAAAAATATTTGTAATAACAATATCCTACTCCGTTTTTTATCCTATTCTCTTAAATTTATATAAGTATAGTAACAACTTATATTGTTGTGCAAAAAAAGGGACATACAGTCGAATTGAGAACCTCCTCTTTTTTTTGAAGTCGGTTAAAAAGAACATAAATAGAGACGATGCCAGTAGCGGTTAGGCTAGTGGTTATTAAACAAAACCAAGTTTAATTAAACATGAATGGATAAGTCAGATTTTATTTAAAGTAATAAAATTGAAAAACCTTTATGAGTCTCATTTGAAATATATTTTCGGCCCACCAGGGATTAATGTGAAAGTAAATTAAATACACGCGACTACATTTTTATAAATCACTCTTTATACGTTAAGGGGGTTAAGAGGCCGAACTGTTTTAACCTGCACTGCGCCTTTGAGGCATTTTAGGGTTGAGTGATATTATAAAAATCTTATATAAACGTTAATAACAGAAACCTGTCACTCTAAGTTGTTCTGCTATGTGAGTAGCCTGAGTAGGTACCACCGAAATGTTTATTTCTGCTGTCAAACAGCAGTGTAAATGCACTTTTGTGTTCTGGTTTGAAGGACATTGTAGCCAGAGTAACTACTAGACATATTGAGACAACATCGTATGTCTCAGAATGGCGAGCGCATTGGAATGCCAAGCATTAATTTATGGTGCTGTTTGGTTTTATTCTGTCCATGAACGGCCGGGTCGGTTACCATGATAATGGCATGCTCGTCTCGCCATTCATTGCAATAAACAAAGTTTTGTCACAGGTTGAGCAAACTTACTTGGGAAAATAAATTATGTTGCATTTTTCGTAGTAAGATCTTTATAGATTCAAATTGCATAGCATTCGTATTGTATCTACTTTTTACTTTTACAAGTGTAAAAGTATCTAGTATTGTTTTGAATTGAATACTCGGTTATTTTTAAATAATCTTTAAAACACACTGACTCAACAGTCTTAACTCTATCACGCAGTAATTTAAATATCTCATCAGATTTATTACCAAATATTTGAAATTGTCTAAACTACTGTTGGTTTATTTTTGCATGTTAATTACATGAATATCGTACAATTTTGAGCTCTTTGCATTCATTGAAATAAAATTATGTAACATTCGCGTAAATCTAAGAAACCATTATCTTTGCATTCAATTACCGTTTAACTAATAAATTATTTTGTTCTTTTCAGGTAAGTAGCAGTTGATGAATGATGCCAAGTCGGGTATGGAAAAAAACATTATCTTTGTATATATTAGATTATTATGAGTTAATTATAGCCAAATTTCCAATATTTTATCGGTGAAGTTCCATTTAAACGGTGAGCCCTCTATTCGTTAATCTCCATTTACATGGGGAGAATTTCTCGCCTCAAAGATGCAATTATCGTAAGGATATAAGAAAGTTCCATCGTGTAAACATTTAGCGCTCTACATACCAAAGTTGTACGCCACAACCCGGCGGCTCATAAGAAAATTATCGGCTATAATCATGTTAGTGAAAAGCCTACGTGTTGCCCGGCGACATGCTTGCATCTGCTCTGCTCAGTTACCCGCGTCACTCAACAACGTCATAAATGTTAATTTCTTGTCGAATTGCAATGAGTGAAGCCGCTGACTAACCCGCCAACAAAAAGTCGTAGATAGGTGCCGGCGGGTCGACTTCGGTGTATTGCGCTTTTGTCAAATACGATAAGCTTGTGGCAGTTACGTCACGCGATAATGGCATACGATTCTCGACGCGAAAAACTCTCCCAGTGTAAATGGTGTTTTATGATCATTCATTCTGACATCTTAATATTTTTGCTGTCTAGACGTGGTTGAGACGATGATTTTCTAGTGAAATTACGATAACTAGAGCCGTAGTAAAAAAATATAGTGTAATAATATCCAACACATGATCATTTTAGAGCCATAATTCGTCACTTGGACATGATTATGTTCTAAATAAAATAATTCCAAAGTCAAATGAAAATGTGAATACTTTATTGAATCTTTAAAATGCTATTCATTATTTTGATTCAGTGATTTTTTTCTCTACCACCCTGTTCACAAGGCTGTGTGACCACTTTCCTTGAACAGGAAAATTAGCCAAATAATACTTTTTTCAGACTTATATCTACAAAATCTGGTTCATTTGAAAGCGTTGGCCATGGATGTAGTGATAAGGTTAGAGGGTCAATTGGCCCTTTTGCCCTACAAAACGAATGCTGATAGTCATCTAGCTGTTTGAGCTTACGTTAAACTAGGTTTTTAATTTTATTGTTTCTTTAATTCTCGTTTGAGTTTCGATAGCTTGATTATTTTAAGCTGGTCAGACTGAGGCCGGAGTGGATTATAATAAATTAACCACTATATGCGTGCTGCCTTTGTTTTCCTATTAGCACTGTGTCTAGTCGCTGTGCATATGATTGATTCTTATAATAAAAAAATCTGTGTAATGACATCATATCACAGTAATTGTAACCTTATTACAAAAGGATTACAGTTCACATTTAAATGTAGTCCATCGTTGTATAAGACTAATTGTATTAGAACTTTATTGACTCGCAAGTTGTTATCGCCTTTTGTTTCTATTCATAAATTGTGGTTTTCGGAATTGTTTTGTGTATCACACCGTGTACTGCTGTGCTTACCGTATTCCACTGAATTGTTGAAGTCTACCTTCGAAATAAATTATATATTTAATTTGTTCTTGGTGTATTTTATAAATAAGTGGTTTATTTTATTTGCATATTATAAATTGATAATCAATATAGTTATATTTACGTATAGGAATGGCTCCGCTTAGATTTTATTACCAAAATGTCCGTGGTTTGCGTACGAAAACGAGCAGTATATTTCGTAATGTGTGTTCTAATGACTACGATCTTATTGTGTTTACAGAAACATGGCTAGACGATAGTATTTATAGTACAGAAGTGTTTGATAGTCGGTATCTTGTGTGGAGAAGAGATCGTGATTATTCTCGAACTGCCCAAAAGCGCGGTGGTGGCGTTTTAATTGCTGTCAAAAGCGGACTAACAGTTATTGATAGGACTGATTGGTGTAGTTCTGCGGAGGATGTATGGATCTCACTTGTTTTGGAGAGGACCAGACCCAAAGTAAGGTATAGTTTACATGTATGTGCTCTTTACCTATGCAATGAAAACTTAGGACATTCATATAAAACCCAATTAAATAATTTCACGAGTAAACTCCACCAGTTAACTTTAACTCATCCATTGGATAAATTTATAGTTATTGGTGACTTTAATTTTGGAAACGATGTGCTCTGGTCATATAATACAGATAATAATAACACTGAACTAATTCCTCATAACATGTCGCGTCTTTATATTAAAGAATTCTTTGACACCGTCCAAACTTCTAATCTTTCCCAGTATAATGGTGTCCGAAACATTAACGGTCGTATATTAGATCTAGTTTTTTCTAATGATCTGGTTACTGTAAGTGAAGGTATAGACCCTCTAGCATTGCCTATGGACCCCCACCACAAGCCTTTGACTATTCATGCTAATTTTGTTGAGATACATAAACTGAGTGAAAAATTGTCGCAAAGGTATATTTTCTCTAGGGGAGACTATGACTCTATTAGATCTGAGCTAGACCGAATAAATTGGACTGAGTTTTTGGCAGATGGTCCCTTAGAGAATGCTGTAACAAAATTCTATAATACAATATATAGCCTTCGTGACAAATACATACCATTAAAAACTATAAATCAATCTCATCATCCTGCTTGGTACAGCCCAGCTTTAATTAAAATATTGAAAGAAAAATATAAATACCATAAAAAATTTAAAACATACGGAAATAAAGCGGACTATCACTCCTTCTCAATTCTTCGTAGTAGAGCTAATGATATTGAAAGAATCTGTTTCAATAAATATATTGAAAGAGTTGAATCTTCTATTGTAGAAAACCCTAAATATTTTTGGTCATACGTAAAAAGTCAACGAAACACGAACGCATTTCCTAATGTAATGCAATACGGTGATATTACAGCGAGTTCTGGAGTTGACATTAGTAACCTGTTCGCCACTTATTTTCATTCCACTTTTCAGGAACCGGCCTCGGTAGTTTATGGTGAAACCGCGCCATCTAGTAGTGTGCCATTTTCTAGCTATTCAGCAAGTGTCAGCACAATAAATGTAAGTCAACCACGGGTCTTAAAGCTACTTAAGGGATTGGATCTTACAAAGTCTGGTGGACCTGATCATATACCTCCGATATTTATAACTAGTTGTGCCGATAGCATTGTAGTTCCAATATGTATTTTATTTCAGCGATCGCTATCGGAAGGTTTAGTGCCTAATATCTGGAAATCAGCATTTATTACGCCAATATTCAAAAAAGGTAATAAATGTGACGTAACTAATTATCGTCCAATATCCAAGATTTGCCTTTTTTCTAAAATCCTTGAGCGAGTGGTACACACCGTATTATACATAGCATTGCAATCTAATGTCGGTACTGAGCAGCACGGTTTCATTAAAAAACGGTCTACCACTACTAACTTGATCCTATCTCACGACTTTATATCTGAGGGTATGGAACAAGGCGCTCAAGTCGACGTAATATATACCGACTATAGCAAGTGTTTCGATCGTATTGACCATAACCTACTTCTGGAAAAGTTATTAACAGCTGGAATCCACGGTGACCTTTATCGTTGGTTTTCTTCCTATATTGACAAGCGAACACAAGCCGTGGTACTTCATGGGTACACTTCTGGCTGGAGCATTATTCCCTCGGGAGTACCTCAAGGTTCCATATTAGGTCCCCTCTTATTTACCATATTTATAGCTGATGTTAGATACTGTTTCCAACACTCGTACATTCTGCTTTACGCTGATGACATGAAGGTTCATAAAGTAGTACGGACTATCTCTGACGCACATGAATTACAAGAGGATTTAAACAGATTCGAATTATATTGTATCAAAAATAAACTTCAACTTAACATATCTAAATGTTCTCATATAACTTTCACACGTCAGAAATCAATAATAAGTGTAACGTATAAATTAAACAACCAACGCATTAATAAAGTAAATTCTATTAAGGATCTAGGTATTACAGTGGACAGCAAACTTTTATTTGATCAACACGTTGAGAATATTGTAAAAAAGGCGTCAAAATGTCTTGGATTCATTACTAGAGCAACGGCATCTTTTCATTCTCTTAAGCCAATAAAAATATTATACTGTTCGATCGTACGCAGCCACTTGGAGTACGCATCCCAGGTTTGGAACCCCCAATACGGGATCTATAAGTCTCGTATTGAGGGCGTCCAAAGAAAATTTTTACGTTACCTGGACTTTAAGGCGAAACAATGGTCCGATGATTATGACCATCGTTGCAAAAAGTACCATTTCTTACCCTTGGACTACAGACGGAACATTAATGACCTTTGTTTTTTATTAAACATTGCAAACTGTTCGTTTGACTGTCCTGATCTTTTGGCAAAGCTCACAATTCGAACTAATCTGGTTGGATTTCGTCAAAGACCATTACTACGAGTACCTTTTGCAACAACAAACTACAGGCGTAACTCGTTTCTCCTGCGCAGTGTACATCATTTTAATATAATTTCTCGCGAGTCTAATATTGACCTATTTTGTACCAAAGCAAGCACAGCTAGACAACTATTAGCTAAAACCTTTTTTGATAAATGATTATAGTTAACGGCAATTATGTACTCAATACCTACACTATATAGTTATTTGTTCAGCTTCAATGTTTTTTTGCGATAATTGTATTTTTTGTTTTAACTTTTTATTACATATACTTGTTCTTTTTTCTCTATTTTTCCTTAGTCTTATTTATGTTGTTTAATATTTCTTTTGTTCAATTATGTCGACATTAGTCAATTATTTATATGTGGTGGCTTGTCATTAGCAATTAGACAACTTAGTTGAGTAAATTAATATAATGTAATTAGTCTGTAAGCCTTCTAAAAATAAATTAAAAAAAAAAAAAAAAAAAAAAATTTTGATTTTTTATTGCGAAACTGAAGATAAGAAATATTGTGCAATTAAAGAATTATTATCTGAAATATTTTCGTTCTTACAACTAGTCATATAGAAAATGTTAATCTTTAAATACCATTTCCAAGGTACTTCACCAAGTCCTTGTAATTTATTTTATTTTTATTTATTTGGTCTACTATCAATCACATACCAATACATTTAAACAAGAAAACAGAATAAAAAATCGTAGTTTAAGTACATGATTATACTAAAGCAGACATAGAAAATGTATGTAGTTACATTACATTCAAGAAAATAAATGTATTTAGTTACATTCAATAAAAGTAACTACATACATTTCTACCTATTAATTTAACAAATTATCTTGATTCATTATAGCCTCAGTATAAGTTACTTTTTTTAATAGCTTGTACAGTCAAACAACATCAAATTCATTTAATAAGTTTTAGGTTTAATAGCTACAAATATGTTTACATTTCCACAAACTTTAATATTTAATTATTAATTTATTTATATATTCTTTAATGTGCACCAAAATGAAAGACGCTTACAAAACACTTAAAAACTAAAGGCATGGTTATAATACACAATAATGTTTATCAAAATTGCACTGCAAAGTGACACATCTCACATCAAATTCAAAGTTGCTCAGATAGAACACCACCCAACGAGATAACTACACAGAAATACACAGATACAGATAAAAAAACCGCGAGTTACATCAATCAACTCGAGGAAATGAAAACATCCAGCCGAGCAGTCATTTCATTTAATAACCGAGAGCGCGATCGCATCAGCCGATTGTAAACAGAGATATGGCCAAATATACCAATTGTAAATATAAAAATATCGACGGCGAGAAACTAGGTAACCCACATTACCTGCTGGGCCTCTAAATGTTTTTTTTATTTCATGAAATGGAAGCTTAAAAGGGTTAAAGTTGGTCGCAGAGATGGATTCTATTAACCCAGTTACAGAAACAGGCGAAAGCAGTTTTTCTTAATTAAATACGTGCGCTCTTATTAACGAATGTACGCTAAATATTTTCACACCATTTTTTAAAAATTGTGGAAATTTTGTGAACGGTGTATTTTATTTGTAAAGTGTGTTCTTGTGAGTCATTTGGTAGGTTTTATTAGTTACCTGTGTTTGTTTAAGGATTAACATCATACTAACCATGTGGTGAAGGCAATAGGCATAGCCAATACACTAGGTTTGATTGCTAGTTGTTCAAAATACAATTTATCATCGATAGATACTGACTATTCGATGTAATAAAATTTCAAAAGAAAAAAATATTTATTGCAGTTCAATTATATTTACACGAAAAAAAGACTCATATTTCAAAATTAATTAATATTATTTTGATTCAAACATTTTTACCTGAAGCACTTTTGAAAGGCATTTTACAAAAATATTTAATTAAACATCTTTCGAATGTTTTCGGGCGCAATTTCAAGTTTAAATTGCGTCGTGATTATTTCTGTAATTTAATTTATTCGTGCACTATAATGTGATCTGATTAAAAACACGCTTCAAATTGGAATGATTATAAACGATGTCGGTTTATTTCCAGTCTCGTGAACATTAAAGAATTTTGTAGAATTTATTCGTACTCAAATCAGGTGTGTTGTTGCAGAAGCTAGAACATGCATAATGTAATGAATTACACTGAATTTCGCATTCATAATACATTTATAATACTTTTTTGAAAATTCTAGACATAGGCGGAGCATTCATAATTTAAATGCAAAATTTTGCGCTTGGAAAACTTTAGTCTGCGCTTTTTAAATAGGCATTAGAATAAATATAAAATTCAAAAGCACAGGTTTATTATAAATGTATATTGTACAATATTATGCTGATGTTATTGAAATGCTGTTAAGTTATACAAAGACATGTATGTATGTATGACACGTAGTTAATAGATATGCGAATTAAAATTGATAGTCTGAGACTGTCTCAATGTCAATGTGTCGATTCGATCGAGATGGTATTAGTCATCTGTCTTCTATTGGGGTGTGGCGAAATTTGGAACTCTAAATAAAAAAATAAAAACTTATTATAAAATGCATTTTTACACTCATATTTTCCATGTATGTTCCGAACCAGGATGTGTTAGGTGGCGCCATATCGAGCACAAATTCCTGACTCCGGTTTACAGCAAAATCCAACATCACTTTTTCGAACCTGGGACTCAATCCCGAGACTTTTGTAATAATACCGTAGTACAACTACATCACCGAGGCCGTCGAATAGTATTCTAGTGGTATTAACATGTTTAATATAATAAAATGGAAGAGAGAAAAATTGTCTCTAATATTTGAAAATAACATGACAATAACGCTTTTGGACGCCAAAATATCGTAGAGAATCTATAATACTTTTTCGCAGATAATCAATGTGGTTTAACAAGTTTCGAACAGAAAAAAAATCAATTAATATTAATGACTGAAACATTTAGAGCTACCAAAGGCAGCCATAAGTATCTTCGAAAAATTGTCTAAGCTTACGTCGCTAGTTATTCCCTATCTAATTTAATATCACTACTATCTAATCTTAGGACAGAAGTAACCTTGAAGAAGTGTGGCATCTTTTAATACCTATCAAGGGTTCTGGCTTAATATAATTGTCTTAATACGGAACAATCTTCAAAGCTCTACCCTGATGATCTTTAGGTGATCAAAATTTCATTTTTTTACCTTCAAAACTGTATACTGATGTATGGAGGTAAACACTTCTAGAATTTTCCACTAACACATTTCACGTTCGTATTTCAAGTCAAAGGTCGACGCAAGGTGACTCCCTAACAAATTATGTACGTTCGGATCCTGCCGTGAGAGGTCAATATTTTTTACTGCTGTGTTTTCTTAGAATATTTTGGAAGGTTTTTCGGTAGGTCCTATTTCGAAGAAGAATGATGGGTTGGTTTGATTGACAACTGCAATTTAGTTAATTTAAGTGGATTGACTGATGTATTGGAGTTTCTGTTTTGAAGTTTTTATTGGTTGATGTAAAACTGAAGAAAGTAATTTTTTTATAATTCCACTATGTAGTAATTTAAGGGCTGGTAGGTGTCAAATATGTGGGAGGCCGCCTGGGTAGGTACCAGCGCAATGTCTATTTCGCCCGTCAAACAGAAGTGTAAATGCATTGTCGTGTTCCGTTTTGAAAACCATTCTTGCCAGAGCTACTGGACATATTGAGACTTAACATCTTATGTATCAGGATGGTGAGCGTAGTGGAATACCGAGCAATGCTTTGTGATTCATGGTGTTGTTTGGTTTTGCTTCTATCTATGAGCGGCCGTATTGCTCACCATCAGGCAAATGCCATGGTCGTCTTGCCACTCATTTCTTTTAAAAAAGTGAGGTATAGCCTAATTCGTGTTTAATCTAGGATTTTCCCTTATTTTTATGACGTTTCACCTTGATCTATTCAAGGTGCGCCTTGGTTCTCATATTTCTCTATTAAGAGCTGTCTTTGGAAGTCTCGATTCTAAGATCAATGAAGCTCTGGACACGTTAAAAATGCATTAGCGTTAGTTATTGTGTTAAAAGGTATCTTAAGAAACTAAATAATATTTTAGTCTTCCACAACATTTTCTTAGTCATGTGGAATTCATTGTACGGAATCAAGATATACTAACTAATTAGGTGTCTTTTAGAGAAGACATATAGATTTAAAATTCTGATAATATTTTTGCAGCTTTTACTACGTAAAAATAAGTTTACAGCAATCAGCCAAACAAAATCCGATCGTAAAATAAAACTCACTACGAAAAATAAAACATAATGAAATCTGCATGAGACAATACATTTTTTATTAAACTTTTCTCCCGTTAATATGGAGTTAGAAGTTTTGAATTACATTCAGAACTTCATGGACACCTTTTAGGTACGAAAGTCAGACTAACATTATCTCGAGTCTAGAATGCTAATTACAGGTAACCTAGTTTCTTTCAAATGTCATATTTTACCTAGTATACAATTCAAGTATTTTTAACCTACCTACTTTTGTGATAAATGAGGTGAGGTTAGAATATCTCACTTCCACACTCTTTATAGAAACTTCTATGAACTAGGATTGAAAGTTAATCACAATGAAATGACGCGGATTACCATAGACTGACACGATTTATCATAATTTGGAGCCAGTGATTACAGGACATGAAGAAATTAAACTTGTCTTGGTTGACGAGACTAGTGCAAGGTTATAGAGTACTGAATAATCATTAACTGTGAGTGGTGTTGTTAACATTTATGAGCTGACATGACGTTTATCATTGCGAGCGTCATGCTCGTCTCGTCATTCTCGCTGTTAAAATTAACTTCAAAAAATATAGAGGAGGGAAGAACATAACTGTTAAGAACATAGCTTTTAACAGTATAAGCTGCATTATGTTATATACGATATAAGCGTTGCATTACAAACATATTATGTTTTGCACGACATAATATACTCACAGATTTCGTCAGTCCGTCAAAGAAAACGACCAATCCAATAAGCGTCTCTCGACAATACATCTTTAATAGCCTTTTCACTTTCGTTTAAATATTCATTTTTATGGACTGGATAAACAAAGTATTGGCAATAAAAATTGTCATCGCTGTTCGAACGTCTGAATATTGTATGGTTGGAAATTGTAGTAGACTTATTTCAGTCGGGTAGTGTCGTTAATATTTAAGTGAGGATGTATCGAGTCGCTACGACTATTCTCTTTCTTTTAGTTTTATGTTGGGTAAATTATTTAACGTAAGTGTTTTGATTGTTTCTTTGTTGATAGAGGAATCTTTAGATGCGATTTTTCTTAACTGAATTGTAGTCGATTGTTTGGGAATATTTATCTGATCTAAGGTATCTTATAAAATCCTAATAAAAGGCTCCAATGACATCTCTGCCTACCCTTCAAGAGTAAAAGGGTTAGCTTAGGCACGTTTAGTTAGTTAAATACATCGTTGGATGGTACAGTGATCCCAGAGGAGGCAGGCCTCACAACCCTCCTACATTTATGAATAAATAATGTCAATTACATTTACAAAATAGGCGTTTCATATTCTGTCGCGCAATTGTACCGCCGTGCTCTCATGTTTTATGACCGCGAAGTTTCGCCTTTAGGTACGGCATTAGGTATTCCTAATAATGTGTACAACCTAATATGTGTATATTAGAAGTTATGTTGGTATTTTACACGCTTGAAGTAAACTCATAACTACGAGTCTGTTAAAATGGTATTTGTTTGTCGATTTTATTATGTAATGGACTCTGTTTTCATTTAAACATAGTTTCTACACAGCACTGTTTTGTTGCCATTTTAGCTTACCTGATGGTAAGCGGTAACCGCTGCAGTGCCAGGGGACGAGTACAACTAATGCGCTGCCTACCTTATGAAGAGTATTCTATTTAAACTACTGGACATATTGAGACTTAAAATCTTATGTCTCAGGATGGCGAGCGCAGTGAAATGCCAAGCATTGCTTTGTAATTCAAGGTGTTGTTTAGTTTTGCTACTGTTTATGAACCGTCGTATCGCTTACCATAAGGCGAACGGCATGCTCATTTCGCTATTCATTGCAATAAAAATAAAATTAAGCCTCATTTGAAGAAGGACATGTCATAGCGCTCAGGAAACACCGAAGCAGGGAGTTCATTCCAGAGCTTGCACGTGCGTGGTAGGAAAGAACGCTGGAGACGTTCTGTTCGGGAACGGTACAGTCAGCAACATAAGTCGCTGAACACTTCACATTTTTTAATAACCTTTTTACGAATTAAAATTTGTACGTACCACTCTGTAGTCGTAAAATATAACCAAGTAAAGTCATATATGCCGAGAAGTGCCATACGATATTGAAAATAATTATTATTTTAGATGATAAGACCATTTCAAATCTCGTGAATGTGTAGCGACTTATGTTGCTGACTGTACGTTTAATTTCCATTAAATACATGAAGAAATTTTTGTTAACCGAATCAAAACCACCACTCGATCCTATATGGTGGAATATATGCCTACTTTTATTTGTATCAGTAACCACAGTTTGATATCCCACATCACAACTCAACTTATTAATCACTCAGTTCCGTTCGGTGTAAAAAGACTCCACTAATTGCCACCAAGGTGTAATCGTTGGTTAAAACTTAACCACTTGAGCAGTATCACGATCGTTAAAAACAATACAACCATTTTGTAATAGACAATCAAAGTTTAAAACGCGTTCAGTGCATCCAACTTTTAACTAGAAGAGTTTTGGTCGATAACTGTTCAGAGTTCCGGACGTCTTAGAGAAAAAAAAAACTCGTTGTGCTCCAATAAAATACTTTACAGGTTCTCTGTTGTTTAGCTTTTGAAAAGTATTTCAACTCTTGTTAAGTGTGTGCTGCTTAACATACAAATTAGGTTTGTTTGACGTCAGTTCTAGATGGTTTTATATTGAAATATTTTTGTCAATTTGCTTACTTGAATTTAATAATTTATTTTTATAATAATCAGGATCACTATCAGCATTGTAATTACTATTATGTTGAGTTTCATCAAGACCATTGCTAAACGAATGTGTGGCAGCTAAATATACAATAGCGACTTGTAGGAAATATGCATCCAGCGATTTCCTGCAATCTTTGTAAATTTTTCTGCCCATCTCGTGTATCCAATACTACAAACTTAAGAATATATTATAGTGTTTTTAGGGACATTTAGTTAATTGTAACAGTCACTGAGCGGTTGACTAATAGCTCAGTCCGCCCCGTGACCACGAAAGCTGTAAATTAATCGAAACGTCTGGAAGTCAAAAATGTAAAAATAAACCAAATCCGCGAAAAATAATAGTTTTATTTCAATGTGTAATATTCGTTTAAGTCTAAGAAACCGTTATTTAGTGTTGTTTTAGTAACTAAAAAGCATATCTTGCTAATACGGCATAATTAACTGTATTTAAACGTAAAATTTCAGTTATTATTCAGCTAGATGGAGTGGAAGAAAAAGTACCAAAACTTTCCGATATTAGTCTCCATGTAACCGCTTTGCGATAAGCTCTGAAATCTTTCGCGAAGTTTTCACCTCGAACTAAGGGCGCCTGGGAAACCTGTTTTATATTCCGCTGAAAAAAGGTCAGACATCAAATTTCTCAAAGAAAAAAGGACTGGAGTTGTTACGAGAGAATTTTTGCAAGGGATTTCGGCGCAAACTATTTATAAAGAATAAGTTTCTGCCACGTTTCGCGTGTTGATAGTAATTTTCACGACTTTTTGACTCAAGTGTCATGGACATGTTTTTATTTACTTAACGGCCTTATTTATAGAAACCCATTTTAGTTAACATATGTTTTGTGCTCTTCACTCAAACGGAATTGAAATAACGTTGGAAAGACACAACACATTTGATACTTAAGTAGGTTTTAATTCAAAATTTATTATGTTTAAGGAAACGCAAATAAATACTAATTCAAGTAGTATTTTTTCGCCATACGTAAGTTATAAACAAACCAAAGCAACCAAACGAATTTCTGTATTTTATTCAAAAAAATTCAACCTACTATAAAATACAAAATATTACCACGGTTCCAACTACACACATTCTAAATGGTATCGCAGTAAAACCAACATTCAAAGGCCTTATTTAACTATTCACAGACATTCAGAACTAATACTACGTGTTGTGTTTATGTACGTATTCCTGTGTAATCGTACTAAAAGGTTACATCAGTTGTCTCAGAGCCGTCTGTATGCAAATCGCGTCTCAGAATTGTTTGGGCTTGTAAAAAGTGCTATTGCTACCGTCGTACTTAACAAATGTTATGGTTTCTGCTGTTAGATGGATTGGTATTGTTTATTACTGTATCTGTATCAGCCCATATACGTCCCACTGCAGGACACGGGCCTACTCCACAATCGAGAGTACGATTGAGAGTGTTTAGGCCATACAGTCCACCACGCTGGCCCAGTGCGGGTTGGCGGACTTACATATCATAGAAACTCTTTAAAAGTTTATTTATTACTAGTAATTACTCTTTAGTTCATTAGTAGGTAATTTTTAAATATATATATATATATTAATATGGTTACAATACTCATGCGCATTCATAGAAGTCTTGGTGCGACAACCACAATTGGTAATTAAGAAATAAAAGTATGATAAGACGACAATGTAGATACAATCTTGCTATAAGTAAAATTATTAACTTACACAATTAGTTAAATATGGAGAATGTTGCACCGAAACTGTTAAAAATCTTGAAATAAATTAAACAATAACAAAAAAATATATAGTAACTTGTATGACCGTCATTTTCATAGAATATATTTAGTTAATTAGCAGAAATAATAAAAACATAAAAGATCGTTAATTGTCAATACTGCTTTGGCCATTACTAATCATACAATTTATTTGGCCCATCGTCTGTTTAAAAAATGGTATGTATTTGAAAATCTGCAAGATGAATTCAAAAGAGGCGACAATCCTATTGCCTTTGCTATTATTTTTGTAGGACAAGAAAGGTGACTTGATGACAATTGTGAAGCCGCGTCGGAAACCTAATGGGTTGTACCAAAAATGATGACATTCGGATTGCTCATTAGTTAGTAAATTCTTTTCATCCAAAGGAATATGTGAGAGTCCTCGTAATGAGGGCAGTTCTGAACACAATAGAAGGGTATAAGGGATAATATTATAGAATATGTCAGTAAATTAAGTAGAAATTCTTAGATGTATTTTCAAATCTAGATTCAATTTTCACCCGAGGCTTAATGTAAGTAGTCTGTCAATTTTCATTTCTTCTTTCAATTCTTAAATCTTCTATTACAAAGATACGAAGACCAGATTACACTTACGATTCATTAAGAATGGCCGATGTTGAAGAACATGGTATAATTTACTATGAACTGACACTGTTTTCACTTTAGTGATCTTGTAATCTTCATTATTATCACCAACATTGTTTTTATTATTATTATCTGTTAGATTAATACCAATTTAAATGTTGTGTGTTAGTTTGTTTTGATTTTCAATTTAATTTTAATTTGTGGTAAGCATATTTTGAGCTTGTTGTGATTTCTAATAATTGAGGAAACACGCCGGTTGTGTTCTTTGTGATTTTTTTATATTAATAATATGTGGTCCTTAAGGAAATCCTTTAAAAAATATTTTTTTTAGGACTAGTAGACACTTCTCAATGTTCTAGCCTAGTTTTTCCCTAGAATTCCCGCACGGTTGTAAAGGCCTGCATCCAGCGACTTCCTACAGCATTACATCATCGCTATGCATCGCTATATACCACTATGTGGAAGAAGTTCACTTGCGCAATAAAAAATGCGTGGCATATTTGTTAAAACACTAACAACTTTTATGAGCGTAAGGAATTTGCAATTAAATTGTTCCAGGAATAGTTTCTATGCTTCAGCGTAATAGCTTGTGCACTAATAAAATGCGATTTGATTACTCATAAGAGCTCTTTCAGTACGGGGCAAGTTAGTTGCAGGTTTCCATTACATCACTTTGCACACGTTAATGTTTTAGAATTAGGTGGAAGTGGGTTAGGTACATGACTTTTTGCTGTTTTAAGGAACAGAGTTAACTTGAATAGTTATATTGTGAATAGAGTAACACAGTGTTTTTTGTTGATTAGAATTTAATTTAGTGTGTAATGCATTTATAAAAATGTACATTTTACAATATACAGGGTATTTTAAGATCGCTACCGAATCTGAAGCCGGGTGGTCGTTTTAGTTACTTCAGACATAATGCAACTAAAAATTTTCCAAAAAGGCGACGATTTTTTTGTTTTATCTTTCTATTGTCGTTCTTGGTTGGTAAATATTAGTATACATCCTTTTATTTTGAAAGACGCTGTAGTGCGCAAGTGTTTAAATAACTATTTCAGCAAAAACTATGGATATACCACCCAAACCCAATTTTTAGTTGCGTTGTGTTTATAGTCACTAGATGTAGCTTCTTAGGGTCTTCATCGTGTCAGCTTTTTAAGATTTACGTACATATTTTTGTTTTAAACGATGCCTTTATTTTTGATATTGCTATCACACACATTAAAGTGCAATTATAGTTCACGTGTCCCTTTTTTCTCTTACTATGGAACATCTAGAACCAAACAATGCATTGATAGCTCTATGCAAATATTTATCCACATTCCTACTGTTTTGCATCTTCGCTACCCCACTATTTTCTCGTGTAAGGTTATTTTATTCGTACATACTACACTGAACAACTATCATATCTAACACTGGTTGAGTTAATAATGAATATTCGGCAACATTTCCGTGTAAGATGTTTGTGACATAGTAAGTTGCGTCGGCGGGAGCCAGCGCATTGTGCCGCGAGACAAAGCCAGCATTGCTCTTGACGTTGTATAAATGGAAATTGTAGACTCCGGTTTGCCTACGTATTCTGCTGTGCTCGATGTGCGCTAACAACGTTTGAGATTACTTTTTTTTTGGATTTTGTACATGTATGAAATACTGAGTTTATTAGAATTCGTATGGATCCTACTTGAGTGTAGTCTGTCAATTTCATAGATGTATCAATTTAATAAGTCTGTTTTACGATATTTATTAAGCCCGCGTGTAAATTTTAACGTGTGTTATCTCAGTAACCTTCATTTAGAGCCACTTTCACTTCATCTGAGAGATGAGCGCCAGATAAGTATCAAGGACTTTATCAGTAACTGGTGAAACTGGCCCTTACAATTTTAAAATGCAGTTGAATTTGACAATGTCATACAAATGTCCATCAACTCTTGTCAATTCTAACCTATAAATAATAAATTTCATCAGATGGAATAACTATCACCCGTCTTTAAGTAGTAATGTGAGAAATTTCAACAGTCCGTAGAATTTCCGATACGGTTTAAACGCCAGTACCCGATTAATGCATTTTGGCGATTCATCGGAATTTTGATTAGTCACCGGTATAGGATTATGCTCATACACAGACCAGGTATGCTGAATGCATGTCAGATGCTCTTTCAGCTGCCAGATAGTTTTTAATTCTAGATGTATTTTTATGTTGTGTGTTCTTGTATTATTGTTACTCATCACATTTTATTGAATATTATTGTGCTTCTAGTATTGTATCCCTGTTGCGACAATAAATTATTTCTTTCTTTCATGTATAATTCTACAATTCTTTGATTACTTTCATCCACACGAAATCATAATCTAAATTAATAAATATTATAAAGAGGATAGATTTCATTGTTTTTTTGCATCGAATAGGTTCCGAAACTATTGGACTTGAAAAACTTCTTCCACCATTAGAATCCTACGTTATTCTTGCTAAATATAAGCTATAGAACGTATCCAAAAAAAAACGCGTTCCCGGGCAAAACCGGGCCGCGCCGCTAGTGTTTTAAAATTTGATATAAATTATGCAATTTAAACAACCCGCATAAAAACATTTTAGAATATTTATGGTATGCAGGTTTTCTTCCACGTTTTGTTTCTCGTTTGAAGGAATGAAAAAGATACTGTAATCTAAGATCTTTGTATATTGATACATTAACTTATTGAAATAAATCGATATTCAGAGCTGTGTTGCCAAGCCAGGAATCGGGGATGAGATTGCTTCTGTCTCAGAGCAATGAACTCCGGTATTTGTTACAATAGCACGGCTTGGATTAACTCGCGATGTGATGTCAAAGACATTGCAACCGCAATGCGAAACGGTATTGTTTTGTTTATTGGTTCTGTGATGGAAATAACGCTTCATTCAACAGGATATTATTATGCTCCATTTTCAAACTGACGTGTTGTTTCGATGTATTTGCTGATTTTTTTATTTAAGCGTATTACAGATCAAAGCTGGGCTCTGTTCAGTTGCCCAGGGACACTCAAAATAGCTATAAAAATCTTCATATCATGTTGGGCCGGCGACACGTCACTACTAAAGTTTCTTGATTTGTGAGTGAACTCCCTGACTAGCCCGCCAAAAAAAAGTGGTCTACATGTGCCAGATGGATACATATACTCACGCCCTTTTTTCCAGAAGGGGTAGGCACAGTGCTGGTAGTAACCAGAACACCCACGTTTCGCGTTGTTTCCCACAAAGTAGTACGGGGCGAGCCTATCGCCATACCGGGCACAAATTCCTGACTCCGGGTTGATAATGAATAGAAAAATCCACTATCGCTTCGCTCGACCTTACGGGATACTGACCCGAGTTTTTAATTATTTGCTGATTATTCTATTACTCGTAGGACTGTAATTGTTGGATACAAAAAAGTGAGGGTGTTGCATTTCATTTAGTTCGATATATACTTATTTTTTGATTCTTCTTGACCTATACTATGTTTAAGGCTTATATTTTCGCAAAAAAGCAGAACTGTAGAAACATTGAGAGCAAATGCAGTCTATGATATGTCATAACGCGAATTTATATTGACTATACTGCCCATATAGCAACAGTTGCAATTCCCCTGAGGCAGTATCGTTATTGGCATACACTGAAATATTACTGAGAATTCTCATGGGTATACTAAATAGTATTTAACCCACATTCAAGTGAATAAAAAGAAGAAATAGTATCACGAACAAATAAATATTAAACCACACGTATCGAAAATTAATAAGCTTGACCACAAAACGCGATTTACCTTTACTTAATAGGATACATACATACAAAATTTGTTACCAATAAAGTTTTCTACGTACAGGTCAGTGAACTCCACCAGGGATTGGGACAAGTCCGACCCGAATTAACTCCACAGTCAAGACGATTTAGTGAGATTTATACCAGCATTGCTAATGTTAAATGGTAACATTAAACCTTAAAAATACTGTATTCGAGTTGTCTTCGCCTCTTAGTGGGGTTTTATAATGTATACTTTTATTTAAATGGTACTCAGTTTGTTCCACCGAATTTTCGTGGCTTAAATTGAATTATTAGTGGGTCGTTGGCTGTATGCGAGGATAAATGGGCTGAATATTGTGAGATCCGGATTATAAGCACTCGATCATTTAATTATCTAGAGTATTTTTTTTATAAAAAAGAACATGGTTGTTCGTATCAAGGATTAATGTTAGGCAGGTGATCGATCAGCAATGAAATAACATCATTAAACATTTTCATTTCATTTGAATCAAGACTATTAAATTAATCCTTGGACGCAAATAAAATGCAGACTACGACCAGGTTAAAGGAAAACTGAATTGACTTATATACACACACACACATATACTTAATTAAGGACCACAAGACAATCTTAGGTATTCCACTGAGTTTTATTTACTGGATATACTCAGAACTGGGTCGCGTCGCGTAGTTTCCGGTGGTTACTGCAAGCCCACTAAGTTTGTTTGGCCGGGACTTTTCAGGCAGGGCCGCGTTAGAACCTATGGTAAAATTAAACCGCTACAAATCGTTTTAACAATAGTCATGGTCAACTAAAAACCAATAAAGGTAAATAATGTATATCTTTGAAAGAAGTGACCATGAAATAGTAATTAATACTATAATCAAATACTAATAAGAATTTAATCTAAATAATACTATTACAATTATTTTATAAATAGAGATTAAGTACTATGAACATACTAGAATAAACGAATTTTATTACATTTCATTTCATAATACTAGGGCACACAATTGATTCACTCCATCTTCGATTTCATCGAAGTACTCCGTGGATTTGATTCGATATGTTAACTCATAGATTAAACGTTAATCATAGTTATTGGGTGAAATATAAAACTTTAATATTAATATTGGGATTAATAACAAAATATATTAAAGTGAAAAGTGTGTGGGAGGCCCTTTGAAAGGTTAGACGACCTACCGTAGATGCTTGTAATTTTAGATCAGTCTAGGTATCAAAATATGTGGGTACCTATAGTCGTTCAACATTATATTAATGCTTGATTAAATTTAATATTTTTCGTAGCTTTGAAACTGATTGCTATATAGCTGATTTTATGGTTTGTTGAGTTAGTATTTGTTAGCAAGTGCATTATAGATAAGAAATATTATATTTTATTTTATTTTCATTCAAGTTTTAGGATATTTGGATACGATTTTTATTATTGGATACGAGCAAACAGGTCACCTGATGGTAAGTGATCACTGCTGCCCGTAAACATCCACAGCTAGTGGAAGAGGAGTGGGAAAGAAAAAGGATGGGAAGGGGAAAGCAAAGTATTTGGCATCCAGTAATCTCATTCATCGAACGAAACGCGACAACGAAGCTGTCGCTTTACGTCGGTATCCTGTGAGACAGTGGTTTTAGTCCGAGCATGCCTGTCCATTGATGCGGTCCAGTCATGACTTACAACAGCGTGACTCTGCCAATTCCAGAAACTGATACCAACGACCGCTTTCAGTGGTTTAAAACTGGCATCATAAGTCTCTATTTACTGTTAATAAGCCGGCATAAATGTACTAACTCGTACGGGCTGAACATCTTTCATCGTACCAGTGAAAATAGTATCTGTGCGCTCTATACTCTCAGTTGCATTTACTTTCTCATTTCAATATAAAAACACACCAAACTTTACATTTAAAACGGATGCCAGCAAAAACACATGGATAAAAACATTAAGTATACAGAGCAGAAATCATCAAGCGGATCGCACAAGTTTTTTGTCAAAGTAAAAAAAAAGTCTGACGTCAGAGATAAATTCGTCGCAGCCGGCGGGGTTTCATTTACATTGAGAACTGTTTTCGTTGGCGGCCGAGTCCTCTGGTGCCTCAATTTGCATAGCATGCCAATTAGTTTTTACAAGTTCACTAATTTTGTCTGTAAAACAAATTGCAGAATTGTGCCTCCGATGTTTGCGTGGAACGACATAAGTTTACCAAGTGTCGTTCGCGTTGATGTTAAAAGAGTTTGGATTTCCCCTTTGTCTCTTCGTTTTGTTGCCAGTATTTGTAGCGGATGGAATTGTTTCATACAATTGGGTTAAGTGTTTGGGGGAAAATATATTTTTGTTTAATTGCTGTCGTGTTGGGTGCTGTGTAATCACATTTTTTACCGTGTGACTTGTATTTCTATAATTCAAACGTGAATAATTGAGCTCTTAGTTTTAAATATGTGATTGAATAAAAAATATTTTGTGTCCCAAATAACCGTAGCCCAATATGCTAGATAAATGGAATGTCCAATTTAATTAACCCATAGTTAACATTTTATGAAACCACAGCTCTTTATTTATTTAGTCAATACATCGTTTTACGCTATCACTCTTGAAAAATATATTTTGCGTAAAACATTCCGTCCATTAAATTCATTCGTCAATTTTGAGTCAACATCCATGATTTCGAAATTATTTTCAATTTCACTCGAAGTTTAACGTTTTGCACGAGACCTGTTCGCGGCGTTGCCGGATACATCTTCCATTATGTTCAATACAGCTGATGTAACAAGGCAGCGGGGGCCGAAATTATGTAAGTATCTTAATAGCTTGTTCATTCACAATCACAAAGAAAACAATTACTAAAATGTTGCCATTAGGGGCGGTTGGTACCGCAGTCTCTCCAATTAAACTCGGCCGATAACACCGATGGGAGCTTTGCTCTTCCAATTAAGAAGCTGATCTTCGTTTCGGATAAGATATGCAGTCACCCACGTAATTACATTATACAGGATAGATCAAATTCGGTTTATGTGTCTTCAATTTTGGGAGATATTTCATACTTTTTTGTTACTTCATTCTTCGTGTGGTTGAAACTGCACTGCGTTCGCTATTAAAGATTATGCGAATATACTTTTTTAAGCTCCAAGTAAAGACTTTAATATCGGAATAAGAGATTAATTACATCGTCAAAGGGTTATTGCATGGCCCGTAAGGTCCGTAAACTTGTACAACCGAATGCCATTGCCAAGACAAGACATAAAAAATTGGCCTTGATATTAACATTTCTTAACACTCCATCCTAGCAATTTATCCTCAGCGTCAAAGCGTCTATGGGGCCAAGTTTCTCATCAACAAAAGGTCTTATTGAAAAACTTGCTTGGTTTACCGTCGTTGTTTCTGACTCGTCACATCATGAAGGAAAGTTGAGGACAAATCTCCTTTGTCATTCAGATCTACAGCAACAAATTTGTTCCAGCTAAATGCGCTTATTAGGAGCCAAGTTGTAGATGGAATCGATAGCGGAATTTATTGTTTTGTGACCAAGTTCGGACCGTTTGATTGGAAGTGACATTTCCTTTCGCTTTGTTAAGTGTTCATTAATAGCAAGTCTCTTTAATAACAGGAATTGCTTTCTGTTTGTTCAATTTTTATTTATTTGTAATGTTTGATTGGAGTAGAAAATAGAGACGTGTAAAATTAAATAATTTCACTTTAATAGGGATACAATCATATGATTTATCATATTCAGGAGAATATTTTATGGAAATATATCGAAAGAAACCATATCCTACTTTGTCATGGATTTTTAAATAGCTTAAAATACTTTTTTATTTATTCTTCTCACATAGTGTTGTCCTGGTTGATCAAAAGCCGCTTTCCGACTCAAAATTAACCGTTTCGCAGAAAAACTACATTTCAAAATATATTTCTACCTTCCCATCATCATCATCATATCAGCCACAGGAAGTCCACTGCTGAACATAGGCCTCCCCCAATGATCTCCACAATGACCTGTTGGAAGCGGCCTGCATCCAGCGACTTCCTGCGACCTTAGTCAGATCGTCCGTCCACCTTGTAGGCGGGCGTCCGACACTTCGCTACCTTCCCAACTAAAACCAATTTATACTATACATGTAGTTGTATATATACGAATCACATAAAAACAAATAAACTAAAATAAACTGATTTCCAAGTATGCATAAATTAAAAAGATCATGTTTACTTGAGTTGGAAATCAAAATTAAATTCACCAATATTGAAATTGTCGTAAAATAGTTGGCAAATAGATGCACTAACATTGAAAATCGCATTCACGTCTAGACAACTCAATCGGTATTATTCACATACAATACGCAAATAAGTGGAGAGAGCAGACTAACTCTTTTATACTTAAACAATATTTGCATTGATGTCTGCTCGTAAAACTTATAAAGTTACAAAAACAGTTTTTGTTTCAAAATCATTTGTCGAGTTATTTATACACAAAATAATTGTATATGCTATAAATACTATTATTTTAACAGAATAATATTATAGTTAAATTACTTTGCTTTGTTGTTATTTTAAGTGTATGATGAGACAACTTGGCTTATACACTCCCACGTAATTATACGACTAATAGGTATGAAAGAAATATTCAAAACAGCCCTTGTATCACAGAAGCATGTAGCAAGGATATAAGCCTTGTTCAAATACATTTTTAAAACCAATTTAGGTATCGAATGGTTTGTGTTCTTCGCTCGAATTTAATTCAAAAGTTGTTTGAAAGGGATAAAACTGTCTGCATAAGGCCGTTAGACTTTAAAAAATCTGCATCCTTAGGATTGATTTATTGTTTATAAAGCAGGCGATAATAATCACTACATAGTATAAAACAAAGTCGCTTTCTCTGTCCCTATGTCCCTTTGTATGCTTAAATCTTTAAAACTACGCAACGGATTTTGATGCGGTTTTTTTAATAGATAGAGTGATTCAAGGGGAAGGTTTATGTGTATAATACGTGCATATTATTGTAGAGAGATCTATATGCACCCGGGCGAAGCTGGGCAGGTCCGCTAATATAGTATAAAGAAATGCAAATAAATCCACCTAACAGTCACATGCATAGTCCTGACCCCACACTAAAATCGAGTCTTGTGTCGGGGGTATCAGAAGTTACAAGAGACTGTTTCGTCTCACAAGCACTCAGACCCGAAACAAATACCTGTGGTTCACACAAATATTTGTTTCGCTGCGGGGATCGAACCCACGGCCTCTCGTTTCACAGCCGGCGTCTAACCAACTGCGCCACGGATCACAATCGAATATATCTTAATGTTGTATTTAAATTAGTTGGGAAACAATCTATTTTATGGTTTTGTAATATTCCAGTGACTGCTCACAACGAGAGTCCCAGATAATGTTGATTTGAGAATTCGGATTAGTCAGTTAAATAATTTTCAACATAAAATTAATTAATTGGTATAATCTAATACTGATTTTTAATAACTTCAAGAAATTCAGAATAATTTTGGTTCATGTTTATTTATAGTACTGACAAATTATTCTTCATAAAGTCAGTCCAACATTTCTTGGTATTTCTCTCATCATTCATATTTCGCTCTATTGTAACTTTGAGAATAGTTATCAAGGAGGCTTGATCTTGTATAACTTTTTAAGTGATATCGAAAGTAATATAACTCAGTTTAAGATTGTTTATGTCTAATATACAGTTTGTAACTGTGAAGGATCTTTATTGAACCGTATTTGTTTACTTATTATTACTTAGATAATATTATACTTAAGAAAATATTGACTATATTATTAAATTACACTTAGAATGTATAACATTATTTTCTATAGTTTCATCACAAAACAGTACCTAACTAATAACTTCTAGGTGGTAGGTCTCTCTTATGAGAGAGGCCGCCTGGGTAGGTCCACCACAATATCTATTTCTCCCACCAAACGGCAGTGTAAAGGCACTGTTGTCTTTCAGATTCAAAGATATTGCGGCCAGAGTAACTACAGGACATATTTAGACTTAACATCTTATGTCTCAGGATGGCGAGTGCAGTGGAATGTCAAGCATTGCTTTGTAGCAAGGTGTTGTTTGGTTTTGCTACTGTCCATGAGTGGTCATATCCCTTTAAATGGCATGCTCGTATCGCTATTCCTTGCAATATTTTTTTTTTGTTCCATGTGTAATATCCGTTCAAATCTAAGGAAGTAGAAATCTTAGCAATTAAATTTCAAATCTTTCGTTTTAAATTACAAATACCAATTCATTATCACACTTTTACATTTAATATCATATAGTTAAACATTTAAAACTATATTAAATATGCTTGAAAAAATATTGTACCTATCAAGTGGATTTGCAGCAATGGGACAGGAGTTTAATTGGGAAAAGTTTTGAGACGACATTAATAGCGTTGACTCGCGATGGGCCTGCGCTAATCTCAAATGTCGATAAAGCTCACTGATTATGGGACAATTAAATGTCATCTTTATAAAATCATTTACTGCTCCATTTCTATCTGGGTCGTTTGTGTCAAAGGCCATGGGTTAAGGACTTAAGGTACTTGAGTGAATTCTGAATTGATAATTTAATTACTCAATTTTCATAATTATATACTGGGTGGAATCGCTTATCGTCCGGAAAATTTAATAGTGTATTGTGTATGTGACATTAACGTTATATACGAGATTTATCATTAAAAACTACAAACTACCCCATAAACAACATCAGTACAAGATGTCCCCAAAACACATATTATCTAAATCACCCTACACTTAAAAGTGCAACGACATGTCAATACCACAGAATACTAACAGAAGTCAAGCTTGTGTATGTACTTCACTTTTGTTGCCACACTCACACTACGCTCGGCGTTCGCGCTAGGGCTGTTAACTCTGGCTTATGCAAAAACACGTATCGTGTTAATAGCACTCGTATCGTTTGATTGAATTTTGAAAATAAAATATATAACACACAATAATACGATAAATAAATTTTAATTTTATTTATGAACTCGCTGAGAATGTTTTTATGTTTTAATTTTTAATGAAATTTATTTTCAATTATTATAATCTGGTGTTTTATATACAAGTGTAATAACTTTTATTCATTTGCTCCATCTTTGCACATAACATTTCACTATTTGCGTGCCCGAAGCGATTGACACTCGCGCTCGCAGTGGTTTCGACTGGTTTGAAATATCGTGTCGGTGAACGCTGTCTATGTGTGCGTTGATTTAGCGCGCTTTGTATGGAGCTTGACTTCTGTTAGTTTAGTATTCTGTGTCAATACTCAGGCGCGCGAGTGTATGGGTCACGCCACACAACAGCTGACTGTCGCGCATCGACCTTGAACTTACTTTGCGCCTATTTATCGGTATTATTACTCTAAATATTACCATATAACATTTTGATTTATTTATAATTTTAGTGTGTTAGGATCATTTAAGTAAATGTAGTTGTTGCTAAGTTGTTAAGATTTACATTATTATTTTCATAACGTACCTACTACCTTAGAAAAAGCTGCATATGTTTTTATTTAAACGTTTTAATAAAGCCGAGAATAGACGACTTCGCTGTGGAAGGTCACGGATTCTTGGATGATTAGGAACGTCTGAACTTACCATGATCGAGTAGCCTTTGATAAGTCGTTAAAATAGTTCTTGTGCTGTGAACTCGTGGATTCATCATTCATGATACCATTCCTACGCAAAGACTGCAGATGTTCTGGATCTGTATACATCCTTCTTGCATGACCCAAGTTTTCATTGGATCGAACATAGCATGTCATTATTGTCACATACTCACTGTTCGTGTAATCACTCATTTTGACCGCAAGAAACTAATCAATAACCAAAATAATTTCATACAACGTCACTCGGTACCGAATTTCGCACGACTGAGGAAGGTACGATCCCTGGAAGGTGTCGGCGGTGCGGGAGCGGGCGGCGCGGCGCGGCGGCACGCTTTGTACTTGCGCTTGCGGCGGCGCAGCGGTGAGGGCGGCGCGATCAAAGGATTTTATTACTTAGATTTAGAAGTTTCTACTCGAATTAATATTGTATAAAGTAGGGTAACAATAATGTGTATTTATGAAGATTTTTTTCATTTATGTCATCTTTCTCTAAATAACGTTGTTTTATGAATAACTTATTCTAAATTAGTAACTAGTAGTGGTAAATTAATTTTACACTACATAAACAAAAACATAAAAAAATTAAAATGAGTATGCCAAAGTGTTCTAAATCATGTACTTGCCATGCACAATTTTTTTCGTGACGATAAGCGATTCCACCCAGTATATTAGGATTAAATTATCTTTATCGCCTAAAATTGTCTCATTACCATCATCATTACGCATTGTTGTAATTATATTGGCAATAATTTAAGTATTGTCAATCATTTTATATTATTATTAATTTAAATTAAATCTCAATCTTAATGATATTTGCGCCTAAGGTCGGTTTCGTATTGTAAAACAATCTATTCTAGTGCTACAAGTAGAAATTACATCAGCTTAAGATTTTACCTCTGAATAGTTGGTTAATTTTACCCATTTCATTTGTTTTATTTTATTGTTATTTTTATCCTATTTTATAAGTACTGATGATACCTGCATGTAGTGTAGGATTTGTCTTGTAAAACAATACATTTCTTCTGCTTAATTTTTTTATCTATATACTTGTGTATTGTTACCCATTTCGGTTAAATATTCACGTGTTCATGTAATAAGCTCTACGAATAACCATATTTAATAAACAATAAAAATCTAATTCTAGCTAGCAAATGAAAAAAACCTCACTCAACCGAGGTTTACGATGACTCCATTCGCAGATTTTAAACCAGAATGTACCGGCCATTACTTTAGTAAAGTATGTGTTATATGTCAGAACAATGGCGAATAAAAAGAACTCCGGCAAGGCAGTGAAATATTTTCCAGTTGTAAAGGCTCTGAGGGATAGCTCCGCCGACTAATGAAGATCGGTAACTTGTTTTATGATTTCCTCGTGTGCCGAATAGGTTCTGTTTTATCTTCAAGCTATTTCTGTTTTCCTTGAACTTTTAATTTTCACGTGTATATTTTTGGCAGTATCAATGACTTTTTTTATGTTTATTTTATTGCAATGAATGGCGAGGCGATACGACCGCTCATAAACAGTAATAAAACAACAACTTGAATTACAAAGCAATGCTTGGCATTCCTCTGCGCTCGCCATCTTGAGACATAAGATGTTAAGTCTCAATTTGCCCAGTAGTTACGTTGTTGGGTATTGTACGTATTATAATACTTATATATAGTTGAAGAGTTTGTTTGAACTATTAATCTCAGGCACTAACTGGCTTGAATTGAAAAATCATTCAAGTACTGGTCTATTTACCGAGAAAATCTATAGGGTACTTCCTATTCCAGGAAATATACAAAGGAAAAATCTTCACGCGGGTAAAGCTGCAATACTAATAAAATATACAAAAAGATTCAAAAAGTCTTGGAAATAAGTATGAAAATATCTTACGAGTTTCCACTACGCCGTCTTTTGTCATAACCATGAATTAATTTCTCCGAAACTGATAATTATTTTTTGTACAAGTAAATTGAATAGGCAGCCTTGCTTGATCAGTTATTCTGTGAATTCTTGAGATAATTTATACTCTCAGGGATACGAATCTTAGAATTGGTCTGTTTAGTCTAGAATGAGAGGTAATTTTTTGTTTCATTTGGTGTTCTGTGAAAACTAAGTATGAATATTATTTTTGTACTTTTTTGTGTTGATCATTCCTTTTAATGTAGTGTTTTGTGATACTATAATTATTATATTTTAATCTTTATTATATTTATCTAAGTTATTGTTTTCTATTATTCGATTGTCCTGGGAATTATGTGTTTTATTAGAAATAATTTCAAGAACTAATTTATGTAATGGGATTATAATAATAGTAAATAGATACACCCAACACCTATATACATAGTCATACCTCACACTAAGATCGGGTCTTGTGTAGTGGGTATCAGAAACTACGAGATACCTACTCATACTTTCCGCCCTTACAAACACCCAGACCCGATACAAATACGTGTGAATCTTACAAATATAAGAAAGTGTTTCGGTGCGGGGATCAAACCCGCTGCCTTTCATTTCACAGCCGGCATCTAACCAACTGCGCCATGGAGGATGTCATTATGTATTGTTTATTAATCAAAAAAATAAAAAAGTTGGATTAAGAGAGTCTGAAACTTTTTTTAATGCTGTACAAAGACTGTTGATTAAAAAAAACATTCATAGGACATTGTAATTTCTTTATTATATTTTTCTTTCCATTCATATATTTTTTTTATTTCTTTCATTGCATCCCTATAATAATCATGAGTAGTTTGTAGTCATAACTTCTGGAAATCTTATAACTGAAGATTTTTGTGAAAGAGGTTTCAATTGTAAAGAGAAGCTTGAGCTTGCCCTTGCAGATTTTTTCAAGAGATTTGCCCTAAATATTTCCATCAATGAAGTTTCCTTTTATAGATATAGGTATATAAAAGTTAACAAACATAATATATTTATAATGCCAAGCATTGCCATGTTATTCATAGTGTAGTTAGGTTTTATTACAAAGGAAATTGTTTTATTTTTATTGCATTAAATGGCGAAGAAGATGTTAAGTCTCAATATGTCTCGAAGTTACTCTAGCCATAATGTCCTTCAAACCGGAACACAACAGTGCATTTACACTTTTCTTTGGCGGGGGAAATTGATATTGCGGTGGTACTACCCAAACGGCTTCTCACATATAGGAGACCATATACTAAAATCAGAATAAAGATAGATTACTTTGCCAAACTAGTATCCTACTTGACTAAAGAAAAATATTTAACTACTCAAAAACACTAAAAATATTTTACCCACCATTAACAAATTGAAAATTTACCCACATAAGCAGAAAAAGTTTTTTTAAACCTCCAAGTAATACTTGCGTATCAACTTTCTTAATCTTCACGCAGATGAAAATATTAATATAACGTTTTGCGAGTTTAAGTGAATTAATTTGTTAGATAAATTAAACCGTGTCAAGCTTGTCTGGTCGTAATTGTGGTGACCCAGTTCTGTCCGCGACATCATAACGGTCGGGATTGCGTCGGTAGGGGCCGGGTTAGGTGTTCCTGGGTTGCCAGTGATGTAAAACTTGCTGAAAATATTGGTGAATAGGTTGCAGTTGGTTTGGTGTTTTCTGATGAACATGTAGGATCTTAGTGATCTGTAGGATAAGTAATACGTTATTTTAATTATTAAATTTTATGTGGTACTTTTAGAGGCTGTAGGGGGGAGAGCGAATTATAAATACCTATTAGACAAACCAGTTTAATATCATTTTCTCAGTCTCTTTTTTGTTTTGTAGGAAAATTGTTGCCAGTTTGGAAAATGCTTCTGTTTTATGTTTTTAATAAATAAATAAATAAATAAATACGCCCAACAGTCACATACATAGTTCTGACCACACACTAAGATCGATTCTTGTGTCGTGGGTATCAGCAACTACGAGGGACTTTTCGGTCTCACAAACACCCAGACCCGAAACAAATACCCGTCTTTCACACAAATATTTGTTTCGGTGCGGGGATTGAACCCGCGGCCTCGCGTTTCACAGGCGGCGTCTAACCAACTGCGCCACGGAGGTTGTCAAAGTATATATTTCTGATGAACTTGTAGGTTCTAAGTGTGTAACTATAGGGAAAATATTACGTACATACATAAAATCACGCCTTTTATCCCAGAAGGGGTAGGCAGAGGCGCTAGTACCCACATATTTTCGCCTCGTATGTTCAGTCCCACGATGTGGCATGATAGGCGAGCCTATCCATATCGGGCACAAATTTCTGACTCTAAGCTGATATATAATTAATAGAAAAATCCAATATCACTTTACCCGACTCGGGATTCAAACCGAGGCATTCATTAAAATATTACGTTAAAAAATTATTAAAATATGTTAAATGGGGTCTTTTTGAGTCTGAAGAGT
Source organism: Hyles lineata (assembly GCA_030180105.1). Classification (NCBI taxonomy): domain Eukaryota; kingdom Metazoa; phylum Arthropoda; class Insecta; order Lepidoptera; family Sphingidae; genus Hyles; species Hyles lineata. The sequence goes on from JARJEE010000016.1 coordinate 10,181,092, forward strand.
GGGAGTATTACAACAACTCCTTACACAAACCGGTTTAGTATCATTTTCTCTTTCGTTTCTTAATCAGTTTTCTTTATTGTATTTTAGGAAAATTGTAGTCAGTTTGGAAAATGCTTCTGCTTATGTTTTGTAGTTGTTATATACTATTTTAAACGATTTTCAGTACCTTGAAGTAGATTGTACATGGAATCATATGAGAATATAAACGAATAAGTCCTTAATGTGAACGAAAAGTGTATAATATTTAATGGTCTTTTAATTTTTCATTTATTTTAACAATATGTTAATAAATATTATGTGCAACATGGCTTTAAAATCATGACTGCCATAATAAATATTTATACCTGGCAACACTGGGCGTGCTTCACGCTGCTATACTATTAAAAGGGGCCTTTTAAAATTTAATTTGGTCGGCTAAACGCCACGGTAGTGTGTTTTTGTGTCGTACGAGTTTAAACACGGTTTTAAATTATGGAAATCTAATTATACAACTCTCTACGTCCTTATTTCATTGCTGTATATTGTTCATTACTTATTTATGTTTATATCTGAGATTGGATAATCTATTCATTCATAAACTTACACCATTTTCCCAGAAAAGGTAGGCAGAGGTGCAACCAGGACACCCACGTTTCGACTAGTATTTTCCGTTCCATGATGTGATAGGCGAGTCTATCGCCATATCGGGCACTCATTCCTGACTCTGAGTTGATAATCAATAGAAAATTCTAATATCACTTTGCCCGACCCGCGATTCGAACCCGAGACCACAGCTTTGTGCTGCGTCAAACATTCAGTACCAAACTGCATGATACATGATAATATACAAAATAACCTTTTTTTGCCTATAATCATCATCCAAGACCCAACAACCGAGCAGCACTTTTATTATATCAGAACTTGGTCCCATAACGCCAGGTATACCGATAAATCCCATGGGAAGCATTGTGCTGGAATCAGGTTAAAAGGGTTTTACAGCTGCTTTCAATGCGCTGTCTGTTGCAAGTGTCCGCTGGCGACGATAACATCAACTGAGCTATGTGGATTCATATTGAGTTGACAGAAAAAGGGGGAATTGTGTAGAAGTATGGAGGTAAATAATTTGTAATCAGAAACGGTACCCGATAATCTAGAATATGTCACGAAATTAAGGTGCTTCGTATAAAATATGTTATTACAATGAATTTGTTAACATTCATGTGCAGTTATATGCTAAAGGTGATAAGTACATATATTCTATATACTCAATACAAAAGATTAAGGTTGTTTGTCTATCTGAAATTATTTTCTGTTGGAATTCAATTCAGGATTTACCTTTTCTAGGTGATGCAAAGCCGAAAAGATAATACAAATATTATTTGTGCGTGTCGATACCTACCCTACATCGTATTGCAACTGAATAGAGTTTGGAGGATTCTTGTCCTAATATCTCTCCTTTTTTTATTTGTATTCATGAATAGAGGCATTATTTTCGTATTATTTTAATTATCATGTGTAACAAACCACAATTCGTTTGAACTTTGCAACTAGCACTCCCAAATAAAATTTAATTCCAGGTAAAAATAAACATACATACATAGACAACCTGACGTCTTTTATACCAGAAGGGGTAGGCAGATGTGCCAGGACACTCACATTTCGCCTGGTATGTTCAATCCCACGATGTGATTGGGTAGTAGTACAACTATCGTAGTACAACTATGTCACAGAGACAACCAAAAAAAAAGAAAAAAAAAACTTCTTAAAATTCACGCTTGACGTCAAACTAACATATTAAGGAGCGATCTAAGGTCGCTAGAACTTTCTCTTAATCTCCGTCGAAAATCCCTAGTGACGTTGACCCACATTACTTAATCACCTACAGATACGAATATGGGACGAATATCGAGCTCCCAGCCGGGTTAGGACGAAATTAGTACTCCAGCGTGATCTAGATAAAAGAACTAGGTTTTTAGACTGAGTCTTTAATATCTACAGGAGGTAATAAAGTCAAATCGGGGTTTTGTGTGTGGTATAAAAGGAATCCAGGTGGTTAAGGGATTAAGATATGTAAGTGAATGTTGGATTGTGTCTCTGTCAAAGAAGATATTATCGGAAATTTTAGACTTGATGAAGCAATATAAAGATACCTCTGTTCAGAGGCCAAATATGTGGAATAAAATACTTTTTTAACACCGCATTACACTGTTTTAAAAAGCAAGCTTTACTATGCGTCAGTTCATTTTAATTCGATTTTTAACGCAATTAATCCGAAAATTAATCGTTAATTGAAAAGCAACCAACCTCCATAATGTAGTGGACTGCTGGGCGTTAGTTGTTGAGACAATTTTTGCCATCATATTTGTGAAATATTTTACACTGGCAGTCTGGCCCGGCTTCGCCCGGGTGGAAATAGTTTTTGAGTCCAGTCCACATCAAAAATATATAAATAAATTTAAACTCAATGTGGCCACCGTCGACTATATTGTTTCCCCGCCCGGCCCATTAAATTTCGTTGTATCTTGTCTCATTCTATCCCATGACGAATAGAATACGTATATTTTAATTCCTGAATTATCCCAAAGGAACTCTACATTTTTCCAGATTAAAAGTAGACTTTGTGTTAATCCAGGGTGTCAGCTGTCGCTATACCAAATTTAATCAAAATTGATCGAGCCGTTTTAGCGTAAAAGATGAACAAACATTCATCCACAGCATCCATTTTCACAAACTTTCGCGTTTATAATATTAGTAGGATTATATAAAAACTTTTAAGCGTGTATTGATAGTCAATCAAAACGCATTATAACGGTGAAGAAAAACATCGTGAGGAAACCTGCATACCATAGCAATTTGTAAGAATTTATATGGTAAAGTCCGCCAACCCGCACTAGGCTAGCGTGGTGGACTATGCCTAACCACTCAATCGTACTCTCGATGGTAGAGGAGGTCCGTACCCTGCAATGAGACCTATATGGGCTTATACAGTATACATTAAAGTAAAACCTTTTACTTTTAAGGAAGTGTAAGTAAGTTCACACAGTCTTTTAACCAAGACGATAGCCGGTTTCCGATCGCGCTATCATTCATATCCTTTGTTTTAATCGTTGCGATCTACCGGCATATGTCGGATGCCGTGTGCTGACGTGGCGTCGGCTGGTGAAACTTTTTGTTCACGTCCCATTTTGTTGAGTAATAAGTTTCGTTGCGAGGACGTGATAAAATCGCCGCTGTGTAAGATATAGTGTTTGTCCTGCAGGATGAACCTTGGTTGCGTAATACTTGTGTAACTGAGTTTCATGCTAGTTTAATGTTAGTATTAATATGTTATACTACCTCGGTGTAATTGTGCTATGGTATGATTGCAAAGCTGAGGTCTAGGGTTCGAATCCTGGGTTGAGCGAAGTTAGTATTTGAAGTTTTCGATTTATTAACAGCTCGAAGTTAAGAATTTGTGCCTGATATGGCGATAAGCGGTATCACATCGTGTGTGTCAGTGTCGTTGGGATTTCTGTCATTGCTTTAATAGATTGACAGGCTTATTCCTAGACAGTTATAACTCATTTACTTTTCGAATGTTTTGGATTCTTCGTTCAAACTGAAATCAAAAGTCGTTCGATATTCGACCGCTCATGAACTGTAGCAAAACCAAACAGCACCATGAATATCAGAGCATACCTGAGGCATAAGACGTCAAGTCTCAATATGTCCAGTAGTTACTTTGGTTACAATGTCTTTCGAACCCGAACACAAAAGTGCATTTACACTGCTGAATGGTGGAAGAAATTGACATATGTACAGTATATAGTGACGAGATTTTAACAATAATATTTCACTACTAAATATACTGAAAAGTTAATCACTTAACACGCTTGTTTTCTCTCAAATAACGCAGTTAAATCACGGTCTGCAAGCCAAATGCGTTTGCTTTTCCATACACACGTTACGCAGAACTTTTTAGCAACAATAAACCGATATCGGGATGGAAACGGCGCACATTTTATTGGCGATCGCTGCCTATATTGAATTTAAAGCACATTCTGCACGATAATGTAGGTTGAAAAAATTCAGCGCGATTGCTTTTGAAGGCTCTTTGGATCGGTATTTGCGTTGTACTAAACTGGGTTTAATGTCTTCGTTGAATTTTTAAGTATTTAAAATATGCTTGAATATTTTGTTGATATATTTTATGTTTTTTAGTTGCTTTTTTGTGAGAATATTGAGGCTTATAATTTTATATACAGCGGGTCTAAAGTAAATTGCGCAATGAAATACACTTCGTGGAGATTTATTTATCGCACAACTTAGAAATCGAACTCGGAGCCTTTGTCCACTTTTACGTATTTTATATTGGCATGACAAAGAGGCTCAAATGTCAAATTTATTTGGTAATAGCCATGATTATAACCACCAACCATATAGATGCTTTTTAATAAATACTTTTATTTTCGGATCGAAGGACAATGCAGCCAGAGTAACTACTGGACATATTGAGACTTAACATCTTATGTGGATGGTGAGTGCAGTGGAATGCCAAGCATTTCCTTGTAAATCAAGGTGTTGTTTGGTTTTGCTACTGTTTACGAGCGGTCGTATCGCTTACCATCAGGCGAACGGCATACTTGTCTCGCCATTCAATGAAATAAAAAAAGATACATTAATCACCGCATCTACGCAATCCAAAAACGAAAGCCGTGTCCGAATGAATTTAATTTTTCACAAGGGCCACATGTGTGAAAAGTGAACCGTCACAATTTACTGAAATGGAAATTCGGACACCAAGTTGTGCCGGACAAAAATGGCCGCATGAAATATTGGTGTAATCAGACGTGGGGGCGACCACGGCGCGGCACGCTCGCTTCCTCTGTTTATTTATATTCAGTTTAATAGCCGTGGAGGAGTCAATAAAGACTTTTTATTAATTTTTCCGGGGACTGGTGGTAGGTCTCTTATATACGTACGCGTAGACAATATTCCATAGATTTTATTTTAAGATGCTATGTCATTCCTCACGATGTTTTCCTACACTGTTCAATTAGGTACTGCATGAACTAAGACTTAGTATTTTCGAGCAATTAAAATGAGACAGGTGTTGGTTAGTTGCATTGTATCTAAAGTCATTAATACTACCACCAGGCTTCGTTCAGAATAGCAGTCTTGATATACCCTGTATAGGATGCATAGATTAGTATTATTTACAGAGATAGATGCGCAACTCAACTTTTTTTAAATTTTTCGTCATGATTTCGCCACCAGAGGGCGCACTATGCAAATGCGCGAAATTTTAAATTTGTTATTTCAATATTTCATTTGTATCTTTCATTTTTTATATTGTAACCAATATCAAGTTGACATTGGTTAAATTACATAAATTTATAATATCAACATACAAAAGATATTTCTTGTTTTAGTGGCACATTACATCCATTTAACAATTCAATTTTACTACTTACAAGATAATTTCTCATTCTCACCAGAGCGTGGCGCTAGGATCGAAATAACCGTTTTCAATATTTTTCACGTACGAAGGCGCACCCCCATGATAGGATGTTTCTCTTTATTTTTAAGTTTCGTTATGCTTCTTTATCCGGGGAAAAACGTCCTCAAGTTTCCCATATGCCTCGAGGGACCTCCCTCTGTGCTACCTAGCTGAAAACTTTGGGATCTACTGACTGCCCTCAAGCTCGGCGCAGGGGCACTCTATCTTAACCGTACAGATGGTAGTAGACTAAGAAGTTCATACTGATGCCATCATACCAATTAGAGTCCGTTGTTGGACAACATACTGGTGGTAGGTCTCCCATATGTGAGAGGCCATCTGGGTGGGTACCACCGCAGTGTCTATTTCTCCCGTCAAACAGCAGTGTAAACGCACTGTTGTGTGTCGGGTTGAACATACTGATGCCATCATACCAATTAGAGTCCGTTGTTGGACAACATACTGGTGGTAGGTCTCCCATATGTGAGAGGCCATCTGGGTGGGTACCACCGCAGTGTCTATTTCTCCCGTCAAACAGCAGTGTAAACGCACTGTTGTGTTTCGGGTTGAAGGGCATTGTAGCCAGAGTAACTACTGGACACATTGAGACTTAACATCTTATGTCTCAGGATGGCGAGCGCAGTGGAATGCCCAGCATTGCTTTGTAATTCAAGGTGTTGTTTGGTTTTGCTACTGTTCATGAGCGGCCGTATCGCTTACCATCAGGCGAACGGCATGCTCGTCTCGCCATTCATAGCAATAAAAAAAAAACATACACTGGGTAGGGAATATTATGCTTAATAAAGCAAGTAAGTAGTGTGAAGAGGCTTCTTAGCAGGTCGGCAATTCTGTATCGAATGGCATGGGACTACCGACCGGTTCCAACCATTCGGTACACTGCCTGGACGTCATTTGCGCTTATCATCAGGTGCAGTGCCGGCACAGTATAAAAATAATTGTTGTTAGTATAATATTTAAATCTTTACTGCGGTTTCTCATCTGGTTTGGATGCTCCAATAAATTTACAAATCTAGGGCTGACCGAAATCTATACAAAAAAGGAAATCATCGATAGTGGCCTAAGATTATTAATTCCTCTATGTGCCTACATAAATTCCATTTAGGTTAATCCCTTTGGCCAGTCTGAACTAGATTGGGTTAATTTATTAGGTATTACATTTGTGGACGTTTCAGGATTATGGGACAGAAATGTCCTTCACTTTATATGGGATTAAAGGAACATATTGCAATTACCTGCTTTAATTTGTTTTTATTTATTGACTACTTCGATGGCACAGGTGTACTACGGTACGATTACAACGCTGGGGTCTTCGGTTCGAATCCCAGGTGCCGAAAAATTATACTGGATTTTTTCATTTATTTTGAAATGTGGGTGTCCTGGTAGTATTTCTGCCGACCCCTGCTGGGAAAAAGGCGTGAGTTTATGTATTTATGTTGAATTATCGAGACAAAGATACATACCACCCATATTCGTGTCATTTCACGAGCTTTGATAAGCTGCAGTTAGGCTCAAATTACTTACTATAATTTCTTACTTCAAAATTAAATTAAAGATAAATAAAAGAAAAAAGAAAATATGCTATCTAGCAAATTGTTTTATAGCTTAACAATGCGGTAAAGATAACGGTAAATGAATGTCTTGGTTCACTTGGAGTCGAGGTAGCTGCGATAATGGAAGCTAATGGCTTTTTTTTATCGTTTATGCTTAAAATAATTCGCACAGCTGAACATAGCTCTTTTATTTCTATACTAATATATAAAGTTGAAGAGTTTGTTTGTTTGTCACCTCTAATCCCAGATACTACTGGTTCGAATTGAAAAATATTTTTTGTATTGGATAGGTATATATCATCACGCTAGTTAGTGTTGCTAGTTGTGTATTTTTTATTAAGTTGCTAATGGGTGAATCGTATTTTGTAATGCATATATATTTCTAAGTATATGTACATATTAGCTGTTAGTTTCCTAAAAATATAAAATAAAATACATTCCATCCTTCTGTCAGCGCTTTCTAGTTTGTTTTGTCATTAGGTCCTTTCATCGTCCTAGGTTTTGGATGCATTCTAAAATTAGCATATTCTGAATGCATTCGAGTACAAAACTCTAACAAATGGCTCTTTATATAAATAATATCAAAGAAAGTGACATAAAAACATGTCTACTATTTGTGTTTAATTTTCTCTCTTTCGTGGCATTTAAATAAACTCATGCCTTTTTCCCAGAAGGGGTAGGCAGAGGTGTAACAGAGACAACCACGTTTCGTCTTGTATTTCCAACCCACAAAGTGATGGGGGCGAGCCTATCGCCATATTGGGCACAAATTTCTCGGACTGATGATGAATAAAAAATTCCAATATCACTTTGCCCGACCCGGAATTCGAACCCGAGACCACAGTTTTGCAATCATACCGTGGTACAACAGAGCCACGTAGGCAGAGGCGTGGTATTTAACAATATAAATAGTTTCTAAAATATCGTAACTTTTGTAGTATACTTTGCAAAGTATATTTATCATCATCCCTATTAGTCAGGGTAAAATTCTTTGTTAAGCATTTCTAATTAAATTATAATCCCTCAATTAGGTTGATGTCGAAATGTATCGGTAATTGGGTTATGTTAAATTTGTTTTTGTAATTTATGGCGAGAATATTAATTTAAAAACGTGAGAATCTCGGCATGGTGATGGGCAATTAAATGTGGATTAAATAAGCGGTAAAAATCCTGTTTCTGATAATTTTATTTTTATAAAACAAATAAAATATGAAAATAAAAAGTACACATATTTTATGCCAAAAATATAATCCGAGCTATTTTCGATTTATCGAGTTTCTATTGGGTAAGTAATAATAATAATAATAATAACACCCAACAGTCACATACATAGTCCTGACCCCACACTAAGATCGAGTCTTGTATCGCGGGTATCAGGAACTACGAGAGACTTTTCGGTCTCACAAACACCCAGACCCGGAAGAAATATTTGTGGGCCGCACAAACATTTCTCTCGGTGCGGGGATCGAACCCGCGGCCTCTCGTTTCACAGGCGGCGTCTAACCAACTGCGCCACGGAAGTAGTCCAACTTGTTTTGCCCAAAAACTTAATACAAAGAAATTGGACCGTTTTTTTATTTTTCTGATCTCGAATCGTGACATCGAATAGTTTATATCTTCTTTTAAAACTGGGCTATTGAATGCAAATAAGCCTTTGAAATCTGCTTCATATTTCCAGAAATTAGCTCTGTCACACAAAAAACATTTTCATTTTATTCAACTATTATGGGTATTTTTAAAAACTTTTGTTATACCTGATATGCGAATGATACCGACTCTCCTGGAAATACACCAACAAAAAACCAATTGGAATCCAATAAAAATCGCTTTTGAAAAAAAAACCTCAAATGAATTTTTAGTTTCATTTTTTAAAATCTACTGTGTATAAAACGAAATATTTGAATAGTAACTGTATTTGAAATAAACAATGTAGCGTTGAATTAATTATTAATAGGGAAACATGTAAGGTTCGGTCACAAAGTTGAGGTCTGAGTTCGAATCTCAGGTTGGGCAAAGTAATATTGGATTTTTCCATACATTATCAGCGTGGAGTTAGAAATTTATCCTCGATATGGCGGTAGGCTCCTTATCACATCGTTGGACGGAACATGCTTACTGCAACACGAAAGCTATCAACGTCACGAAAGTTATGAATATACCTGGTGTATCGATGGTGGTAGGTCTCTACTGGTGGTAGGTCTCTCATATGTGAGAGGCCATCTGGGTGGGTACCACCGCAGTGTCTATTTCTCCCGTCAAACAGCAGTGTAAACGCACTGTTGTGTTTCGGGTTGAAGGGTTTTGTAGCCAGAATAACTACTGGACATATTGAGACTTAACATCTTATGTCTCAGGATGGCGAGCGCAGTGGAATGCCAAGCATTGCTTTATAATTCAAGGTGTTGTTTGGTTTTGCTACTGTTCATGAGCGGTCGTATCGCTTACCATCAGGCGAACGGCTTGCTCGTCTCGCCATTCATAGCAATAAAAAAAAAAAAAAAACCTATACAAGTAACTGTAGCTTCGTTTTAAAACATATTATGCGTACATACATTATCGGATCGATAGAATGCAGTAGAAATTGCCGTGACACAGTTATTAGCTGTTGTGTACTTTGCACGGAGTGGCAGTTTTCCCACTCGTGCTGCTATTGAATTTTAATCATTCTGCCGGTAATACGCGGTCGATATCTGTGACGGCTTACGTGTTTCATATAATTGCATTTAATTTTAAAATATATTTTTTATTTTATTTTATTTATAATTCTTTATTGTACACAAACAAATGTTAAAATAATTATATAACTAAGGGACTTATGTTAAGTACGTACAAACGGTGGCCTTATCGCTAACGGCGATCTCTTCCAGATAATCTTTGGATGGATTGGAATGAATAGGAGAAGGGAAATCGAAGATAGTCATTAAAAAGGAAAGGAAGAAAATCATGTACAACTAAAAGCTATATAAATAGGCAATATATATATATATATATATATATATTTAAATCACAATACTTATCTTGCGTCCTTTCATTTCGCATTATTGTAACGTCCACTACTTTCAGTTAATTTTTATAAACAATGACTGCGAATATTGGTCCATAATATAATTTCAAAAATGATGTGCAACTTATTTTTTTAAATATTTACCATATGTTGATATACAAATATTCGTATATTGCCAGACGGAGGGAAACCCATAAGGATTCCTATCCATAATACAACTCATCAGAACTCCTATGATATACATGACTTTATAATTCATTCTACTGCTTATTGCAATTCCTTTGCCAAATGCGACGTTGCCGTTCTTATAACATATTCAGGTATAGAATATTTTACTTAAATTTGTTATTCTTAGTTATATACTAGCGGCCTTGCCCAGCTTCGCCTGGTGCAAATACAGATTCCAGTCCATTTTTTTTTTCATATTTTATACACCGTATATTTTATTCTATCCCCTCTCGCCAGATTTAAATCATTATTTTGCTACGGAGATATTATAACACTGTTACTACTCCGACGAAATTCATTGAAATCAATTAATAGATATGATAGCTGACCCGGCCACGCTTCACTATGGCTTAATTATTATATGATTAATATTATATTCAATTATTTAGTATAGCAAAAGAGCCCGACCCACCTTTTCCTGGATGCAGATCAGAGGCGGCTCATCCGAAAGAGCGCTGGTGCAGTGCACTCCCACGAAAATTACATACTTAGCTAATTTAGTAATTTATATATATTAAAATACATAAGATCCTTACATTACATTCTATATATTTTACTATGCCTATAAAAATAAAATGCCTATATAGGTACATGTAACGTCAATTTGTAACGTGTGGAGCGCCAGCGATTGCGCTCCTATGAAACGAAGTTTAGTACGACTCTTAGTACTGTATTCAATGAGTGCGAAAGAGAGCATCGATTCGGGCTGACGCGTGAAACAAAAGATATCGTATGAGAAATAAGCGTAATCTGGAGCGCCGCTCACGCGTATGCGAAATACTACTCGTATGGCGCAAGACCGTCTAATGCATTATCACTACATTTTTTTAAATAGATAGAGTGATTTAATAGGAAGGTTTACATGTATAATAACATCCATTAAATAGTGAACAAATATTGTTATTTTTGAGGTTTCTAATGTGATGTCGTTAACTATCAATTTTTTTCCGCTTACATTGCAAACGCAGGCTGAACCCTACGAGATTTATCAAAATAATAAACTAATAATTTGTACACATTGAAAAGGTCTACAGAAAACTCCGCGATGGTATATGTCTATCTCTTCTGGATATACCACAATAACATTTTTTTGTCATTTACTTTTTACGACAAATAATGGCTAATTTTCGAAGCGATTTTAACCAATACAGCATTAATCCTTATCCAATTAAATAGCTTAAATACATTGTTGATTTAATATAGATCTATATGGTCCTTTACAGCACAAGATTTAAATTAATATTTTCGAAGATATTACAGATTTAAAATTGCGGGACGTAGCGCTTGCGGCGGTTTTTGACCGGCCGGGCCGGCGCGGCGCGGCGGCAGCGTGCCTATATAGGAAGGTTTATATGTATAATAATAATACGTACATATTACTATACAGAAATCTATTTGTACCCGGGCCGCTAGTGTTTGATAAGCATAGAAAAACGCTTAATTAATTCCATTTCTGATTTTCACAAGAAAGTAATAGATATCTTCGCACGCCAAAAAGACTGGCGAATGGATTTTGTATACAAATAAAATAAATAGTAAGCTCTAGTTTTCATTTATGTTTTTGTGAACCCCCATCAAAAAATTTCACGAGCCGCCTCTGATGCAGATATTTTTTTATGTTACTTCACACCAAATACATGTTATTTTTCGTATGAGCTCTTGTATACCTAAACATGACGTAGCTATCCTACTATCCTGCTCAATTCGGTCTCATCCCGTCTATTCAGTCACTTCCCGATACGTCCCGTCCTTTCTCTTCATTATCCATCCCATCTTATACCGTGCATTTACATTTCGTGCTATCAAATCTGTCAGCTAACCCAGTCCTCTCCCGTACCTCTCCCTCTATTATATCCCGATTCTCTATATCCAAATAGTGTTTCTTATAAATTTTTGACATTAAACACTTTAGCGAATTTGATTATCCATGCAATATTCCATCCCTTATTTCACCCTCACTATGCTGTTTGTCCATAAATATTACGCCATTACTTTTTGTTAGTAATAAATTAATTTTCATAGAAATAACTTTAGTGGTTTCGATCTTCTTCGACATAGCATTTAAAAATGTATAATATAAAATAAAATGTATAATAATACAAAGCCACTGTAAAAATTCGTAATAAAAGAAACATAATAACACATACACACACACACACACACACATACATACACTATTAGTCTTTCCATGAGTCTTTCTCACACTGACACCCACAATAAATTTATATTTAACTGGTTCCTCAAAACACAGGCAACGCCTTATTTGAGAATCCCTGTAATATTCTCCATATTATGTAAAATTGTTATTTTATTACAGATTTTTCATTTTCAAGTTAATATTATATATAACAATATTCTATCTTGAAAAGAAGTAAATGTTCTTAGGTGTGAATTTTATTTATATAATAATTGTCCTCTATTTGTTTAGCTTCATAATATATTTTCTTTTGGTTACACAAAATTAATTTCTGAACGCATGCATGAATATTTGACAACCATTTTAAATGTCCATCACTTTTTATTAATGTCATTAATTTATATCTTTAAAAATCTAAAATACGCCATTAATCGAATATTTTGGATATATGTTGTCGATTCGAAACCTTCATTTAAATACGTTATTTCATTTGAGGGAAGAGTTTACCGTATCGACGGGATGAACATTAATGTTTGACAGTTACGAACTCATGAATATTTTGTATGAAAAAATGTTAATAAGCTAATAGAAACTCGGGAAACCGGGAACGTGATAAAAAGTATCCTATGTCCTTCTCCTGGTTCTAAGCTACCTCCCCACCAATTTTCAGCCAAGTCAGTTCAGCTGTTCTTGAGTTATAAGTGGAGTAACTAACACGACTTTCTTTTATATATATAGATTTTCTTTCTTAGCCTAAGTTTTTACATGTTTAACAAAAAAAAAATACTGGTGGTAGGTTGCTCATATGTGAGAGGCTCCCTGTGTAGGTACCAACGCAATGTCTATTTTTCCCGCTAAACAGCAGTGCAAATGCACTGTTGTGTTTCGGTTAGAAGGGCATTGTATTGTAGCCAAAGTAACTACTGGATATATTGAGACTTAACATCTTAAAATAATACCTGATTTCTCACTTCGAGGATGTGAAGTTTCGTGGCTTTCCGAAAAGTCCGACCCCCTCATCAAGTTAAAGGATTGCCTCGCCACGTACACGGTAGTCTCTTTATAACTCGCAATATAAAAATATTGATGTTAATAAAACAAATATTGAGATCAAATTAATCGTTTATTTAACATAATTATTTTACCAATTCTTCATTCAGTGAGGTAGATACTTACGATTATTTATAAAGATTTAAGGAACTTAATTAACTCAATTTGGTATTCGAAATGACAAAGGTAGTCATTTAAAGCTTAAATATAATTACACACTATGTCACACAAAGTGTTTCTTATGCACTATAAATGTATATTCATGGTTATATGGACGTCAAATATCGTTCAGTATAAAATGAATCGATAATCTGACGTCCACATCTGCATGAATAATTAATTCAAAAATATGGACGTCAAATATCTTTCAGTCGGAAAGTTTTGAGATGTTCAGAGTCTACATTATATGAATGTATTTCAAATAATATTACTAATAAGTACAGTAAGAAAAGACTCCAAAATTAACGACGCAAGAACAATATACGCCCGTATTTAAAAAAAACCAGTGTATCTATGTTTTCATAATACGGATGCCAGATTACCCTTGAATATTCACACTAAGTGTTATTTGACGTCCATATTTTCGATTTCAGAAAGGTATCGAAGATACGGACGTCTATTAATACTGAGTGTAAATATTTAAGTGTAATTGGCGTCCGTATATGGGAAATGCCCAACGGAAGTAATATTTCCCTTCAAAATCCACGAAATGTAAAATAATCAACTTAAAAGTTTTACTTAAGTACCAAAGTTACAAAATATAACGAATAAAAATTGGATAAAATAAAAAATAGGCGTATAGTTCTTATATACACACATGTCACAATTCGGATGTCAAATAACAAGCGATATACATATTTTTAGTAATATAGCGTCCATATTCAAAACAAACAATTATATTTCAACAAAAAACAAAAAAAATAAAACTTCACAAAATTAAAACAAAGATAGCCTCTTACAAACAGAACTTAAGTCAGTAGATAGTAATGCTGTATAGATTAGGTACAATAGTAGCACTCATCTTCAGGATTGTGATCATAAATAGTAAACTCGCAGTACGGGCACCAAAACTCAACACGATTAAGTAAATAAACTATATTTTCGGCATGATTCATGTCAGCAACAATATGCCACGGTCTATTGTAGAAATCAACAAACCAATTGCAATTCACGCAGTAAACTCTTATATTGAAATGAGTATCTTTCCATGGCCATGATAGATTGTAGGTCAGAAGATGATAAAAAAATCTTCTATTTAAAAACCTGTCAATATTCACAATTGACTCCATGTTCTTTCACTTAATTTGTAGGTAATTTATACACAGACGGAACGATTATTAACGTTTGCTTACGAAATAATAACTATGCTCATTTAGACAGTTGTGCACCTAACGTAAATTGTAAAATATCGTGCAATATGATATAAACAGACAATCTGACGTCCACATCTACATCAATAATTAATTCAAAAATATGGAAGTCAAATATATTTCAGTAGGAAAGTTTTAACATGTACGAAGTCTATATTATGTGGAGGTATATTATTATATACGAAAACAAGTTCAATGAATAGCACTAAGTACAACATAAACCGCCTTTAATAATACGGTCGCCAGATTACGCTGAAATATTCACACTAAATTTTATTTCACGTCCATATCCTTAATCCAATGTTTTTGTTGATTATTGCGTTTTCTTTACAAAGTATAGTCAGCAGCAAAATACATATAGATGTATGATCTAATATTATAAAGCTGCAGAGATTGTTTGTTTGTTTGTTTGTTTGAACGCGCTAATCTCTGGAACTACTGGTCCGATTTGAATGATTCTTTCAGTGTTGGGTAGTCCATTTATCGAGGAAGGCTATAGGCTATATATCTTCACGCTATAAATAAATAAATAAATAACACCCAACAGTTACATACATAGTCCTGACCCCACACTAAGATCGAGTCTTGTGTTGTGGGTATCAGGAACTACGAGAGACTTTTCGGTCTCACAAACACCCAGACCCGGAAGAAATATTTGTGGGCCGCACAAACATTTCTTTCGGTGCGGGGATTGAACCCGCGGCCTCTCGTTTCACAGGAGGCGTTTAACCAACTGCGCCACGGAGGCTGTCAGGCTATGACCTATAGGAGGAAAGCAGTAGTGTTATTCTAGCAAATACGAGGAAATTTTGTTCGTTTTTCGTGGTCCGATTGGTCGATATTCTAAACTGATAGTCAGAATTAAACATTTTGACTGCCATTTTAAAACGTGTATGCCCGGGCGGAGCCGGGCCCGACCGCTAGTCCACATATAAAACGCTCTTGTCTCGGTATTGCACTTGATGTAATCTGGTATCTGTACTATAAAAACACACCAAGTGCAACCACCAGACAAGAGTGCTCTGAAGGTAACATTTTTGATGTTATGTTATTGACTATACTTAGTAACGAAAATGGAAATAATCAACACAAAAATAGTAAGAATTGCCCTAAACGTTCATATTTTCGGGTAATCTTTCGTCGATGTATACATTGAATACGAGGACAGGGGCCCTACTATATTTATCCGAAACAAAGTTCGAAACTTCGGACGATCCAAGTTTTTTATAGGATACGACTTTATCTACTCTGTAAAAGTTCGAATTGGTATAACGTACATCGTAACCGTCTTTGATTACGACCATCCTTGCACTTCGACTACGTTCACTTGTCATTTTGTCAAAAGAGGCGGACGTCACTTGTCAAATCAAATGAATTCGCGCGAAACCGAGCTCCCTCACAACGCAACGCCCGTAAAAACAACGTGCTATAGCGAATTACTTTAATTTGATTTATCCAAAACATAAAGAAGGCGCACGGAACGGCAACGTCGCATTTCCAAAATTTGTGCGGAAGTCAAAAACGGCCATCAATGAAAGTATTCACAAACTGCCAACAGCGCTATACATTTTGTAACGCAAATCAATGGAACTACGAAAATATGCAGTTTAACAAGACTGGAAGAAAAATGACGTCCAATTTCTATTTTATATTTTGATATTTCTGGTATCAGTGGGACGATTCGCGAGCATTGCAATAGGTCTCCTATTTAACGTCCGTATATGGACGTCGTAAGCAGGTGGACGCCACATTAGATGCAAAAATTGCTATAGTGGACGTACAATAGGTTGCAGGATGTATATATATATATATATATATATATATAATATAGTATATATATAATATAGTATATATATATATAAATAATATAGTAGGTTATTAATGATTTTTCTATAATATTTTATATTATTCATTCTCTAAAACCATGCTATAGACACAAGCAGGACAAAAGGAATTATTCGGTCAAGAAAGGTATCCTAGACTTTAGGACTTGAATTGATGATAAATGATAGATCTAGTCTTTGGAATAAATTATTTATTTTTGATCGATATTTATGTATATCGCATCAAGTACACATACAGCGGTCTACAATTGATTAATTGATATTTATAACTTGCTGAAAGTAGGTGTAGTAAATGAACCTTAGCTATAGCTGTCTTAAATTTACAAAAAAACAAGATTAACAAAATAAAATTTCATATTTAAATGAATCCTTCCTCTTCAACTACGCCATCCGGAAATTCAAGCCAGAAGGAACGGAAAAGTAATACCCAAGCTAAGTGCAAACACCAAGGTATTCGAGTCGGGCAGGGTTGCCTAAGTTAATTAATTGCAATGAGTTCTTATCTCCGGGGCCGAGTGAGTTACGTCGGAGCTTCTCAGGTGCTACATATAATTAATTCGAGCTTTTACTTTTTATTTCTTCAAGTAGAATTTACTTATACACGGTATATAGACTGCTACCGAAAACGAATCCGGGTGGTAGTTGTAGTGACTTCAGACACAAAGCAACAAAACATTTTGCAAAATAACGACAAACTCTTTTTATATTTTTTTCCTATCGGCATATTTGTGTGGTAAATATATACTTCTTTCTAAAATAAAAGTGTACACTCTTTTTAATTTTTAAAGACGCTATGGTAGTCCAGGTTGTAAAGTATTACTCTATGAAAAACTATGTATTTACTACCCAAAAAATATATTATTAAAAATATATTGTCGCTTTTCTTTGCGAAATCAGCTATAGGGATAGGTTCAATATAGGTGTTCAATGTTCAATAATAAAGGGATATAGGTTAGCGAGTAATTACGATGAGTTTCTATTAATACGATGGTCGCTATTCAGATGAATACGAAATGCTACCACCAACAATTTGCCTCAGACACGATTTCTCATCCATACGGGTATTTTAAATTCGGAACCGTCGAAAAATCTAATAGCCGCACCGCTCGATATAACGTGAAAAATCTCGATATTTACTCGCACCCTCCGAAATTTTTCCAATTGTCTGTTCCATATATTCGTATCAAGTTTTTATTTCCTGTACTGTTTGTCCAAATGTTTGGCATACCCATTCGAGCGCCGTTTGGAATAGGAAATCATTTTTGAGATCGCTTCTGAAGCAATGTTTAATTGCTTTATTACTCGTGTGGGAGTTTGAACACGTGACAGTTTTATTTAGATACGTAATATGTACCGAAATAGATCAAATAATGGGTTAACATTGTTATTTCCAGTTATTACAGAATCTGTATCAGCCCATATACGTCCCACTGCAGGGCACGGGCCTACTCTACAATCGAGAGAACGATTGAGAGTGGTTAGGCTATATAGTCCACCACGCCGGCCTAGTGTTGGCGGCTGTTACAGAATATTACTGCATTTTTGTAACGTTGCAACAAGTTGAAGCGGCTATCAAGGGAGGCCTATTTTCAGCAGCGGACTTTCTTTAGCTCAATAAATAGATAGATAAAGCAGGAGAGAGAGAGAGAGAGAAATGTTATTGATACATTAACCAAGGAAGCAAACGCCTTCGCTTAGTTAGTTATACTATGCTTAGTATAACAAGTACCTATATCTTTTATAAGCAAGATGTATCGTAAGAATATGGCGCATTTGTATAGCAAAATTTATG
This sequence comes from Hyles lineata, assembly GCA_030180105.1. Classification (NCBI taxonomy): domain Eukaryota; kingdom Metazoa; phylum Arthropoda; class Insecta; order Lepidoptera; family Sphingidae; genus Hyles; species Hyles lineata. The sequence goes on from JARJEE010000016.1 coordinate 10,199,546, forward strand.
TTGTATTCCATTTGGAAATTAACTCTGACACATTTCATAGCGCATGCATTCTTTAATATAATAACATAAATTAAATGCAAAATTAATTGCAAATTGTTTGCAGAAGCTCTTTCGCATGAATATCAAAGAGTAGACAATTCATTACTCTGCTATTAATATTTAAATAAGTCATAATTATTAAAATGCGACGTCTAGACGCTTGGCAGCGGGCCCACCAAACTGCATTGCTGTCGTGTCTGTAAATTGTGTTCAAGACGCGCCTAAAGCCTTTGTTATTAATTAATTTAATACTAAGATTTTATATTTCATTTCGTTTTGTTAATTGGGACAGACTTGTGTTTAACCATTGAGATAATATACTAGAGGGGACACTGCAAACAAAATATTTGTAACGAAATGAACGGTACATTATATTTCTGTCTCTGTCACGCCTACGAAATATAATATCTTCCCTCTCGCTTCACTGTGTACCCTTGTGCACGCGCCATACGCATGGATTTTGTTCCCAATGTCCGCTCTAGTATAATACCTCAATGTGTTTAACACTACTGGTATGAAAGAAAGTTGTTGCATTTTATGTTCGCAGGTGCTTTTTATAGCAATGAATGGCCGGACGACCATTCCATTTGCCTGATTGTTAGCGATACTGCCGCTCATGGACGGTAGTAAAACGTAACAACACCTTGCTAAAGCAATGCTTGGCATTCCACTGCACTCGCCATACTGAGACATAAGCTGTTAAGTCTCAATATGTCCACTAGTTACTCAGGCTGTCTTTCAATCCAGAACACAATGGTGAATTTACACTGCTGTTTGGCGGGAGAAATGGACATTGCGGTGGTATATACCCAGGCGGCCTCTCATATATGAGACACTTATCACCAGTAATATACTGACTGCACCTCACTTGTTCGTTACTACACAAGTATAAAGTGCAGGTAGAGTTACAATGATTAACACTGATATATTGGTACTCCAGTAAGATAAGACTGAATCTAAAAGACGACACAAAAATCTAGGTCACTATGATGGTCTCCCCCCATAAGGTTGTACATACGTAAGCTGATGTTAGTATTTAACTCATACATACATAAACTCACGCTTTTTTTCCAGAAGGGATACGCTAGGTGCTACCAAGACAACTACATTTCGCTCAGTGTGTTCAGTACCACGATATGATAGAGGCAAGCCTATCGCTAAATCGGGCACAAATTCCTGACTAATGATGAATGGAAAAATTCAATGTAATTTCGTCCGGGATTCAATTGAGCCACCGAGGCAGTCATATTTAATTAATTAGTTTTTGAAACCGAAAACTCAGACAAAATGGATTAAAACGCTACTATGATTATGTCACATATTCAGCTAGCGTCTTGCATAAAATAAACCGATAAAACTCGTCAACATTAAGTATAAATGTAACATTGATACAAGGAACTATTCTACCCCGATAAACTAAAGCCATGCTAAGCTAATTTATCAAAATCCGATTCATTCGCGTTGACGTGAGTTGATTTTGAATGGCGCGCATCATCGGTAAACGCCATGATCGGAATTTAGATTGAAAGCATTACGGAAATGATGATCGTGAAATGAAAATCTAAATTGGCCATTTACGGATATGCGTGTCGTAGAATGTGGGTATTCTAAATCATGGTCGATGCGAGTGGCGGGTTGATGGGACGGGATATCCGATATCGTGTTATGTATGCATTTATGTACTTATATAGTACGTTATTGTGTTGAGTCTCTTGATTGTAAACTGATAGCTCTAATCATCGTGTTGAGCTTCATATACGATATACTTAATCATGTTGAAAACGTTACTGAAAATTGGTGGAACTAAATAAGTTTTACTCAGGCTTGAATGGTATTAGTTTTTAAGTCAATGACACATAATTTTCATGCTGCTAAGAATGGTCTTCCTCTTCGCATAAGAGACAGACAGCTAAGCATCCGAAAACAAGAAAAAAATCAATATCAGACACAAAAAATAAACAACATTGAACGCCCATCTGCTCGGAGCGATAAACTTGCGAACAAACCCTTTGGCTTGTTAGTATGTACTATATCAAAATTGTTGAAAACTACGAATAATAGCCTGACTGAGATTCGTCCGGGGTTTTTTGGAGCGAAGCCAAAATTTGAACTGAAGTTTTCAGCGCTTTTCTGCAAGCTTAGCCTGGGGTTACTGGTCATTATCGCCCCCTTAATGTACCCCAGCCTACTCAGTTATTTGTATTTTACGAAGCCTCTTGGGTGTTTCCATTCTATGTTAAAGTATGATGTAGTTGGCTTGAATTTTATTTGGAGCTTCGTTCTTGCCAGTTTAAATGTAACTGAATGAAGCTTTTTTGGATATCTATTTTTGTAGAAGATTAATACGTTAATGTGACCGTGCTGACATCTGTTGGTAAGTACATAAAGTTCTAATTAGAATGTTATACTCGTAGATGAGAAACCTTTTTGATAACCTCTTACCGTATCTTTTTTCATGGAGGTTATACGCTATTTTTTAATATTATTGTTTATTTCTTGCTTTGTTGTTAATATTAAGTTGTTGTTAATTGTAGCAGGTAGTTCATTCCAATATCATTTGCATGTTACATTATTTATATCATGTCTATATTGTTACATGTTATAGCAAAAAAATATTTATTTTAGAATTGGCAACATTTTATAACGTTTTTGATTTCATCGTCCCCTCACATCTTATTTATTTTAAGGCTTCAAAGGTTTACAAAACGAAGAGCGAAATACGTAGCAGTATCTTGCATATATAAAATGTTTTCGTTACTTTGTTGTGCGTCCTTGTTCTTTTATCTCTTAAATAAAAATGGGAGTAAAGCCGAAGTTATTTGAAAAACATGTGTGTATTTTACGTTTTAAATGGATAATAGAATATTCGTTATTTAAATATACCTAATAAAGTGTATTCTGAAAACTATTGCGGACCGCTGTGCCTGTCCTCTAAAGATGTGGGTGAAACAAGCTATAGGCATAATAAAATAGTATTCAATTAGACTAACAAAGTTTTAAGTAGTTTAATTAATGGTGTGTTCTGAAATAAATTGAAGTGCGTGGTGGCCTGTTGGTAAACGGACCAGACGCTGCTGCCAACATGTTCACGGTGGTCACGGGTTCAAATCCCAGGGCACACCTCTGACTTTTCGGACTCATGTGTGTATTGATAGTCAATCACTACGCACTAAAAACGATGAAGGAAAATATCGTGAGGAAACTTGCATACCGTGGCAATTTATAAATTTCTATGGTATGTAAGTCCGCCAACCCGCACTAGGCCAGCGTGGTGGACTATATGGCCTAACCACTCTCAATCATACTCTCGATTGTAGAATAGGCCTGTGCCCTGCAGTGGGACGTATATGGGCTGATACAGATACAGATTAAAGAGTGAAACTCGTCATAATGATCAAAGTGTATTCTGAAAATTATTGCGGACCACTGTTACTGTCCTCTACAAAAAATATGAGTGAAAAAGCTATAGGCATAATAAAATAGTATTCTATTTGACTAACATAGTTATAAGTAGCTTAATTAATTGTGTGTTCTGAAATAAATTATGATCTGATTTGGTAACCATGCATAGGGCCTGAAAATATGTTTAATCAGGCTAGTATCACAATTAAATGGAATATTGAGAAATTGAAGCGTTGCAATCATTGGCATCATAATCACTGAGTGAGTCCTAATTAGTTCATTGTGGAACAAAGGACTCTTTGCCTGCCATGATACCGTGTCTTCGGCTTGTTAAATTCAGTTTCATGCAGAAACCACAGCGTACTATCAACACCAATCGTTATTCTTCATAACAAAAGTTCCTCCTACACAATCTTGCTGTTATATGGTAAGCTAGTTCCGATTGTCAGAGGTTAATATAATATAATAAAAGACATTGGTGGTCATCATTTACCATCAAGTGATTCCGTTGTTTATGTTGGTGGTGGTGATGTATTTCATGTTTTCCATTACTGAGGTCTCGCTCTCTTTAATTCCTCGTCGGTCAAAGTTATATTATATTTTTGTATTCAATAACAGCCCGGAGTCAGAAATTTGAGCCCGGTATGGCGATAAGCTCTAATCACATCGTGGGATGGAACACACAAGGCAAAACGTGGGTGTCCTGGTTGCTACCTCTGCCTACCCCTTCTGGGAAAAAGACGTGAGTTTATGTATGTATGTATAAAAAAATTCTCATACGTTCATACTGATTTCACAAAATATTGTAGTTCCAATTTCCAAATAACAACACTATCAAAAGTATTGACGATAAGCGGGTTATTGGAACCGGTTGTTACGTAATATAAAGGACACTTTGATTTTTGACCGAACAATAATTCTGAAAGCATAGCTTTCTAAAAATCTTTGGAGATTTAGCAGATCAAAGCTATCCTTTGTGTTTTACGATTGTTATTTTGATGGTTGGGGGATATTTTAGAGGTATTGGAATAGGTATAAGCTGTGGGTCTCAAACAATCCGTCTGTTTAAAAGCGGAATATACTCGTGCTAAATCAGAAATGCTGTCACTGCTTATCCATTATCATATGTAGTTATTTTCATGACCCACCTATCCACCACTTTAACAAACATTGGTACCGCGATTGGCCATGTCGATTTTTATCTACATAACGTTACCTAAGCAAGATTTTCCCCCAGAAACACCGCAATATGACGTACTGTCATTAGCAAGCCGGAGGCATGTCGATGTTTCGGCCGACACTCAAGCTAATGGCCCGCCCGAGCATGTCTGGATGCTTTCCCTAATTATTAGGCCGATGTCGTTCATTAACATTTAGTTGTGTGCTTTTCCGATAGGTAAATGGTTTAATTTTAGTATATATATTATATCTAGTTTTACACCTGCTGTGCTTCATTTCTGAACAACTAAGGTAGACTATCAGAGAATGCCTCAAGCATTAAATACGCCTGTATACGTTCAGTATATGAAGCTTTAACTAAATAAATTAAAAATAATAGTCGGGTATGATTTTTGGAAATGATGAAAGAAGAAAGAAGAAAGAAAGAACTATTTTATTCATGACAGCACAGTATACAACACAATGCAGGACAGAACACATAATGGATTAAGGATAATTTAATTCGAACTTAAACAACAAATAACAAGTAATATAACACAACTAATTAGAAAATATATTAAAAACGTGTGTCTGTATAGATGATTTAATAGTCTACATGGTATAAAATTAGTACCATTTGTTGTCAGGGCATACATTATATTTTTAGGCTGCGTGCGTTCACAGTTAATTACTGTTCATATAGACGAAGCAAACACGGTGAGGAGACGTTGTTTTTATGAGTAGCTCAAAATAATTTACTTAATAACATGAAGAAAGTCTATTTCTGCCGCCACACAGCAGCGTAAATGAACTGTTATGTTCCCATTTCAAGGAAACTATAGCCAGGATAACTACTGGACATATTGAGATTTAATATCTTATGCGTCTGGATGGCGAGCACAGTGAAGTGTCAAGCATTACTTTGTAATTCATAGTGTTGTTTGGTTTTGTTAACATCAGGCGAAGGACATGACCGTCTCGCTATTCTTGATTAAAATAAGTATTTATATTCAGCAGAATCCAGGCGTCAATTTATGCACATAATAATTATTCTGGAGTAATAGGGAATATGCACGAGACTCCAAAATAAGTCAAATATGTTTTGTTGTAATCTTTATTGATATAGAAATATATCAATAAGATATTTTTTTTAAATTCATCAACTCTAAATCGGTAAAAAAAATACTTAAAAAATAACATTTCAAAATTGCCGCGCAATTTTTTCGAAACGTTTGAAAAGGAAAGTGACGACAGAGTACACTATCTTATGAAGTTTTAGCTTGTTGGGTGTATTTTTTTACGTTTGTTTAAGATTTATTTTGTGTTTTCGTTGTATTATAAAATAAATGGATTATTTTGTGACGAAATACAGCTATGTAGCAATTTATAAAAGAAGCTTAATCCAAATACTACGTTGCTGACATAGTAGACTCTGACGTCACAGCGAGGTCGCGCCATAATGGCGTTTAAATGCTTCGAAACTGATAGCAGTTTTTATTATTTTTTTGTACTTTTTTGATTGATATTTATAAAGCCTTATATTTTTTTCTGGTAATGTAATAACATACAGAATTGATTAAAAATATAAAAAAATGGCATGCATATTCCCTATTCATGTGCGTTAAGTAGTCACTTTGATAAAGCGACATCTAGTGGGATGTGATTGTACCACTTCTTGATCTAGCGGAAGTCGGTTAAGTGGCATAATTAGATAAAGCAGGAGACTTGGAGGGTTAAGAGCAAATTATGTGACCGCTGCTCCAGTTCTGAGCAATGAATTTGGGCATAAAGGAATAAGAATGCTTTAAAAATTTTACACGGTTAAGAAACGCTATTAGGTATAAATGTGAATTAAGGTGAAAAAATGCATTCTATGGATGTTTTAATCATGGGTTTTTTTAATCAAGAGAGATTTAACTTTATAAACGACTAAATATTTTAAAGAACTACAAAGAATATTTTATTACAATGTAAGCCAAAGCGTTCAAATAATTTATCTTATTACTAAGGTTTATGTTTAAGGTGAAGAAAAAACTATATTTTTTTCCAGTTTTGAATAGATCTGATGATAATTATGCATTTTTTTAAATACTAAGGTCTATAAAAAGTAAAATAAATCAATATAACAAAAAATCCAAGTAACTTTCAACACAATTGCTTAACCAGCACAAAAGACTGAAAAATACCACCCACACAAAATCAATAGTTTTTGTCCTCAGGTCAGAAACTATACAGCGAACGTTTGCACTGAGAAATAATTCATAGTGTCGGGATTATCGATCGCCCCGAACCTCACTTTAGCTTACGGGCTACGAAACGCTAAGCGTTGAATGCATTTGCATATATTGAAACTCTAAATACGTATACCATATTCCCAGAAGTTCTCGTATTAATTACTATCGGTTTGGCTCGTCTTTATCACACTTGATTTTCGGAGTTAAGCGAAAATTTTGCATGCATTTATTTGGCAGATACAATATTTAACTTGCGTTTGCAAATGTAGATGCTTTTTAGTTAAAATATATTAATTCACGGAGCATTTTGCTTAGTTTAACTTATTGATAAATTAAATTATACATTTGAAAGCTTATTGTTACTTTTGATAATTAATCTTGTTTAATTAAAAGCCATTTCGTTGCATGTATTTGCGAACAGTGCAGTAGTAGCGTAAATGGATTAATGTTTCAAAAACTGTTTATTAATAAATTCATTCTCATTCACTTTTCTTTCTCTATCATCATAATGGTAGGTCTCTCATGTGTGAAAGGCCGCTTGGGTAGGTCCCACCGCAATGCCTCCGCCAAAAAGCAGTGTAAATGCACTGTTGTGTTTCGGTTTGAAGGACATTGTAGCTATAGTAACTACTGGACATATTGATATTTAACATCTTATGTCTCAGGATGGGAAACACAGTTTAATGCCAAGTATTGCTTTGCAATTCATGGTGTTGTATGGTTTTGCTACTGTCCATAAGCGGACGTTTACCATCAGGCGAATGGCATGCTTGTCTTGCCATTCATAGCAATAAAATTTATTTTATCATAAACACTTCACTACTTTTTAAAGACGTTTCCGATTGTATACCACGGATATCGAGGCTTGGTTACTTTCTTCCGGATATCTGTATTCTTTCGGGAATGTGCCTTACTCATAGCGTATATTCAATTTAAGTTTCAAACATTTTATACTGTCACTACAAAAATATTATAGATAGTCCACGATCTTTTGGCGTCCGAATGCGTTGCTGTCATGCTGTTGACAAAATATTAAGAACAGTTTTTCTCTCTATCCATTTTATTATAATGGACGTGTTTATATTGCGTGATTACTATTATAAACGTTTAAAACATATTTCAAACAATGAGTTAAATTTTCATTTTTTCAAATTTTATTTGTAGTTCCAAATTTAACCACACCCCAATAGAATTTAGACCGATTATACATCGCATCCGACGTTTAGTGCAATAAAAATCTAACAGTCTATCCACACTTTGAAACAATTAGTTCGAAACAGCACACAGGACAGTCTCCGTGGCACAGATGGTTAGACGCCGCCTGTGAAACGAGAGGCCGCGGCCCACAAATATTTCTTTCGGGTCTGGGTGTTTGTGAGACCGAAAAGTCTCTCGTAGTTCCTGATACCCACGACACAAGACTTGATCTTAATGTGGGGTCAGGACTATGTATGTGACTATTGGGTGTTATTTATTTTATTATTAATATTTAAAATTATTTAGGTATATAATATTATAAAATGATGAGATCGCTTTAGAAATTTCCTCTAAGCGTCAAATTCAGCGTCGCTTCATCATAACAGTTTAGCTAACGCATTTGACCCAAATATATTACCGTTGGATGATCCCAGGGCAGACAAGCCGGTCCAGTTAGTGGTAAACAGTATGCAAAGACAGATAATTTATGTGCACCAGTGGTTTCGGTTTATTTGCGCGTTGCCGTACTGTTGCGAACACAGATCTAATTAAAATGATGCATCAGTTGTTGCTATTCGTTTCGGCGCTATGTTTGGCTTAATTGGTGGATTGTTTTGTTGTTTCATTTTATATATTACTAGCGGTTCGCTTCGAATTCGCCCGGGTGCAGATACAGTTTTAAAAATGGCGGCCAATATATTAAATGCCGACTTTCAATTTAGAATATCGACCAATCGGACGACAAAAAACGAATAAAATGATAATAATACGAGGAATCGCATTATTATTATTTTATTAGTTTGGGCGCCAGAGTTCCATCTAACACATTTTTATTCTGTTCGTGTCAATAAAATTTATTATTATTTATTTTACAAATATGCAAGTCAGACTACCGAAATAAAATACTGTATAGTTTTATTACGTGTGCAAACTCTAGGTTATTATATCGAGAGACTGGAAAATATGTTACGATGGCTGTGCGAAATTCTTATCTCCCGTCAGGTTTCTAGGGACGTCAGCATCGCTTTCGCTTATTTTTGAATATCCCCCTTTTGTTTTTGCTCCATTTATTTAAAAGTATATTTTGAAGCAGGTATCGAAGTGTTAACATATTGAAATTTATTTAAATAAATGATATTTTAAATTGTAATAAAGTAAAAATTGTATGTTTGTTGAACGACTTCATCATAATATTGGGGAAATGTATGTCGGCACAGTTCCTCTTCTTTCACAATTCGATCAACGCAGGTTTGTATAATAAGGCAGGTATTAGTTTCTCTTTGGTTTATCGTAACTACTAAATCCACAAAAACCCATGGAAGATTTTACCATTACACGTGAGCCGCGTTTAGTAATTAGTATTAATAACATGGAATGAATATGAAATGTAAATACCTTATTGAATCTTTAAAACGTAATATACTACATAGATTCTGAATCTTTTTTTAGTATTGAAAGGCGCAGATGATCATCTGTTAATATTCTAGTTTAAGTACCTCAAGTACAGCGTGTGCATTTAAGGTATTGCACTGTGTCATGCCTATTAAAGAAAGACAAATTGAATAACTACATACAACCTAATTATCAAGCAATAGTTAAATTAAGAAATTACCCAAAACCGTCTTTAGCTAGCAGCAACACAGCATACCAAGCGACGGAGCCCAGTCCATATTCGGCCTACTTAACCCGACCTATTTGCGCGCGCGGCAACGTGACTCCACGATAGACCATTGTTCCGGCAATCAAGCTTTCGGGTCAGCATTTTATCTGTGCGATTTATAAATATCTTAGATTTTTTATCACAAAAATATTTTGCCTGACTTACTTATGTTCCGAGTCTGGGTCATGTGAGGCTGAAAATTGCTGTGCAGTTTTTGATAGCCAGGAAACATAAAGTTGCTATGAAGTGGGCGTATTATGTGTGTCATGCATGTTTTATTTGTGTGTATATACACTGTATACCACGATTAAATAATATAGGCAAAAATATTTACATAAACTAACAGATTTCTTATAGAAGCGATAGGCGGAGCTGCAACCTTGATCCAGAAAACCCACATTTCACTTTGTATTTTTTATTATTATGAATGGCGAGACGAACCTGTTAATAAGCGATATGACCACTCATGGACAATAACTAAATAATACCATGAACAAAGCAATGCTTGGCAATCCACTTCGCTCGCCACCTAAGGCATACCATGTTAAGTCTCAATATATCCAGTAGTTTCTTTAATTACAATATCCTTCAAACCGGAACACAACAGTGCATTTACACTGCTGTTAGGTGCGGGAAATATCTCTGACTAACTAAAAATAACTAATTAATTATAAAAGTAAGACAAATAACTAATTATAAAAGTTTTCGTTGCTACTAGATTGAAATTATGGAAGTGGTCTATAGCTATTCGCTGAAACAAAATAAGAAAGATGTGAATGTGTTTTGGCTTCTATCCACTGTTGGGAACAAACATAATGTCATATAATATTATAACTTATAGTAATCGCACATGCTGTATAAAGTGTACAATTTATTACATTCGTTTGAGTATATCCTACACTCGAGGGAAATAAATAAGAAATATGTATAGATTGAGGTAATAGGGATTATTTTTAATATTTGGTAAATATGTTACACGTGTCGATTCTATTATACATGAAGTGGTGTTAGTATATTTCTTGGAAAAGCCTCAGGAAAACTGTTACTATGATAGGGTAGGTGGTTAAACGCTGGCTGAGAAATGGAAGAGCGCGGGTTCCCAGCAACGAGAGAAATATTTGTATGACCCATACATTTTTGTCTCTTTGGGAGTTTGTGGGACCGTAAAGTCTTGTAGTTTCCGATACCTACGACAAGAGATTTCATTGATTTTAATGTTAATTTTTATGTATGTGACTGCTGGATGTGTTTATTATTATTATTATTTTATACAGTAGAGCTACCACAATAGTTCAACCAGTGCGGTAATTACTGATAACATATTTTTTTATTATGTCACTCACCTTTTCTTGAAACATAGCTATAATAGGATTATTGTGGTTAATCCAGGTTTCAGTAACCCATAATCATATTTCATTATATTGTATGGATATATAATGGTTTCTTAGATTTATGCTAATATTACACATTAAAATACAACTATTATTTACGTAATTTATCGCGTATTTGGTTTATTTTTTACATTTTTAACTTCCCGACGTTTTGAATACTTTACAGTTTTCGTGGTCACGTGGCGGACTGAGGTATTACATCTCAGTATCTGTTAATTTAACAACGCTTATATGAAAATTTAAAATTAAAAAGACAATTTATAAAGTTAGTTAGTTTTTGCGATCAGTCCTGAGAGCACGAAAGCTGTAAAGTATAAGTAAAAATTTAACCAAATCTGCGATAAAATCCTTAAATAATAGTTTTATTTTTATATATAGATCTATCCTACAGTCACTAAAAAAGTCAACATCTCAACTCCAATCAGTCAAACGCTCCCAAATATTAAAATGCAAACACAACCTCATACCCCGAAAATCTATTCACAAAACATATTAAAGTAAAGTCGGAAGTAGAGACCATTAGTCAACATGTGCCTACAAGTGTCACAATATGCATCGGGCGGGCGGACCGCGACCCTATCATTGTAGAGGTTATTCTGGTAGAGTGAAATGTTGCAAGTTTGCGGCGGGCTAACTTTGTACAGTACTTGTGTACAGCGGATTTGTTTTGCTGTGTTTCATTGTGACGTAAGATTGTATTGTCTGTGTGTTTTGTGGGTTAATAGTTTGGATAATTACTTTACTGTACTGAATCAGCCTATATACGTCACTGGGCATGGCATGAGCCTCCTCTACAATCGAGAGTACGATTGAGAAGGCTTAGACCATATAGTCCACCACGCTGGTCTAGTGCGGATTGCTTATGACTTTGGTAGTCTCTATTTTTTTATGATAGAGCCAGCATTTTTTCTGTAATTCACAATTAATTGGAGTATTAATAATAAATAATTCGTTTATAACTTACACTGGTCAACAAAAAAAAAAAATCGTTTGTTTCCTTTAATTTTTTTTTGTTTCTATCTCAAACTAACGCGTATTTTTTAAATATGGTAACAATTTTTCTCTCACAGCTTTTGTTTTTGAGTTACAGCTAACTCTCCATTACTATTTTTACTTATAGTTGCGTTTTTTGCGTTTTTTGCAGACTACTGCTGGAGTTCGCAACGTGATCTACCTAAAGTCGTTCATTCAAGAAAATCGTATAAAAGATCATTTGATAGTGTTCAATAGAAATTTTGTTAACATCATTTATTAATTTTCTGTACTTTTTTATAAAAATAATAAAACTCTATATTTCAAAAACTGAAGCTGTTAGCAATCTTCCAGTATTTTTTTCATACTCAGGGCCATAGAAATACCCAATAACAGAAAAAAAAATAAAGGAAACAAGACTTGTGTTGACCAGTGTTATTTATTGGAGCTTGTCTCATTTATATTCTAGACTGGCTTCTTTTCCTTTCCTTTTCATATATCCATCCAAAGGTTGTCTGTAAGAAATAGCTTAAAGCGATAAGACCGCCATTTGTATTTTTTATAGTAATGTGTAATTTTTATTTTATGGCTTTTATAAGCAGTAAAGAATAAAAAATAGCATTTATTATTTTGACTGTATGACAGAAAACTGAGGTCCAACAATAGTTTTGGTATTCCGTCCCATCCGTGCCTTTGATCTTCTAATATGAAAAACCATGAATTCCTCCGATATTTTAACTTATGTGGGCGGCGAAGGTTATGCTTCATCGTATTTGTTATATTCATTTTAGTGTTAATATTATGGCATGAATAACTATTTTTGCCAATAAGCAACAACGTCTAATATCTTTACTATCTGACAGCTTTTCCCACAAAATTTAAACTTTTTTGCCCATTTATTAGTCCGTAAAATTTCAACCCCCAACAACCCATAAATATACAAATTCACCTCCTCTCCTCGTAAATTCACTCACACAACATACATAGAAAACCAACTTCTACGTGTCGGTAAAACGATACACGTTAATATGCACAAGTTAGAGTACATTAGTATTTATATCTTGTCTATCCGACATCGCTAACGGGAACGTTATCGCGAATTTACAACGTTTTACCGACGGATGAGACTCTACAGACTCTACCAGACGTAAAGCCACGCCCACACTTGACATTTTGATCATGAAAAAAGGTTGAATTAAAATATTATATTTTTTTAAAATAAATGCTTTATTTATGTCAGGGAAATAGGGCGTTATGTTATGTACATAATTAATTACCTTGTGTGTTCGTCTTAATTTGAAAATGAATTAAAAAAGTAATGAATATGTTGCCTCGGTCGACTGCCTCGGTAGCGCAGTTTTACTACGGCACAAGTACAACACTCAGGTCTCGGGTTGTAATCCCGGGTCGGATAAAGTGATATTGGATTTTTCTATTCGTTATCAGCCTGGAGTCGGGAATTTGTTTGCGATATGGTGATAGGCTCGCCTCCTATCACATTGTGGGACAGAAAATACAAGGCGAAACGTGGGTGTGTTTGTTGCACCTCTCCTACCCCTTCTGAGAGAAAGGCATAAAAGACTAAATACTGAATCGTTCTGTTCCCGGGTTAAGGCTTGTTTTGTATCTTGTGGGTAGTTTTCATTTTGTGTCAATCTACTACGCTTGCCTACTGCGGACTGAAAAATATGGTATAGGTAAAAAATTGAAATAAAACTTATTTTCACGGATTGTTTTCGCGAATTTGGTTTAATTTTAAATCCAAATTTCTCGACGTTTTGATTACTTTGCAGGTTTGTTTACTAAATTCGCCTAAATCTAAGAAACCATTATGTTGTATCCAGTGTCAAATTAATACGCCATAAGGTTAGTTCAAATTTAAAAAACCTGTGACGTTCTTTACTCTAACAAAATAAGAGCAACCAATAAATAGACAATCAACAAGCGAAAAACATTTCTAAATCTCCCTCGCCTCCACATTTCACTCTTCTTATTTTCCTCAACTTTACAGAATGTTTAAAAACAAAACAAAAAAAAACTACATGAACGCATGAACAACGTTCTTAACAGTGCGGAGGGCTCGTCTCCCCGTGTCTACCTGCTGAATTATTAATGTTCTCTCGCCGGAGACATGATACTTCGCGACATCGGCACGTACTGCGCAGAACTGTATAACTAGTAACACTAGTCTACCTGTGTACTCGTCTACCTATCCCTGTCTACCTGTGCAACTCACTGAATTACGAGCCTCTAATTACGTACGCGTGGATGAGTGTAATTACTCGGCATGCTTTTTGCGTTATTAGGTTTTAGTTGTTTTTATTTAGTGTGTGAAACTTTCTGGATGATTTTTAGTATAATTTCATTTATGGTTTTAGGATTATTAGCTGTAAATGTGTAATGGTTATGATATATATTAGAAAATGTACTTTTGGGTTGCGTATTAAATTATATGATTTGCTGTTTTATAAGTATTTAGTTCTACAATATTTATCTATTTATTTTGATTTTAGAATCAATTATATTAATAAATTTATAAAACCAATTATTGAGCGAAATATTATATTTTTTTGTAGAGGTTAAATACTTTATATTGACTTGTCATAAGAGCTATTTAATTGCCTGCATGATCAATAAACATATTTTATTTTATTTCCAATTATTTGCAGGCTTAAAACAATTCACAGCTCACCAAGAAATAAGCTTTGACTTTTACCAAAACATCTCTACAACGTGTAAACAATAGAAAGGTACCCAAAATCCACCAAGTTGGGTACGTAAATACCAGCCCAGTTTGAGCCGGACTAATCGAATAAGTATCGACTTGTCTCGTGAAATCCCGTTCATATTCGGCTGTATTATTCACGTTTCGAACAGGTTGTACCTGTATTCTGTACTCTTGTTGATTGCTCCTAGTATCTAGTATTTTGGTGATGTCGAGCGAGAAGTAGTAAGTAAGGAAACCAAGCAATTAGTTTTGTGACACTAATTGTACTATTTTTTTACTTTGCATAAAATATAATATATATTTTTTGCTCAAACTTATGGTGTGGGTTTTTTAATGTAATTTTCGGTTTCTCGTGTTTTCGGCAATATACTGTACCTACAAAGAAAAGAAGAAAGAAAGGATGGATATAGTTTAAAGTTACTCTTTAGTTATTTACTCTGTACTGCTGTCATAAATTACAATGTCTACTAGACCGTCTGATGCCATTCGATACTCTGCCTGGACGGTATTTGCGCTTACCATCAGGTGCAGTGCAGTCATTATGCCGTGCCAGTGTAAAAAACATGACTTTTTACTATTTAATCCAAAACAAGAAAGGCCCAAATCAATTTAGATTTATCTTCAATTATTTGTATTTCCATTCATATTTTAGTACCTAAAGCTTACAAATAGATAGTGTTGTAAACAATAATTTACTTCGGAAAATCAGGCTAAAAATAATAAGCAAAATATAAAAATAAAATATCTCGTCCATATACCAAGCCTCACTAAATCTTCCAGGAACTCCACAATAATGTTTACGAGTTGGAAGTTTTTGTTGGTAAACAGAACTAGTTTCCTTTTGAGATGCCATCGTATTGCCTCGTGTCACGCCATCTGAACCGGCTCTACATTCAGTATAACATTTCCAGTGGAATTTGCCGGTGGAAATTCACAATGCATTTTTGCGTTCGAGATATTCTTTTGATTGTTATTGATTTTGTGACACGGCGCGCTAGAGGATGAACGAGTTGCGGCTTTTTATTTGAAACAATTTTTCTAATGCCATGGTACTATTGTTTTGATGCCTCTATACAAAACTTTTACGAAGGGACTAGTAGGAACGGATAAATATTGACTTGTATATCGTTTCCAAGTTCTGGGTGACTTCACTTTACTTAGCCGTACAAATAACTTAACCAATATTATCATTAATCAATTAATTATTATTACACATTATTTATGAAATGCTCTGAAGTCAACTAAACTGCATCTTCTGTGTAATTACTGTATTTTAAACTTGTTTTGAAAAGAGTAATGCTTAAGTTCCTTGCCCGTTCTGACGAAGTTCTGACTTGTGAACCGGGTGGTAGAGGAAAAAAGTCACTGAATCTAAATAATGTATAACAATTAAAAAAATTATAAAATATTTTCATTTCATTTCATGAAACCCTGAGCCTCCTTCGGTCAAATTCAATTAGGCAGTAAGTGGGTGCAATTTCTCAATCGAGGTCCATGTTTGTGACATCCAATATAATACATTTTCCTATTAAGCTTACTCAGTCACCTGCTGATTAATGCAGTTTAACTCCAATTTTGTATTTATATTTTCATTTTATGGAATATATGGCCTGAACACTCTCAATCGTATCTTGATTGTAGAGGAGGCCCGTGCCCTGCAGTGGGACATATATGGGCCGATACAGATATTTATCTTGCATTTTTTTATGTTAGTGAGAAATAAGTCGGTTTTCTTTCGTAATTTCTACTTCAATTGGTTCATCTGTTGAGATATAGTAACTCTCCCTTGTCCCAAAAATGTTGTCGTTCTGCTCTGAAATAGATCAATATAGACTATACTTATATACGAGATTTGTGTACCGTCAATATTATGGCCATTTTTACATGGTTAACGATAATCGCTATCCGTGTAATAACGTGTAATCTTTGGGATTTTAATTAATTTAACATTCACGATTATTCTTGTACCTATTGTATGATTTTATGATTTACGTAATAAAAACAAATGAATTTCACAGCTATACTTTTACAGTCTTCTTTTCTTCGTCATTTCGTCAGGTCACCTGATGATTGGTGTTCACTGCCACCCATGAAAATCGATACCGCTTAAATCATGTATGTATAAGCCGACCAATTCGGGAGGAGAGCGGTAAAGGAAAATGATGAGAAGAGGACAAGGGTTTTGGGCATCCGACAAAAGCAGTCTTCTACAACCCTTAAAGCCGTAAAGAGCTGGTTAAATAAATAAAGTCTAACGCCCGAATACTGGAACGCCATTCAAATAATAAGTTGCTCTTAAAAGCGCACGGCCCACTTAGCCAGTACATTTAAGCAGGATTAATGTAGTTAAGCGCAACTTATATTTAAGTTGCGTTCCAGTATTTGGGCGTTAGTCTTTCTAGTTATGACATAAACCAAGCACCGTAAGTACACATCACTATATCGAATATTGAAAATTATTGCGCGTAATGTTTTTCGTTTTATCACGCGGGGTAGAAAGTGCCGTAAAATGTTTATGATGGCACATTAAACATGATGCCCCGCGTAACAGCTTCTCTATAACTTATGTGTTGCTATGTCGTCGGTAATATAAAGGTTAAAATAAAACGTAATGGAAAATACCCATAAACTGAAAATTTAAAATTGCAAATGCGCGAGGAAAAATTCGTGGAAAATGCGATAAATATACATTTATTGCTATGAATAGGGAGATGAGCTGTCCGTTCGCCTGATGGTAAGCGATATGACCGCTCATGAACAGTAGCAAAATTTTGCATTCTATTGCCCTCGCCATCCTGAGACATAAGATGTTAAATTACAATATATCCAATAACTATTGGACTAGGCCAGCGTGCACCATATGGCCTAACCCTTCTCAATCGTACTCTCGATTGTAGAGAAGGCTCGTACCCTACAGTGGACCCTATATGGATTGGGAATAATGACCGTCAAAATATTACAACATTTTTAATTATAACTCCATGTAAACATACTTATTATCCAACATCTATTTCTTATATTATTGTATTTATTACATACATACATAAAATCACGCCTTTTTCCCAGAAGGGATAGGCAGAGGTGCCAGGGCACCCACATTTCGCCTTGTATGTTCCGTCCCACAATGTGATAGGTGGCGAGCCTATCGCCATATCGGGCACAAATTCCTGACTCTAGGCTGATAATGAATTGAAAAATCCAATATCACTTTGCCCAACCCGGGATTCGAACCCGAGACCTCAGCTTTGCAAGCGTGCCGTAGTACAACTACGCCACCGAGGCAGTCACTGCAGTTAGTTAGTTAGTTAGTAGTTGCATTGAGTTGTATTTACTGGTGGTAGGTCTCTCACATGTGAGAGGCCATCTGGGTGGGTACCACCGCAGTGTCTATTTCTCCCGTCAAACAGCAGTGTAAACGCATTGTTGTGTTTCGGGTTGAAGGGCATTGTAGCCAGAGTAACTACTGGACATATTGAGACTTAACATCTTATGTCTCAGGATGGCGAGCGCAGTGGAATGCCAAGCATTGCTTTGTAATTCAAGGTGTTGTTTGGTTTTGCTACTGTTCATGAGCGGTCGTATCGCTTACCATCAGGCGAACGGCATGCTCGTCTCGCCATTCATAGCAATAAAAAAAAAATATATATATTCAATCTTCTATCTTATTTTCTATCATCATATATCTCCATATATTAAAATGAAATTATATTCCAATTTAATTTAATGCATTTAAGAAGGCTTAGTGTTAAGAGCTATCACAACTAACTTATTCATTATGCTAATTAAAATTTGCCAAGTAGATTTTAATATGATTTAATATTAAGAAGTCCAATATTATTCAGAGGTCAGGTCGTCTAATTTTCAACCTTCAATCAACATTGCAGCAAATATTTTCTATTTCTAGTCAAGAAATGATTTTTTGAATATAAACCAATATTAAATTATATTTTGTTGCTAGTGATATCATATTTGTGTAATATATAGTTTGTGATTTTTATTAGTAATTCACAGTTTGTGAATGAAATTGATGTGGCATATTTATTTATTCATTGCTCCACTATCGGCTTACTTATAGAGAAAATAAATTTAAGCAATTAAATCTATCAAACGAGTTAAATAACAAATAAAAACAATAGAGTGCGAAGGTTCTGCCAACTGAACTTATGTATTCCAGTGAACTACTACTATTACCGGAAGCGTATTCCATTACAGTATTCCTAGTGACATACTGTAACTCAACATAAAGTGTAACGTTAATTACTTCTCTTTTAATATATTCTTACTTGAGTTGCTTTCGCCCTAGTCCGACTTGAGTTATTGAGTTCGTGTAGCGAATTATAATTTGCTACGAGCACGTAGCGGCGTAGCGCCGTAGCGTCGGCTACGACAAGGACGGCAAACACACCGATCAACTAGTTAAATAGGTCTTGTTTTTTGGGTTTTTAAAAGTTTAAGTAATCAATTGGCGTTGAAAAGGCGTTGATATATAATCTAGTTAGTACTGGACTTTATTTTTTGGTCTTTTGTATTTTTGTTGTTGGAAGACTTTTAAATTAAATTATTAAAGCAATATCGTGTTTGTGTGAAAAATATTTTTTTTTTGATAAAACATTATAATGAAATTGTGTTCATTATTATTTTAGGAAAATCTGTATTTACCACCCAAACAGGACGACAGGAAAAAATAAAAATTAAAACAATCAAAAGTCATATACATATTTTATTATAGATATTTTGCATTATATCTGCAGTCACTAAAACTACCACTTTTCTTTCTTTTTCGGTCGCAGTCTGGATATAATCTATATAAATCATCGTAATATGAATCAGTAATATTTTGCCCTGTCTTTTTATATAACTAATATTTTATTTTAGATACAAACAGCAATAGAACGAAATACTCACTAATTTATCTTTATTGTTCCAAAGAAATACATTTATTTTGGCCAAGATTTATCAACGTATTTGCAACAAAAGATAAGGGAGTTTAGCGAAGCTAATGTCCCTGAAATAACGAAGCTCATTATTCATGAATTTTGCTTTCGACAACACTTGAATGCCTAATGTTTTACATGAAAAGATTTTTGAAACGGCTTGTGTTGGAGAATTATAATTCTTTTAAATCGTTCGTATAATTTGTTGTGATTTATTGTAAGCTCAGTTGGAAATTTTACGTATTTATTAATTTATATATCTTATACCGGGTATATCAAGACTGCTACCGAAAACGAAGCCGGGTGGTAGTTTTAGTGACTACAAACACAATGTAACTAAAAATTTCGCAAAGGAACGCGACAATTATTTTTTATGATTTTTTAAATATCGTCATTTTTGGGTGGTAAATCCATAGTTTTTGCTAAAATAATAATTTTAACACTTTTATACCCTAGATTATTTATAAATAAAAGGGTAAACACTATTATTTTAGGAAAAAATGTATTTACCACCCAAATATGGTCATAGGAAAAAAATAACAAAAAAAAATTGTCACTTTTTTTTGCAACTTTTTCTGTTGCATTGTGTCTGAAGTCGCTTAAACTACCACCCGGCTTCGTTTTCGGTAGCAGTCTTGATATACCCTGTATTTACCAGCACAATTTTTTTATATATTATTTACAAGCAAATTTGATCGATCAAGCAATTGTGATCGATCGATCGTGATAGTGTGTACGATTTGAAACGAAAGTAGTATGTCAGGATCGAGCAAAGTGGCGGTCTATAGTCTCTGTCTACCCCTATGGGATACAGACGTGACGATTATGTATGTATGTTTACCAGCACAAACTTATAGTTTTACTAATGCTTTTTTTATTGAAAACAAACATATTTAGCTTATGCATTATTGAAGGTAGCAAACAAACTAAAACAAAAATAAATATTTTAAGAAAATTAAAAAAATAATAGTGTTCCAAATGTTTTTTTTTTCTACTTATGGTTTATATTTACAACGTTTATTCTAAAACGTCCGCTGTGACACTAAATTGTAAAGTGGTTTTAAAAAGAGCAACACTAGAGTTTCTTCACCGTTCCTCTCTATTGAAAACCGCTTTCCGAACCGGGTGGTAGATCAAAAAATTAATTTAAATGATGTTGAACATTTTAATGGATTCAATAAATTATTTTCATTTCACTTTAATTTCATTTCATAAAGGCCACGATATACTGACTAAAAAAAAGTAGAGAACTACGTAATAATAAAGTCCGCCTCACCTCTTCTCGTTGGCCTTGAGGCAGCGTTGTAAATGCACCAATTTTCTGAGCTGTGAGTCAGCGAGTGAAAAATCTTAAGTTGGCCTCACCAATTTATGCGAGATCGATTACGGTTATGCATATCGTTAGGATTGGAAATTTCCTCAGCATTACTATGCAGCCGCACTCTATATATTTGGGACATATATACATAACCTCGGTTTTTACAATTACTACTAGCTCTACAGCTTCCTTCCACTTCTATGATACATGCGTAAACTGTGTTTTGTTTTTATTGCAATGAATGGCGAGACGAGCTTGCCATTCACCTGTTTGTAAGCGATAGGACCGCTCATGAACAGTAGCAAAACCAGTGCAATGCTTGGCATTCCACTGCACTCGCCATCCTGAGACATAAGAAGTCTCAATATGTCCAGTAGTTACTCTGCCTACAATGTCCTTCAATCCGAAACACAACAGTACATTTAAACTGCTGTTTGGCGGGAGAAATATATATTGCGGTGGTACCTACCCAGGTAGCCTACCTACCAGTATGTATCTATGTTTCACCTCTTTAATAGCAGAGTCCATCACCAAAACATCAATAATTTCATTCAGTTAATAGTTTTGATTAACTATATTGCATGAACACTTCCGACGTGATGCGAGGTAATTTAGATTACAAGGGCTGGCCGTTGGGACCTGTAATGCCTTCTTGCCATTGATTCCGTATTAACCTGAATAGTTTCAGTTCATTTAATTACTTGTGTGATTTTGGGACCTTTTGACCAATTATGTGCTCGTATCAGTGTTACTGTAATTATATAATTTATTGATTGAACCGATGGTAACTGTTTCTGCTTTTTTGCATGGTCACGCTTAGGTGGTTTTAGTAAGAGGGTAGTTAGAGGTGCCTTCATTTATCGTTTGGTGCGATTTTATTGAAAAGCACACAAGTTCCATTACCAAGGAAATCATAATTATGTCACTTCTCAAGCCGAAAGATCCAAACTAAGAGTCGAAAACATCATAGTCCAAGAGTCAACACGTGGCTATTAGTGCAATGAGCACATCAAATACAGTCAATAAAATTATTTTCCACTCTCTCAAAGACTGACAAATGCTACTAAAGCAAAGAGGTTAAACAAAGTCAATAAAATTATTAACTTCTGTCTTGAAGACTAGAAACTCAACAACAACGCTTACAGAATAGGTCGTGGGAGGTTATAATTTTTTTTTATGAAACTGCTGGCCTGTGACAAGTTGTGTAGGTGGTTACAAAGCAGGTGGTCATGTTATTGAGCTATGATCTCGGGATAATAAAAAAGTAATGTAGTAAGTAATTATATGAGAAGACCAGTGTCTTAAGACACTAAGATTGTAGGTTGTATCTTGTACACTAAAAGGAAAATAAATATTATAATTTTTTTAATTATCTTTAGATATCAACATTGTGACAGTAATTATTGTTTTTGAAACCACGATAACATTCATACTGTCAGTAGTTGCGGTTTCACGATATGCAATATTATTCTCGAAAGTTCTCGAATGGAGGCCACGTAGCGGAAAGCGCAGTGTGGGACGTCCATCCACAAGATGGTCAGACGACCTGGTAAAGGTCGCGGGACGTCGCTGGATGCAGGCTGCCTCCAACAGGTCACTGTGGAAATCATTAGGGGAGGCCTATGTTCAGCAGTGTACTTCCTTTGGCTGATGGATGGATGGATGATATTGAAGCCTCACTGTCAGAAGTGAGTCCTGGATTCGGTTCTCGCGCAGTAGAATAATATGCTTTCTGTAACGTGTCTTTTCAGAGTGGCTTGAATGTAAAACTAAATTTTTACATAAATTGAATAAAGTTATTCCACACATAAGCTGTTTCAATGTAATAAAATTATAATAGGGTTGTGTCCAAGGTTTGATTTTGAGCAGTATGTAATGGTTCCTAAAAATCAGATTTAAAAAGCATGAATTTGAAAACAGCATCAAAATTGGTTGTCAAATTACTGAGATATTAATATTTTTAATAGGGCGTTGGGGACACTTGTTTTCTCTTTCGCACGCATGCACCTAATGAAAGATGACGTCACGTTATGCATGTTGCATCTTTTTCTATTACTCCTCCCACCAACTTTTATATACTTGTAACTTGTCTAATACTGTACGGATTTTAAAAATTCTTCCGCATTATGATTATGCATAACGTAATTTTTCAATATGAACAGTAATAAAAAATGATTACACTAGCCTATTAGAGTTATTTCGGTCACCTAAATATATGGCCCATACGATAAGCTAAACACATATATTTATTTCCGCAAATTTGGTAAAAGCAATTTGTTTGCGTGCCGTCGAAGGTCGAGTCGTATTTCGGACATGGTAATTGACATTACATTATGGTGTTCGATGAAAATTATAATCTAATGGAAAGATTCCGAATGACGTCAGTTTAGTGCCAATTTTATACAGATTCTGCTCTACTTATATAATAGTTTGTCAAGTAAAAAATTTAAGGCAACATCACGAAACATGCATTTTTACTGGTGGTAGGTCTCTCGTATTTGTTACCTGGGTAGGTTCCAACGCAAGGCTAATTTTTTCCGCCAAACAGTAGTGTAAATATATTGTTGTGTTCCTGTTTTAAGGACATTGTAGCCAGAATAACTACTGGACATATTAAGACTTAAGATCTTATATCTCAGGATGGCGAGCGCAGTGGTATGGCAAGCATTGCATTTTAATTCATGGTGTTTGGTTTGGTTACTGTCCATGAGCGGTCGTATGACTTATTATCAGGCGCATATAGCGTCTATTCATTGCAATACAATTTTAAAATTAAAAAAAATGGTAAACTTGTAGGAAAATATTTTAAATCAGTTTTTATTTAGTTTTATACAGTTTCAAACAGTGTTGTAAATTATCAGTTTGATAAAATTTACTGTAACGGTATTTATTTTACGTATTTGATATTAAAAAGATAATTATGAAATTATTACTTATATACAACGTATTATTATATTGATGTAAAATAACGATAATTATTGTTATACATTAGTGTTTTTTATTAGCATAAATATATTATATTTAATTAATTTGAAGCGTAAAATGTTTCACTCCACGTGTGCGTGCCGTATTTGTACATTAATTACAATTCGCAGAATTTGGTATTTATATTAAGTATCGAATGTGTACATAATACATATCGTATTATTAATTGAAGATATTAATTAGTGAGTAGTGACCTAGTTAGCTGACTAGCTAGTCAGTGAACTAAAATGTTAATACATATGTAATCTTAAGCCTTATTTACAGAAGGAGTAGGCTGGATTGCTACTAGGATACCCAAGTTTCACCTTATATGTTCTGTTCCACGATGTGATATTAAGCAAACCTCTCGCCATATCGTGGATTTTTTATTGCTATTAATGGCAAGACGAGCATGCCATCCGTTTGATGGTAAGAGATACGACCGCTCATGAACAGCAGCCAAACTAAACAACACCATGAATTAAAATGCAATACGGGGCATTTCACTGCGCTCGCCATCCTGAGACATACGATGTTAAGTCTCAATATATCCAGTAATTATTCCAGCCGCAATGTCTTTTAAGCTGGAACATAATAATTCATTTCCACTGTTGTATGGCGGGGGAAATAGACATTGCACTAGTACCTACTTAGACGGCCTCTCACCCATGAGGGACCTACCCTAAATTCCTACCTACGGCCAGATAATGAATAAAAAAATCTAATTTCTTAGTATCCATTAATGGTCACAATGGGGGATCGGTAGTGGATATAACTTTCGCCAGTCAAACAATTGCACGCCGAGTACGAAGCTGGGAAGTGCTCGTTGACGTGGAGACAATGTCAGACCATAGATATATCAGGTTTGACATATCTATGACCACTACCACTCAATCCAGGAGAAGAGTCGCTGCCCTGAGGGGCTGCTCCCCACGATGGGCGTTGAAGCGCCTCGATAGAGAGGCCTTGGAATTAGCCGCCCAGGTCCAAGCGTGGCTTCCTTCGCCAGTCAGTCCGGTGCAGGTTGAGGCGGAGGCAGAATGGTTTGGGGCAGCAATGTCGCATATCTGTGACGCGGCTATGCCTCGGATCCAGCGCCTCCCACCACGGCGACAGGTGTACTGGTGGTCGGTGGAGCTCGCGCAGCTACGGCAAGATTGTGTGGTGGCACGCCGCCGAGTTTCTAGGCACAGACGACGCAGAACACGCTCGCCTAACCACGTGGACCAAGAGCGGATGCTTCACGGTCTCTATAAAGAGGCTAGAAGAGCGCTGCAAGTAGCCATAAAGAGGGCAAAGGCTACCGCATGGAAGGAGTTTATGGGGACATTGGACCGGGATCCATGGGGGCGTCCTTATCGCCTGGCTTTGAATAAGCTGCGTCCATCGGCGCCTCCCTTAACCCAGAGGCTGCAGCCAGAGCTCCTTATAGACGTAGTTGCCGCCCTCTTCCCGGCTTCTGACAATGTTGTTCCTCCATCGATGCCACCAAGACTGCCATCTCAAAATGACAACTCATTGGTGACATCGATAACCATTTCAGCAAGGGAGCCCCCAGGGGAATCACCCCTGGTTGTGCCGCTCGGGGAATTAGAAAGAGCAGTGCTACGACTGCGGAGTAAAAACTCTGCCCCGGGACTCGACGGCATCCCCGGACGTATCTGGGTGCTAGTGGTCGAATTCTTGGGGGCCAGGCTCTGTGGTCTTTTCTCCGCTTGTCTCGAGCAGGGCCATTTTCCATCAAAGTGGAAAACAGGCAAGCTGGTCCTGCTCAAGAAAGAAGGACGACCCGCAGAAGCACCATCGGCTTACCGGCCCATCGTGCTGCTCAACGAGGTTGCCAAGCTCTTCGAACGCATAATTCATGCGCGCCTTGTTGAGCACCTCGAAAGTGTCGGCCCGGACTTGGCGGACGTCCAGTTCGGGTTCCGGCGCGGTCGTTCAACGATCTCTGCTGTTCTGCGGGTCAAAGCAATAGCGGAAGATGCAGTGACCCAGGGCAAATGCGTTGTGGCGGTGTCACTCGACATTGCCAACGCTTTTAACTCTCTGCCCTGGCCCTGCATAGAAGCAGCACTGAGATACCACGGGGTGCCCCCATATCTCCAGAACTTGGTGCATTCATACCTGTCAAACAGATACGTAGTGTATCCGGGCTCAGATGGATGGCACCGAAGAGCAATGTCCTGCGGTGTTCCACAGGGGTCGGTCCTTGGCCCACTTCTGTGGAACATTGGGTACGACTGGGTACTCCGTGGTACCAATCCCCGAGGCGTCGACGTCATTTGTTACGCTGACGACACACTCGTAACAGCGTCAGGTGTGACCTTCCAGGAAGCCGCAACCCTCGCTTCGGCGGGCACAAGCAAGGTGGCGAGGCGAATCCGGCAATTGGGCCTCAAGGTGGCGCTTCATAAATCCGAGGCCATCTGCTTTCACGGGCCTCGGAAAGTGCCACCTGTTGGGGCACAAATAGTAGTCGAGGGCGTGCATATTCTCATCGGCTCTAAGCTCAAATATCTTGGGCTGCTTCTTGACAGCCGATGGGACTTACGCGCACATTTTTCGGCGCTACAACCCAAGTTGCTGAGGGTAGCAGGCGCACTAGCCAACCTGCTCCCTAACCTGGAAGGTCCAGGAGACCCTTGCCGAAGGTTACATATGGGAGTCGTGCGGTCCATGGCTTTATATGGATGCCCAGTATGGGCTGAGTCCCTGCGCGCCAGCTGTGTTGCTTTGTTACGAAGGCCTCAGCGCGCCCTGGCGCAGCGGTTGATCAGGGGCTACCGCACGATCTCCCATGAGGCGGCCTGCGTTATGGCCGGTACCCTGCCCTGGGATCTTGATGCCAAATCCCTGTCACGCACATATCATTGGCGGGAAGAGGCCATAGGCCGTGGGGCAATGCCGGTCCTGAGGGAGATCGAGGCAAAAAAAGCCTCCTTCCGCAGAGCCGCCGTGGAGGAATGGCAAACCAGGCTGGAAAACCCCAGTGCTGGTGCTAGATTAGTCGAGGCAGTGCGTCCTGTCCTCGACCAATGGATGGACAGGCGCCACGGCGCACTGACTTTCCGCTCGACACAGGTACTGTCCGGGCATGGCTGCTTTGGACATTACCTGTGGCGAGTGGCACGGAAAGAGGAGTCCGCCGTGTGTCACCACTGTGACAACTGCCCAGACGACACAGCCCAGCATACACTGATGGAATGTCCAGCCTGGGAAGAAGAACGCAGCGCTCTACGCGCTATTGTAGGGGACGACCTTACACTCCCGGCCGTTATTATCTCAATGGTCGGGAATCGAAGGTCGTGGCAGGCGGTGCTCTCTTTTTGTGAGCGAGTTATCTCACAGAAAGAGAGCGCAGAAAGGGATCGCGATAGAACCGATCCCGCCCGTCGGCAAAGACATCGGAGAAGACGGCGCCAGTTTAATGGCGACAATTAGTCCTGGCGCCCCGCCCTGTGGCAAGGGGGCGAAAAGAATTCCACCACGGTATTCCCTGCCTGTCGTAGAAGGCGACTAAAAGGGACCACTGGGATTATTGGGTGCTTTTGGGGGGCACCCTCCTTAAAGTAATCCCGAGGCGAACGCCCGAATAGGGCTAAAGGGAACACGTACGTGTCGCTCTGTTATGGACGAAGGGGGGGCTAGAGGTCTCCGAACTGCATAGGTTGACTGCGGAATAGTACCAGGCGAATCACGCTAGCAGAGACCGCAGTCATCCTAATATGCGCGAAGAGGGCCATCGAGGGGTTTTGGTCGGTATGCCGGCGTAGGATATAAGCGTTAGGGACCCAGCTCGGCATTAACATCTCAAAGCCGGGTTGGAAGGCCGGTGACCCCGACACATCCTTCCTACATCCCTCCCCCAGGGCTGTAGGAAGAGGACCATAAACAGTTTTTGCCCTCGTTAAAAAAAAAAAAACAAAAAAAAAAAAAAAAAAAAAAAAAAAAAAAAAAAAAGTATCCATTAATGGTAATATTAACGACTGAACGTCCGCATGTCATGAAGGTCTCTCATCAAAAATCAGCGTTGCAGTGCTGCTTAAGTGGTGCTGCAGCATACTATCTGAATGAGAGATATCCTTGCTGGCGCAATATTTATCTTTATTTTAATACCTTAACTTTTTACTACTCTGTAATTTATTGTGAAAGTATTTATTTATATATTTAAATCTTTATTGTACACAAACGTAACAACAACTTAACTAATAAGTAATTAAATAATTACGAGTAATAAATATTATTTTCTTTAAATTTCACTTTGGACGCCCCGGAATTCGGTCCTGAGACCTCGCGTTGTACTCGTAACGGATTCTAGCTACGCCACCGAGGCAGAACTAAAATATTAATAATGGGTTTAGTATCGCAGCGCGAAGAAGCAATTTAAGTCTGTTTATTTGTGTCAAATGGACGGAGGAACTGTTTGGTACTAATCAATACTCTATCTGGGCGGCATTCTGTGTACCAACATGTCTATGCCCACCATGTATATCTCCGCAATGTCTATTTCTCCCGTCAAACAGCTGTGTAAATGTACTTTTGTGTTTCGGTTTGAAGGATATTGTAGCCAGAGTAATTACTCGACACATTGAGACTTAACAACTTATGTCTCAAGATGGCTATTGCCAAAATTGCTTTGTAATTCAAGGTGCTGTTAGGTTTTGCTACTGTTCATGAGCAGTCGTATCGCTTTCCATCAGGTGAATGTCATGCTCGCCATTCATAGCAATAAAAATAAAAAATAAAAAAAGGTGCATTGCAATAGCAATTGTGCAATGCCGTCACTTAGAAAAGCCAGGATAAAAAATATCTTGGAAATTCGGCTTTCGATCTAATTTTGCAACAATCAATCTGGTTTTTCTAGGAACACTATGGAGAATTTTTGCGTGGGTACCTGTAATACTCTGGATATAATATTTCTGTGGGTATTTTTAAGCCCCATTCTTGTGAGTTCTAGTGATAGTATTGAACAAATAGGTTATATTAAGAATGTATTGGAATGACAACTCATTAAGCTTCATCGAAATGCTGACAGCCTCCGTGACGCAATTGTTTAGACGTCGACTATAAAACGAGAGGCCGCGAGTTCGATCCCCGCATCAAAATAAAATATGTTTATGCGATCCACATATATTTGTTTCGGGTCTCACCCAGGCCTTTGTGAGACCCAAAAAGTCTCTGGTAGTTCCTGATACTTATGACCCAAGATTTATTTGATCTTAATGTGGGATCAGGATATGTATGTGACTGACTGTTGGGTGTATTCATTATAAGGTGACTCTTGAACGGACATCGAAAAAATTGTTTTATTTCAATGAATTATTCATGTAAATTATGTCGGCATTGATACTTAGGCAATATCTTAGGAAAAGCTATGATTGATATGAGCTGTCTTTTCTGTTTATTATTCTTTGACCATCATTAGTAATATCCAAGTCAATGAACTAGATGCCGCTATTATGCTTCGACAAATACGGGACAAATTGTTTCTTCGACGCGTTTCGTCTATACGTAGAATATAAGTAAATAATAAATAACACCCAACAGTCACATACTTAATCCTGACCCCACATTTAAGATCGAGTCTTGTGACGTGGGTATCAGGAACTACGAGAGACTTTTCGGCCTCACAAACAGCCAGACCCGAAAGAAACATTTGCGAGTCGCACAAACATTTCTCTCGGTGCGGGGATCGAACCTGTGTATTCTCGTTTCACAGGCGGCGTCTAACCAGCTGTGCCTCGGAGGTTGTCAATGCATGATACCAATATTTGCCAACTTATAGCAAAATTAATTACAAAACCTCCCACCCAAGTACGGAACTGCGCTGATGTATTTGAACTTGGTTCCCGGGACATTCAAGAATATCCAGATATTGGACCGGCCGGCAAGAATAGTAATCAGTTAGGAACTACTTTATGCTCAGCATTATCGGAGAGATGACGTGAGCTAAATACCAATCATGCTCTGTGACGTGCGCAAGGATTATCTATAGGGTATAAAAGTTGGCCTTGAGACCGAATTTATGGATTGGATGGCCTAGATCCTGGGTTAAAATCCCTGGTACGGCACACAAAATTTTGCGAGATTTGGTAATGTCATTGTCATTTGCGAAATGATTAATTAATTTTTTTTTTTTAAATGTTAGTTAAGTTATTAAATGTTATCACTTTTATATCCTTCAGGCTATAATCTGTTTAATGGATAAACTGCCGATTGGAATTGTGATATATTAAAATATTTTACGGATTGTATTTTTATTGAATTATCAGTACCGGATGGACATTATCTATCTTTACAGAATACAATTCCCTACTTTTTGATCAATACGTGGACGTCATCACGAGATCCATTTACAGGGAATAAATTACACACACTAGATTCAATTTGAGCGACCATTCGGGGGATAACGTGACGAGACCTGGAATGAAAGGATTTTTGTCCAACGCCCCTTTAAACCCTTTATTATCTCGACGTTGACGAAATTTCTGATTATGGTGACGGATTGTGGATTGTTTAGATTTATTAGAAGTAGATAGGTTCAATATTATATTGTAATACGGTAAAAATGATAATATAATAATAATTTGATAATAATAACAGTAATAATTAAGTATATCTAATCACTTACCAGAATCTCGTTCCCGAAGCAGACTGGGCGACGTCGACAAAAAAGGTGATCGTTGTAACACTGAATATCACTTGCACTAAATAGTCCACAAATTAATCTAAACTATTTAAATAGTCTAGTAAAATTACACGCGTCTTGTTTTGCAAGCGTACACGAGAAATTGAACTATGCGTCCAGCAACGTGACACAAAATAACTAAAACTACCCTCCACAAAATAATATTTAAAACAAAATACAAGACCGAAAATGCGACGATTGAAACCAGATTTTTTTTAATGCGTTTGTTGTATTTACTATTTTGTTTCGTGTAAATTCCTCGCAAGAATGCATCTTCGATTCTTCCGAGTTATAAATGAAGCTGCTTCTAAGCGAAGCTTGGTCGCAGCGCTAGTATATTGTTAACAATTATATAGTATCCATTATTTATACCTGTCATTTTTAACATATTTTGTAACTTTGAATAGGCGAAAATTTTACAGCTGATCGAGTAGACTAATAATTCTTTTGTGATACCTCTAGATTGTAGTAAGTTCATATATTCTGACATAAAAAAAAAAAAACTAAATTTATCTCTGTTTAGAACTAGATAAAAAGAAATATTTAAAAGTTCGAAAGATTAGTAATCGTAAGTAGACTATTAAGATAGATTTATTGTTACAAGGCTGCAAAATGTGGCAGTTGATAGTGCCTCGATATCTCTTCGTGATAAATGTTAAAAACTAGGTGAAGTTAAAATAACTGTGGATGATGACAAAAATAAAAAGAATGTGAGGTAAAATTCATGGCTGATTTTATTTTTCCACTAGCGGTCCGGCCCGGCATCGCCCGCGTGCAGATATACTTTTCAAAATGGCGGTCAATTAGATCACGAAAAACGAATAAATATTCCTCGTATTTGCTAGACTTTTCACTACTGCTTCGCTCCTTTAAGTTATGGCGGACGGTATATAGCCTATAGCATTCCTCGAAAAACCATCCAGAGACATAAGATGTTCAGTCTCAATATGTCCAGTAGTTACTCTGGTTACCACCACCAGTAAAAATGTTTACATTATAAAAATCAACATATTCAATCCCTTGTAAAAACAAACCACTACCAATACCCAGAACCATTACATCAAAACTAAATAATTTACAGAGCTCAATAACTACAAATCAATTTGCATTGGAATTGCAAGGGGAAATGCCGAATCAATCCGGTCAATTTGACAACGACGGTGGAGCCGGAACGTCGGATTCCGTCGCTCCTCATTTATTAGGCAGCGCTATGTCTACCAACAATTTGTTTATCATTCCTAATTGGCGTCGCTTTCTGAATACCTTCTGTTATTGTTGCGATGAAATTAATGTTCATAGTTTTGTGGATTTTAATGAAGGCGTGTAGGCTTGGTTGGTTTAAAATGTCTCGAAAAGACTTAATTAATTAGAAGACTAATCCTGAGTCAATTCGATCACATGCTAGGGTTGTCTAAACTAGAAGTATGAATAGGTTTTTTTTTGTTTATTTGCATTGAATAGGCTCTGAAACTAATGGGCCGATTTAAGAAATTATTTCATCATTAGAATCCTACATCATCTCAGATAAACATAGGTGATAGAATTTTTTCGAAAAACGTGTATCTTAAACCGGGTGGAACCTGACCGGGCCGCCAGTCAATAAGCAAACTAAAATAATTCATTACTTTTTTATTCTTAATCACAGGAAGTCTGTTTCTAAATATATTATACATTTCACTCACTCACCATATGACCACAATGATACGATCGTTCCAAATATAGAGATTGACATGGCAAAAAAAAAGGCACGCAGATTTGATATCAATAACAAAACCTCTATTGAATTTGATGGAGCCTGATACTGGATTTGCACGGGATTCCGATGGACGTTTTAATATAATAAATCAAGCTCGACGTTAGTATGTGTTCGACAATTGTAGGTGCTACGTCGAATAGAAGTAGGAATTTATTGCAGTATAGAAATTGACAGTTGTATATCTATGATATTTTTCTGACTTCGCATGATTTAACTATGAAATATAATCAGGTTCAGTTGGAAATCTTGCTGTTGTCCAATCTTCAAGCTTCTCTTTTTAATGACTATCTGTTATATGTTTTTGAAAAATTAAGCCAACTTGTCTTATCTATTATTACCTTCTACGGCTTCAGCTATATGAGGTCTATTTTTTTTTTATTTATTTGGGAAACAAACAAATGTACAATCTGACTTACAAACTAAGAAAAATAATTATATTTATCATTGTACATTCCACTACGTTTTCACAGATTACAATACAAAACAGTGGTACAGAAGTGTATGAAGAAGATTTAAATTTTAATCATTTGTGTTTGTCATCAGAACATGCATAATTTCTTTTTTAAATATGTTTTAAGAATGTAAATATGTTTTAAGTATGTCTACTAGTCAAAATATAGCTCTTCAAAGGATTTTCGCAGCAACTCTTTTATTAACCGTTGATTTTATTTTATAAACCAAATAATTAACACACCCCAGAAATGATGTTACGACATTTACGAACATGTATAACGGTTTTTTGTATTCTTCTTCTCTTTCTTATATTTACGCTATGTAAAACATTACATATTAATAAAGACGACTTATTAAACTATATTTCCATTGTTACAGGCGATCAAGCGCAGGCCTGCTGGCGCCGCAGCTCGCGTGCCAGACATCGACAGCGAATGCGGCACCAACACAACCCCACCAACCCCCAGCCTCCCCTCCCCGCATCGTGTCCGCCCCACCAGTGGCCCACCCCCAACCAGCTCCAGAACAACCCCAACCTGCCCACGAAGAGGGGGTCAGACTCCGGCGGGTCCATACCGTCGCGGTCCGGGACTACCTCAAGAGAGAAACCCAGACGTTCTTCGGCGTGCAAAGAGACAACGAGAGGGAACAAAAGAAACTGTGGTATGAAAGGCGGAGACGACACGCGGCGCGGGCGCTCGGCGACCTCCGGCTCGACCTGCCACCGGACCATCATCCCGATGACGATGATATTAGGTAAGGGTTTATAGAAAATTACAGTAATCTTTTGGAAACGGTCTGAATGTAGCGACTTAATGCAGTCTTAGCTGGCTTGTCTGGTCAATTTGTAGGTAAACGTTGTAGGTTGCTACCTGGAATCAACTTAGGTAAAAGTAATCTGATGTAATTTAAAAGACGTCCTCTTTTGTTATTACGTATGGGTAAAATGAAACATCGGGTTCTCTATTATTAAGTGAACTGAAAGTAAAACAGAATTTCCAATTACTTTTTTTATTTGATATTAGGGATTATTATACTGCCATTCTCTTTAAGTACACGCCATCCTTGTATAAACCAGTCGTTCCGTGAAAATCATCACTGAGACTAAGTTTGGGGCGTCCTGTGGGGCGATCCTAAACTACGTTGTAGAGGTCTGCCTCCAACAAAGGATTGCGATAGGCTGATGTATGTGAATGTTCTCTATGAAGCAAAGAAATCAAAGTATTCCGTCACTATCTCATTACATCTAGGGCATCCAGATGCCCTATACCCCTCCTCTCTTCCCATCTTTTTTTTTTTTTCTCTCCGGTCCCTTCCCGATTTGATTGGCCGGCAACACATCCATGAACCCAAGTGCTATGGATGTTCATGGGCGGCAGTGAGCACTTGCCATCAGCTGACTTGCTTGCTTGCTGGACCTATGCAATAAAATAAGACGGGCTACATTCCGCCTCGAAGAATGTAAAAGTCGTTGGATTAAACCTGGATCACAAGTTTACAC
This sequence comes from Hyles lineata, assembly GCA_030180105.1. Lineage (NCBI taxonomy): Eukaryota > Metazoa > Arthropoda > Insecta > Lepidoptera > Sphingidae > Hyles > Hyles lineata. The sequence continues at coordinate 10,233,944 of JARJEE010000016.1, forward strand.
GGATAAAGTTACTTTTTACTAAATTCGAATAAATCAGATTCTTAATTACGGAAATCACTTAGCAAAAGACGGCTGAAGGATTAAGAGTAACACAGATTTGTGCCAACTTCCAACTTGTTTTTCGAGCCGAGTAAATCGTAATACAGGGTGTATAAAATATAAGAGACAGTATTGTGTGAGCCGCTAATGATTAAACATAGAAACTTTTTTACAAAATAAGCCACTAAATTCATAAATAAATTTGGTGTATCTTGCACATGTTAAATCTCAATGTGATCCAAGTTAGACAATTACCGCCTATCATTCAATGCAAGAAGCTAGCAGACATAATAAAAATTAGTGAAAATTACCTTTTACATATGATTACTCCTTAGCACTATATTTCGAATCCAATACAAGGAAATCCCTACTCAAGCAAGTTATAAAGGATCACAGCAAACAAACTAGACGGCGCTAAATTTCCTCAGTATACATTTAGAGTAAACAGTGTAGTTTATTGTTATACAACATAATTCACCTCGAGAACTGTCAATTTGGCGAAATGACATAATAGTACAAGAGAATTTGGAGCCGAATGCTATTCCAAATAAACTAGTAGGAATAACCTCGGAATAGACGAGTATTGTTCTGCTATTGTTGGCAATAGCACCGAGTGTCTGTAATAAAATTAATAGCAACGATAACAGAGGGATTGGTTGGTTGAACTTAAAACGTAGGTTACGGAATTTCTGCTGGGGTTGGTTTGTGCTTTTTGTGATTGACAATTTGATGCATAAACGTTTTTTTAATAGACATGGGTAAATTTATGGCTAGATAAGTAGTATGAAGTCAAGTAGAAAATATGGCTAATATAGAAATAATCATTAATCACTCTCTATTTTAATAGTTAAAAGAAACTCGTAAAAGTTTCTCGGAACTGAGACTTATTAATAAGCTCTGATGAACGAGATTATTAACTTTAGCCAAAGGCAAAGAAAAATAATGAACAAATAATTTTGTTCATTATTTTTCCTTTAAAAGGTTGTTATAACAGGATGTTGTCATGTTAAGCCGAAGTACTTTTTATTTGCAATGAATTTCGAGACGAGCATGCCCATCGCCTGATAGTAAACGATACGATTGCTCTTACACAGTTGCAAAAACAAACAACATCTTGAATTACAAAGCAATGCTTATAGTATAACAGTAGTACATACCCAGGCGGTCTCTCACATATGAGAGACCATCAGTAAAGTAAGTAGTATCTCCATGTTTATCGTCGTTTAAAGTCGTGTATACCTCGCTTTTCAAAATAATCGAGTCATTTCTAAAGCCTTGGGCTAAAGTTAATACTTCACTCAACCAAGTTTATTAATAAGGCTTTTTGGGTATACATTCTTGAGTTCATATAAACATGTATTTTTTATAGCATCTAATACAAATTATACAATACCACTCACAGTTTTTAGCTCGAAGCCTTCAATTACTCAAAAATCGTAACCCAAATACTAGACAGAATTATTACTTCCCCGTGCAAATACTGATACGGTATGTAGCGAAGTGTCTAAGTAGCGGACCAAGTTGGCGCCACTTGGCAGTTGGAATTAACCGGGACATTAATAAGTTTGCGGCGAGTCCTGGGTCCCGCGGGTAAACAAGTAGTCTTCCTTGTTACTTAGTGTCGGATTCATGTTTCGTAATATAAGATGGTGGGGTTTAATATGATGTTTTTTTATTGTGAATCGACAGACTCACGATGACTGATGACGAGTGCAACGTTGTCTTACTCCTAATTGCTAATAACTTTGCCCATAACTATGTCAGAGTGTGCAGAGGTCCTTCAGTACCAGGCATTTTCGATAGAAAAATTGCCTTTAAGAGCCTATGTTAGAAGGTACAGAGGAACTGTATATCGAAATATCGATATGAAATCGACTGCATATCGAAATGAGTTGACTAATATGTTTCTCAGTTCCCGTAATACCGTGCGAACTTCTTAAGAAAATAGGAAATAACAAGTGTAAGAAAAAGAAACGGTTTTATTCAATAATAATATTGTTCTGTGCCTTTCTTTTCCTTTGGGCAACCATCAAAGGTGAGGCGAGAAAAGCTTTGTGGTACATATTTCGTCTTAACCTCTTTTACACATTTCCGTTGTGAAATCGAAATATACAAAGCGGTGCGTATAGACTTCATTTAATATTACCGGATTTGACAGCCTCCGTGGCGCAGTTGGTTAGACGCCGGCTGTGAAATGAGAGGCCGCGGGTTCGTTCCCCGCACCGAAACATATATTTGTGTGAACCACAGTTATTTGTTTCGAGTCTAGGTGTTTGTGAAACCGAAAAGTCTCTCGTAGTTCCTGATACCCACGACACAAGACTCGATCTTAGTGTGGGATCAAGACTATGTATGTGATTGTTGGGTGTATTAATTATTATTATTTAAATATACGTGTAAAGGGATTGCTTTGTGAGGTAAATGATCGCTCAGGTAGTTTACTTATATACACTGGTACAAAGTGATGGCATTGCATTTGATCGTAAATGTAATCAGTATGTAATGTAATGCAATCAATATCTAATCAGAATACCGAAAGAGAAGAAACTACAACCATCAGCGTATATACAAATGTTGGATATTCACTTAACGGTATGCAAAACATTCCTTTAGGTCAGTTTTTCTTTTCCACTTCTATTTTGGGGGACCAAAAACTCTCTCATAAAAATTGATACTTGAGACATAAGTCTTGATAATTTAATAGTATATTTGTATATTTTAATTCATAAACAAAGTTCAAAAACAGAGAGTATTATCACGCCAAGATATTTTCGGCACGCATAACATCAAAGATCTAACCCGGTTAGTGTTTACCTTCAAACTTTAGCTATTTTACAACTTTGTGCACAAAACTTCTCACCAAATTGTTGAAAAAGAACGTTGTCACAGCATTGGCCCGGGAGTAGCACAAAGGAAATTTAAAATACACATAAAACTTTGAACATTTAGTTGCGTGTGTATTCAGAGCTAATTCTCGCATGATTTTGCGGTGAAAGAAAATATGTGAGGAAACGTGCGTATTTTAGATTTTTTTCATAAGAATGTTACGGGTATGTGACCACCTTTAAATAAGCTAGCGTGGTGAAGAGAAAATTTGCCCTTTTTATCGTAATGAATGTTGAGACTAGCATGCCATTTGCTTGATGGTAAGCAATACGACCGCTCATGGACAGTAACAACACCAAAACACCATGAACTACAAAATAATGCTTGGCATTCCACTCTTCCGCTATCCTGAGACATACGATGTTGGTCTCAATATATCCAATACTAATTCTGGTAACAATGTTCTTCAAACCGGAATATAACAGTGCATTTACACTGTTGTTATGGATATAGACATTATGGTGGTACCTACCCAGATGGCTTCTCACATAAGAAAGACCCACCACCAGTACTAACCTTTAGTAACTACTGAATATTAAATATAGTAATGTATAATCATTATGGATTATGTAGGATATTACCCATGAACATAGGTGATAAATATTTTCAAAAAAGTGTATCTGTGCCCGCGTGGAGCCGGGCCAGACTGCTAGTACAAAAATAAAGATACACAAAAATAATCCCGAACCGTCTAAAATAGCCTTGCCCCAATACTGGGAAATATAAAGGAAATTTAAAACACACTGCTTGGAATTTTGTACAATTTAGTCTGGCAACGTTAGACTTGCATTTGATGTTGGCAATATTTGTTTTGTATAACGTCGGGATCAGCAGTACGAGTGCAAGAGAAATCAAAGCGTCGGATTTCTGAGACTGGGAACTAGAAAATCCTGTGCGGTGCGGAAATGCATTCAGAATACGGAATATATTACTGGAAATGGAGCTTCGATTTATTATATTTGTATGAATGGCTTTTCTAATAACTGACTGGTGTGGTTTTAAATTCTAGGTATTATCTATAGCTCGTTGATGATGCCATAGGGCAAGAAGTTCTCAATTCTTTTAACAGAAAATTAACCCTACGCTATACTTTATTGTCGATTCGATGTATTGGATGTTCGGTCAAATAACTATCCTTGTTAGTAAAATCTGTTCATTTTACCAATAATTTGATCAACCAGAAAAAATCTTCAACATTTATTATCCTTATGATTTCGCTGGCCGTTATTTCACATCTATATGGTATTCACACAATTTGAATATTCAGCCATGTAAATATTTACTATGGAAGAACTTTATAAAAAATATTTTATTTTTTTACAAAACAACCCTCAAAGACAAGTCACAGACTTAAATTGTACATGCGCCGTCTTTATGCTCTCCCTAAAGTCCCACGGGAGAAGTATAATGGAACAGTATCAGTTTGTAATTCAAAACGCCGGGAGTGTGTGCATAGGGATACTGCGTTTCTCCTGTACTTTTGATGGGATGTATGCTTGATAAAAAGAGGTTTGTCAGAGTCCAAGTTTCAGAATTAGATTATTTATGATGTGTGACAAAATGTAAAAAGGATAGCTTAACTTGTGACTAAATATCGTCCATAGAAAAATAAGACGGGTTAGCAATGTAATGAGAGATAATTATCAAAAAAAATAATACTTATGATTTTGCTATATACATTGCGATGGTGGGTGAAGGTTAGTGGCACGCTTTTATCTTGTTTGGTAGACTGGGCCTTTACCATATACAGTTTCAAAACTTATTTTAGTCATCGAATGTTTTGACTCGAACGACTTAAGTGCATGGTGGCCTGTTGGTAACCTGACCAGACACGACTGCCAACATGTTCACGGTGGTAGCAGGTTCGAATCCCGGGGCACACCTCTGACTTTTCGGAGTCACGTGTGTATTGATAGTCAATCACCACGCACTATAACGATGAAGGAAAACATCGTGAGGAAATCTGAATACCATAGCGATTTTTATGAATTTCTATGGTATGTAAAGTCTACCTACCGCACTAAGCGAGCGGGGTAAGGCCTAACCACTCTCAATCGAACTCTCCATTGTGGAAGAGGCCCGTGCACTGCAGTGGGATGTATAAGGACTGATACAGTACACTATAGTAAAGAATTACTTCTAAATTAAGTTTGAGCAAAGATGACAAAACATATTATATAATAACAAAAATAGGTTTAAAACTGTCTACTCGTATTAATAAAGATAATTATGCCGGCTATCGACAAGTCGTGAAATAATACAAAATTGTTCTATGTTTAGAAATTGAAAATTTTTGAAATTGTTTATGTCGACCTTTCGAATAAGTTATATAATAAGGGGAGCTTTATATCAATATCTGATTCTTATAAATGTATGTATTAGTCTGCCTCATATATCGAACTAGATAGCTAGTTATTTATTTAAAAAATGAAAACATTTTGCGGCAACTGCACTGGGATTTAAGAGTAAAATGCTTACTGTACGAAAACCGTAACCCTCTAGAGATGTATCTGTATTCTAAACCAGGTCATAAGCAGAGCTAGGTAAACACGAAGCAACTCCATAAATATACCAGATAGAATAATTCGTCATAACGTATTTTAATATATATCGCGGAGCGTGGGGGAAAAAATAAATTAAATTTCTGTCACTTACAAGGCGTTCTTTTTGTTCTGATTTCATGCAAAATTGTGAGTCAGATATTTGTTGTGAGGTAAAAGAGTTCCACTGTTTAATTTAATTTGTTCTCGTTTAGACATTACGTTTTGCGAGAAAAGTTGATTGCTTTCATAATATGTAAGCTTCTGTAAATATTTACTTGTGCTACTAATTGACAACATCCGAAGCGATGGTCGTTGAGAGCCGGCTGTAAAAAGAGAGACTGTGAGTTCGATTCTTGTAACAAATATTAATTTCGGGTATGAGAATTTCACGTCCAAAATGTCATTTATTGTTTTTATATCCACGACTTATGATTTGTTATGTTACCATGGTATCAGAACTTTGTGTGGCTATTAATAACATTGTATTTATTATTATTGACGTGAGAACGTCTCATAAATCGCGGAAAGCCGGTTGCATGCACGAAAAAGCATGACTCATTGTCACGTTCGCAAGAGCCGAGTGTGGAAGCGAGAGCCGGAAACACGCGATAGAGAGGCACGATCAGCCTATGCGTTCAGTCCAATTCATAAAATCGTTACCTCGTATTTTAATTATCACGAGAGAAAGAAGAGAATGCATGAAGAGGTTGATGAAAGTGGATGAAGCGAATGTAATCTGTCAGGATCGAGCAAAGTGGCGGTCTATAGTATCTGCCTACCCCTATAGGATACATGCGTGACGATTATGCATGTATGTATTAATTATCACATATTCCATCATCACAAACATACGTTTATTTTATTTTTAATTACACTAATTATGCACCAGTTTATGTTTGTGTTTTAAATCTCGGCTTGTAACGCACCCGAGGCGACTTTCTCGTTATTATTTCGACTCAGATAATCTTATAATATTCATTTCAAATTAATTAGTACGAAATTTAATAATATGGTTGAAAGAAATTCATTGTGTGCTCTGTTGGATGCTGTTGTGCGGGGCGGTACTTTTGTATCGCTGGCGGCAAAATTTTCGCTTTGTGTATTATTTAAATATTTTTATACAGGCACGAGGAATACACTTGATGGTAAATAATTGCGATATAAATAGTTTATTTATTGATGCAATTATATCGGCTTAATTGAAATCAGGGTATTCATAGGCTGAACCTGAAATAACATTTCTGGTTACATTGACGGATTTTCCACTATCATACTATGTTATCCTGGCTGATAAGAATGTACTACTAAATATAGGGTTTTTGGTGAAAGGAAATCGTAGAGCCACGCTGTTGTCAGTCATGACTCAGTATGAACGGTCAGGCTCGTCTGGGGCGGACGGCTCTCACAGGAGACTGACGTAAATTGTAAAATGACCTTTGCTGTCGCATTTCGTTTGGTAAATGAGATTGCGGGTGTCCAGTATTTTTTTCCTCTTGCAATCATTTTTCCTTCCCACTTTCCTATCAACTTGGTGGGTCGGCAACACATCCAGGTCAAGCTTCAGTGATATCTTACTATTAGGTGTCCTGTTTGCTCATTTGCCGGACCTATGCAATAAAAAAACTGCTACTTCATATCATATTTCCATTTAGTGCTATGGATGAAGGGTACCATATAGGTAAAGTACTTTTAACGATCTACACCAATACTACGGCACTTCTCAAAAATATGAATTGACAAGGTATTTGTATTAATCAATTTAATGACGTAACTATTTAATTGGTGCACAGTCATATGCCGAGTTAATACGATTGTAAGCATTATGTAATATCCACTTATTGTGATTGCGCCGACGTCAAAACTGGGCCAATGGTGTTTTGATACGGTCCTTAATTTAATTTCATCGATATATCATTAACGTTGTTTTCCTGATGCCTTTCAATTTTGTTTGAAAATACATCATATTTTGCGTTTGATTTGTATTTTCTTCATAAATTGAGCAACATTGATATTTATCTCAGAATTATTCATTGTAAAAGTGTCTTTGGTCTCAATAATAAAGATCAGAGTTATATATTTTTTCATATTGAAAGATTTCAAGCACTAAATAATCTCTTGTAAATATATCAGCAAAAATGTACTTGAAAATTATAATTCTATATATCGTCTACGATCTTAATCGCGTTGTTGTCGTCATGCTGTTGTCAAAATATTAAGAACAGCAGCTGTTTTTCTCTCTTTTCATTTTATTGTATTGGATATGTTAATACTATTAGATTCAAGTATAAATGCTTGTTGTTTATATTATAAAAACATATCTTAAACAATGCCTTAACTTATTTTTATTTTTATTTGTATATCCAAATTTCCTCACTCGTCAATACAATTTGTTATATTATGATTAAATGGAATAATTATTTATGATTGTCATGTCATATAACCAGTGAGAGATAATTGTAGTTTCTCTCCGGCCGATACTCTACTTGTACCGTACTACCCTGGTAATTAATCAAATAGTGAACCTAATGGGAACAGTTTAATAGTTGGAGAAGTGATACAGTTGATGTTGGATTGCTGGATGACCAGTTGTGTAATATTATGTTAAGCTATTTCAATACCCCCTTGTTGCGCTATACAGTAGGCTAGTTAATTTAACCCTCATTTTTCTCATCATCCCAGGTGATATTGTAAACAATATGAAAAAAAAAAATACCGTCAAAAGACTCGTACCTATACGAGTTGATCTGAAGCTTTGAAAACTGCATGTACTGTATCAGCCTATATACGTCCCACTGCAGGGCACGCGCCCACTCTACAATCGAGGGTACGATTGAGAGTGGTTAGGCCATATAATCTTGAAAACTAACATTGTATTTTTGACAAAAACCAGTCCACTTATTTTCAACGTTGGTACCAGTGCTTAGTACTAGTACTGTACATACTGTTGGTGGTCCTTGATGATCATGTATAATCTTGCGTGTTGTTCCAGCATGTACGGAATTTATTTTCAACCTTGGTACCAGTGCTTGGTACACTGTACTTACTGTGTGTTGTCTTGACCATGTCTGATCTCTCGTGTTGTTCCAGCATGTACGGTGCGTCGGGCGCGGCGCCGAGGGAGGCGCGGGGGCGGGCTCGCGAGCGGCCCGACGTGCTGCCCGCGCCGGCGCCGCTCGCGGACCCAGCGCCGCCCGCGCTGCCCCGCCCGGGCAAGGACAGCGTCGCGCGGCTCACGCTTACTGGACTCTCTTATGTTGTTACTGTGAGTACTTGAATTTTATTTGTAATTAAATGAAATGAAAATTGAAATGTATCTATATGTATCTATTATTATAATACGATACTAATTATTTTGTATACATAATTAAGCACAATGTTTATTAACTTATAAGAGAGCTATTTAATTGGCTATTAAAAAAAAAAACATACATAAACATCACGCCTTTTTCCAAAAAGGGAAGACAAATACACTATCAGGACACCCACATTTCACCTTGTGTGTCCGTCCGTGATATGTGGCAAGCCTATCGCCATATCGAGCACAAATCCTAGACTCCGGTCTCATAATGAATAGTAAAATCCAATATAACTGTCCGGGATTCAAACTCATAGCCCTCTGATATACCTACGGATAAATACGGTATAATATATTATGATTATAAAATTTGGGGTCAGCTGTCTGAGATAGTCCCGACAATACCCATTATTATTAGGAATTACTGTCTATTTAACATTAAATAATTGGGATTTGTTATCAGAATAAGGATAGATCTTTAGTAGCCTACTTGACAAGATCTAAAGTCAAAACAATTTAGTATTCGTGAGATTTCTAAGTAACAGTACTACTGACGTCATCTTTGTGTAGAAATGTAGTAGTTTTGTTGATATTGAAGTTTTTAGAAAATGGACCTTTAAAAAAAGTTGGTTTGTATTATGTTTCCACTTCAAAAGCTTTTATATTTCTCACTTTACTTTTAGTTTTAATTTTACTTTCATAGAATAATATTATTTTTTATATTGAGTGTGAAAATAAAGCACTTTTTTAGTGAAGAAGTAATAGAAAGAAAAATATTTCAAAATTATATTACTTTCTTCTTAAATTTTTATGAGCATATTGTGTAAAAAATATAACATTCGATAGGTCTATGGAATGTATTAACCATTGATAAATCATTTTTTGTTGGACGGCCTCCGTGGCGCAGTTGGTTAGACACCGCCTGTGAAACGAGAGGCCGCGGGTTCGATCCCCGCACCGAGAGAAATGTTTGTGTGGACCGTAAATATTTCTTCCGGGTCTGGGTGTTTGTGATACCGATAAGTCTCTCGTAGTTCCTGATTCCCACGACACAAGACTCAATCTTAGTGTGGGATCAGGACTATGTATGTGACTGTTGGGTGTTATTTATTTACTTATTTATTTATGTTTAACGAAATGGAAACATACAATGACGTACCTAATAACCCAAGAATCAAACTCATTAATTTTCGTTGCATACTGCCACCAATCCGACAATATTAACCACGTATATAGCTCAAACCAAACAAACTATCCCGAGCATTATTTTATAACAAATTCAATTGTCCGAAACGACGGCTAAACACGTGAATGCGGTCTCTGGCGGTTTAGATACGACGATAATTTCCGACAAACAGACTGTTATGGGCGCAGGTGGCTTATTTAGCCGCGCGCCCATTTCCCGCTAAGTATTTAAAAGTTAGCTGGGTACTGACGTCACAGCCCGGCCTGTTTTAACACCGGTTAAAAGCACTTGAGCGCTGTGCGAAATCCCAAACCTTTCGTTGCTCTAATGGCACTTTCAAACGAAATTATAAAAAGTAAATGGTTTTAGTTACTTTGTTTTGTGTTGTGTCTACGTGTTATGATTCTAGCTTAAGCCGAATATCATACATAAATATAAGTATAGGATATTTTTGTCGTGAATTCGAAGAAGGATTATTATGATTGTCGACATTTCACTGATCCATTAACATCCCACTCTTAGGCACTGGTGCCAGACATTTAGGTTTTCATTCCACGCCATTTTTCAGTCTTTTGGGTGAAAAGTAATCTGTTTTAATCAATAGAATCGCTGTTACTAAGCTGAAATGTAGCTTTAAAATTTTGCGACCAAAGAATTCAGCTGAATGTAATAATGAAAAAAATTGCCGAGTGCGCTTGAAACTTCTTCTTCTTTTCAACCAAAGGAAGTTCACTGCTGAACATTGGCCTCCCCCAAGGATCTCCACAGACCACATCGACCTGTTGGAAGCGGTCTACATTCACAGCCACTACTGTAACCTGAACCAGGTCGTTCGTCCACCCTGTAGGCGGGCGGCCTGAAAACTTAAAAGATAATCTCAGATTTACAAGAATGTTACCATATTGAAATAATCGAAACATCGGGAACTTAAAAAATGTAAATTTAACCAGATTCATGATAAATTCCGTAAACAATAGTTTTATTTCAACTTGAAACCTAGTTGCAGATAATTTGTCATTGGTATCTCACGCTCTTCATATCTTTATTTTGGAAATCGTTTGTAATTTATCACATCATGTTTTTATGACCTTTTTCTGACGAAGAGAGCTCTTTATGGGTTTCCTGCACTTTGATTTCTTTCCTGCTCTCCAAGGCAGAGTGGCATGAACCTCATGAGGTATGGATAGGACATTAATGAGCTAGTATGGTTAAGTACACGTCGTAAAAACAATTTAAGAGGACACTTAATTGTTTTGAGTCTTGTTGGGTCGTAAATTTTCTCGTAGTTTCTCATACGAAACATGTATTATACTGGGTATATCAAGACTGCTACCGAAAACGAAGCCGGCTGGTAGTTTCTTGAGTCCTGTATAAGTCCGTCAGGACTATGTATAGGTTTTTTGAGTACAGTTATTGAAAATTGTAATCTGTGGTTTTATAATTTCATATAAAAAGTAATAAATAGCGCCATCTATTGGCCATATGAGTAAATGAATGGCCTCCCTTGTAAATTCCCTGTGAACTGAGATACACGTGTAAAATATTAAAATATGCAAATATCTCAACAAAATATAGTAAAGCTACTAATTGAACTACTGGACGTCTTTACTTTAAAACCCTACCATAAAAATATATTAATTTATGGATGATCAATTATAGTAGCTGAGAAGGTGGTTTTGGGTGCCAGCAGTAGTGGGTTCAACTCTCACAAGAATATATGAATATTTGCACGGCATAAACATATTATTCTTGTCTGAATGCCAATGCTTGACAATACCTTTAAAAATGTACGATATAAATTAAAAAAAGAACTTCACTCATCAAAATGCATTAGTTTCGATGGATAATAAATGGCTTTCAACCAATCTACGAGTACATACACAAATTAAAGTTAATGCCTAAACAGATACTAAATCAGATGAAAATCAGGGTACTGACTAGGTGGCGTAGTTTTACTACAGTGTGATTGCAAAGCTGAGGTCTCGGGTTCAAAAACCGGGTCGGGCAAAATTATATTGGATTTTTCTATTCAATATCAGCCCGGATTCGGTAATTTGTGCCCGATATAGCGATAGACTTGCTCCTAGACTTGACACACGAGGCGAAACCTGAATGTGAGGCGAAATGTCAAAAATGTTAAAACTAATTATTAATGAACTTCTCTGATTTAAACTATGTCTTACTTTTGTAATAATCACTAAATTGTAAACTGGTGTTGAAAAGAGCAACACTAGAGTTTCTTACCCATTCTTTTCTAGTGGAAACCGCTTTCCAAACCGGGTGGTTAGATACAAAAAATGACTGAATCTAAATGATGAAATGTAGAACATTTGACTAGATTAAATAAATTATTTTCATTTCATTTCCTGGTAGCACCTCTGCCTACCTATTCTGGGAAATAGGCGTGAGTTTATGTATATATGTAAAACCAAGGTATATGCAAGATGTACTCTCGTGTCAAAACGTGTCACGTCTCGTTAGCACTATTATTCTGTCACTCATTCCTTTGACGTGCACGTGCCTCGTCACTAACTACCTCATCTTTAATGAGTTTACTGATTTCTTTTGTTATTCCTATTGTATAAACAACACGTGGCAGTGGCCTTTGAGAGGAATGTTGTACAGCGCCATCTAGTGGCAATTTTCGAAAAACGAGTGAAAATTATGAATTAAAATTATCATACTTTTGGATTTGATATTTGATTTACCCGAAATAGTATTCAAATGAAGATAATTGTATTTCAGTGAATAGATATTCACTCGAATATCATTAGCTCTTGTCATATTAACAAAATATATTATAACTATTTTTGGCTTGAAGTATACTGTTACTTTTATTAAAAATGCTTTGAAAATTTTCGTACAATCTACTAAAGGACTAAAGGTCGTCTCGCCGGCGTCTCACGCAACACAACAACAATAAGATTAAGGATTTACGATTCTTATACAAAATAATATAATTATTGTAACCGCATTCATCAAAATGTCATAAAAGTTTAACAAATCTGTTGATAGTTATCAAAGTCGACTTTTTTTAAAATTGTGAAAATTATTTATTGCTTTTTTAAATATTAATTGTTACCTTTATCGTGGCTGGGCAATTGTTGGTGGCGCTACGTTAGTAATTTATTTAGGTACTGGTTGAAACTACTAGGTAATCTAGAAATCTAGCTAAATTACTTTATTAAGGCATGTTAAAATGAGTTAAGGTATACAAAATATTGTAGGGAGAATAAAATGTTCTTGATCTGGGTTCGAAATTTTTTCTCACTAGGGCGAAGGCAAGTGGGGCTACTATTGACTAATTTTTTTTTTATTTGTAGAATCTCGTTGTTTCTAATGTACATTAACACTTAAGGTACTTAGGATAGTTCTTATTCGTCTTTTTTTATTGCGATGAATGGCGATACGACTGCTCATGAACAGTAGCAAAACCAAACAGCACCTTGAATTACAAAGCAATGCTTGGCATTCCACTGCGCTCGCCATCCTGAGACATAAGATGTTAAGTCTCTATGAGTACATATCCAGTAGTTACCCTGGCTACAATATCCTTTAAACCGAAACAAAACAGTGGATTTACACTTCTAATTGACGGGAGAAATAGACATTGCGGTGGTAACTACCCAGGCGGCTTCTCACGTATGAGGCCTACCACCAGTGAAGTGTAAGTTGTCGTTCTTATTTAGAATATAGAGGAATTATATTATTTAATTCCACCTTCACAATTCCTCTCCAGAACAGCTAGAATGGCTGGCTATCACCTTTAAGTCGTTAATTTCAAACTTAACAAAGAAAAATCAAGTAACAAAGAAATTAATCTAATGATAAAACAGTAGAGAATCTAATTCATTCACGTTCAGTTAAAACAGATTGTGCCGACTAGACAGCTGAATTTGGACAGTTTCACCTAGTTTGCAAACCGACATTTGACATGACGTAGGCAGTTTTCCAATGTAAAATATTTCTAAACGGGAGACGCTGGTTTATTTTCAAATAGCAAAGGTGAGTTATCGAAAGAGCATGGTACATGATATGATTTAACAAAGATTTCGATGTAAATGCACTGTTATTATGTTCAGATATCACTACTAATTTGCTTGGGAAAGTCTATGGAGAATTTAATATGTTATAGGATCATAATACAGGATGACATTACACATGTTTTTTCTTTTTTTCTCCGCTGTTTTATTATATGGGAGTCTGATTAGAATTGCTGCTGAGTGTTGTGTGTAGGTGTAAGGGGAGCTTTTAGAAGGAAAGGCTACGACATAGCAATGATTTCATTTGCCCCTCGTCGCGTCTGCCTCCCTTGGTAGAGTAAGGTTATATGAGGTGTGAGTTAGGGTTTTGAGTAATATGTGTGGTCGTAATAGTTTTATGTAGTTCACAATATTTAATTTAAATCACTTGTTTCTTATCACACTAAGTGATATTGCACAAAATTTGAAAAAAATACGAGGTAACTTTTCGTCAAAAATTACGATTATAGTTTTCACGAGTTTTGGCCACTCCTTAAAGACACGAATAGTTCTTTCTCCTAGTTGAACTTCAACTCGGTTCGAGAACTTACCTGAGCCGTCAAAACTCGTAACCTCGTAAGGGTTATCAAAAGCCTTGAAAATTAAACCGCGATTTTAGACAAAACTACTAGGCAGCTTTTTTTCAAACTTTAATGTAGAGCCAATACAAAATAGCCCGCCAGCTTTTCTAGTCATTGTCACGAAATGCTGTTGAAATAGGGTGAGAGAAACAAAGAAGTTCGACTCTGTAGAAGTTAATTGATAAGACTTTTTTAAAAACAAAATGTCATTTCAAGTATGTAGTTTTACCCCAAAAACATCAATCGCGTTTGAAATATCCACATCGATAGTTTTTCTTACGAACAAAATTCCTAACATATACCTCCGGTTATAATTTAACCTCATAACACGAACCCTTAACCTCAAAACCGTGTAATTCCTCGTAATATAATGCGGATGTATTAGGCCGGGATATTTTCTTGCTATAAATTAGAAAAATGTCTTTCGGGTGGAGGCGACCGTTATGGCATCATAAATAATAGCCGAAGAGCGTCCAATAACGCCGGAAGGAAATATTCCCGCATCGAAATAGAAACGCTTCCGACCAATCAGACGCCAGATGGATTTGTTATTGCTAATGGTTCGCTGTTTGGTCTAGTGGCCTGTGATCGTTGGTTTGAAATAATTTAATAAGGAAAGTTTTTATTGTCTCAATTAATACAAAATTGTAGAATATAAAAATAATAATGAAAGATAAACGAGGTATTTTATACAAATAGTATTTACAGCATTCAATTTTTAGATAGGTCAATCAGTATGTAGGTTTGCTAATTTGGGCTTATAGCTTCGTTGAAGGTTGACGAGGTCCTAATTCTATTGCGAAATATATTTTATTTTTTTCCTGCATTTGTGAGTCTTGACTTTTAGGCTGTCGGTGGAAGATTTTATACTTGGTACTATGGACTGTATCGTTTCATTGGGTTGCTAATTTCATTACTAGAAGCTGTTCTACAAAGTACGAGGCACAATGTTAAATGTAACATCTTACATATAGTGAGCAATTAATATAATGACCGTGGTATTGTTAAATATATACTTATTAGTGGAAACTTCCTTGGATTTCATTTTGCGCTCGTATATTTGTATTTGTTATTTTCTGGTTCTCCAAGAAGTAAATATATTTTTGTACTCAGGCGGTGACGCGACGCTCCCGGCAGTCCACGTCAGCGCAGTGGTCCCGTTCGTTTCGGTCCAGCGCCCTCACTCCTCAGGAGGAAACTGAAGTGGACGACGTGTTCTTCACGCCACCCCCGTCCACGACGCCGCTCATCCATCATGACGAGACGGACACTGTTGAAAGCAAAGGGTAAGTTAACACAGGATGTAATTAAATTATTTATAATTTTCTTTTTTTTCTTATCCTTACATATATCAGACAATCCAGAATCCAGGTTGCTTAAGAACCAACAAATAATAAAACAAATATTATTTCTTTCCGCATATTTATAAAATGAAGGTCGTGCTCATGACAATAAAGAGTTTAAAGTCGTCATAATATTCTAAAGTAGACTGGAGAAGACCTCGTAAAGCAATCTAATACGTTGGTCTGACTAGACCCACACCGCTCCGAATTTTACACTAGTGTTGGTATAAATAGCAATAGCAATCACAAAAAGCAAGGGAAGGCGATGATAACGTTTCGCAAGTTATATAAATAAGCTAAATTTTGCGATTTGCGATTGTCATTCACAAAGCTTAATATTTAATCTACTACAGTCAATTTTGTGTGTGTAATTTTGGATGTGAAAAATGGTTTTAATATATGTTCAGTTTTTTGTTTATAAATTCTGAGGGGGGCCATTAGCAATAGCAATAATATAAAGCATGCTAAGGCTTCAAAAGTAACAAGGTGGTGATGGTAATTTAAAATAGCAATAATTCAATTACTACTCTACACTCTCTTCAAACCGCTGGAGATAGATCCAGATTGAGAAAACTCATTTGAAAGAAAGCAATGCAAATTGTATATAACGTTAATCTATAACTAGGTATACTACTTCGATCGTCCATTTCCGCCACAGGAAGTCCACTGCTGAACATGGCCTATCATCATACTACACTACTTAATTGCTTTTAAATATAAGCATTAGTAAAAAATATTTAATTAATGAAACGTAATGTATACCAATCTTTTATTCAGGACATTCAATTTAGTACAATAATCTAAATTGTTTTGTTTAAATTATGTATGTATCTAGTATCTGGCCTAATTATTTTTGTTGGAAATATAATGAGTTTGGTATAATTTAGTTTAGTGGTGTTTACAGTTTATATATGCAGATTAATTTAATATTATAACCGAAGTATTAAAAATTTTGTTATCAAATTAAATAATAGTTTATCATATAGCGTCATGTCTCATACAATGTGTACTTCGTTAAAACAGGATAAAACTGCAATAAAGTCTTAAAAATATTACATACAATATTGTCAATATGAATATGAAGTGGACAGTTATAGGGAAGTAGAAAAAAAAGTCTTTTAAATGTTTGATGTTTTTATAAATGTCTTTATAAATAAGTTCTATTTCATGGCTACGAAATATAAAAAGATATTGTTTAAATTGATTAAAGGATCAAAAGGATAAAAGGAAGGAAGATCTCTCTAATCGTTTCCTCAATGCTGAGGATCGTGACCCCTTCACTTGGTCAAGTCTTGGACAGCTGATCGCCAGGCTTGATGGTCCTCCACCAGATGTAGTGCTTCTGGGATAGTCATGGCTAGCGTCTTGCTATTAATAAGTACATCCAGCAGTTATATACATAGTCCTGATCCCACAATGTAATATTACGATTTCTGTCGTGGGTATCAGAAACTTTTAGACTTTTCGCTCACACAATGCCCTAATCCGGGAACAAAAATGTTTACTGTTGGTAGGTCTCTCATATTTTGTGGGAGGCCGCCTGCGTAGGAGTTACCAAATTGTAAATTTCTCCCGCCAAACAGCAGGGTAAACGCACTGTTGTGTTCCGGTTGGAAGGACATTGTAGTGAGAACAAATACTGGAAATATTCAGTGTTAACATCTTATGTCTCAGGATGGCGAGCGTAGTGGAATGGCAATTTTTATTCATGGAGTTTTTTGGTTTTGGTTAGATCGCTTACGATCAGGCGAATGTCATGCTCGTCTCGCCATACATCGAATAACAAAAAATAGTTCTCACAAATACACATATTTACAATGTTAATTTCTTATTGGCAATAATGATTCTTACTTCAAACATATACTGGCTGTTTGAGATACGATCTTCATCGATTTTATACAACGGCTATTGTTAGGCAGCGCAGTAAGTTACTCGGAGTGACATAAGTTCACCCAAATCTATGTGACGTGGGTCCCTCGAGATTAAATCTTCGGACCGATACACATACACTGATATACAGGCACTATTTTTGTATTTTTTTATGACTGCTGCCAATACTTAAGTGAATAAATGTGTAGGAGAATCTAGGCTCCATATCCTATTTATTGGTTTCGATTGGTTTTGATTTTTACGTGGAATGTAGTTATTTTTTTCTATTAATTTTAATATGCTTTGTTCTTTAAAAACATATTGGAAGAAAATTTTGAACAATTTTTATGATTGTGTATTGGATCACTAAATTGACAACTGAATGGTAGTGAAGCTAAGTAGTGTTTACATAAATTAGCTGTCTTAAACATATTTGATGGGATTTCGGAATTGATGTGAATCCTGCATGATATTATTTCTTAAAACGCACTCAGGTTACTGAAGCAATCCTATGTCAGGCCATTAAAAATTCAATGTTCATTGTGATCATTAATGTTATTTTCAATACTACCATTGAAAATGTATTAATGATAAAATATAACCTAACCGAACCAAGAATAAGACTACACCTAGAATATATTTAATTGCAGCTGTGTGTGACATATTTTTTTATAAAGCACTTATTTTACTGTATAAATCCTTGACCAGGCAATAAAAAAGAGCATTATAAATACACCATT
Organism: Hyles lineata; assembly: GCA_030180105.1. NCBI lineage: Eukaryota > Metazoa > Arthropoda > Insecta > Lepidoptera > Sphingidae > Hyles > Hyles lineata. The sequence continues at coordinate 10,252,448 of JARJEE010000016.1, forward strand.
TAACAATACAAAAAATATTTTACCATGATCAAAGGCACAATATGTAATATGTAATATTTCATTACTCTGAGAAAGCATATCGAAGACGCTCATGTTGTTGCAGAGCCCGGTCTCCGCTCGGCTCGGGCGGCGTGGAGTACCGCAGGCCGGAGCGCAGCGTGTCGTGGGGGGCTGGCGGCGCGCGGATACACAGTCCCATGCTGGAACCACTGGCGGACAACTCCAACCGAAGGCAGTTCGGGATGGGCGTTGTTGGAAGGTTTTTCAGGTGAGGTTCTTGTTCGATTACTATTATATTTGTGACTAGCGGCACGGCCCGGCTTCGCCCGGGTGCAAATACAGATTCATATTTTATTTAAAATCAACATGACCACCGTTCTCTAAACTGCAAACTGTAAACTGCTTATCCAATACTTCTCGAGTTTTAGCGAGACTAACGAATTTTTATATACATAGATAGAAGATAGATAGCGGCGGAAGTATTTATTTATTTAATTCTTTATTGTAAACAGTAAAAGGAATAACAGTTTAAAGACGATAAAAAGAACAAAGTACAAATGGCAGGAAGGAATTTCATCTAACTTTGACGATTACTTTAATTTTGACTATCTCATAGCCGTACATTTGAGACTGATTTGATATTGCTTAAGTATGGGATTGATATTTTCAAGGTCAAAGTGACGGGCAAAGTTAATTTGTACAATTGGGCCTAAAATTGTCAAAAATAGTGCTAGTTTCGAACAGTCCACAGTCAAATAATCCTGCATTCGATACATATTTTTGTTTAGTATGGTATATTTTGTAATGTATGCTCATTAATCAACCACTTAACCGGTGTTTGGAATTGTTATTTTTCAAGAGCTAATTGATTATTAACAGGATCTAATAAAAAACAATAACTTAGTAATTGAAAAGCTTCTAAATGTCGACTTTACAGTTGCGTAAATTATGTACAAAACCTTCATAATAATTTCAATTGACGCACTAACGTCAGGCCCTGACGAAATCCCCTCCGAAAAGCTAATTACCCACCGAATGAGTTTATTCACGTCGCACCAATTATTTCGCCGAATTGGTTTCCAAATTAAATTTAACGTTAACAATTCGCACGCATTATTTATGAACGATGAAATTTCGGCTTTCCGACCTGGCAGTTGGCACACAATACAATTCCTTTGGCAATCAAATCGTTACGAGTTTTTTCTGCCGCAAACCCGGATGGGTTACAGGGTCAGTCGCCAAAAAATATAACGTTTCTTTTTTCAGCCACAGTTGAAGTTTTAAAAGGGGAGCTGAAATGTCATCGTAGTGTTTATATAAAATACTAGCTGTGTGCCCGATGGGGTTTCTATATATTCGATTTTTGTTACATTTTTATAAGTGAATGATGGCCTAGTTGTTAGCGAACTGATCTGATAACTCACAGGTTGAAGATTTGAGTCCAAATCGCAGAGTTATGATGTTTACATTCGCAATAATTTCACGCATCCTAGTGAAACCTGCTTGTCTGACCGAACACTTGGTTTTCTGCCTCTTAAGACACGTTAAATCCAAAAATAAAAGTCACGATTTTCTATTTAATTAATCTAAACATGGAATAGTATAGTTTAAAAACATAGATACAGCTTAAACTCCACATAATTACTGCTAAAATTTTAGACATAAAATGCACCTAAAATATACCTCTGACAAAAGCAATATTAACCCTTTCAACCAACGAACGTCACACAGCCACGATCCAGTTGCATTACCATTATTTTTTAACCCTCTAATTGAATAGAAATTTCCCTTTAAATTGCAAATGATTCTCATCGGTCATCGACGTGCGTCCCGTCGGGCGGAATCGATCCGTCGCATAATTAAAGAGCTCTAACAAAGACCACTCCACGTCGGTCCGCCATTGGAGTTGTTTTTATGCTAGCCTAACTACCTAAAAGGTAATGGCAGCTGGTAGAATCAATCTAAGGTTGGCTGAGAATGCTTTGGTTCACAAGAGTGTGTTTATACACAAAGGATTACTAAATTCTATTATTTTGGTACAATCACTGTGCATTTATGAATCTATTTAAGGTATTCCATTTTTTTTCGATGCGATAGCTCCCTGTTCGTATATTTAAACGCTTAGCAATTTCAAAGGAATAACAAGTAGTAACTTCTTTCAATTATATCAGAGTTTCTTGACCAGTAGCGATACAATTTTGTACTACTGATATTTTTATGAATGTTTCCTAATTGTCTTTTTGCCAGATCCTCCAAGCAATACCAATTTATATCGACGATTGATTGCCGCCCCTAAGCCGTTTATTCTCGCCACTAAAGTTTGCGGTTCTGATCCTGTACGAATAAATATTGGCACGGCTTACGGATGTTTGTTCCAGCTTTGGATATTTGGGCATGTAAAATATGCGTTTGTGTACATAGCAAAGGTTCGAGAGATAGGAATATGTAGCGATATTGGAAGAAAATAGTCAAATTGTTGAGATTTGGAATATTTGATAAAGTTGGTATTTTAGGAGTTGAATTTTATTGAAAAATTTGTAAGTACTAACTAATCTAGTGTCAGTTTACAAATTGGTAACATTGGAAGAACTTCTCAATAAGATCTATAAAACATCCTAAGCTAATAAACGTGGTTATTGGTTAACCTTTAATCTAGATTCGAAATCAGGTTGGACTTTTCATTCCTAGAACTTAAATATGTTCTATCAATTTACTTTATACATCTTCTTAAATAATCAGTATATTTCATCCAATCACAATACTAATTATGATTTCACTACACATTCCCATTGGCTTGTATCAAACGCGGCTCCGCGATGCTATGGCACGAAATAAATTACGTTCGTCATTTCCACGGCATATTAATTCAGAAGCCCATTACGGCAAGTTTTAAATGGAAGTTGCCGTAAACAGAGTAATATATAGAGGCTCAGGTGAAATATGGGCCGGATCAAGCGGCCTGTTCGTATATTATTTTTAATCCTTACTAGTGGTTTTTAAGTGTGATTCATTGCTATTGCCATGTCTTGGTTCAAGGAAGCCATATTGCAGTTGGTGTGGTGCATTTGTTCTGTACTTTGTTTGGGGTTTGCTGCTTTTGTTATTAAGTATATGTCGGAATAAATAGAAGCAAATACTTTTTATGTTTAAAAAAATATTCGTTTTAGTTATTATGCGTGCAACCTTTTTTATTTGATTAGATGACAAAAGTAGATTGTCAAGAGATTGTTCGATGATGGAAGACGAAAAGATTTTTGCTTTGTATGATTTTATCTTTAAAAATAGAGTATTTCGGAATAAAGTGCTGTTTCATGCTTTCGGCTGTTAATATCCCTACATATATACCTTTGTAAGGGAATACAAAACTTACGCAGTGAATGTACAAATATTATGTGCGGCTAAATAAAGATCTGAATTTACTATTCACATGATTTGGAAATACAATAACTCAATTTTAGTTATCAATAAACTGATTGTCTGATCGAGCCCATTACCAACTAACTTACAGCTCATATTTTTTAACACAACAATATCATCTCCCCAGGCGTTCTCTTCGCAAGTCGATGACGCGTCAAGAGGACATAGCGAGGCAGTTGGACGAGCTAACAGACTACCGGCCTTACTTCACGTGGTGGGTGAGCACGGTGCAGACACTGGTGCTGCTACTGTCGTTGCTGTGCTACGGTTTCGGACCAGTCGGCTTCGGCAGGCACACGCACTCGGGACAGGTGCTGGTGAAGAGTTTGAGTTTGCAGCAGGTGTGTTGGTTTTAGTGAATTGATATGATGCTATAAACATGAAATTCTGTAGTAATCTCAGAACTGGTGGAAAATGTTGATATTTCGCAATTATAATTTATGAGAACCTTAGTGTAGGTTAGAATCCAGGAATTTTATAAAGTTTTGTGAACACTTTATCCCATGACATATCCTTATGGGTAACGTAATCTTAGGTGATCTATTAGTAAACAAAAATAATCCAACGACGGTATTGCAATAAAATGAATATACAAATAATCTAAAACATGTTTATCTACTAGATGAGAAAGATGTGTCTTAGTCTGGTCTTGCATGATATTTTGAATCGTAACAATAATTATGGATTTCTAATCCAAATTATTTTTTATTATATCATACAGTGTCTTCGATACAACAAACACTTCTCGAAGATACGGTTGAAACGTACAAGGAACTAATATTTCCAAGACATTTGCGGTGGCATGCTCGTTCCTTACACTCCAACGGTTATCAGGATGTGAATACAAAAAACCGATGCGATCCCCTCGTAACTCGGTTGTTTGGAGTTTACAACTCGGAAATATCACTGCACTTCCTTTCTTCTACATCGATCTTTAGGGCACTCGGTCATTTTAACGTGGGGGGATAAGCGCTTATCTTGAAAAATATCATTGGATTTTCTTTGTTCCTTGTATCTTTTTGTTTTGAGCAAATTCTGAATAATCGAGTAACTCAAATATCCTATGATTATATTTTTTACGAATGGTATAACTTCTAAGTACTGCTGATTGGTAAGTGCTGTTTGTATGCTTAGGTAGTAATTTCTATAATAAAATCGATAGTCAGTTATTTTACATTTTCAATAAGACCACATTGTTCGCTGCGATGGATACATTTCTCAGCAGTAGAGACCTTAAAAGTACCATACCCAGTTGTAGTGTACAAATGTCTAAATATTCCCAAAATTATTCACAATTCCTCAGTTGTTCGTTCGCAAATGATTGTTTTTATTAGTTCGTCGCTGTAATTAAAAATAAAAACTTCTCAAAGGCTGAGTTATAAACGCTGAAACGTTTCTCCATTACCACTGAAACTGAAGTTCACGATATTACAAAGCTATTTTTAGTCTCAACTTCATGTTCCATTTGTGTTAGTATAAGAAGTTTGATAAATATTATTTCTATTCAAAATTATTATTTTATGTTCGCTCTTGAGGTTTTTGAAAAGTCTATCCTAGCTTTTGATGCTTTGATATCGGACACAAGTCTACTAGTTTTGGACTATGATAATCATGATTGCTAATTGTACCAATTTTATTTCTATATAAATATTGTAACATAGGAATAAGCTTAACATTACATGATTTAATTCGTCTGAACATGCTGTTGCAAGAATTTAATCTGCGCAAATCCTTACTCTGTTTCATTGCACAACTCTCGAAGTAATTTGCTATTAAATTTGGAGATTGTGTTGAAACTAGTTAAAAATTCTCTTCGCATGAAAGTAATCCGCAGTTTCTCTGCATACGGCTTAGTTTAACAAGGTTAAACGAGACAAAGCTTTCAGAGGAATTGTTCCCCCTAGATTTAATGTTTGGGAGTTAAGACGCGCAGTAGGTATCCTACATGCTGGATTGTAACAGGGCCATAGTGAAATTCTCTACGTTACCTGGAAAGTTTTAAAAGTTTTAAGTAGAGTGTTGGAGCGTGTGCGGGTTCGTGATAATGAATTGTTTGAGGTTGCGATGGAACTAATTTAAATGTTGTTGCGAGTAATTCTTTGAGTGATTTGGTCTCGTTTTATAGAAACTGTTGGAGTGCTCTCGATGTTTGACTATATTAGTCTTTTATGGAGGGTAAATAATATAATTTTCTAAAATTTGGAATGAAGGTTTTGGTGATTGTGCTTTAACTAGGTTTATCTTTTAACGATGTTATTACCTATTATATAGGTTAACTGTCGCTAAGTGTGCGCTTATCTAAAAAAACAGGTTTTAGTACTCATTTAGTAAACACCTTAAACAGAACATGCTATTTAAACATAAATTTCAAGTTTATTTAATACAATTAACTTTATCTTACATAAATAACTGCCAAATACAACTAACGCTCCTTACATGTTCTTAATCTAATAGAAATCTCTGAGGGAGCCTTATGTTTCGTAGTATGTTCGACTGAGGTTGATGGTAATGATGACAGGCCTACGTGATACTCATAAACCGTAGAAATTATCCTTGTATTTCGCACTACATATTAATAATTAGCAAGCCACAAAAGGATAGTCGTGGCGTGTATGAGATACAAAGTAAGCACATTAGCGTCCCGGAATATAGGTCGCACACGCTTTGTGACTTACTCTCTTTTGTCTAGTTTTTGCTGCTTGGAGCAATCTTTCATGATGGCGCGTCTTTAGAAATGTACCGCGTACAGTCCACCTATTTTCGAGGTCATACTATTTTTGTTTCGTTCATCACGTGTGGTCAGTTTGTTTCTAGTCTTGGTGTTTTGAAGTATGTGATGTTGATATAATTTTTCTGATCTAGACGTATCTCATATTTATAAATGATCATACAAATGTTGTCTTTGGTTATAAATAGTTTATAATAATTTTCTCCTAGCTTATAAATGAATATTGTAAGATTTCACACTTTAATGGCGTGTTAATGAAATGTTACTTAAATTATTGGTCAAGGTGTCAGAGATTTATGATCAATTTCTTATAATTGTTTTTTCTTGTTCCATTATAACTACGAGTGTACCGCCGTTAGTTCGTAAAAAAGATATAATATTAAATATTAATAAAGTTACAATATTCGCATTAATTTAATTGCGTAAAGAGCTAATTTTCTTCATAATAATCAACATCCCTAAGAATCCTATCACCCAAGCTTTAAAGTCTCCATCAAAGATCGAATTTTCTACCGAACCAGCTTACTAATCCACACCATTAATTTTAACAGGTGGAATGGGAGGAGCCTGCGTCGTTCTGGCTGGGTCCCAGGGCGGCCGATCTGATACATTTGGGTGCGAAGTTTGCGCCTTGCATGCGGCGGGACGCAAGGATAGCTCGGGCGATAGCAGCGTCAGCACGACGGGAGAGGGACACCGCGTGCTGTATACGGAATGACGATTCTGGATGCGTGCAGTCTTCTAAGGCTGATTGTTCTGTGAGTTATTAGTTTGAAGTTATAGTAGTTCAGATTTTAAGTGACATGAGAGAGATGAAAGTGTTAGTAGTAGTGGTTGATGATTGTAAAATAAAAGTTATATGATTGAAGGTTGATTTCATTAAAGTTATACGCATAATGTTATGTTTTTACAGAACTTGTACTATTTAAAAGGGTTTTTATTTAAAGATGACGATTTTGTATTTAAAGAGTAAGATTTTAAAATAACAATTTTGTCCTAGTTGTTATATTTTTTTTAGTATTTGTGTATACTAACAGCTAATTTTAAAATTATTTAATATTATGTATGTTTCGCACGCTTACAACAGATAAGAGGATTAGTTCCAAAGGTAAAACAATAACACATAATATTTCTTTAATATTGCCATAATGTTATCAAATATTTATTTATTTAGGATTAACTTCTGAAACTATATTTTTTTCTTTTTTAAAGCCTAATATTAAAACAGAAACACATCTTCCTAATACATTTATATAAAATCCAGTAATAACCAACATAGGTACAATATTAGACAAAGAGAATATAGAATCAATATATAATTATAAATACGTGTGTTGTTCCGTTACAAAATGTGCAGTAAAGAATGAAAATAAAATAAAATAAAATGTATATTGTAATAATTTCAGAACACGATATCAACGTGGAAGAAATGGTCGTCAGGCGACTCCGGTCCGGGCGGGCGGATATCGGGCTCAGTGTGCGGGTTGGATCCTAAGTGAGTTCCCACTCATTTCGATACGTAATGTAATATTTCTGAAGTACCAATGGAGCAGATATGTCTTTTGATTTCAGTTTAATAAAAAATTACCAAGTTAGCAAAATGCTCTGGCATAAATGTCCGACATGAATGTCTGTACTGTTTATACTAGTACACTTGGACACAACGTGTTCACACAGCGTCTGATGCGTCACTCATTGTCGTGTTACAATAAATTTGCAATTAGAGGCACTCGTGTTCATACAGAAACACTTCGATGTGTAACATAGTGTACTGTGTAAGTGTCATAGTCTCAACGTACTTTAAACGTTTTGAATGTCAAATGATACTACGTAATTAGCACTAAATGATCACGAAGTGAGAACAAAAACCCGTTACTGATAAAACCCATCGATAATTTCCAGATTCTGCGAAGCGCCACGTTCGATAGCACCACACGAATGGCCAGACGACATCACAAAATGGCCGATATGTCGCAAATCAGTGCTGGACGGGTCGGCGGCGGCGGGTCGTGCAGGCCACGCTGCAGAACACATGGCGTGTGAGGTCATAGCTCATCCGTGCTGCATAGGAGTGCACGGGCAATGTGTTATCACCACGAGAGAACACTGCGACTTCGTCAAGGGTTACTTTCATGAGGAGGCGTCTTTGTGTTCACAGGTTAGTAGCTAAGGTTTTAGAACAGGTATTTTAGGTTAAGAAAACAGTTATTGAGCATTGATCGTTATAAGTAGGAAATATTCCAAGATGCGGATATAGTTCTGGTTAAAATATTTATCTTATTACATCTGTAAGAGAGCCTGTTAGACGCCATGAAAAGCCTGCAGGAATTAATTTACTTTGACGGCTCTTAAAAGTTATCTATGGGAATTTCTGAAGGAAGGTGCATGCTCGACACTGAATTTCTTAAATTTTAAGATTAGTTTCCATAAGATATTTGTTTTACTGTAGGATTTATTTACGAGAAACTTCAGCATTGTTTTTGAGGTAAGGCAGTTTTATATTCAGAAGCGGTAACTGTTGCTTCTAATGTGGTTACTTATGTTGACTTCATATTTATAGGAAATAACTTTTCAATACCACTTTTGATTGAATTGCTCTGAATAAATTCATTAGATTTTTGCATTACCTACGCAATTTGATCTCACAAAATAGCTTACAATTTTACTCAATTACTAAACTTCATTACCCCAGGTGTCTTGTTTGGACGATGTGTGCGGCATGCTCCCGTTTATGAGGCGGCGCCGTCCAGACCAATTGTACAGAGCGTGGACGTCGCTATTTGTGCACGCGGGGCTACTACACCTCGCCGCCACCCTGGCGCTGCAGTGGCTCTTCATGAGGGACCTGGAGAAGATGGCAGGCCCGGTGCGGATAGCAGTCATATACTTGGGCAGTGGGGTCGCGGGAAACATGGCCTCGTCTATATTCGAGCCGTATCGTGCGGAGGTGAGAATGAGATTGTTAAAGAAGCAGTTGAATTAACGTCTGTAAACTGTGAAGACATCTAAGTTTCTAGTGTTTGGTCTGCAATTAGTCTTTAGTATAATTACTGGATTGTAACATTGTATTTTTCATTTCCAGGTTGGACCAGCAGGATCCCACTTCGGTCTCTTAGCGTGTCTAATAGTGGAGGTGATTGGCGCGTGGCCTATCTTGAGGCATCCGCGGCGCGCAATACTCAAACTGGTGGGAGTGGCGATAGCATTGTTCTTATTGGGCCTTCTGCCGTGGATCGACAACTTCGCGCACGTGTTCGGTTTCGTGTTCGGGTTCCTGCTCTCGTATGCGCTGCTGCCCTTCATAACCTTCGGGCCGTACGAGCGACGGCGGAAGATCGTGCTGGTGTGGGTGTGCATGGTGTCGGCGGCGGGCATGGTGTTCGCTCTGGTGGCGTTGTTCTACGCGGCGCCCGCGTACGAGTGTGCCGCCTGTGCGTACTTCACGTGCTTGCCGTTCGCGCCTGACATGTGCGCCTCGCAGGACGTGCGTGTGCGCCAGCTGGACGGGGTATGACGGCGCGCGGCCCGGGCGCCCCCGCCGCCGCCGCCCCCCCGCCCTGCACCGTCACCACCCGCGCCACCCGCCGCCTGCCCGCCGCCGCCCCGCGCGCCCCGCCGCCGCGCCGCCCGCGCCTAGCGCCCGCCCGCACCCTCGCTGCACGCGTCGCTCCACTCGCCACACCGACGCAGGCCCAGACATCGAGTTCGTCGGAAGCATGCACGTGGTATACGGATTTGCTGAACCCTGACTTTTGCAGCACCCGAAGATCGAGTGCAGATGTGTTTGGATGTGCGAGTGGATCGTGCCACGGATTCATAATAAAGGATCCTCTGGACCCAGCTGTGTACGTGTCGTTACTTGCGTTTCGTATTTTACTAAACATTGCTGTTTTCATTAATTACCTCCGTTGTTATGCCCCAGGATGGAATTCCTCACGTAATCCCGACCCGTTCTAGCTGATAGACGATTGTTGTAAATCTCATACTGAGCTAGCGGGTATTGTATTGAGAATTTAAAACTTACGAGTGGTGAGATTTGTTAAACATATTTATAAGGTTATTTTTGTGTGCGTGTAAAGAGTGTTAGGGTCTATTATGAATGTGATGATGTTTCTTTGAAATTTATTATAGTACAAACCGAAAATATTGTAAATCTTTCAGTCATTAAATGGGAAAAGTGTGGAAGTTTCTTCGATTAATGCAATTGTGTTTTGTTCTTATTTAGAGAGCAGTTTAGTATCCACTTTAGTGAAGAGATATTAAAGATCATTTTCAGATTATTTCAAGCAGTTGTTTGAGATAGTGAACTAGAATAATGCAATTATTGAAATAAATTAGAGCAATACTGACACGAAATACCTTCTGTATATAGTTAGCAATACTAATACAAGAGATACAATTCCTTCAAACATTACAAATACTGAATTCATCCCAATTGCTTTAATCGGTGAATCGGCCGAACAAATTCCCTTGGCAATCTTAATTGTTTTTACCACGAGATCCAAAATGTTCGAGTTTTCAATGAATACATTTCGGTCGTTTTGGTGAATGTAAATAATTGTAACATACATTACTTGTGAGAGTTAAGTGAGATGTGTTTGCGTGTGAATTAAGTTGTCGGAGTGCATATTACGGGAGTTATGTTGTGGCCTGACGCTTCATTGTATATAGATGTGGATAAGCTTCGTATAGTTTCAAATTTGGTGGTAATTTGGAAGTTATTGGACTGATATCACCTAATCTACTTCCTACTGCTAGTCTCAAATTTCTCCTTACGGTTTGAGAGGAGTTATGGGAATTTCTAACTGGAATTCTTCATTATGCTGACGGCTGCAGTTGGTCTATTCTGTTGTTTATTTTCGATTTATTAGTAACCAGGCTAGTGTTACAGTTTTAAGCCTCCCAAAAGACCATTGTTCCTAATAATCTGACTATCGAATTTACCATCCTGTTTTTTTTATGTGCCATTTCGGCGGTTGGTATATTGTGACCATTGATAACGGTAAAGTAAAGGAAGTTTAAGATATGGTTTAACAAAGAGAGTAGAAATCAATAGTGTGCAAAACAGCTGATTTTACTTACGGCTGATATATTTCATAAAATATGATTTATTCGCTAGATTTTATTTAGTCTAAAAAAACATCTGTACTTAGAAAATTATGCTATGTTCTAAGACAATTGGGTCAGCGTTTTAATCTTCTTGAATATAGAGAAGAATCTGTGCTAACTAGTACGACTTTCATGAGTTAATTTCGCAAATTAGATTATTAAATACAAATTCGATTTATAATTACTACAAGAAGTTGTGTATAAAGTAAAATCAGTATGAAATCGGATTATAAAAAGTGCTTCCTTTTTTAAAGTCAAAAGTAGACTTATTTAAAAATATGGTTTCTAGAAACTCTTGCGATTTCAAAAGGACAATAGGCGTTGAATTTGTTTTTGCCGCCATTTATAATTTTTGACGTAACTTCTATCTTATGAAATACCATTAACGGTATCTAATATGATAATATGTGAATAAATGAATTTGAGAATTGCTAATATTCTATATATTGATCATCTAATCAGATAAAATAAAAATATTATTGAAAATACGTAAAGTGTGTTATATTGCCTGTTATATTCCTTCAGAAAACAAATCAAATCAAAAATTAATATATTGATATTGTTTGAGATCAGGTGAATTTCAGTACACATTACTTCCAGTACCACCAAAGCAAAGATTTGATTTGAAATACCAAAAAGCAGCGTGATGTCACAACGTGCTCCCGTAAAGGTGTCAAAATATAAATAATTTAGTATATTACTAAATAATGTAAATAGTGTGTTAATAAATTTGATATTTTCATCTATTATGTTCACTATATATACGCGTATTCATTCTTATATCTAAGTATCACTAATCAATTTTAATTTCGTCAATTTATATAGCTAATCATGAAGTCTGCATAGGATTATATTGTTTTAATATATTCTAGGGGTATGAGCAGTTTGTATTAGATGTTGATTTATTAATTTGTTCTAATGGAACCATACTTAGCTTACGTTAGTCCTACTTTCAGTGTGAAGTTGTCAGGGCATAAAATATATGAAGTGTATGAAAACTATGTATTTGCAAGAGTGTATAACTGATTTCGAGCCGGTTGGCATACTTATGTGTAATGGCAAGAAATGTTTACTTCTTTGATGGATCTTCTATCCGAATAGCATCAGCTGAATTAGTTTGTGGCGCCAGCAGAAAATAAAGGTCTATTGAAGAATTTTATCGTTCATCACTTGTTTTTGCTGTAAAGCCTGTAACGAGCGATCGATCATGGTCCCGATAACACAGCGAAGTTGGTGCACTTCGGACCATGGAGACTACTCTTTAATCCGAAACGAAGTTCGAATCTTCAACTTCCGAAATAAGTTTTCAATTCTAAAACTACTATTTTCTATGATACTACTCATTCAATCTGAACTCAGTCTATGGTTACGACATACGATAGAGAATTCGAATATATAGTGGAGTAACTATGCACATCCGTACAGCTTCAGTACAGATCAAAGAGTAACCTCCCATATTCGAACCTGTAGAGAGCAGTCTATCTCACATTATTATTATTTGTGCAGCTGGTCTGCTCCGGACCATGCGATAAGTAATTACTAATTGTCGTCTCGTCTGTTGAGAAGAACGCACCACATTGTATGTTGATGCCGCACTGTGTTCGATCGTCTGTTACAGCCTTAAAAGTGTAATAAACAAGTGGAGGAACTTAAAGACACCTGGATCAACATTGGAGTCATAATCTTTCTTCCCATGTGTGAATATATGATTGTTTTGTATATTGAGCATGATATAGCATTTATGCACTGAAAAGACAAAGTAGTTGCAATAAACCTTATAGTAATCGAGAGTAGTCTAGATAAAATATATCAGCGATAAATGACCGGCTAGTGCTGATGATCATGACTCAACGATTTTATTATGTTTACTTACCAACGGATTGTTCGCAAACTTGTATGCGATGGTTTTTCTATCACGGATTTCCCATTATCAGTATTTGATTGGATACGATTATCCTGCCACCAGCATGATTTGCAACTTTTTATTTCGCAACTTAATGCATTGTGAAGTAATTCATTGCTGGACATTCACCATAGTCAAGTGAATTATGTATTCCAATAGAACACTCTCTCAAAGGACGAAAAAAATAACAAATACTTCCCCAAATCTTACCATACTAGAGGAACGTTGTGAAGCTCTAATTGTAGTACCCCTAAAGAAGTTGAATAAGACATGCCCGTTTCCCTGACTTACCAGGTCAGCCCACTAGATGGTATGGATCGGTAGTACGTTCTAAAAATTCCTGCGCCAGTATACCGGCTAAAACACTTAGGTGACCAACACGTGTTTTATGGGCGGCACTAGATATTACGACCCTGATGACTCCTTAAATAATTTTTCATAGAAGGTACTTTAACGTAATTCTTAATCCCTGGTGAACTGCTTGCTCATTTGTTTATCCTATTGTGAGGAAAATATTTTTAAAATGATTTTAGTAGGACAGTCCATTATATGGTTATTACCATGTTTCATATTACTTAACGTATTAAAAGAAAAAGTACATAAAATCCAGTAGTCAGTACCGACATTACAATATGTTGGCGTTAAGAGATTGCTAAAGACGCCAGAAATGGAAGGCGCGCCTAAAGACTAGCTTTTTATTTTTTTGCAATGAGTTTGAATGCTCGATAAGTTGCCGTTGCAATATTGCCTAGGTGTCTAAGCTATTATCCTAATACCACCCACAAACTTCATTCAAGGCCCCAGTAGTGCTTAAACTGACACTGACAATAGATAACAATTGTAAAGTGCAAGTGTTTTATCCCCCCCACAAATCTTAGCTGAGCTAAATTCGGCTCCCCATCAAAGAGAGATAGCGTAATCCTTGACAAATAACCTATATATATGCGTACTTTCCATTGATAAGCAAATCCTCAAATTGACGTTTAAACTTGTATTTAGTTGAAGCGATAATACTGATGGACGTGGCACGTGTGGTCGATGCATCAGGTAGCAATATAATCCTTCAGAATTAGTCATATGTCGATTAGGTTGTTTTCATTGCTACTGAAGGTCCAAAGGCTTTTGATGTAGTTTGTGCTCGCATTTCAATAATTGTGAAATATTGCAAAATGTTGAGTAATTTTGTTGCATTTGAGTGTCACATTGTGGATTTTAAGTATTGATTGGATAATTCCTTTGTTGCCTGCGGTACATAAGCACCGTCACATATATCTTATGACAATGACAATAGGTTTTTAGGCGATGAGTTGAATTTTAAGTCAAGTAATTTTGTATGCATGAAAACAACGTTACGCCGATAGTACATAAAAGTGCGTGGAGAGAACAAAGCAAAAACTATGTTTTTGGTAGTTAAATCACTAAATGTAGGATTAACCTGAATGTAAATATTTAGTCAACGCCACTTAAAATCTTCCTCCAACAATTCGAAAGTAATACCAATAATATTTCAAACATTAACTAAATGATGATAGGGAACTAACAGTTGTCACATAATTTATATCTTCATAAAGTTTTAATCAGATTCTCAACCTATCTAAACCAAAGAATATAATTTGATACATTTTCTGTCGCATATGCCCGATCTGACATTAATTCCAAGGCTATGAATTGACGATATAAAGTCCTTTGATAAAACAATATTTGTTATTTGTGAGGATCATACAGATGTTTTTGGATGGTACTGAACGTTTTATTGTAAATGAACCAATTAAGCAACAAATGATAAATCAAGGAAAGGGACTTAAAGATTTGTGTTGCAGATAATTTGTCTTCTATCTGTATTTTCTTTCAATCTTTGGTTGAGTTTTAAAAACAATGGAATCTTATTTTTGTCAAATAATGAATTGTATGCAAAAACTAGCTCAAGAACATAGTCACTGACGTAAGCTAAGTTGGGTTCCAATTTCAGTACGACTATATCCGTCGTACATGTCTAAGTTAATTTTGTTTACCCTTATGTGTATGTGATTATTGCGAATGAAAGAAAAATGTAATAATAGTTTCGTAAACGGCAGTGTTTACCCATTTATTCGCGTATTTAAATAATGTAGTCTCTATAGAAATACAATGGTTATTTTTATAATTGTAGTATCTACGAAGCTTAACCTGTTTCTTATAGCAATAACTGTACACGAATGTTTCACTGCCATGATGTTTGTTGACATCGTTCTAATTGTTTCGAAGTTTTCGTTTAGTGATAGTCTGGATGCACAAAGACAGTACGGTAACGAGCCAGGACAAATTGCGTTACGTATTAGCTCAAATTGTTTATTTACTAGCAATAATGAAGACTGTTTGGATTGCACAAATTGCTTTGTATTACAGGCGTGTTGGTCATGGTGTGGATCACCTTAAAATTATTTTTGATATCGAGTAGTGGTGGACAAAGGCCATGTTACTGTGCAGGTTTACGTTTAACAGGATCATTATGGTCATCATGTAGTGAAGTGTTACTGGCTCTTAGTTCCAGCGTGTCAAGTGATGTCTCGAAGTGCCCTTGCGACCGGCGGCCCGGCGGACTGTTCTCAGAATTTAAAATTAAGAACAACTTACATAATTGTACATTGTGAACATACACGTAATTATTACATTAATTTGTAAGGGTATGGTAATCTTATTGTAAACTAGCATTAATCGAACAAGAAACCTTATTATCATAATATTTTTGTGTTTCATTTCATTATAGCTGGAGGTGATTTGAACCTAGTTAGATAATCTGATGGAAAGTGATTTCATCTGGAATACTAAGTCATGAACAAATTCAAAATGCTCATTTTCTAATAGTATTAGCCTGAATACCGACAATTAGAGGCATTGGTGATAAATTCTTAACAACGACACGCCCAAAGTTGGTGCAGCTACTAGCCACACTATTAGCGAATGTCTTACATCGATGTTTTGTTTTTTAAATTTGCAATTGGATTACTTCGTCAAGGAGGCGGCAGTATACTAATTGCAAAATCAAAGCTTTCAGAAATAGATATTAAAATTACGCCAGTATCATGTTTTGGTGCCTGAAAAATTGTTATAAATTTACCTTTAGCAAATTCTTTACTTTCCTTGTGTTCTTCATTATTTTACATATTTTTCCTGTCGGAAAATCACAAAGGTTATTTTCAATGGTGTCATTCGATATGAGAGATATGAGAGAAGGATTTAATGTATAAATAAAACCCCACGGGGTGCGATGATTATCTATCTGTATCAGCCCATATACGTCCCACTGCAGGGCACGGGCCTACTCTACAATCGTAAGTACGATTGAGAGTGGTTAGGCCATATAGTCCACCACGCTGGCCTAGTGCGGGTTGGCAGACTTACATACCATAGATTTATTTTTATAAATCACTATGGTATGCAGGTTTCCTCACGATGTTTTCCTTCACCGTTTTAGTGCGTGGTGATTGATTATCAATACACACATGATTCCGTAAAGTCAGAGGTGTGTCCTGGGATTCGAACCCTCGACCATCGTGAACATGTTGGCAGCCGCGTCTAGTCCGTTAACCAACAGGCCACCACACATTATCAAAGTATTTTCGTTATTTAGATTATCTATCTAAATAACGAAAATACTTTGACCTATAAATAAACCAATAGGCGAGACGACAATATCAAAATATTAAATATTTTATGATATTAGGGGGAAATACATATTCGAAGGGTTTAAAACGATGTTTCAGTTTTAATCCAGAATTGGAGATGAACAAGATTTTCAATAAAATAAAAGTACAAAATATAGCAATCGGCTATTTTGACAAAAACGCTAGTTACGACGCATGATGTCACGCCTATGTAAACCTGCCGTAAACATTTCCAATTTCTTTAGAAATGTGGAATGTGGACTTTACCGGAACCACTTATAGAATTTAGAATTCATTTTTATCAAACGAAATATGTTTTGTTTCGTTAACTTTCTTCGCTGCGCGTAGACACAATGACATGTTTACCTAGTGGTGATGTTATAACGGACGCCATGACACCTACTAGCTTTTTCTGTGCACTATTGAAAGTTTATTAGAAAAATGGCTTAAAACTGTGTTAAACTTTTGTTAATTCTTGAAATATAGATTATTTCGTATATAATAAATGTGTATCCATATTATAGAACATGTTTTGAAAATAATTCGTCTTGCCTATTTCAATTATGTTTATTTAAGAATATACTCGTATGTAAAGAATATCGACTATGGTGAAATATAGAAGCGTATTATTAAATTTGCTGAGACTTAATGTCACTGAAACGTTGAAAATAATCCTTGATCTCGATATTATAGTACCGTATCTACTTCCGTAATACCCAAAGCAGTTTTGACGAAAAATATTATACCTATACAGGGTGAAAATAAAAGAAGTGTTATACGTTTTTATTTTATACCAACCATCATCATCGCTAATATCATTATCGATAGCCATAATACATTCAATGCTGAACATAAATTAATAAGTTATAGATCTTCTTAATACATTGCTGCAGATTAATGTATCGTAAGCGGATTCATCATACCTTTGAAAATATGATGTTTGATAAAAAAAATATTATTATAAAAAAAACATTTTTTCCTATCGATAAATAGCGTTGGAACACTTTTTTGATCCATTAGCGCTCTCTTCTTTTTGTATTTCAAGTCGGATGACGTCACTCTAATGACAAAAAATGTACTTCGCAATGCCCTCTACATTTTTTATTAAAAAGTATTTTTCCTAAAACCAATAGTTTCCAAGAAAAAAGCATTTCAATTTTTTTATTCATTTTTTAATTTCTCAAAATCAGCAAACAGCGCGACCTTTTTAATTTTTCTGTGACCTTTTGCCCCCCTAACGATTCATTATGATAAATAAGGGTAGGTCTTTTTTCGGAGGGCAATTAATTATTCCTTACATATTGACTGAACTATACTTATACTATGTTCATCTTTTCTTATCATTTGCCCAACCATTGTTGTGATACCTTATTTTATCAAAAATCCTGTCATATACTTGCTGCCTTTATCCATTTGCGTCATTTCATATATTCACTACAAAATTTCCATTTCCGAAAAACGTAAAATAGATAAGTAAGTACTCAGCTTGTGTTATGGTTGTTTTTCCTCCTACATTTTGAAATGCTAATTTCGAAATGTCGGAGTAATTTAATTTTATATCATCATCAGTCATAGGACGTACATTACCAAACTTTCATTACTACGAGTATATTCCCAAAATTTCATTTTCTTCTATTTAGTTACATTTTTCATTGATTCTTCGCTGGTACTGGCATAGCGTGATTATAGCCTTCTCCTATGATTGGACTATACAATACTATAATAAATTTTCAAAACAAACTAGTAATTCTTGAGATCAGCGGATTTAAACAAAAGTAATAAATGTGAAGAGACAAATTCTATTCTTCTTATTTTGACAACAACGCTTTCGGCATTAGATCACAGACGACCTTTACACGTACTCGTATTTGACTCCTACGATCGACTAATAAATGAGATTAAATTGAAAGGATTGGTTTCAGCTAGTTTAAATTGGTAATGCTTTACTGCAGACGGAGTGAATCGTAGCAAATGGATTAGCTAGACCGAGACGGTGTTAGTCACACAGAGAAACTACTATACTGTACTGTATCAGCCCATACGTCCCAGCTCACGGGCCTCCTCTACATTCGAAAGTGCTGATGAGAGTGGTAAGGCCGTATAGTCCACCACGCTGGACTAGTGCGGGTTGGCGGACTTTACATACCATGGATATTCTTACAAATCGCTATGGTTTACTAACAGGCCACCATGCTTAAAAAAACTACGTGGAGTTGCGCTGTGTCTCGTTTTGTCAGTGTATACTGTATATGCTAGGTACAATTAATATGTGTAGTTTTTCCACTCCAATATTTATCGTCCATTTTTTAATTCGGTAAATATGAGATTGTTTTTGCCATTTAAGTTCATATGTGACGATGATTTGTTACGAGGTCCATCGGTTTTCTTCTCGAGAATCGAAAAAACATAAAAATGAAAATTCCGTTCTTATAATATTTAATAAAAACTTAAAATCGTAGTTTTAAAAAAATACTCTAACAAAATAGTGTTTACACCAATTAAAAACTAGTTCAATTCAATTGTTTAAACTTTTATGTGTATCGCAGATGCAACAAATCCGTCAATGTCAAGTATTGGAAAACCCAGATTATGTAATAAGCGGGTACTTTTTCAGTTACTTAAACTCAACAGAACTGATGTCACAGAATATAGACTAGACAACAACAAGTTTTAATCTCAATTAAAGAGTACATCTCAATTTACCTTTAGGCTGGTTTTAGAGTCACGCTGACCGCGCGCTGACCGTCGGCGCTGACAGTTGAAATGTTTGAGCTTCTAAGGAGCGTTTTAGAATCATGCGTAGTTGTCAGCGCTGACCCCCGCCCGTAAGCTACGAGCTGAGCTGTCAGCGCCGACAGTCAGCGCGCATTCAGCGTGACTCTAAAACCAGCCTGGATGTTATTTGTGGTTTCAAGATTTAACATGGCCGTCTTGTAATTAAACATAAACAATGTTTAAATCACAGAATAGTTGAATATGGTTAGAAAGGCATTAGCCGTCAAATTGAATGAAAACCAGCGTCGTCGTTTCCGAAACACAAAACCTCCACAAATCCAATATAGTAAAGCTTGCAATAGTCGATTTAAAGTATCGACGAAATTATGGAAATATGTCTTTATTATAAGACCGGAATTTATTTTATCGATAGGCTTAATGTTTTTCTGATACAGTTATTTATTTATAACCTTTATTGTACACTAAGTTAATTTAATAATAGAACATTATATTAAATAGTAGTACAAAAGGCGGTCGTATCGCTCGAGGCAATCTCTTACCGACTACCTTGGGATGGACAATAAGAGATGGGAAAAAGAAAGTATTTAATTAGTTTTATGTCGATAGACGGAAAATCCGTCTGCATCCGGGCAAAACCGGCCGCTAGTGAAGAAAAAAAATGAAAATAAAAAGTGTATTATAGAAAACGAGTTTGTAAAGTTTTGCAAGTCAGTTTTGTTAGTAAACGTGACGTTGTCTTTTATCTAAACGATAAAGAAAGAAACGTTCTTGTGGCAATATCTTGACAGCATCTTGAGATTTCGAGTGCCATTGTGCGTCGCATCTGAACACTTGGATGTGTACGTGGCATTCCTCGGTCTTTAAAGCAAAATTTGAAGACGCCTACGTATGTATAAATCTTGAACAAAGTATTTCAAGTAGATACAGATCAATTTAGACACGACATAGAACCAGCAAATTTACCTGTTAATCTTATTTTAAATGATATGATTTTAAATGAAGCCAGTGGCAACTGAATACTTAAAATATAGGAGAGAGTAGATATTTCTGCAATGAATCACTGTAATATGGTATATTATTTACAATTAATATCTCCTCCAGAGACTGCCTCGTAGGCACAGATGTACTGCGGTATGATTGCAAAGCTGATGTCTCGGCTTCAAATCGGGGGTCAGGCAAAGTAATATTGAATTTTTCTATTTAATATCAGCGTATCCTCTTCTCTTTCTCATCATCATCTCATCTTTCCATATCCTCCAGGTGGTGTTTCGCTATAAAATGCTGTGGGCACTTATAACACACAGCACTTCACTTATACTCGTATCATGGGTGGGAAATAACACGGTTCGCGGCAAAATCCTTCAAAGCCTATAAGCCTAAATTGTTGAGATGTTCTTAGTTACATCATATATTATGATGTTGTTTCTCAGCTAGATAAGAATACAAACGGACGTCATCTGTCATCTTTACATTCATAACTTGGATCATAATCAACCATCACAATTTTATATTAAGAAGATCCCAGTTAAAGTAGGTGATAGGAGACTCATACTTAGTTGTAAGTTGATACTAGGTACCTGGTCATAAAATATACGTGGTGGCCTGTTGGTAAAAGACTAGATACGGCTGCCAACATGTTCACGGTAGTAGTGGGATTAAATCCCAGGGTACACTTCTGAGTTTTCAGAGCCATGTGTGTATTTATAGTCAATCACCACAAACTAGTGAAAGAAAACAATCGTGAGGAAAACTGTATTGTATGTAATTCTTCCAAATTTCTATGGTATGTAATGCTGGCACTTCACTTGGCTGTTTGTATTGGCTATTGGTTGTTTGTTGTATATGGCAAAATAAATGACGTTAAAAGCAAACATGCAAATAGAGGCAAATATGACAATTTATACTTACGTATTTGTTATTGGCCTTGATTGTCATGCTGGCACTTCACATGGCTATTTGTATTTGTGTATTTGGCATATTTGGCAAACAATGCCATGTGAAGTGCCACCATAAATTGTCATATTTGCCTCTATTTGCATGTTTGCTTTTAACGTCATTTATTTTGCCATATACAACAAACAACCAATAGCCAATACAAACAGCCATATGAAGTGCCAGCATTAAAGTCTGCCAACCTGTATGCCCTAATCCTTCATAATATTATAGTAATTTAGATTGCAAAGGTGGTCTATGCCCTGCAGTGGTAAGTATATGTGCTGAAACAGAATACAGTCATAAAGTCACTTAATATAGCTAATTGTGACGATAGCAACATAGAGAAGACTTATGATATAATGCAGATCTTGACAGTGATTTTAATAAAACTGGCCAGATGGTAGTAAGATTTACATCGGTTCAGATAGTGACGGGACATGCAGGTGATAAACCCGTCATAGGAGATCACGCGACTGTATCTAGTTTCGTGTTCGGACTGTTTATCTGGTTACGCGCTGGTCGTCACATGTGCCTGTAAAGACTTAACCATCTGTTGCCAATGGATACTTTATTTCGATTGCGTGAAACGAGAGACCGCGGGTTCGATCCCCGACAGAAATAAATATTTGTGTGATCCAGAGGTATTTGTTTCGTGTTTGTGGGACCGAAAAGTTTCTCGTAGTTTCTGATACCTACGACACAAGACTTAATTAATATTTATTTGGGGTCAGGACTATGTATGTGACTGTTGCGTGAATGTGTAGGTATTATTTGAAGTTGTCATTGGCGGAGACATTTTAGATAGTGAATTGGCTATGCTAGACCCTTGGTACTGCAAAGATCCATAGGCGGCGGTGACAGCATTTACATAAGGGGGGTCGCATGCTTTATGATTTTCTAAAGACCAATTAAAAACACCATAATTGGCCCCTTCTGGTTGGAAATGTTGCTGTGTTGTTGCTTCTATTTTCCTTATATTTTTTCAATACTCATACATACATACATAAACTCACGCCTTTTTCCTAAAAGGGGTAGGCAGAGGTGCCAAGGCACCCAAATTTCGCCAGTATGTTCCGTCCCACAATGTGATAGGGGGCGAGCCTATTGCCATATCAGGCACAAATTCCTGACTCCGATACTGAATAGAAAAATCCAATATCACTTTATCCGACCTGGGATTCGAACCCGAGACCTCAGCTTTGTAAGCGTACCGTAGTACGACTACGCCGTTTTCAATACTCAAAACCATAATATACTTTTCCGCCTACCACCCATGAATATCTAGTATGTCACAAGGGACAAATTCTTGGAAACTTTACCTAAACTGCGTATCGCAAAATATGCCTTACGTTTATCTTTTGATGACGTCACTTATCTTGGACTATGCAAAAAGTTTAGACAGGTCGTTTAGGAGATAAATACTGTTTATTGTGTAGATATTGATATAAAAGGTGTCATACTTGTCATCCATTGATATTTATCGGTATTTATCAATATATTATGCACAAGTTTCATTCGGTCCTTTTATCGCATATTATCAATTTTCAATTTTTCAATGTATCCGTCATTGAGAATGTAATATGGGGCACATTTATCGCTGACGCTTTGTTAGTTGCTATGCCTTTTTGTGTCAAGAGGAAATCTGTTAAGCTCTTATTTTGGTACGCATGTCGATAGTGATATGTTAGTGTCACTGGGCTTCCAACCCAGCACGCTGCGAATAATGGAATCCCATGTTATCTATTTAGTTCTTTTTTGATCCCAATAATTTTCTTCCAAAAATATCTTTATTATCTTTAGAAACTGACAATAGGTTCCTAAATTTTCATTCGCAATCAAATTTTCAACCCTTTAAGTTGCTCTAAGCATTAATACACCCTTTTTGTCTATACCTTAAAATAAATGTTATTATATAAATATTAATTTTAACCAAAAATATAAATAAAAACAAAAAATAAATAAAAACAAACTATTGATATTTATTAACATTAGATTTGTAAAAGTATGGTATGTAAAGTCCGCCAACTCGCACTATGCCAGCATGGTGGACTATTTGGCCTAATTCCTCTTGACCGTAAGCTCGATTGTAGAGAAAGCTCGTGGCCTGCATAAAGATGAACATATTTGGGCTCATACAATACAATTCAACATGAGAAAGATTTGACTGATCATTAATAATTAATTTCTGAGTATACTTGATAAGTTTAAAAAATATGATTAGCCTTCATTTTTATCTTTCTAAAAGAGATGTTACATTAATTTGTTAATAATAAAAAGAAACTAAAATTTGTTTTTGCCCATTTGGTATTTATTTAGTTTACTCTGCAAGATTTTATCTAAAAATTAAAATTAAATTCACAAACGTAATAAGCCTAATGTTTTCAGTTCTATTAAATACCACAACGATTCTATTCATATAAGCGGAATAGGTACCTGTCAATAAAAAAATTAAACTCCATGCAAAACGCATTTAATTTAATTCCTAAATCTACTAGATTTACTCAAGTATATTTACATTTATATTTAGAAGCTCTATTTAAAATTATAAAAACAACAAGCCACGCAATTAAAACTAATTTCTCTCTCGTATTTTCTCTCATAATTTCTTTCTCTAACTCTTTTTTTCTAACGAATAACGAGAAGAGCATCCTATTCGACTGATGGTAAGCGATACGATCGCTCATGGATAGTAGCAAAACCAAACGACACCATAAATTACAAAACAATGCTTGGGATTCCACTGCGCTCATCATCCTGAGACTTTAGATAATAAATCACAATATCCAGTAGTTACTCCGGTTACAACATCCTTCAAACCAGAACACAACGGTGCATTTACACTGCTGTTTGGCAGGAGAAACCTACAACCAATAAATTCCTAATTCCTACATTTCTTGCTTATATTTGAAATACTTATTTAAAATTATAAAAATAACAAGCCACACAATTAAAGATTTTAAATGTTCACTCGGTAGTGAACACAGTCAGTGTTTATCACAAGAAAATAACGTTATTATCATTTGATTCATAATACTGAAAAAGCAGTACCTACTTTAGTGGTTTAGTTAAACATTATTCAATAAAATAATAATCTCCTTTTATAGTCCGAGTAAACAGCCGATTTTTTATTTGCACTAGCTAGCACTAGTTTTTGCTTCTGGCCAACTTTGAAGAAATTTGGTTTGGCACTTTAACATTATTTCTGAATGCGAACAAGCAAACAAATTTCAGAATTCCACATTTTTCATTGTCCACTTACTAAAATGCCCCCCAGCTAGCATTTCCACTATCTACTGTATTTTGCGATAACTTCAAGAATTTTATAGACTAAGATATTGTTATCTTGATTTAACTTTGCAATACTCCTATTGCAATATATATTACTATTTATCTTTTACTAGAGGTCCGGCCCGGCTCCGCGCGGGTGCAGATACACTTTTCAAAATGGCGACCAATTTAGAATATCGACCAATCGGACCACAAAATACGAATCAAATTTCCTCGTATCTGCTAGATATTACTCTACTGCTTCTGTCCTATAGGTCAAAGAGTGATGATATATGGCCTATAGCATTCCTCGATAAATGAACTATCCAACACAAGAATATTTTTTCAATTAGAACCAGTAGTTCCTGAGATTAGAGGTAACAAACAAACTCTTCAGTTTTATTTATCAGTATAGATGTACGGAAAACTAATCGAAACAAGTATTTATCTGAGAAAAGATATATGGATTTACTGGACAGCTGTTTTATCAACATCCATCTTGTCCTTTTGGGACCTTGTAGATTTCTGCACATCACCGACTAAACATTGCAATTGTGTATTTTTATATACAAACACAAATTAACGCCTTTTTCTCACAAAGGGTGGGCAGAGGTCCTACCAGGACACCGACGTTTAATCGTGATTGTTCCGTCCCACGAGTGATGCGGGCGAACCTATATTAGGCACAAATTTCTAATAATGAGTAGAAAAATAAAATGTCATTTTTTCCGATACGGTATTCGAACCCGAGGCCTTAGCTTTGTAATCTTAACGTAGCACAATTGGGCCACCGAGGTCTCTCAATTGAATTTAATAACGTATCATATTATTGATAGAAATATAGGCCTCCTATTAATATCTCGACGACGATCATATAGTCTTGTCATATTATATAGTAAACTTTGTCGACTCGTCTGTCCACTTCAAGATACCACTATGTGCCTACTTGCAGCATTAGATGTACTTTGGCTAAAGATAAATAATTACTGCTTATTGGCCGTAAAAGTAAAGGATAGGATATCAGCAACTAGTAAGTGATGTAACACTAGAATTACCAACTAAATCAAGACGGGATGAAGTCGTGATATCCACGTATAATCATGTACGTATTTATACGAGGATACGAGACGATTTGAAAAATTAATTAAATAATTTTACAATATATCTAGACGTAGTAATTTTTGAGGAAGACTTATGTTCAGCAGTGGGGTTTCTGTTCCTAAAAATTCTAACTAAAACAATATAATATTAGACCCTTCTCTCTCTTCCTCTTTAGTCACAGGAAGTCCTAGGTTTCCTTCAGCGATCCCATCGACTTGTTGGAAGCGGTCTATATCCAGTGACTTTCTGCAATCTTAACCGAGTTGTCTATCCAACTTGTGGGCGGGCGTTCGACACTTCACTTGTATTGCAATGAATAGCGTGACGAGCATGCCGTTCGCCTGATGGTAAACGATACCACTGCTCATGAATAGTAGCAAAACCAAACAACACTTTGATTTACAATGACATTGCATTCACTAAGATATAAGATGTTAAGTCTCAATATGTCCAGTAGTTATTCTGGCTATAATGTCCTTCAATCCGAAACACAACAGTGTATTTACACTGCTGTTTGGTGGGAGAAATAGACATTGTAGTGGTTTCTACCCAGGCAGCTTCTTACGTAAACTATATATCACTTGCCTGTACATTGCAAATATCTGAAATTTAATAAAACTTTGAGTTTAAGTTGTTATTAATTCTAAAGTATGTCACGGCTGTATGTAATCGGGGCTGCACTGTATTGAAAATTTTATCAGTAAACCCAAAAAAATTACATACATACATATTAACGCTTTTTTTTCAGAAGGTAGACAGAGGTGCTACCCAGACACCACATTTCGCCTTGTGTGTTCCGTCCCAACTAGTGAAATTTCTGACTCCGGGCTGTTAATGACTAAAATAATTAACATGCACGTTTCTAATAAAATTAATACTAGCGGAAATTTTGATGTATTAGTGAATTTTACCACCTTGTACTCGTAAAACTGATAGCCTTAATGACGTAGTTGATTCAAATTAGGCTAGGCTAGGCTAGGTGAACCATTGACCGCGTATTCAATATCTGTTTTAAAAGCATGTTAAAAAAAGGAAAAATACCCCGCCCGTAATAGTGCCAAAAAATATTAAAACGTGTTTTTTTATTGTAATGAATGGCGAGACGAGCATGCATGAACAACATATCAACACCTTGAATTACAAAGCAATGCTTGTCATTCCACTGCGCTCACATGTAGTCTCAATATGTCCATTAGTTACTCTTGCTACAATATCCTTCAAACCTAAACACAGCAGTGCATTCACACTGCTGTTTGGCGTGAGAAATAGACATTGCTGTGGTACCTACCCAGGTGGCCTCTCACATAAGAGAGATCTAGCACCAGATTATTAACCGGACGTCTTACAACTGGCTTTAAAGATGGGTCTTGATAGAGCAAAGTATTGACGTAAACATGACAGCGTGTAAACATGATAAAATGACTTTGAATTTGGTGTATTTTGCAAACCGTTTAAGATGCGCATCTTGCAGATAACTGATAATCGAAATATACAGGCGTGTTCAAGTATTACAAGCTATTTGCACTATCACATCTACATCTTCTTTGAGAATTGCATAAAGAGAAAAAATTCGTGATACCATCAGTTTTTTTTAATGTGCGAAATCTGATTTTATTTATTGCTATGAATAACGATACTAGCATGCCGTTCACCTGATGGTAAGCGATACGACATCATAAATAGTAGCAAAACCAAACAACACTTTGAATTACAAACCAATGCTTGGCATTCCACTGTGCTCGCCATCTTGATACATAAGATGTTAAGTCTCAATATGTCCAGTAGTTACTCTGGCTACAATGCCCTTCAATTCGAAACACAACAGTGCATACACTGCTGTTTGACGGGAGAAATAGGCACTGCGGTGGTACTCACCCAGATGACTTCTCACATATGAGAGACCTACCACCAGTGATTTCTTTAATATTTTTTACAATAGACTCTCGTTTATGTCTCGTGGTTATTATATGTTTAGAGTCAGCAATATAATCATGATGTGTAAATGTTTATATATCGACGGCAGAAAGCAATCTTGTGGTATTTTGAAAAATGCAACTTTACACCAAAGCCAAAAAATATTTAAAAAATTAATAACTTCTAAACTAGAAGACTTGGAAATACAATTGTTTTAGTAATAACAGAAGCTATTCAGTGCGGTATTTCTTTCTGAATTGAATGATGTTTAAAACTCATATTCATATTTTTCGAGATTCGACAAAATCGCTTTTCTGCGTCGATATAGTGAAGGATATATCCTAATGTCCAACTAAACTAATAGATACCGTTTGACTTTTCATACTTTTCAAGTATAAACAACTTTGTACAGACGTAACTCACACAATTTTTATAACATTTTCCGTAAAAACATGGAATTCTGGTTTTACGGATAATGATATTGAAATTAATGACTGCCTTGGTGGCGTGGTTGAACTACTTGGAAAGTCAAATACATGGTAATAACATTTGTTAACTAACATTTCTAACAATTCTTTTTTCAATTTATTGCCAGTCAATCCTTTCTCCTATTTAGGCAGCTTGTTATATATTACTAGACCCATCCGAAAAAAACTTTGACGTACCACGGAACTGCAGTCTTGTAAACAAGCGTGTATGCTGGTTTCTAAGTGCAACACGGTCAACGTAGTGGACTATGTTGCTGGTTGGGTAGAATATTTGTATCCCTCCAGATGCCAAAAATCTAATAAAATACATAAAACTCTTGGAGGGATCTATGCAAGTGTATAGCGTTTTAGAATAACTCCACCTAGTAAGTTTTGTCTGTCTGTCCCAACCTGCTACATTTAGCTTATAAGTTACAGTTTCATTGAAATGAAATTTATTTATTGTCATGTAGGCAATTAAAGAGCTCTACCATCGTCTTTTGCACAAACCCTTAACCCTAACTTGGTTCCTGGGAGCGTGTAAGAAAACATCGAAATAATGATACTTCGCGTCGGGCTGCCATATTAAAGAGAATGCCTGAAACTTTGTATCGATGCAAAGATTTTTGGCCTTCGATGAAATCTATCTTTTTGTGTAGGGAAAAAATTATATTTTCAATAGATATAAACATAATTGCGATCCAGGCCCGGAGGTCCTGGAGAAATGAAATACAATAAAAAAAATATCCTTTGGCTCTGTGAAAAAAATGTAAAATGTTATGATAATTTATTATTTTATAAAAAAATCTGTCTCCTGTGATAAAACAGGAATAACTTTAAGGACAAACCATAAAAAATGCTATGAAGATTTTTGTGCAGCATCGGTATCGGGATCTACGATAATTTTTACCGATACTACGAATGGGCATACTCTCTTTTTCTAGTAGAGAGTAACGCAACTAATATGAGATGGGACTTCGGTTATCAACCTGCTTTCTCACCGAGTGTAAGTCTACTAGATACACACACACCCGGTCAAGAAAAAAAAAATACAATTATTTTTATTGGTTCTGTAGGCAGATGAGTTAGCTGCCCGCATGATTGTAAGCAGAACCACCGCTTTTATACCACTGCTTTAGGTTTTGCAAGGCCAGAGGAACGCAAAAACTTCTACCCACTACTGAATTTTTGACATTTGGAATTTTTAATAGTTTTTTTATATATTTGCAAATGGATAGTTGAAGTTTTCACGGTTAGCGATGATCACTTCCCATACTAGATTGCTGATATAAAATAAATAAGTGAAATAAATCGTCCTGTATGCAAAGAAAAGAACCCATTGAAACTGATAACATCAATCATTCGCGAGATAACCCTTCGAGTCAAAATTCACTAGGAATATATCTAGAGAGAATTATTTGTGCGTGCACCAGTTTGGTACATATTCAAACTTGGTTAGTACGTGTTTAAAAAAAATAAAATAAAAAAGTGAGTATTTGTGTAAATTTTTTTATATTTTTTAATTTTATTGTTTAATGTGAGTTTTTTTATATTCCGGTTAAAATAGTAAGTACATAAGTTACGTTTGAAGTGTATACAAAATCGCTAACGATATTGAATTAATAAATAAATGAATGAAAATAAAATTTGTGTTTACGTATGCTTAAA
This sequence comes from Hyles lineata, assembly GCA_030180105.1. Taxonomy (NCBI): domain Eukaryota; kingdom Metazoa; phylum Arthropoda; class Insecta; order Lepidoptera; family Sphingidae; genus Hyles; species Hyles lineata. The sequence goes on from JARJEE010000016.1 coordinate 10,282,337, forward strand.
ATAAACATTTTAGTTTTTATTTTTGGAATGATTAATTAACTTGTTTGTTATTATTAAAACTAGTAAATGCATTTTTTATACTCATAATTTCACTATAGTTCTCAGTAATTATTTTATAGTTGTTATAGTTATAGTTGTTAATAAGTATCGGAATGTTAATAAGTATCAAAAGGAAAGAAGTAGACGTACATAATTAAAAATATTACAATATTAATAATAAACAAAACTTAAGCAAGTTTTTCAATTATATTCTTCATCCCATACAATATTTTAAACGTATATTTTTAAATTCCTGAATAAAAATAGTCATTTTTCTATGTGCTTTTTGATAAAAAATGCAAAAATTCGTGAATTTAAATTTAATTGTAGTTAACACAATATTTAACCGCATATATAACTATTGCATCATACTATATTTAATTTCAACATATTACTGAAAAGTTTCACGACAACGACCGATTTAAATATTTTTTTCATTGATTTTTAAATTTATTATTTATTTTAATTTTAAATTTAAGGCTTTTTCACTAAGTGAATATGCCGCTCTGGTAATGAAAAATTTTGATTGAAAATACATGTATAAGTAAACTTAAATTAACTAATTACTAAGTATTATTGATTAATACATATAAAGTTTTGGCTAAGTCCGATTGGGGATCCGCCGTAAGTGTATTCAAGTCTGAAATGTTTCTGATTAACCATCGCTACGTCTTAACCCACGTTTTAAATAACACAAAACTTTCATATGTATATATCCAGACTGCTACCAAAAAAAGCCGGGTATGTAGTAGTATTCATGACTTCAGATACAATGCAACTAAACATTTCACAAAAAACCGCGACTTTGTTTTTGTAAATACATCGATTTTTCCAAAACAATATTGTACACCTTTTTATTTCTAAGGAAGCTATGGTACGCAACGGTTTAATTTATTATTTTAGCAAAAACTATGGATTTATTACCCAAACACGATGATATTTTAAATACCACAAAAAAAACCCGTGTTATTTTGCGAAACTTTTATGTATATTCTGTCTGTAGACACTAAAACTATCACCCGGCTTCGTTTCCGGTAGCAGTCTTGACATACCCTGTATGAATATGTTTCTGTAAATCTGAGAATACATATTAGTTATCGAATATTTTGCCCCTTTCGAACGACTTTTAAATTTAGTTTACATATTCAATAGCTAAAATAGTTTTAAAACTGTCTATAAATAAGGCCTTATTAAGATTTATAAGCCTGGGTATTTTAAGAGTGAAAACCCTCGTACTTTCTCATACCAACTAAACAACGCTTGTATCGGTTTATTTATTTTTCCGTTGGGTGTATTTATTCGCCTATGTATTATGGATGGAGGAAATGTTTCAAAGCACGAAGCATCCTCCTTGACCATATTTTATTTAGTCACAGTGCTGTTTATAGAACATGATATATGGCCACTCTTAATCGTAGTCTCGTTTGTAGAGTAGGCCCGTGCCCTGCAGTGGGACGTATATGGGCTGATGCAGATACAGTACAGATACAGATGAAAATGAGCGATGAAAGCCCGCTACTAGACCCTGAAAATATTTTACCGGTTCTTTCTTTCATTTTTCGGTTTTACCGTTGTACCGTTGTTCGACTTTTGCAGTAACATAATTTGATTTAAAATAATAATTTAATTTTGGTTTTGCTGGCAGAGTCTGCCTTGGAAAAAGTTCATCTTTACACGATTTCTAGAAAGTGTAAATAAATAAATAATTATTTAAACACTGGAATTTGGTTAGTCGCCGATTATGAAACGAAATGCCGAGGAGAGAGATGACAAATATTATACAAAAAGTAATTACTTCTTTAGTACTGTACATCAGATTTTTTTCTCCATGTTATTTTAGTGTACAATAAATATTTATAAATATATAAATAAAAAGTCTCTCGCAGTTCCTGATACCCACGGCACAAGACTTAATACTCAATACTCGATATCTTTATTGCATACCACATTTTGTAAAAATGTTAACATTTTATAAAAGGTACAATGTAGGCCCTGTTGGGCACTTAATTGATTTGATCTTAATGTGGAGTCTATGTATGTGTCTGCTGGGTGTATTTATTTATGAAACTATTTCATATTCCAATCGTTTGAATTTCTATGAATCAATAAACCTAAAATAAAAGATAAGTATTTTTATATTTCACACATCGTAAAGTTACCGAGATGAGCTACCCTTTGTTTAGTTGAAATGTAACCTTGAATTGAGATAACATTATTATTGCAACAAGATTTCCCTATATCCTATCGCGACAAGTAAAGATAACATTATAAATGTGACATCTCTGCCTATCTCCATTGATAATCATAATGCGATTTTATCACTAAGCATTTTTGAAACGGATAACATTTTATGTGATGTCATATTTTACTGGTGGTAGGTCTCTCATATGTAAGAGGCCATGTAGGTACAACTACAATATCCATTACTCCCGCCAAACAGCAGTGTAAATGCATTGTTGTGTAGTGGTTTGAAGGACATGGTAGCCAAAGTAACTACTGGACATATTGAGACTTTGACATCCTATGTCATGTCATATCAGGACGGCGATCACAGTGGAATGCCAAAAATGATTTAACGATTAAAAATTTCTGCTGACCAAAACATATTCCTGACTAGCGGCCCGGCCCGGCTCCGCCTGGGTGCAGATACACTTTTCAAAATGGCGGCCAAAATGTTCAATTCGGACTAGCAAACTTAGAATATGGGAGCAAATGATCCCTTAGATATTGATTTTGAGACCAATCGGACCACGAAGAAACGAATAAAATATCCTCGTATTTGCTAGATTTCCACTACTGCTTCCCTCATTTAAGTCATAGCGTTATAATATACAGCCTAAAGTATTCCTCGATACCAACCCGTACTAGGCCAGCGTGGTGGACTATATGGCCTAACCACTCTCAATCGTACTCTCGGTTGTAGAGTAGGCCCGTGCCCTGCAGTGGGACGTATATGAGCGGATACAGATACAGATACAGATTTCTCGATAAATGACCTATCCAACCCAAGAAGGATATTTCAATTTGAACCAGTAGTTCCTTAGATTAGAGGTAACAAACAAACAAACTCTTCAGCTTTATATATTAGTCTAGATTAATGAAAGTTGAACCTATAGCATGAGGTAAAAGGGGTTTACTAGTCCCTTTTCTATCAGCTATAAACTGTATACGAAAACAAAAATAAAGTGAATAGCCTAACAATTACCGTGTATACCTTAAAATTGATGTAGGCACTATATCAATACGGCGAGATAACCGAGATTTGCCATGTCAATAATATATGGTAATATATCTACTGCACGTGTCTTGACACGTGATAGATATATAAGAATTATTTCGTTCAGAAAGAAGTAAGGATGTTATGTCACCTTAAATACAAAAGGGATAGTTGGGAAAACGAACTTAAACAACTTTACAGGAGCACCGATGACCGGTCAAATATATTTTGTTTTAGCACATTATCTATCTATTACTACTTTCTGTGGTATGTAAGGTCCGACTATATGGCCTAACCACTCGAAATCATACTCTCGATTGTAGAGGAGGCCCGTGCCCTGCTGTGGGACGTATATGGGCTGATGCAGTACAATCTACTTAATCTACACCAGATGATATACTTAAGTCCCAATGGTAGAGGTCTAGGTTTTAGTCCCTGAAATATGATTCATGATCTTGACGCGTGTAAACCAAAATGGCAAAGACTACTGTAAATATTCGAAACTATAGGTATTCTTCATCTACTTGAATTCTTGTACGCGTATACAGGTTCCCTCACGATTTGCTTTGTCATTTACTACATGACTGCGCTTGAAAGTAAGTGCATTGTGATATAAACATAATAACCAACAATATATTTGGCGAAGGAAAACATTGTGAGGAAACCTGCATACCAAAGCCATTTGTAAGGATTTATGTGGTATGTAAGTTTGCCAACCCGCACTAGGCCAGCGTGTGAATTATATAGCTTAAGCCTTCGAAGTTTGTTTCGGATCACAGTGATATAACCCTAGATATACCGGTGCAGACAAAATCTGGATATAAACAGACCAATAGAAAAGGAAACTCTCTTTTGTTTCTCTTGTAAAGGCTTTTCCATCGATATTTCCCTTTATCGCCAAATCAAATGGCTTTCCCACTAACCTTTTACTTTTCTTGTAAACCAAAACTAAGGTATTTGTTTATCTTGAAATGCCTTGGCATTGAAATTCTTAGAACAACTGTGCAGTTAAACATTATCATAATGTAAACTTAGCAAATTAAATAACTAAATTGTAATGGCAACGTTTGGATGGAGACATCACAAGTGATAAGATTTACTCGCCTTGTATAAATACTACGAGTAAATATTTGTCGTATGACAATATTGCGCTGCGCCCACGTAGAATAATATTCTTATTTTCTTTATTAAACAAATATTATTATGTAATAGAATGATTGACCTTCCTTTAATTAATGCAAGGCGCGATATAAATTTAATATTTTATGGATTCAGATAAATATTCTTGCGTAGAGCCCGTAAAAGTTATATAATAAGTTCCGATTTAATTGCGACTGCCTCCGTGGCGCAGTTAGTCAGACGCCGCCTGTGAAACGAGAGGCCGCGGGTTCGATCCTCGTACCGAGAGAAATGTTTGTGCGGCCCACAAATATTTTTTCCGGGTCTGGGTGTTTGAGAGACCGAAAAGTCTCTCGTAGTTCCTGATACCCACGACACAAGAGTCGATCTTAGTGTGGGGTCAGGACTAAGTATGTGACTGTTGGGTGTTATTTATTTATTTATTAATTATTTCAATTGTTAGAGTTTTTTTTTGTTGCTGACTTTCTGTCGCTCAGGAAAGTGGTAATTCGGGAACTATTTCCAACCGATTTTCCCGTCTATTTCGTTCTCTACTAAGCTGTTGCTAATTTTATTTAATAATAGTACTTTTTTTCACTTTAGTGTAGTGATAGGATGCTGTGTGTTTACACAGATCTTTGTAATTCTAGCTAATAAATTGACAGAAAATTGCGGTTTTTTTGCTGGTCGCAGGCACTTTGAATGCTGACTATTTGAATTGAGTGTTTACTCTGCGTTTTCATATTTGTAACAATGTGAGATTATCGTAAAAACTTTAAGTATTCTTTGTTTACCCGGATGCGGTTTTAATACTGCTGTGCAATGATTACTTTCGCGTGGTTTTTAGAACAATTTGTTTTTATTGATTTTACATTGCGTTTGAGTTTTTTCTGCTTAAATATTGATGGTATATTATTTCTTTATTCGAATGGTAGCCGTTTGACTGGTGCCAATTCGCAGAAGCCTGAATAGCAAAATTTTGATGAAATTCCTTATTCTTTTTTTGGTCATCTATTGTACCTAATTTGTAAATATAAATATGTTTGATGTTCTTACATACATAAAACAACATCTGTATTACTGGAGGGGTAGGCAGAGGTGGTAATAATTTGACTAGAATATTTTATTTCCAACTGATTTTTCTAAGTAATAAGACGTAGCCCAGTATTTCACATGACGCAATTGCGACTCTTCCGTATTCATCCATTATTTACATCACAATTGTTTATTATGGTTGGGGCACGCTCATTACATCCATTGTCGATGATCAAACAAATGGCCATAAATATTCGATTAATTTTTCAACGTAATGTATTTACAGATTTTTTTTTGTGTTGAGAAAAAGAAAATCTAAAAGATGAGGAACAAGTTGCGAGTGGCGCGTGTTTTACATAAGTTGAGGATAATACGTACATTATTCATTCTCCGATTTCTATATCCATCCAATGGTTAGAAGTTATCTAGTGTGGTAAGGCCGGCACCTGTACTCTGTTCTTTCTATAAATATTGCAAAAAAGCATTAAATAAGTAAATAATACATGATGAATTAAAATTGATAATAGCAAATTGCCTCCATGGCGCACTTGGGTTAACTGCAGTTATAAAACAAAAGACTGTTTGTGGAATAGGCGTTTATTTTTGGGTTGGAGGAATGTAAGCCTCTTTGTTTTTGTAGTTTCTTGTACCCATAATACAAGACTTTTATCTTAATCGTTCGAGACTATGTATGTGACTGTTAGATGTAGTTAATATTTATTTAAACTACAGTTTGACTCTAAAAAATGCTAATCACGATTCACTAACACACGTGCCGACAATAAAAGACTTACAAAGTCAATATTTCAATGTTGTCTACAGAAAAACAATTGAGATATTAATCCGTAAAGGCCGAAGTATTTTACATACTTTATATGAATATAGACTCATATCGTTAAAAAACTTAAAACCTAAGTCATAAAAATGGTCCCGGTAGAAGCTGGAGCGCTCTTGCTTCGGGTTCCCGGGGCCATTCCAATTGCGCTGAAGAGGGCAACGCGGGGTTTTGGTTGGTATGCCTATAGGTGAACCCAACATAATCGCTCCACCCTCCCCCGAGGTGGGGCGGTAGCGGTAAACCGGTTTCCCCGCGCCAACAAAAAAAAAAGTCATAAAAATATATTGTTAATTATAATGTTTCATAGAAGTTTAAATATTTTTCACCTGGCACATATTTTACTGAAATATAAAAACAATATTGTTATAGTATGGAAATCATTTGCATTTGCGATTTTGTTAGTGTCTGTTAGCACGTGATTAGGTGTTTTGGTGCTAATAAATACATAATAGAGGAGGTGTTTACTTCGTGATTATGATCCATGTAAGTTTGCGGTCCGGGTTCAGATTGGTTTTGAGAAAGCCGACATAATTGTGCCAATTGGTCGTAGTGGTCTGTGTGAACTCCACTTTGTAATTGCTTTTCAAGATGTAATTTCCTTTTATAAAAAAAAAAATATTTCGCGAAAAACTATCGTTAGCAGTAATAGAGCCCTTGGTTCTCCCATGTTTAATATTCCTTCTAAATTATTCGATTATAAATATTAGCTTATATTTAGTCGTTTATAAAATGCGGATAACCAACAAGTTTGTACTTGCTGCAAATAAGATATGACAGATATAAGAAGACAAAACAACGTAACATACGAAGTTACAAAATTACAAAAACTCAGAAAACCATAAAAAATAAACTCATTAATTTTAATGATCGGAGACATAATCATTTCCCATCATTTGATATTCTATAAAAACAATTCTGCATTTACCATTACATGTAAGCAGTAATCGCTTTTTCATGCCAGTGTGAAATATAAAAAAAAAAACTGATTAAAACTTAATTATTTTTCCTACATGCATATTCAAATTCGATAAGATTACCATTCATGTAGTCGGCTCGTCACGACTTTCAAACTGAAAAATTGTATTGAATGGTTTATATTAATCATGTTACTTGATGAAAACAGACTGACACTGGCACAAACGATGATTAAAAAGCGACAGAATAATATTTAATAATAACAAACATAAGTTTCTTGTATTAGTATAAACTAACGTATGTCGGCTTTTATTCGTCACTGCGCGTTTTACCGCCGTCTCGCGGTCACGTTGGTGTTTAATAAAATTATCATTATGTGGTGCAAAAGATCTAATTAAAAAAATATATTTAAAAAGTTTAGATTCGTTCTAAATTTAAATTTAATTTACCGTTCCATTATTGAAATAATACGACAAGGACCTCTTTTTTTCTTTTTATTGAAGTGAAATTTAATGGTGATTTATCACTTTAAAATGTTGTTTTAGTTTTAAATTAATTGCCAGTGTTTATAAATATTGGTTAATTGGAGCTACTTTGAAGCAGTTTCGTTTACTTACCACCGGAACGTCCAGGATATACACGGTAATTGAATTATGTGTGTCAAGTGAATAATTACGTACCTTTTGTGTTTTCAAGTTAAAATTCCTGCGTCAATTCTTTCTAATTGTGACGGATCGGTATAATTATGACTAGAGGGCATAATCGTCGGGTGTCGGAAGTCCAGTGGATGTTCTATCTGGGCTACACTACACTTGCTATTGGATGTAAAGTGATAACCGCTGAACAGTTGGCGATACGATATTCGTATTTGCAAACACAGAGAACATCCTACGCGGTAGTTGTAAATTTTTTTTAAAAAATTAGATATTCTTTATTCAAACTAGATTTTACAGATTTGTTTTAAAAACACTATCAGCAATAACTGTCACATTTTAAAAATAGGAATGATTTTTTTAAAATTTAAATATAGCATCGGCCTGTTTTGTTATTTTTGTTGTTTTTCACAATAAATATGATAAGAAAAATAATATAGACACGGTTTGTTTATTCAAATCGTCTCAAATGTTTATTTAACCGAAGAATGCGCGAGGGCGGGGCATTGTACTCGCATTATCTTAATATCCATACTCTAGGAGATCTGATACAGAAATTGCGCACTACATTTAAGTGGATTTCAATTTAAACGTCACTTTATTTTGTATAGTTTGATAAACTTACATACTTTATATAAAATAGTTTCTGGTCTATTGTACCTTAGCAAGCAAGCAAAAATTCCGACGTTTATAAAAAAATTACTTCCTAGTGATTTAAGATACATACCTAAACTCATGCCTTTTTCCCATAAGAGGTAGGCAGAAGTGCTACCAGGATTCCCAGGTTTCGTCTTATATGTTCTGTCCCACGATGTGATAGGGGTGTCCCATGAGCTTATCCGTATTATACCGTATCGCCACAAATTCCTGACTCCAGACTGATCATAAACAAAAAAAAATCAATATCACTGTAACCGACCCCGGGATTCGAACCCGAGACCTCATCTTTGCAATACAGCTGCAGTCTCTGGTATCAAGATATACATTTTTATAATACGCTATGATTATGTGGTGATTGACCATCAATACGCACATGACTCCGAAAAGTCAGAGGTGTGGCCTAGATTCGAACCCGCGACCATCGTGAACATATTGGCAGCCGCATCTGGTCCGTTTACCAACTGCAGGCCACCAAGCACTTTTTGATCTTAACATCTTAATTTTCCGACTATGCTCTCACTCTTTAATTAAAAAATCCTAATATTTGCGTCTTGCATGCTACAAGTTTGTTTAATACTGCTTTGACAGAAATATTTTATTTTAATGGTATTTGTGTATGTACGTAAAATAATAAAACAATAGTGTATATAACTATGATAGTTTAGATCATAGTTATATACCCTATATTGATTTATATTTACTAGATAAGGCCTACAGTTCATCTGATTGTATGAGAGATGAAATCTTGACAGAGTCTGCACTCACGAGATATTTTTTTTCATGCTTGCAAATAAAGAATTCCTTACGAAAGTTCTAAATAAAATAGGTTTTGAAAAGGTTTCCCAAAATAATTACAAAGTATTATTTACATTTCTTGTGGAAGAACTAGCTCAAATTCACTTACCACATTACGTCTGATGGGAATCGAATCCCGGGACATTGCTTATCACAGCCTTTGACAATAAACTAATAAGGAAATTAATATTACCACATAACCTTGAAAGATGATTTATAAAGGTCGTTTCCCTTAAATATGTTACTTCAGACAGATACGTGATATCAATTTTATTTTAATTGACATTCGATAGTACCAATTACTTAACTTTATTAGGGCAAGTTTTACGCGATGGTAGCCTTGGCCTTTTTAGGGCACGTGAGTTAAAGATTTCTGTGACGCATTTAAGGAGAGAAGACTTCGATCAAATACTAGATTCCATGGCTAGATTCAGAGACCGGAAAAAAATCACACGCCGAAAGTGGCCGAGCTTGCTTATATTTAAACATTTGAATTTCGAACTACAAGATGTAACAAAAAGTCTTAAATCAAATTACAATAAACTTCATTCCTTTAAATTAAGATTTATTATGTTTTTGGACAATACCAAAATCAAATAAGACTACGCGTTTATTTGTGCTCTTATTTTTCTTGCCATTTTTTATTGCGTTACTTATAATCTAGTGTATATTTGATCGATGAGCAAAGATAATAAAAATAGCCAACAATTGTACACAGTATTCACTCCATCCTAAAACCAAGTCTTGTGTCATGGGTATTAGAAATCAGTGAGATTTCGGTCGAAACACCCAGATCTGAAACAAATGCCTGTGGATCACACAATTACTTGTCTTGATGTGAGGATCGAAAACTGCCTCTATTGTTTTCTCCTATGATACAGGAGCGTGATTAGTATCGAGTATTGTGAGTGTGTATGTGGGGGGATTTAATCGACTAAGGGGTGGTAGAGCATGCCGATCGCCTGATGGTAGGCGATACGACCGCTCATAAACAGTAGCAAAACCAAATAACACCTTGAATTACAAAGCAATGTTTGGCATTCCACTGGGTTTGCCATCCGGAGACATAAGATGTAAAGTCTCAATATGTCCAGTAGTTACTCTGTCTACAATGTCTTTCAGTTTTCTTACAGTTTTCTTTTTATAGAATATGGTACAGAACATAACTCAATGTTATATTTACTTGTCACAAACTGGTTATTTTCAAATAAATTAATAAGACCAGTATCTTTGAAAACCAGGTTTTTACAATACAATACATTTATATCAGGAGTAATGTGATGTAAGTTATTTACGAGGACCCGGATTTAAAACAAAAATAAATTTTGTTACGCGTGGAAGGTACATAAAAAGTTTATCTTAATTACTTTTTCGTGCAAGTGTTTTTCCTTTATTGCCTTATATGTGAGAACTTTCTTTTTCCGGTCGTAGTTATTACCTATGTTCCTTGTAATACATTCATACAATATTTACCTTCGAGGCACAGTTTTCGAAGAAATTTAATGGTTTCTGAGATTTACGCGAATGTTTCATATGTCATTTGGTTTAATTTTTCCTTTCTATAATACATATTACAATGTTAAGCCTAGGCCACAATTAAATCCGTAAATAATGGTTTAAATCAATGTTATAGTTACTTAAGAACTTTTTTTCCAAAAAAATGACTATCAAGTTTTATCACCAATAAAAATAAAGTGGAACCACAGTAGAACTTCACACGCAAGAAAAATCTACTAAATCAACCTATAAAAAAATTGGTTATATACTAACAAAATGCAGACGATAACGATAACATAATTTGCTCTTTCAGAAGTCAGTAAAAAATATATGTAAAATTATTATCATTTCAATTTAAATCCTAAAAAATATGTAAATAAAACTCATATATTGTTTAAGAAATCTGTTTCTTTGGATTGTCATTCTTACAAGCCGCTGATATCACTATAGTCATATCTTATTAATTACTTCATTAATAAACTAAATAAATATATTACATATATAAAAAAACCCACGCCTCTTTACCATAAGGGGTAGGCAGAGGTGCCAGCACACCTACATTTCGCCTTATGAAAATATAAGTCCCACAGTGTGACAGGGGGCGAGTCAATCGCCATTAAATTAAATATTTATATAGGTATGAATAAGGTAAAAAAATACAATTGGTGAATAAATTAGATTACAGCCTCGAATGTTAACGTATTCTTTACAAGGCATTTCCTATAAGATAATCGACGTTAAGCCTTTTTTATATTTCATGGAGATGTCGCTTAACAATAACCTTGGCTCGTCTAATCCGGCAGCGGTGATGAAAACTATTTACCACAGCACTGTCGCACTTTTTCCCGATAGTGCTTGGCGGGAAATGGTCGTGTCTGTAGTTTAAGTGTATTTTTTTTTTGTTTTAGGTAAACAGTAAAAATGTTGACGGGATGGAAGCTAGCGTTGTCGAAGCGTGAGTATTTGTTTTATTTTTTTTAAATTCGTGATAAATTTTTAAACGGTGATAATATGTTCGATGCCGCCTCCGGTATAGGTTCGGTTAGACAGAGATCGTTTGATGTTATTTGTGAATTATTACGGATGTTTTCATTTTTCATTATGTTTTTTTGTAATTCCCTGAATTGATTTCTTGGTAAAATATTATCATTATTATGTAGATAATTTCATGTCTTTCCATAATTCTTCCTTTACATGCTCAGATCAAATTTTTGTTGGAAATAGATTTAAAAAAATCAAACTAATTTTGTTTATTATAATTTGACGTAAATTCTTTTAATCTTTAGGTTTCTAATTCATCATTGACCATTTCGATAGTATTTGTGAACTTTCGTTTGCTTTTGCATTGGAAAGTTCAAGTTATTTTCTGTTTTGGGATACGATCAATGATCTGATGGTTTCCCGTAATTAGATAACAAGGCATTCTTCCTTCAATTATTATTCATTTTGATACATACAAAAATAGAATGACTAACATTAATGTTTATTTTATATTTAAAATAACTCTTATCCATTTATTTCCATAGTCTTGTAGTTACTTAAAAGATAAAGTAAAGTAGTACTTTATATTTTAAATATTAAACATTTGGAATGAATTGGCTAGTAGTTTTTTGTATATTATTTTATATTCTGTTTGTTGTCATTAGCCCTGTAAGGAGTCTTACAACTTGTAAATCTTTCTGCTAATCATCTCAGGATACTGTTTCTACCAGATTCTGCTCTATCTTATTTGGATCAAGAAAATATCTATCTTTAGCGTTCATAATAATGCCATAGAAATAGCTAATTTTTTCCGTTATTATTTTTGGTGAATAAAATTACTTACAATTCAACAAAATATCAAAAGCTAATAAATTTATAATTTCTAATTTTATTTATAAATACGATTTACAAATAGTTTTAAATTATAGATGAACCAAAAAAAAGCTATAGACAAGTTGTTGATGATAAAGCTAAACTAATTGAAATTTTCTTTTCCAGTATTTATAATACCTCAAAGGTATGTGTTGGCGATCATGGGGTTATTCGCTATTGCGAATGCTTACACAATGAGGGTCTGCCTGAACCTCGCCATCACTCAGATGGTGAAGAGGAACACGGCAAGTGAAGGAGACGAACATTACGACCCAGACGCGTGTCCAGACCTAAACATCGTAACTAACAGCTCTCTGGATACCAGGATAGCATATTTCAGAGACGATGAGGTTCGTGATAATTTGACTTGTATATTAGTGTGGTTGAAAGATAGTGATTTTGAAGTGGTAGTTGTAATTGTTAGGGATATTAATGTTGTTGACACTGATAATAAGATGATATTTAGTGGAATTGATGCAAGAACTGAAAGCAGAACTGAAAAGCAGTAAAAGTAATGAAGTTTATAAATACATTGGGTTTGAACTAGTTTAATACAGTTTTTTTCATTATCAGTTAATTTATTTTCTAAAATAGATTTCTTGGTTGGACATGACAATGTTGATCAAGCACTTCTATTTGACAGTTGCTGTTTATTTAATATTCTTAACATATAATATGCATACGTTTTTTAAATTACATTATTTATATCTTTATAATATCAAGATCATCGTAATATAACAGAGCTTAGGTTTTGAACTTTAGACACAAACAATATTAAACGCTATTAAATTTAAAAAATATTTACTCAAATTATCACAGTAAATTCGAAACATCTTAAATAATCAGCAGCATTAAGAATTATACTCAGAAAATATAATAAATGGTATGATTACAGTAATTCCTTCTCAAACACAGACTCTTAAAGTAAATTGTTCAGATAATGTGGATGTTTTATTGACAAGGTATTTCTTTATCGCTGGTGTAATGGAGTGCTCTTAAACACCATTTCCTTTATTTGTTATCCCATTAGAAGTGGTTCTTAATCTTACTCTGAGGTCAACCATTTAAACTTTTTTGTTACTTGCTCTATCAGGAAACTTGCATACGACGGCGATTTTTAAGAAATATTTAAAGTCACCAACCCGTATTAGGCCAGCGTGGTGGATTATATGGCCTAACTATTCTCAATTTTACTCTCGATTCTACAATCGACGGGCTTCACGGGCTTTCTCTACAGGAAGCCCGTGCCCTGCAGTGGGACGTATGTATATGAGCTGATTCAGATACAGATACTGGGTATTGAAAAGTCTTTGAATTCAAATATTATCCTTTGGTTCCTTAGAATAAAATAGTTGATGTAAATAATGATAATGTACCACCACTTAGGAATGTTGTTTGCAAAGATAACTCAGAATTAAACGAAATCAGATGATATACATAGCTATACGTACTAATATAAAGCTTTTATAATAGCAATAAAATAAAGTTATATAAATTGTGATATGATAAATAATTTAAGCTATAGTATGCATGGGGCATAAATCTGGTTTCCTTTTGCAATAAAGATTATGCAAAGCGGTAAAAACTGCGAGATAGGTAATCAAGATCCAACTAATTGATAATTCCGGTTCAAATAGCTAAAAATTTTTAACAAACTTACAATGACGAATTATATACACTAAATGATAAAATAGTATTTTCTTTAGAAATACAATTACGACATAGTAACAAAAAAAAAACAATAGAAATATTATGTACTTAAATAATATGACCTTCGATGTACGGGAATTTTTTTGGTTTCAATGAATGTTGTCATATTATCTCCAGCATTTCGATACATGATAAAATAGACCTGATTCGCAGAATTAGTGACATAATATAACAAGATAATGCCAAGAAATGACAACAAGAGAAATAAATGGGCAGACAGATAAAAAACATGTGAGAAATTAAATGAGGATAAACTATGGGGTAGGTTACTGATGGAGCGATATTTGAGGAATTTATTAGAATTTATTTTTAATTACATTTTGTATTTAATAATCGTATTATTTAATCATAACAATAATAGTAACTTTAGTGACTCAAATCGTAGAAACTATTCGCTTTAGGGTTAACGATTCATAGCTGCCCGATTGTCTACTATTGCCGTCAGACTTTAGTGCTTCTTAATGTTCTAACCTTATATTAATAAAAGGCGAAACAACTAACAATAGTAATGCTTTACTTTAGACTAACAATAGTTTTGCTTTCACCACTAATCCGTGTAATCTTACGAACTTCGAGTATTTAATTCGAATATTAATAATTTCCATCTTTTTTATAAATCCATTTCCTTTGTCCGCAGGCGGTATTATTCGAATGGAGCGAAGCTACTCAAGGGCTGATTCTTGGTTCGTTTTACTACGGGTACATTCTCACACACATCCCTGGAGGAATGTTGGCGGAAAGGTTCGGTGGTAAATGGGTGGTCGGATTGGGATTGCTATCCACCGCTGTATGTACTTTCATCACGCCGATCACTGTGAAATTGGGAGGCGCTACTGCACTGTTCATTTTGAGAGTCATTGAAGGCCTTGGCGAGGTAATTTTCATATTTTTTATGATTCTGTCTATATCGCTTGATAGTCTAAAATTTTAGTGATTTTTTCCATTTAATATTTCACTATTTATTAATGGTTGTAACACTTAAAGTATTTCGAATGTTAGAGTACAAGTAGGTACTTTACATGCATACATTCACGTTTGATTGTAATTATGGTACTCAAATTTCACTGAGTGATCCATGACCCATCGCTATGTTGGACCCAAATTTCAGTCCTTTGCAACACTTGACCTTTCTCAAACCACTCAATGTGAAGTGCTCATTTGAGAGTTGTGTTCATACACGCTCCCTTTTATTATAAAACAGGGCAAGTAATGTTATATTAAGAAATAAACAAGCATATTATTTCAGGGACCGACCATGCCAGGTCTGATGGCGATGTTATCCAGATGGGCTCCAAAACCAGAGCGTGCTAGAATAGGAGCTATAGTCTTCGGTGGTGCTCAGATCGGTAACATTGCTGGCTCGTTCTTCTCCGGTCTAATCATGCACGAAGGAAGCTGGGAGAACGTCTTCTACATGTTCGGAGGAATTGGATTCTTATGGTTCATTCTTTGGGTGAGTTGTGATGTTGGTTATACTTTGGAAGGTTTAAATTAAATTTGGCGCAGAACTATGTACAATACTTCTAGAGACTGTATATGATAATGATATTTAGGTACTTTCTGTGCATATAATGAGGATTTTGAGAACTGAATAGAAGATACAAAAGAAGCAAAAAGCAACGTGCAAGTTGCTTCGACGTTTGGAAATCTTTAGGGGATGTCCCATAAGTGCTGATGATAAAATGAAATGAAATACACTATAAATACGCTATATCACTCATGATAACATGCGCAATTGAAAAATCCTTATGATAATTATTGTCATTGAATACAGAAACAGAAAATATTATTCAATAATTATAAGTGTTGTAAGTATGCAGCACTTACAAGTATTGTTAATATGTGATGAAAGTAAACGCAATTAAATAACTGATACGACTCCCTCGTCTATTATTTTCTTATAAATATCTCACCAATGTTCCACATAGCCATGATAAATAATTAAATATTTTTGTTCCAGTCTCTGCTATGCTACAGCTCGCCCAACACCCACCCATACATTTCGGACAGTGAGAAGAAGTTCCTCAACCAAACCGTTGACTCCTTGGCGTTTACTAAGCATAAACAACTAGACCCTATCCCATGGAAGGGTCTCCTTAGATCTGTACCCTTGTGGGCCCTTATCATTGCTGGTGTAAGTATCCGATCAAGCAACCAAAATTTTCTTAAATTAAAAAGTCGTTAGATACGAGCTGCTTGAGACTTGTAGCTATGGAAATACTTAGAAAAGTAATAGGTTTAGAAATGAATTTGAATAGAGAAACAGGGAAATTCCTTTTTTATCCAAATAGTAAGATAGTTAAATAATGTTACTATCATCGGTACAATCATTATTGTCAATCAAGAAAAATGCACCGTATTTATTGGAATCATAAAATGTGGATGTACTTATAAATATAATAGGTGCTTTTACGATACATATCGATGGTCCCTACTTATTTTATTTTTTTGTGATTTTGCACTAATTGCAAGTCGATATAATTATTTAAAATTATTTGTAATAAAAAAGATCAAATTTGCAACTTTCAATGTTATTTGTGTAAAATATCGAATTTACAGTTTCGATAGTTTACGCTGAGAATGTCGATACCATCAGGTACAGTTTCATTTTTTTATCATGCCAATATTAAAATAAGTTATATAGTGTATTAACTTTAAAAATAAAATTACTAATATATTCATTAAACTAGTAACTGCTATTAATACAGGTGTTGTTATGACACTGAATTAAAGTAAAAATATAAATTTTTAATTACATTCAAAACACAATATGTTTGAATACATTAATAGAGTATTTATTTCCAAGGGACATATTTGTTGGGATAAATGTAGTAAAATATTTATTATATTACTAATACAGGACAGGTTTAATATACATAAGACATGCTTTGGAAAATCGGTGGTAGTATAATTAAAAAAAAATCATTAATCTCTATACCATCAAAATGTTTGCTAGCTGCAAAAAACTATTGAATTATTCTTTTTGTAGGTAGCGAAATATGGTTGCTTATAATAGTGTCTAATAGCTCTACTACACTCCGTAAATAAGAAGATACAAAATCGTCTACTTTAAGAAAACAAAAAATGGATGATGTCAAAGAAGGTTCGGCTTACAGTACATCCGACGTATATTGCGAAACCATTGATTCCCATGACTACTTATAACCTTCAGACATCACACAGAATTCTTCGGCAGACTTCTGAAACAAAATAAACAAGCTACTATTGCATAAACAATCATGTTATCGCGGCAGAAATCAAAGCAATCAAGTGGCCACTCAAGGGACTTATCTAAAAAACATCTAAAAATGATTTGTAACCAAAATCTAGGTTAAGTATCTATTTCTAAATCAAATCTTTTTATCAACAGATTGGACATGACTGGGGCTACTTCACCATGGTGACAGATTTGCCTAAATACATGACAGATGTCCTTAAGTTCAACATTAAGTCGACTGGTACATTGTCAGCGCTGCCTTACATTGCTATGTGGATCGCTTCGTTCTTCTTCGGTCTATTGTGCGATTTCTGCGTGAAGAGGGGTTACCATAGCATTCTTACGGCCAGAAAACTTTATACTACTATTGGTGAGCAATTAAGTTTATATAATATAGACATAATTTTTTACTTGCATGAAATACCTATAAGGTCAAATTCTTTGGAATTGTTGAATTTCAACACAGATATCTCACAGATAGGCTGACTTCTAAATGAGATATAGTTTCTTGCATCATTTATTAGAGGGAGATTTCATATTATGCTTCGTAGTTGTTGTCTAAACTAACCAGTATCCCAGCAGTTTAACCACATTTTAACATTACTCAATCCTTATTAATTTATGATTTATTTCAGCTGCCACCGGCCCTGGTATCTGCATCCTTCTTGCCTCCTATTCCGGCTGTAATACGACTCTGGCCGTCATGTGGTTCATCATTGCCATGATCCTGATGGGCGCGTACTACAGCGGTATGAAGATCAATCCTCTTGACATCTCTCCGAACTACGCCGGTACAACTACAGCGATGGTCAACGGAATTGCCGCCGTTTCTGGCATCATCTCGCCGTACCTCATTGGACTTCTGACTCCAGATGTGAGTTTATTGATCATAATAATCAGTTTCTGCTTACAACTTGGTAATTTCTTGATATCTTAATATTAAATCTTACTGTCTTCAATTTAGAAGATACAAAGTTGGCTGATGGTATATTTTAATGTATAATCATATCACATATCTGTACAAACCTTCTCATTTACAATTATATTATGCGTAAAAAGTAAAAGATCATCACTATTTTCAACCAAAATAATTCTACCGCTAAAAACTATACCTTTTCTATGAATATTCCCATTTTAATTGGCTCTAACTAAATAGAGGGAAATGTAATCTTTATCATCTCCCCCATCAATATTTTTAACATCTTTCAAATTTTCAGTCCACCCTGAAACAATGGCGAGTCGCATTCTGGGTTTGCCTCGGCGTGCTAGTGGTGACCAACGTAATCTACCTCATCTTCGCTAAAGGAGAACAGCTATGGTGGGACGATGTGAAAAAGCACGGCTACCCTGCCGGATGGAAACACGGGCCTCTCCCCACCAGAGAGGTCGACTCAGAGAAAAACAAGGACAAGGAAGACAAAACTGATAAGCAATAATGACTGTCGATATTATACTTTTGTAAATATATTTAAGTTATTTTATAAGTAAATATTTATTACGAGTGCATTGATTTTTATTGCTTCATGTTATAGTTACCATGAAATAAATATTAAATGTTTTTTGTTTTCTCGATACCGATGTGAAAATCGTCACAAATTCGTGTTTTTTTTTTGGGTAGATGAATTTCATTGGTTTTCGCTTAAATTGTTATTGACATTCTTTTTATTAAACTAAGTAGACGCTAGGGGTTCTATGCACGGCGCGCGTGAAATTTTGACAAATAATACTTACCGAGCACTTTTCTCGCAATTTTTTTCTTGACGTGTCTAAAATCGTTTATAACACCACAGCGTCGTTTTCAATCACATTCTTCTTACACCCCGTATACATGTGATGACATTGTGTTCTGTGGCACCGTACTTAAACTAGCCTCCCTAAGGCTTAGTTAGGTTGATAAGGGTTCCCTAGTGTTAACAAGAACAATTCTTATTACTGGCGGTAAGAGATCTATCGTGGAGGGGAACTACCAAACTCTAGAGAGATTGAGACCATTGATAGAGAGGTTGTGGTTCTCAGTCTGTATGAGCGTTATCTTGTGAAAGGAGAGAGCGGGCTTGGATAATGAGCGAAACGATCCCACTCGCCACTGTCTGCATAAATTATGGCGTCGGAAAATCAAGTTGAGCCCTGTGGTAAGAGGGTGTAAAAATTCCGCAACGGATACTACGCAAGGGATACCCCTTGCTCGTCGTTAGAGGTATTTATTATTATTTATTTACGCGGAGTCGGTGGGCAAATAGCGTGGGCACATGATGGTACGCTTTTATTAGCTGCGATTCCGAGATATACGACATAGCGCTTACCCTCGTCGTAACGAAAGTCTATAATAACACCTTAATGGGCATGCAAACCTGCTTGTAAGTGCAGAATAACTTTGTTTCCCAATTGAAGAGATCACAGAGATGCAATCCGGATGTATCACGCCCAGAGATATTTAGTGCCGCCTGTAATGTGCGCGATGGCCACCGTGGGGTTTTAGTCGATACGATGATATACAATTTGTTAGCAACCAGCTGAAAATAGGAGACTAGTAATCTGGAATATCCGCCTACGTGCCAAATTTCCAATCCCATTAACAACAGTATACCCCTTCCGGCCTCCCCTAAGATATCGGAAACCTATGCAAGTTTGTCTAATTTATTTGGTGTAGGAAACAAGGAGATTGTAATAATAATAAAATTATTTAGGATTAACAGACAGACAGACACTTGACAGCCTCCGTGGCGCAGTTGGTTAGATGCCGCCTGTGAAACGAGAGGCCGCGGGTTCGATCCCCGCACCGAGAGAAATGTTTGTGCGGCCCACAAATATTTCTTCCGGGTCTGGGTGTTTGTGAGACCGAAAAGTCTCTCGTAGTTCCTGATACCCACGACTACCCTGATACCCATGACAGGACTATGTATGTGACTGTTGGGTGTTATTTATTATTTTATTTATTTTTATTCTTAAATGTTGCCGAGGCTTTTTAATGTTTGTTATCTAACTAGAACGCATAATTCTGCAGTATTTTATTGCAATTAACAGTTAACTTGATTTTACAACAATAAGTAATAAAGTAATCGCGTGGAATTGTGATAAGATAATGCTTAAGTTGTGAATACACATAAAATTACGTTATTACCACCGCTCTGTTATGATACAATTTGTCAGCAGCTCTAATGATAGTCTTTAGTTAGAATGATAGAGGTTTTTTACGACGTCCGTAATTTGAAATACTAATAGAAATATAAACAGTACATTTTCTTTTTATTGCTATGAATGGCGAGACGAGCAATGATTGGCATACTGAGATATAAGCTGTTAAGTCTTAATTTGTCCAGTAGTTACTCTGGCCACAATGTCCTTCAATCCGAAATACAACAGTGCATCTATACTGCTTATTGGCGGGAGAAATAGACATTGCGGTGCCGTCTGGTTCATTACTAACAGGCTACTAAGTACTGTTAAAAATCAGGATATACCACATATATCAGGAGGTACTGCCGCAATGTCTGATTCTCCAGTCAAACAGCAGTGTGGGTGCGCTTATGTATGTCGGTTCGAAGGACATTGTAGCCAGAGTAAGTACTGGACATATTGAGGCTTAACATGTTAAGTCTCAGTATGGTGAACACAGTGGAATATCAAGCATGGCTTTGATATTCCGGGTGTCAGCGGTCATATCACTTACCATTAGGCGAACGGCATTCTCGTCTCGCCATTAATAACAATAAAAAATATATTATTTGCTGCTTTTGTGTCATAAATACCTATATTTAGCATTCTATTTACATCACAAAGGCCCTTTTAGTATACAAAAAGAAACTAAGTGTAAATAACAAATATTGCTTTATTGTACAAATGGTCGTAAGGCTTTTGAATGGATAGGTCACCTTCGTCTGAAAATAATATTCTGAACAAAAATATTGTTTCTTTGTTCGTATTTATAAAAATGTATACATTATTTGTACTCGTATTATGTATTCTCTTAAGTATATATACAATTGAATTATTTCAGTTCATTTATTGTTATTTTTAAATATAATTATTTATTTTCATAATATATAACACATAAAGTGCGTGGTGGCATGTTGGTAAACGAACTAGACGCGGCTGCCAGCATGTTCACGGTGGCCGCGGGTTCAAATCCCGAGGCACACCTCTGACTTTTCGAAGTCATGCGTGTATTGATGGTCAATCACCACGCACTATAACGGTGAAGGAAAACATCCTGAGGAAACCTGCATACCATAGCGATTTCTTTTCCGCACTTGGCCAGCGTGGTGAACTATATGGCCTAACCACTCTCAGTCTAATTCGCGATTGTAGAGTAGGCCCGTGCCCTGCATTGGGACGTATATAGACTGATACAGATACAGATACAGATATAACACATAATCATAAGTTTTTTTATTCTTCCTCATCAGTAGAATGCCTAAATATATTTGTCTGCTTACCTTTACCGTATAGACATTGCTTTTTATTGCAAGTAAACGTGACTGAGGCACTCATAAACATGATCATAAGTTTAATATTTTATACCATACAAAAACATTCAGTAAAATCACAACTAATCAATAAAAATAAATTTAAATTCTAACAACACAATACTAGAAACAATGATTCCTATTGATCCTTCGATCAAATGTATATTTCGATCGAAGCATTGGTCTATTAATTAATTCGTTTCAACTAATATTCCTGCTTCCTTAATCAAGTTAATGTTTTGCAACACGCAAGCTTCTCAGTCCTTAAGACAATACTATAAAGCTGTCACGACTAGCTGTCAAAGGCTGTTTTTTCCTCCGCTTATTTGCCTTTAGTTTTTATCATAGCCTTGTGTTTTTGTTGCGTTTGCTCGGTGACAGTCAGCCTTTTCACTGTGGTAGAATATTAGAATTATTAAGACTGGATTTTCCTATTCATTATCAGCCCAGCGTCAGGAATTGGTACCGGATATTGCTATAGGTTCGCCCTCTATCACATATTGTGGCGGAAAACATACGGCGAAACGTGGATGTCCTGGTAGCATCTCTGCCTACCCTTCCTAGAAAAAGGCGTGATGTATATGTATGTAGGATATTAGAATTCACCCGGATAATGACCACCAGACATGATGATGGTTGGTTAAAATGACCAATGTGAGTGACGTGTTTTGGGTTCAGCCATATTACATCTCTTCCTAGTTTCTGGTAGGTAAAATTACTAGTGGAGGGTATAGGTAGGTACCACCGCAATGTCTTATTCTCCCGCCAAAGAGCAGTGTAAACGCGCTATTGTGTTCCGGTTTTAATGACACTGTACCCAGAGTAACAATTGGACATATTGAGACTTAACATCTTATGTCTCAGTATGGCATGCGCAGTGGAATGTCAAGCATTGCACCTGTCCATGATCGCCTTGCCATCCATAGCAATAAAAAAGTGATTCGTAGTCAATTTGTCGCATAAGAATGCTATGCTGATTATTATCATACGACGATTTACCGTAGAGTGAATCAATACGATTGACATAAATCCCATATGCAGCAGATTGCATCGTGTTTGTGAACAGCTAAGCAGCTCTGCTATTACGAATCATTCCATAATATATTTGTTTGGATTGTTGACGTCTTACGTGAGTATTTTTTTGTGTTGTTACTTATCGAGATAAAATAATATTTTTTTGTTAAAAAACTGGGCGTTTTTAAAACGATTCGATTCTATTTTGAAAATATAAATAAAAATGATAATAGTTTCCACCCCAAACTTTACAAGTAACAGGTTTTTGACTATTATTGGAATTATGATCAATTTTTAACATTACGCTGTATTTTATACTTGATATATATGTATAATGTGCATGGTGGCCTGTCGATAATAGACCAGACGTGGCTGCCAATGCGCTTAAGGCGGTCGCGAGTTCAAATACCAAGGCACTTTTCGAAGTCATGTATTCAAGTATATAAAATATTTATCGATACATAAACTAAACAAATTATGTATTTGTACGTTAACAACTGCATTAGTTCGGTAGAACTGTGTTGCAGTCATTAGCGCCCACCTGTAGGAGGAAAGACGACCGTGTCCCAATTCTTACAATGGCAAAATTATTTAAAACTAAATAAAGTACTACCAATATTATTTAAACAAGAAAGAAACGGTTAAAAAGACACAGACAGAAGTGAACAGTGTGTATTGATAGACAATCACCCCGCACTATAACGGTAAAAGAAAATATCGTGAAGAAACTTGCATACCATATATTCGGAAGAGTTTATAAGGTATTTAAAAGTCCGTTAACCCGCACTAGGCTAACATGGTGCACTATACGACTCAATCTCAATCGTATTTTCGATGGTATTTGAGTGCCCTGGAGTGGAATGTATGTGGTCTACAGATATATATTTTAAAATTCTTAGCAATCGCGCTCTAGAATAAATAAACATTGCTATTATAATTTCAGCAGGCGGTTTGGATCAAATGTGATATATTTGCACTAACGTACAAAACAATTTAAGAAACACTAATTATCCTAAATATTTTTTCTTTATTTATTTTATTTGTATTTTATTTAACATGCTTTAAAAAGCTACATATTAGTTAGCTAACATCGAAAATCCTCTGAATTTAGAATACTATATTCATTTTTCCATGCTTATTTCTACGACAATATGATATAGCAAAGTCATTTAAATTTCTTTTTGTCACCACTTCCATTATGCTACATACAATTGAAGTTAGATAGTATGCAATATATTTTACTATTTTTTGTGTTAGTTGCAACAATTGACGTTTTTATTAAGTTTTCGTGCCGCAGCGATTCAGTAAACAAAATCGGTGGAAGACATTGTCAATGAATTAGTTTTGGCCGTGCATTGTGCGGTAATGGGTTAAATGAACCGAGGCGTTTAAACCTTTTTTGAGCCTTTTTCAATAGGAAGCAAATATCTTGACTCAATCAGCCGCGAAGATAAATTTTAGAGATGTTGAAAGGAAATCAATTTTTTGTTTCAACAATGATGCAGTGATCAGTATTTTGTTATTACTTACATTTTCTTTTGTTGGTGTTCAAGAGTGGGATATTCCACCCACAAGGTGGTCAGACGCTGGATGCAGGCGGCCTCCAACAGGTCACTGTGGAAATAATTGGGGGAGGCCTATGTTTAGCGGTGGGCTTCCTTTGGCTAATGGATGGATGGATTACGTTAAATTGGTTCCTTTCAGGTTGTGTTGTCTATCCAATGACAATTCAGCAATTGTGCTGAGATGGCAACGCTTTGGCACGTTCGCGAATTATTGTACTATTTAAATACGACTATATTAATTTCTCTTTGTTATTCCCTCTTATGTTTGTATTTTTTATTATTATTGTGCATTGGAGTTTTAATATCATTGTGTTCTTACATATTTTTACTTACTTGTTTTATTGACAGCCTACGTGGCTCATTTGGTTAGGCGCCGGCTAATAAACGAGAGACCGCGGGTTCGATCCCCTGATCGAGACAAATGTTTGTCAGGCCCACAAATATTTGAGTACCATATATTATGAGACCAAAAAGTTTCTGGTAGTTTCTGTCGTACGACACAAGGCTTAATTGATCTTAATGTGGGTTCAGGACTATATACGTGACTGTTAGGTGTATTTATTATTTTTATTCCTTTAAAGGATTTATTTTCCAGTGTCACAAAGTACAAAACTGTTCTATATTATATAATCCATATACAACACCGTACCACGAAGAAGTCTTTGTACCGGGCTAAAAGCTCTCTCGGTTGGTACCTTTATACCCTAAGCGGATTTACTGTAGTGCCCATCACATCAAATATTAATACTACACTTAAACCGTATATAATATTAATAGACGTGAGGATCTAGTTATAAGTACAACCCAATAAGCCTCTACAGCGTGTAAAATTTACTTTTATTGAACATTTATTAATACATCTAGAAGTAAATACTTTTCCCTGTAACATTGCAACCATTCTCAGCCTGAAAAACAAACCCAGTCTAACAGCACTAATTTCATTTTAAATAATACATAATATAAAATTATAATTACGCTTAGGTACCTTTTTTCCTGCATGTTTATTTCTATTTATTATCATCAGTATCGGTAACGTCATTTTGCGTCAATTACACAGTCAATTAACAATTATCAATGTTTTTGATACCATTAAAATTAAATTAGTCTATGATTAAAATCATATTGTCTTTTTTTTCTTTCAAAAATAATATGAATGCGTCACTTGACACTGGCAGTAATAGTCTCAGTGACTTAGTTGCCACAAACAAAAAAAAAGTAAATACTTTAGTCTTTACGCTTTTCTTCGCTTTAGCTTAGCATAATTTTCATATCATCCCTTCGTAAAAGACCATTCATATAGTATAATGTAGATGTTTTAAATATACTGTAACGTAATTACTTAAATTGAAATAAAATCACATCCTAAACATATCTTTTTATGAGTCTTGTTTTTAAAATAGTTCATAATTGATATTTTATTTCAAATACTTTGTATGCATGCGCTGATTGGATTTAATTTCTTTTGTTTTAAATGTTTGTGTTACCGAGCTGGTCCTTGGACTACTGTGAATATATATATATCCTGAGATGCATAGGATAAATCTATTCGACTTTAATGTTTTACTGTGCCTTGAAATTTGATGAAGTGGCAATATAAATATGTATATAATGTAATAACATAGTACATGTTCCTATTTAAAGTAAAATATTTAACTTTGTAATTATAGCACAACTGTGCAACCGAGACGCATTTTTTTCATTTATTTAGTTTCACAAAACTCGTTACAAATATTTGACATTCTTAAAATACTATGAACAAAATATATTTGTAAATAGATATGAACACGACATGTTTATATTACAGAGATTATATAAAAGCGTAATTGACCATCTACATTCATTTAAAAAGTACTAGACACAAAAGATAAATAACACCAACATGTGAGCCTGATTTAAGTAATGTATTTAAAAATATTAGATTTAGCAGAAGCAATTGAACCAAAAAAGATGTCAAATTTGTTCGATATGCCGTTATAGGTAGAGCACATTTATTCGGATTAATTTGATCCAAGCTGACAGGCGTTGCAGTGGTGGGTGTGTGTGCGGGAAAGTCTCTCAAATACTTCACAAGTTTATCTTGGTTGGCAGCATCATCGTCATTATTATCAAAGACGTAAATTTAGATGTTATTGTGAAATATATATTTACTGATATCAAAATCGACTAATATACACCAACGGTCGGCAACAAGCGGATCGCAAAATTTCCAATCTCGGACGGCCAAATATTGTACCTCTTTGTATCAGCCCATATATGTCCTACTGCAGGGCACGGGCCTCCTCTACAATCGTCAGTACTATTGAGAGTGGTCAGGCCATATAGTCCACCACGCTGGACTAATGCGGGTTGGCTGACTTACATACCATAGAAATTCTTATAAATCGTTATGGTATGCAGGTTTCCTCACGATGTTTTCCTTCGCCGTTTTAAAGCGTGGTGGTTGACTATTTTATGGAATATTGTATGTCAAGTGTAATTTAATATATATGGTAGTAGGTAAGGTATATTGTGAGAGATACTTATTCACGAATTCTGCCTTCGGGTTTTCAATAGTCGTGGGTCACAAAAACTGTGACCATTTTCCTCAATACTGGGCATTCAAAAAATATTTTTCTCGGATTAATCAATCCGTCTTTTTTCTGGATATTTTAAAAAGCCTATAGTATTCGATCCCAACTTAAAACTACTTACCGACCACTGGTGTAGACGGTTGTTAGCTTCCTAGGAAGAAAAAGATAAAAGGAATTTATTAGCTCCATACATATCTATTATCTATTACGTAATTATGTTAACATAAGTATTTTAAGTAACATTTGTATTTAAGCCTGTTTGTGGATAATAATTAATTTTAATAAATAACTATTATAATAAGTTTAAGTCTTTGTCAATCGAAGGGTTGGAAGAACCTTTTTAAAAAGTGCCCGTAATACTACGCGGAGCTTATTTTGCTAAAGGGGGAGGGGTGAAGGTGGTCGTGCCGCCGTAATAGTCACTAATTCTAATCTGACCAATTCTTAATTGTTTCTTAGATTTACGCGAATGTTACACATTGAAGTTAAACTATTGTTTACGGATTTTATCGCTGATTTGGTATATTTTTTACATATTTTGACTTCCCGACGTTGCAACCTGACGTTGCACTTTACAGCTTTCGTACTCACAGAGCGGACTGGGGAGACATAAAAATTAAACCAAATCCGCGATAAACTTCGTAAATAATAGTTTTATTTCAATATGAATTCTTCTTTATTTCTCATATTCAATGATAATTGTTTGAAATAATGTTGTTTGATTATAACTTCATTGTTTTTTTTTTAAAGAAACTTGTATTATTTTTTTCAAGTTATTTTTCTAAACATTGTTTGTCAATACTTTAGTAAATACCTATATATACTATATACTATCAAATGCAAACTTTCCAACTGAGCAAATAATCGCTTCGAGTTTTATAACTTCGTAAAAAGTCGACTATTTTAATGTCAGTTCTTTGCAAATATTACAAAGACTTACAGCTGACAGAGCTCTATAAATTTTTCGTCTGCGGATATTTTTCACTAAAAGTTTCCACGTGTAGAAGCCAGTGGAGCGAGCTTATTCTTTCATTGTTGACATTGAAGCGAAGTTATTTCTGTAGCAAGAGAAATAATATTAGTATTGTTATTGTTTAGATTCAAGAATATTGTTGTACAAGTTCCTCTTCTTACACAATTTTATCAATGGCTTTTATTCATAACAGAACTATACATTAAATGTAAGACACTAAGAAGTAAACACAGTGCAATCGGTAGGAGTTTTTTATTGCAATGGATCGGCAAACGAGTAGACATGTGGTGGTATGTGATCACTGCTGCCCATAAACATCCACAACGTTTGGATCATAGATGTATTACCGGCTTATCAAATCAGGTGGGGAGCGAGAAGGAAAAAGGGTGGAAAGAAGAGTATTGGGCATCCAGCAATCTCACTCAGCGAAAGAAAAGTGACCGGCTTCATCTTGTGTAAGCCGTGGTACTGCCTCGGACGAGACTGCCCATTCATGCTGAATCATGACTGACAACAGCGTGGTTCTATCACTTCCGATAAGGTTATCTCTCGTACCCGCATATACATACAAGCTTGGTTGAAGGCTGAACCCAAAACTCAAATCGCCTATGTGTACCATTAGTCACTATGACTAATTTTCTTCCAACATTTATCATGATCATTATCTGAGCATATTTGAATATCCTACCGTCAGACAGTCTGAATATTAATCGATATATAATATAGTAACAATAATATAGTCTGAATAAAAATATATATTATGATTTGCGTATCATATATCTAGAACATAAGGTCGAACAGTTAATGAATTATAAAATATTTAAATTGTTAATAAAAAATGTGCACAAACATAAAAGTGGCTCAACGTGTCAGAGAGCAATTCAAGTTAGGTATATTGCTCGGACATAGAGTCCGCAACGAGAAGATCCGACAGCAAACAGGACAGTTTGACGTCGGTCAACAAATTGCTGGACTCAAGTGGAGGTTGGTAGGCCACTTAGCTAGACGAAGCGATAGTCGGTGGACAAAGGCAGTTACGCAGTGGTGGCCTAGAGGGGCCAAGAGAAAGGTAGGCAGACCACCCGCCGGATGAATGGATGGCATCGTTAGGTTTCAAGGGAAACGGTGGATGAGACAAGCACAGGACCGGGAGAAGCGGTGTAATAAAGAAGAGGCTTATGTCCAGCAGTAGATTAATGTGGGCTGATATGATGATGATGATGATGATGAAATAAAGAATATTCACTGGATCCACCTGATGCAATATTATATTTCACTCTTTGGCGCAGGAAACTCACTGCTAAACATAAGCCTGCCTGAAGACCTCCATAGGGACCTGTTGAAAACGGCCTTTAATATGCAAGACAAACGACCTAGCAAAAGTCCCAGAAAGTAGCTGGACACAATATATTAATTAAAAAGTGCAATTACCCCAGGAGCCATACACATGGTAATGATCACGAGATTAAAAAGCCCCTCCCAAAACGGTGTACGGTGCGTTTCTTACGATTGTTATCAAACTACCTACTAACACTATTGTCAATTTATCTAAAGAGATTTTGAAAGCGAGCGTCAACATCTTTGCGAGATAACGTGTGTATGTCGCAACATGCATCGAATCATTCATCATTATAACACATGGTAGACGGTTGACTTGTATTAACCGTGTTTAATCCTAAATTTAAATAATCCAATAAGGGTCAAATTTCTTTAACATTTTCTAGAGTTGAATAAGTTTTCAGTGCAACAAACCTGTATGTGTTTGAAAAGGAATAGTGTGCTATAATGACCTTAACAGGATGGCGACTTATACTGAACAGATGTAAGTTATATTTAAATTAATGTTTTCTTTAAGAGATTGGGTTGCAAGAAAATATTAATCGATTTTGTGTTTATTTATTACGAATAAGGTAATTTTTACATATACAGCTCAGCAGAAATATAGTTTATTATTATTTTAATTGGTAATATCAGGACGAAGGAGCGTTTTTAAATTTTAATTTGGCTTATAATTTTACAATCGACGGCCCACCGGACAACAATTATCTAATGAAGATTACCATAATACGCATGCATTTACAGAGTTTTGTGATGAATTTTTAGCTTTTCAAATTTTTTCACAATTTACCGTTAAAGTAAAGACTAATTTTGAATACACTTAACTTTAAAAGTAAACATTATGAAAGTGTATCCTTAATTCATTTCAACCTTGGCAATCTCCTAGATCCTAGTCCTATTCGTCTCCCAAATAACCAGTCACTCTCAAACGCCAATAAAAACAAAAATAATTAGTTGGTCATCTTTATCGTTGAAGTAAACGACGAATTTTGAATGCTCATTTTATTAGTAAACATTATGAAAATATACCCTTAATTCGTTTCAGCCCTGGCATTCTACTCGTCTCCCAAAAACCTAACACCCTCTTACACTAATATAAAATTAAAAAAATAATTCCTTTCAGTATTCATCATACCTCAGCGCTATGTCCTGGGTATCATGGGTTTGTTTGCCCTGGCGAACTCATTCACCATGAGGGTATGCCTCAGTATGACGATTACCCAAATGGTGTTACATGCTGAGTCATCAGAGCACATAATTGGGGAAACCTGCCCAGATCCAGCGGATAATATTATAACCAATGCAACCAGCAACGAAACTACGTCTGTTTTTACGGTGAGCTGTTCTCTTTTATTGGATATATCTATTTATATATTTATGATGGTCTCGGGTTCAAATCTCTGGACAATTTAAAGGGACTTTATGGAGTGATGTAAGTATTGATAGTCAATCACCACGCACCATAACGGTGAAGGATGACATCGTAAGGAAACCTGTATACCATAGCGATTCAGACCAATTTCTTTGGTATGTAAAAGTGTGCCAACCCGTATGAGGTCAGCTTGGTGGATTACACCGTATAATTCCTCTCAATTGTACTGTCGATTTTATAAGTTTCCCATGCCCTGCATTGGGATATAGGTATACGGGCTGATATAGATAATGTCGCGTTCCTCTGCGAAATTTTTAGTTGCATTGTGTTTATAGTCACTAAAACTTCCACTTGGCTTCGATTTCGGTAGCAGTCTTGATATACCCAGTATATATATGTGTGAGTCCCTCCAGCGATGGTAAATCCACAGAGGAATATGGGAAATTAGAATTTCCATAGAAATCAGTATGAAGATGCCATCTTCTAGTGACATAAAAATAAGATTGAGCTAAATTGTTATTAATGAATCTAAAAAGTCGCTCAATGCAGGGTGTTCCAACATGTTTATATTAAATTATTTGAGAGAGGCATGAGTTCAGCGGTATTAATATAAAACCGAAGAAGATTATGTTTGATTATAACCGCTTATGTGGGGCAGTAAATTGAAAAGCCTGCTGCAAAACTCGAGGCAATAGGTTACATCTCCGAAACAAGAGTGTTGTTGAATAGAATAAAAGATTAACGTAGTTTTAGATAGGAGATGATTTTTTATTTTAACCGCTTATGTAGCGCAGAAAATTGAGAAGTCTGCTGCAAAACAGGTAGCTATCGGTTCCATCTCATTTTAGAAACAATTTTAGGTGCTGTTTAATAGAAAAGATTCACGTAGTTTTTAGCGTAGTTTCGTATAAGTTTTAAGTAAGACTTCTATTTAGGAGTTAGGGCTATTGAACATCATGCAAAGTGACTTTTAGGTTTATTTATATAATATATTTTGTATATCTGTTATACCTATCATGATTGTGCAACCTATTTAAATATTCTAGATATAAAAAATAAGAAGATCTAAAATGTTGGAAAGCGTTAGTATCACAGAAAATTATATTTAGAAAACATCCTTTGGAATAATTTTTCTGGTCACAACACATGGCATTGAACGTTTTAAAATTTATTTCAATAGAAATTTATATATAGTATAGGTAAGTACGGAAGGCGTAGGCAGAGGTGCTACCAGGATACCCACGATTCGCCTTCCTATCGCCATATCGGTCACAAATTTTTGACTCCAGTCCTATTATGGATAGAATAATCCAATATCACTTTGCCTGATCCCGGATTCGAACCTCAGCTTAGCAATCATATTATAATACAACTGTGTTACCGAGGCAGTCTAAACAAATATCAGTTTCTTATAATATAACAGTCGAAACTGTACTCTATTAAGCTCGTTGATTACGTCTGCCCACGTACAACTACTTATGAAATTAATAACTAATTTAATTAATTAGAAAGCAACTTTTAAAAATAGTATTAATTTTGATAATTTGTATAATGTTGGAGAAACTTAATGAAATAAAAAATAAAAAATTGCGAATATGAACCGTCTACATATCATATATTTTGGGAGTGTAGTATATGGCAAAATGAGCGTAAAACCATGTTGGATATTATGAGAATATAGACGATATTCGGAGTCGTTTACTACATGAACATAGTGGAGACTTGGACAAATTTTTGTGCTTTCCGGCGTTTTTGCCATATCTATTACATGAATCAAGTTTAACAGCTCGCAAAATAGCCCCCGATAAATATAATAAAGTTTGACCCGTGGTCCTTTACAGCAGGCTTCTCTGTAAAAGTCTTTATAAATTGCGCCACGAAGTGAGTTTGTTAATGCAGAGAAACCTAAA
This sequence comes from Hyles lineata, assembly GCA_030180105.1. Lineage (NCBI taxonomy): Eukaryota > Metazoa > Arthropoda > Insecta > Lepidoptera > Sphingidae > Hyles > Hyles lineata. The sequence continues at coordinate 10,315,094 of JARJEE010000016.1, forward strand.
TAGGGCATGCATTGATTTGGCATCTGTCGCTAATGGACAAAATAATGCTGGGATTTTTGAGTCTAGAGATACACGCATGGACTCTGAAATGCGGCATACATCTGTCAAATATATCATTATTAACATTTACGCTCATCTAATACGGCGCGGTAGTTAAAATCTGGTCAGAATCGAATATTCTACCATCAGCGATCTGATGGGTATTTAGTTCGATCCATTTGTTCTCCTGCGATATCGTTATCCCGTCTTTCATGCGCCTATATTTAAATCTGAGATACTTTCCTTGTACCATTGTAATGTTATCTTGGGATATAATCGTTGTTTTATGACATGATCTGATTTAATGTTCCTCATTTCCATCTATATTTGTTCTTATCCTTAAGTTTGCCACTTCAGTCATGATCCTATCGTTAATTTTGTGGAAGATAAATGCAGGTGTTAATCTTCAAGGTAATCGTTCTTGACAGTCGATAGTCGATCTGATGAGCATCACAACTAGAATCTGATGCAGTGGAGACATTTTTTGACGCAACTTACAGTAAATTTTCCGCTTGGGTTTTGTTACAAGCGTATTTCATCCGCCTATCTATAAATCTATATACTTGTGGTAATTTTATTTAATCTTGGGATATCATCCGTGGTTTTATGACATGATCTGATTTAATGTCCCTCATATCCATATATTTTTGTTCTTATCCTTAGGTTCGCCTTTCAGTGATAATTCTATCTCAAATTTTGTGGCAATATGAGTGGGTATTAATCTTTTGAATTAATCGCATCTTGACAGTCGATAGCCGATCTGAAGATCATCACACATGCAATCTGATGCTGTAGAGAAATTATGACGCAACCTCACAATATTTTCCACTTCCATTTTGTTGCAAGTGAGATTGCAGATTTCTGATAAAAGTATTCTTAAATCTTAATATTGTATCTTGCAAATGTGTCTTCACAGACTGATAGATCTGTCACAGTCCTGATATTTTATCATCTATTTAAACTAACTAAGCGAATGAAGATAGCTAGAGCCCCGCAGGATGTATTATCTAGTATTTTATACTCCAGGATTATTATTTCTTCTAAAGCCACAGGAGGTCCACTGTTATATAGGTCTGTCTCTGGGATTCCCTCAGCGACCTATCGGGATGATTTTTTACTCAAATATTATTTTGATTCCAGGGTCGAGATCGATATGACTGGGACGAGGCAACTCAAGGGTTACTGCTCAGTGCCTTTTACTACGGCTATGTGCTCACTCATCTACCTGGAGGTCTACTCGCGGAGAAGTTCGGAGGAAAATGGACTCTTGGTATAGGGTTGCTGCTAACATCTATAGCTACAACTTTGACGCCATTAGCTGTGAAATATGGAGGTGCTATTGGATTATTTATAATTAGAGTTATTGAAGGAGCTGGTGAGGTGAGTGAATTACAATCCAATGAACACCTACCAATTTTATTGTATTTACATATTTTGCGGCATAATTTAACCCTATATACTATTGTTTAAATCTTTTTAATTCAGCTATATCTTTATTATTTAGGCCAAACTATCGGTTTTGGGACAACAAGTATATTGTACATGGATATGCCCATTTAAATTATTACAAGATTATTAATTAAAATAGAGTAGTTGAATGCCTAATAAAACTCTTCCTGGAAGACACTTTGGTATGAGTGAAACACCAATTAATCAGAGAGTTTAATTGCAGGGACCAGTTACTCCAGCATTTGTATTAATCATGGCACGATGGGTTCCACCAGCTGAAAGATCAAGGTTCGGAGCCATGATTTTCGGCGGAGCACAAGTTGGAAACATATTTGGACCATTCATATCTGGTTTGTTATTAGCTGATGGAGGAGACTGGGCTAATGTATTTTATTTCTTCGGCGGTTTGGGCATCATATGGTGTATATTTTGGGTAACGTATTCCACATCCTACAGACTATTACTATTACTGAGTTATACTTTACTACGTACATAGTAAATTTTTGGGAATTATAAAATATATATTTAAAATTAATATACCTCGATGTTACCACTAAGACCTGCTTTAAAAGTATTCATTTATATTCCCTAAGTAACCATATTATGCTTGTATTAGCTTTCGAAAGCTGATTCTGGGTAACCAATAATAAGTGATCAACAAGCCAGCAAGATACTTACTTTCGGGAAAAATCATGTCTCAGCGATTAATTTTAAATCTACTCAGTGTTCTAAATACCATTAGAAGAGGCTTAAATTATAATATAATTCCTAATATTTCAGGCATTCCTCTGCTACAGTACTCCGAATTCACATCCATTTATATCAGACGAAGAACGGAATTACCTGAACAAAAATATTATTGCATCAGGACTTCATAAGAAATTGGATCCAGTGCCTTTTAAGGCTATATTGAGATCAGGTCCTCTATGGGTACTGATTTGGGCAGCTGTAAGTACGAAATAATCTCTCATTTTTATTACTTTTTAAACCATGTTAATTAAACTTCGTGGTCTTATAAAAATGTCGACTACGAAGTTTAAAAAATCCTGGCTATGAAATGATCATCCAGATGGCTTCAAATCTTCCGAATTGATGAAAGACTTAATAACCTGGAAAATTCTACTGTAATTCACGTTATATCCGGCTTCGACCAGGCATAAACATGTACGTTTTTGAGGAAAAAACATCTCAAAATCAAATCAAATCCCTTTATTAGCAGAATACAGGTTATAGGAATTGTTACAAATGTTCCGTAGATAGTTTCTCAATATTCAGTCCTAACTGGGTATGCTAATTACAAATGACAATCTCCCGACAGCAAATTTAATATTTGGAATGCATAGCAGTTGCAATTCAGCTGTATTCATTACTATTCAAGTTGTGTTCTTCTCAAATACTTTTAAGAATGAAATTATCCTTCTTTTCAGGTGGGTCACGACTGGGGCTACTTCACGATGATAACCGATCTGCCCAAATATTTTTCTGACGTGCTCAAATTCAACATCAAAGAGACTGGAGTGATGTCAGCATTGCCCTACATAGCTATGTATATATGTACTTTTATCTTCGCCACTACCTGCGATTGGTGTATCAAGAAAAGGTGGCATAGTATAGGAACTGGCAGAAAGATTTACACCACAATTTGTAAGTAATTTACAAATATACTGAATCTAATATATTTATTGATTTGTTTCTATATTCTTGTCAACCTCTGTGGCTTAGTGAAAAGAGAGACCATAAGTTAGATTCTATTGCCAGGACAAATTATTAGGAGGTTCAATCGATTCTCAGTAAGTTGATTGTCAAGGGACGAGGGAAAATTCAAATAACCAAGAGATTCAAATTAAAGAGTTCCAACTTATCGAGAGTCAACAGTCATGTTATATTTAAAACTTGCATCCGATAAATCTCTCGTGGTCTCTTATATCCTAGTCACGAAACTTGTATTTAAATGTTTGGTGATACATACATACTTAAGCCTGCGCTGTCCCACTACAGGGCAAATGCCTCTCTACCCTATTTCCATTCGGCCTGGTTCAGGGTTCGATCCTGCCACTACCACCTGTCTCTGTCCCACCTATCCATCTCGTCTCGCCATCTTTTTCTGGACCTTCCGCGACGTTGGTGATAATTAGATGTTTAAATTCTGTTTTTATTTCAACTTGGTATTTATCATTAAACAAGAGGTGTGATAAAGCATTCATGATCTACGTCACCTGGTGTTGTCAAAATCTGTGTGCAAATAAAACAAATACCCTATTGAGCAACCCAAACATTATAATCTATTACATAAGACAACTGATCACGGCCTTTCCGGAATGTCGGTAAACTAATGGTTAATTGTCATATATTAGTATTATCCAATGTACTTTCGCAACTTACGATGTCCTTTGAAACTATTCTCAATACCCATACTCAACCATTGATAAGCAAAAGCTTCGTCCTCAATTAAGATTGATTTAATACCATGGTCCACAACGCTGTTCTTGTGTGGATCGGTGGATATAACAAATATGGTAACTTATTCCCGCTATGTTTGTTCCTTCACCATGTTTTCATTCACTTTTAAAGTGAGCGATAATAACTCAGAATACAAACGTGTTTTCTAAAAAGTCTCGAGGACATTGTGTGGAGCAGTATGGCATCTGTATCTGTATCAGCCCATATACGTCCCACTGCAGGGCACGGGCCTCCTCTACAATCGACAGTACGATTGAGAGTGGTTAGGCCTGGCCACCAGGCCTGGTGCGGGTTGGCGGACTTACATACCATAGAAATTCTTATAAACCGCTATGGTATGCAGGTTTCCTCACGATGTTTTCCTTCACCGTTTTAATGCGTGGTGATTATACAATACACACATGACACCGAAAAGTCAGAGGTGTGCCCTCGGATTTGAACCCGCGACCACCGTGAACATGTTGGCAGGCCACCAAGCACTTCAGTATGGCATATTATCCTGTAACTGAAGAAAACCAAAATTTCTTATTTTGTGATCTATTATCGTAATAATTTTATGCGTACTTTTGTTGATCATTTAATAAATAAAAGTTTTGTTTTTTGTCCCCAGCGTCCACAATTCCAGCTATCTTGATCATCTTAGCTTCATACTGTGGCTGCAACCGCTCCGCTGCTGTCGGTTTGTTCGTAGCCTCTATGGCTTTCATGGGCGGTTTCTACAGTAGTGTGAAAATCAATGCGATGGACATAGCCCCTAACTACGCTGGTACTTGCTCCGCCTTTGTCAATGGTTTGGCCGCTATATCTGGAATCATTACGCCGTATCTGGTTGGATTGTTGACACCCGATGTGAGTATTTCTTTATTTTTAATATTATTATCATCACATTCATCATAGTCATTGTACGCCACAGAAATTCCCCAGTTGGATAGGATTACCATAGCGACTAATTAACATCGACCTGCATTGAGTGACTTCAAATTGTTTATATAGTAATCTGGGTAAAATTGAAAATAATAACAATTTGATATCAGTATTAAGTAAACAGTAGATACATTTATTGTGGATCATCTAGTGCTGCTAAGAACCAGGTTGTTGACTTTTTGATTAAGCCGTTTGAGATTATGTGTTAGCCTTGAGATATATCTGTAAGTACCAATTCGCATTCCTTAAAAAATAATTTGATATGTCTCCGACACACTATGGGATATGGAATGTGCTAGTGGGTAGCACCGGGAGCCGAAGGTTTTAAGTACAATAATTACTAGCATTCTACGCGGCTGTCACAACAGTAATGATACTCTGCGGCAAATGCCTGACAACATTCTCCGTGCAGTTGGTTAGACGTCAGCTGTGAAACAAGAGACTGTGGGTTCGATCCCCGGACCAAAACAAATATTTGTGTGAACCACAGGTATTTGTTTCGGGTCTGGGTGTTTGTGAGACTGAAAAGTCTCTCGTAGTTCCTGATACTCGCGACACAAGACTCAATTTTAAGGTGGGGTCAGGACTATGTATGTGACTGTTGGGTGTATCTATTTATAAAAGCCGCCGGCATACCTTCGCAACACATATCCACTGGCTGTGCCGCCAGCTTAGTATGTGTGTGGCACTTATGACTCACACTATTCGTCTTAACGAAGCATCAATTCTTAAACCCTTATGGTTACGTATGAAGCTTAGGCTTAAGATATCTATGACGTATTGTTTGGTTGTTTTTATTTTTAATGCAAAACGTAAATAGACTGTCGAGCCACAATTCTGATGTTATCTTCAAGAGCTAGGATTTTTCTTTTGATAAGCATCAAGTGGAATATTTAGCCTCTTGATGTTATCAAAATATAAACTGGCTCACATCTGGTTAGCTCCGCATCAAGTCTATAGTCAACACTGAATACAGATAAATTCGAATTTTCCATTGAGGATTCAGGATACCCAATTTAGTAGCATAGTAATAGATTTTTTTAATGATTATTTGGTTCCGAAATCAGAAAATACAATTTTACACTTAGTTACAATAGTACTACACATTTATGCATGCATTTCCAAAATAAGTGAACACAGCGTTTGAAAAGAATTTAACTATTTATGTTAAATTGCAAACCTTACCCTTACTTAAGCAAAAAATAAAACCAAAGAAATAAATATCACAAAATCAAACTAAACAACGTGTTTTAGGTTTTAAATGGTAATCAAAATGTTGCAAGTTTCTCAAGGGTCGATGGGTATATTTAAAAGAATTCATATACCTTCACTATATGGCGGCAGTAGTTCGTGCATTAAAAAAATAAGTTCAACAGCACCTGCATAGGGCTTCTTTATTATTAAATTCATTTTCATTGATTTATGAAGGCCGATCGGTGGGTATCCATGTTAATTTTACATAAGTTTTGAAAACTTTTAATACAAGCAGATACTAAATACCGTAACATATGTTTATATAAATAAATAATTTGTATTAACATCATGTTACATTACTAGACATATCATATATTTTAATAAAGTATATTGGTGCGCCTGCAATAATAATGAGAGTACAGCCTAAAGTTGCTCTTACTATTTGAGCAGGCGTTTTGAGTAAATAGAAAATTATTTGAGATAGCTGTAAATTTTACATTATTTCTAGGTAGCTTTCAAACTCGGTTGCGCTTCAAAACATAAGTAGTGAGAGAAAACGTTACAAATTCCCTTTGTAATTATAATTATATCATACTAACAATTAAATTATTAAATATGGGCCAGTAGCAAAAAATGTTTTTTGTTTGTCTTACATTGTTCTTTACATTATACGAGTACATTTTAAACATTTGACAAATGTTTTTTTAGATTTAAATGAATGTTACATATGGAAATAAAACTATTATTTACGGATTTTATCACGGATTTGGTTTTATACTCGTATTTACATTTTTTAACATCCCGACGTTTTGTTTACTTTACAGCTTTCTTGGTCACGGGGCGCATAGTCCGCCCAGATCAAATCCGTAAATAATAGTTATATTTCAACATTTGACAAAGTTACAACTGTCTTTAAAAACACATTAAAAATTATATTCATTTTGTATATTTCAGCAAACAATCGAACAATGGCGCATTGCATTCTGGACCGTATTCATAGTGTTAGTTGGGACTAATATCGTCTACGTGATTTGGGGCTCGGGAGAGCAGCAATGGTGGGATGACGTAGACAAATACGGCTACCCCAGCGGGTGGAAGCATGGACCCCTGAAGAAGAGACAAGTCGATAAAGAGAAGAAGATCGTGTACCCCAAACACGACCACTCGCCTGTAGCAAATGATTAATTTAATTTTGTTGTGTTTTTCTATTTATTTTGTTTTTCGTGTAAATAAATGATGTTATAATTTGTTTTTGTATATAATTTTCCTCAAAATAAGAATGAATTATTGGCAATTTTTTTATACTGTCTCGAATAAATGACTATACTTAATACAATTGATGGTAAATTTAATCCCACTAAAAACATTTTCATGTAAATTGTTGCCAAGACGAAAGCTTATATGATACGCACTGTAAAAAAGTTATCAGATCTTCACGTTTTTAATCTTCACGCCGCGCCCCAACTCTAACAGGTCTAACTTTACAAACTCTATCATCATGATTATCAGAAAATCCGCGTCCACTGCTGGACATAGGCCTCTCCTATGGCACGTCACTGGGCTCGATCTACAGCCCGTCGTCTCCAACCGCTACCATTTTTCGAATATAATCACTCCACCTGGTTTGAAGACGTCCTACACTACGCTTGCCGAGGCTTTATATCCCCTCGAGAACACGTCTACCCCAACGGTTGTCGGTTCTTCCACAAATGTGACCAGTCCACTGCCACATCGACTTGCTGATCCCTTGGTCGGCTCGTTGGGCTCAAACCCTATATCTTAGTCAAAATATGTGGCTATATTATGTTAGATGTACAAAAGTTTTTGTAGTAACCAAGCCGACGCGTCGTCTTGGCTTCAAATGCAGTCTAATTAGATTAAAATCACATCATGGGACGGAACACACAAGGTGTGGGTGTCATGGTAGCGAGTCTCCTACCCCTTCTGGGAAAAAGGCGTGAGTATATATACGTATGTATCATGAAATACCACATAATATGCGCAGTGTGTGCATACCTTTATTACGCTGCTTAGCATAACTCCATTCAGCGAACTGTAAACTAAGTATGACGTACAAAAGCGCCATTCTAGCCGGGAATTTGGATTGTAATAGTATTTCGCTAGAGTAATTGCTGCAATGCGCTTGACACAAGTACTGAAATTGCTATGCAGCAGTTGTAAGCCCGATGGGATTTGCTGTAATGTTTAAAGTAAAATATGTAGATAAAGAACATTAACGACCGTTCTTTTTAAGAACAACTGCCTCGGTGGCGTAGTTGTACTACGGCACGCTTACAAAGCTGAGGTCTCGGGTTCGAATCTCGGGTTGGGCAAAGTGATATTGGATTTTTCTATTCATTATCAGCCCAGAGTCAGGAATTAGTGCCCGATATGGCGATAGGCTCGCCACCTATCACATTGTGGGACAGAACATACACGGCGAAATGTGGGTGTCCTGTCACCTCTGCCTACGCCATCTAGGAAAAAGGCGTCAGTTTATGTATGTATGTATAAAGAACTTTAAAACTAACTTTCATAGTCTGTTATTAAACGAAGAATGTGTTTTTGAAATGGTAGAACCATGCTGGGCTCGTAACTTGAACAGAAACAGTAGATCAGTCGACTGGCATAATACCAGTATATCATACAGGGCGTATCAATACTGCGTCTAAAACCGAAACCGGACAATAGATTTCGTGACAAATAAAAATTTCGCGTATAAAAACTAATTCATGATCCAAGCGTTGTGGATTTTCATGAGCCGCAGCGACATTTCACTTTACCATCAGGTAAACTGACTGCCTTTTTATGCAAGAAAAAGTTTCTCAGACATGAGGCTCTAGATAGAATTTGACCATTTTCTTTTTAAAAATATAATTGTAGATTTTTTCACAGTTTTAGCGTCAATTACACCTTTATTTAACAAGCATTTTATAGCATCGATTTAGAAATTTTTCGTCAAATATAAAAGTAAAATACTTGATATAAAAGACCGAAAACGTTCCTAACTACGCTTCAGGTACGAATGTGTGGTTTGATAATTCCCCCCAATTTCCCAATTAAGGGGAGCGTATGACGCAATCTCAACGTAGCCGCCTAAGTTAATTAAACCCTAATCTTTCGGTTAATCAAGTTTATTACCTCGCTGGAAGGTTCTAGTCAATTTTCAAACGTCTAGTCGTGTGCACTAGATTGTAGTATTTGTTTATGCTATAGTAAATTATCGAACTACTATATGGCCTCACCACTCCCCATCGTACTCTCGATTATAGAGTAGGCCTGTGCCCTGCAGTGGGACGTATATGAGCTGAATCAAATACAGACAGAATTATCGAAATTATCTACGTTATTGTTTTTATTTCTGTTCCATTCTAATGACAGAATATTATAGCACATTCGTACAGTTTATACATCTTATACTAGATGTCGCTCCTAGTACTTAGTAATATATTTTGATATACGATTAATGCCTACGTTTATGCCTATATATGGAGTTAGCACAACATTATATTTAATCGATGTGACCAAGTTGCAATGAACCGCCGTCCTAGCTTAAAATCCCATAGTGTAAACTATACATTGTATTAGTTTTAGAAATATATTTTTATATGCGTAAGCCTGGTATTTGGGCCTGAAGATACAATAGCCAAACTACTCATTTTTTAAAATGGAAATAACCTTGCAGTTATAAAGCTGTGAGATATATCGAGTTATATTCATATATGGTATCGAATTTAACTCACATGTTACTAAATAATAATAATATTATAATAATAATTCATTTATTTCAGGCTAATAGTTATACACCTATAATGTTAGTAAATTACAATACACAAATTACTAATTAAATGTTAGTATAGGTACACATAAATTAGGACACAAAATATACTAAAACTTTACTTAACTTACTTACTTAACTTACTAAACGTTACTTATCAGATCACATTGTATTAAATTAAAAAAGTACGAAATTATTTTTTAACAAACATCTTAATTTTAGTTTTGTCGATTTTCGGACACCCCATATAGATAAGAGTATTGCTACATACTGCTGGGTAACTAACCTGAGCTTTAAAAAACTTAATAAAAAGCTTTGAAACTGAAATAGCGATTTCTGCTAAGATTTACTATTTGATGGTCTCTCATATGTGAGAGGCCATCTGGGTGGGTACCACCGCAGTGTCTATTTCTCCCGTCAAACAGCAGTGTAAACGCACAACGTTTTGGGTTGAAGGGCATTGTAGCTAGAGTAACTACTGGACATATTGAGACTTAACATCTTATGTCTCAGGATGGCGAGCGCAGTGGAATGCCAAGCATTACTTTGTGATTCAAGGTGTTGTTTGGTTTTGCTACTGTTAATGAGCGGTCGTATCGCTTACCATCAGGCGAACGGCATGCTCGTTTCGCCATTCATAGCAATAAAAAAAAATAAAGATGTTTGACAAAATTACCAGGTACGGTAGAAACATGTTTAATTCAATATCACTATTTAAGCCATGGGCTATTTTATTCTCTTTGGTTTTTTTTTCTTTCCATTTATTTCACATCGGAACCTATAAACAAGTATCAATTCTACTTAATTTTATTTAAAACAAAATAAATAAATAAAGAAAACTTATATTTTGTTTTGCATATTAGATAGTATCTGAATGGGTAGGTATCTCATATTAAGTGAGAGGCCCCATAGGTAGGTACAGCCGCAATGTCTATTTCTTCCGCCAAACAGCATTGTAAATGACTGGTATAAATGACTGGTTCTTTTTTAATGACATTGTAGTCAGAGTAACTACTAGACCTATTGAGACTTAACATGTCTCAGGATTACGTATGTCTCAGGATGGCGAGCGCAGTGGAATGCCAAGCATTGATTTGTAATTCGTGGTGTTGTTTGGTTTTACTACTGTCTACTGGCTTGGCTACTGTCCATGAGCTGTCGTATCGCTTACCGTCAGATAAATGGCATGCTCGTCTTGCCATTGATTGCTATAAACTCAAGCACAGTAGCCTCTTGCGATACTCGTAAAAAAAAAACTCCGTTTACCTAAATCATACTTTTGATTATTCATTCCGTTTGTAAATAATATCTACAAATAATGAATGGACACAAATTATATTAAGAGACGAAAATAAATTTACTGACGCAATAAAACCCGTTTGCCATCAAGACATTGAATCTGAGAATAAAATACCTATAGATTATTATAAATATTTACAAATACTAGATTGAACCAGTTTTTTATGCTAATATTATTTCACACAAAAATATTGTTTTGGTTAAAAGTTGTTATGATATAAAAATAACTTTTATTACCGTGTTTTATAGTTCTAATATTATAAATGTGTAATATTACTGGCTCTTCTATATTTAGTAAGTGGTAGAGCCCTGCTGATCGTAAAAAAACTGTACAACTAATGGATAGGTTGTACTGAAGTGGTGTTATTGTCTCGCAAAAAGCCGAAAAAAGAAGTTTTGCGTTTAATGGTTTCTTAGATTTACGCGAATGTTACACATTGAAATATTGATGATAATAAAATAATTGATTGAATAGTTTTGCGTTTGTGAGATAGTGAGATTACTGCAGTTCCAAAATGTGGTAGGTAGTATACCTAACCTTTTATAAGTGAACGTCGAATACGACGGTGGCGTTTCGAGTTTGAACTGCATAGATCCAGTTTCGACCAGCGCTGCTATTAAACAGCACAGGTTGATTTGCATCTTTCATAATTTCGGATTTGGCTACGAAATAAGTATATCTCTATTAAAAGTTGTAAAACGGTGAAGAAAAACATCGTGAGGAAACCTGCATACCATAGCGGTTTATAAGAATTTAAGTCATATATGTAAGTAATATATGTAAGTCCGCCAACCCGCACTAGGCCAGCGTGGTGGACTATAGGGCCTAACCACTCTCAATCATACTGTCGATTGTAGAGTAGGCCCGTGCCCTGCAGTGGGACGTATATGGGCTGATACAGATGCAGACAGAAAGTTGTCTACATACAAAAATCCTTCTTTCCGACTCAAATAATAATGGTGGACTTCACTTTCAAAAAATATTATAATAAAAACAACATATGTAGGTTTTTAACTCCAACAATTATTAAAATACAATAAAGCAACATATTTTCCATTATAATGCTCTGTTGAAAACGTAAAATTCTTTTAACTGAGCCGCATTCAATAGCCGCGTGAACATAATAAGATATTAAATGTATGTGCATTTATTAACGATATTTAAATAATGAAATACTTGTAATTTCCACAATATTCTTTTATTGATATAAAACTATTTGAATATCTTGTCTCAATGTATTTCGCGATATAGCAAAAAAATAGTTCTAACTTGTACAGATAGATGTCGCTATGCTTTGATAGCTGTCAGCTGAGCTAATCTACTCTTGATACTCAATTCCATTTGGTTACATTATGAGATATCAGCTTCGGTAAAATAGCATTCCATAACGTTCTATAGAACAAATATCAAGTTTTTGTCAAAATCCTAGGTTCCCAAGGTAACTAAGGGTCAAAGAAAGCCTCTTGTCATCGATATAAATGTTGGCTATATTCTTTCAAATTATCAGACAAATTGAAGATGATAATTTCCACCGACAAACTTAACTTCTTAATTGGTGATCGTGTGATGCGTATATTACAGGCATGATATTATACTTTCAGCTTTATTAAAATGGCGAAGGTCGGGCAGCCATGGGCTCTAGGTCTAGATCAATTTATACTTTTTTATTGTAATGAAAGGCGAGACGAGCATGCCTTTCACCTGATAGTAAGCGACACGACCGTTCATGGATAGCAGCAAAACCAAACAGAACTATGAATTACAAAGCAATCCTTGGCATTCCACTGCTCTCCCCATCCTGAGACGTAAGATGTTAAGTCTTATTATATTCAGTATTTAACTCTGGCTACAATGTTCTGAAAATCGGAACACAATAGTGTATTTAAACTGCTGTTTGACATATGAGAGATCTATCAGTAAAATATAATGGTAATACTGTTTTTTTTTTTTTGTAATTTTTTTGTAGTTTTATCGTCCTAAAGCAAGGCTCTATTTCTTGAAATATATGTATAGTGTTTGATGTAGTTTATCTGATTAAGCCATTTAGTTATAAACATGTCAATGTCATGTGCTAAGTAAATCATGTTAGACGATAACAACACTCAAGAATGAAAAGATTGTGAAGATCTGTTTATCACTGCATGGTTACATACATAAGGGTTTATGGAAACGCTGTGGATTGTACATTTAGCTGTAGCATACTGTATATCTAGATATAATATACGATGTACAATTGTTTGTTTTTCAAATAGAATAAAATAAATAATGACGGTGAAGTACCAATACCTGTTAACTATCATTTTCCAACGTATCTATTTATGGCAATATTTCCTATCTAACCGAATACTTACTACACTGTAATAAAATACACGTATACAATATAACTACAAAGTATAAAACAAAGTCGCTTTCTCTGTCCCTATGTCCCTTTGTGTGCTTAAATCTTTAAAACTACGCAACGGATTTTGATGCGGTTTTTAATAGATAGAGTGATTCAAGAGGAAGGTTTATATGTATAATACGTACATATTATTGTACATAAATCTATTTGTACCCGGGCAAAGCTGGGCCGGGCCGCTAGTAACATATAAAGCCTACATAATTACTATTCCTCATTAATAAATATATTAACTACTTTTTAACTTAACAAAAAATAAACTTTTTCCGTTTGTGTAAAATGACTCTCAGATAAGTGTTATTGGTAGTTCGCTGTCAATAATGCAGATTAATAGAAATGGCCGCGATATCCACAATATTCTATTTTTTTAGGTCCTCAAATCTGGATATTCCCAATGAAATCAATATCTAATGAAATACCGTATCTGAATAATTACAAACGTGTGTATATCTTTCTTGATGTGAACACGACTTGCATAATTCTTATAAAAAACAAAATAATAAACTTGGATACGTGAGGTGAAACACAACCTTAACAAAAGTAATATAACAAAAATGTAACACGATAAAAACAGTACAAGAAGTGACAAACTTACGAATAAACTTTTTGGAAACATTATATAAACTAAAATGACTGGAATTAGTTGTTTATTTTTGGTTCTTTTAACTTTGGTAGAAGCGTGTCAGTAGTATTTAGAAATTTGCATTTTATACATAGTCTACGGCCTAACCACTCTCAATCGTACTCTCGATTGTAGAGTAGGCCCGTGCCCTGCAGTGGGACATATATAGGCTGATACAGATACAGATACATAGTCTAAGATATTTTGTTGATGTCATTCTATGGTCAAAATATAAGGAACAGTTTTTCTCTCTTCACATTTTATTATATTGGAGAAACACGTAACAAACACATAACACTATAAGATTACGAGTACAAATGCTTGTTGTTTATATTACGACAACGTATATTAAATAATGCGTTAAATATATATTATTATAATTTTATTTATAGTTCCAAATTCCGACACATGTCAATAGAAGATGACATGAAATATAAACAGTCTAGTCAGGATTTTTGGTGAATATGTTTTTGATATGTTTCAATCGGATCTTTAGTGGCTAGTACAGTTACGCCATGATTATTAACCACGAGAGAAAGTTTAATACTATTTACAAAACTCCTTTAAAGATAGGAATGAGTTTGCGTTGCTATATTCAACATCTTACTATTATTACGCGCACAAGGTGCGTTTGATGATATGTCAACCCAGTATTAAAATCGCTTTAGTTAAAATTTATAATTATACGAGTACCTATGTAATTTTATAAATGTTTTGTCAAGTTTAAATATAGGTTAAGAACAGATAGAGGTTATAACTTTCAATAAGCATAAATTATATGTACATTTAAACAACAAAAAACTCTTTACTGAAGGTCTTGTGTCACCACGCGCAGCGTTGAACATTCACCTACAGAGGACATTAAACTTCATAAAGATCGCAGGAGAATACATTTTTGAAGAGGCTGTTGCAAAAGTCCTAGTCAAAGGTCTGTGTCTAGTATTTATATCTAGATACCCAGCAAGATTTACTTCTTAGATTGACAAGAAAAGCGTGTCGTTTTAATGACAAGCTTCAGAGCAGCACATACGAGTAAACAGGAACAGCTGGTGATAGGTGTCTCATATACCTAGTCAGGTCATAAATTCTGTCACATGTTTAATATAAAATAATTGAAACAAGTTTATTCATACTTAACAAAACATAGAATATTATGACACTAAAGATTATTCAAAATAACCTCCGTGATTTTGAATACAGGCCTTCAATCTGCGCGGCCAGTTGTCTATCGCAGCACGAACGAGGTCCATGTCAATATCGGCGGCTGCCTTAATCAAGGATGTCTTGAGTGACTTCAAATTGGGATGAGGCTTTGAGCATGCCTTTTCCTCCAAGTGTTGCCATATCTTGTAATCTAACTGATTCAAATCTGGACTGGAGGAGGGCCAGTCTTCGTGCCGGATGAAGTCGATTTCACGCGCCGCCAGCCAGTCTTATGTGCTCTTCGCTCTATGAGCTGGCGCCGAATCTTGTTGGAATACCCAGTGCCTGTTATTGAACATGGTATGAGAAACAGGTTCCACAAGGTTCGTTAGGACTGTATTTTGATACACAACTGCATTCGTTTTTACACCTTTTCACAAAAATGTACCTCTGTTAAGCCTCAATAAGTAACTCCCAACCATACCATGAGCGAGGATGGAAAATGACCTCGTTGAACACGCGGAATACGGTTGCTCGCTTCTTCACTACTGTGTGCGTACACCTTATCATTTTGTTTGTTGTAGCTCTCTTCTAATGTAAAATTTTTTTCATCTGAAAAAAGAAATTCCGGATATTTTTTTCCCGCGTACCGCTTCAACAAAGCGCGGCATCTCTTCAGTCTCAGGTCCATTAGATGAGCATTCAAACGATATCCTGTTTTTCTTCAATATGCCCGAAGCCCTAAGTCTTCATTTAACACCCTTTTCACCGTGGTTCTGCGTAACCCCATCTGAAGGGCCAACAGTTTCTGCTTACGTTTGGGATTTCTTTGAATTCGCGCCTTCACAGCTTTTATCACTGCTGGAGTCCTAACAAACCGAGGGCGACCACTTCTTGACCTGACATCTACACTAGAGTCTTCATTGTATCGTTTGATGGTACGATAAACGAATGTTTTGGTTATATTCAAATTTTTCAGGATGTCAAAAATTTTAATTGGCGCGTAACCGCAACGATGCAACGCAATAACTGCAACACGGTCTTCTTTAAGCGTCCACTCCATATTTCAAAATGAGTAAAATTCTAAAAAGTATACATTTTTATTTTCATGAACAATTCGAAATTCGAATTCATTAAACTTATTTGTGGCCACCATTCTAAAAGAAAAGTTTTTACTGTGTGACAATATTTATGACCTGACTGTGTACTCGTATAAGAGGCCGCCTTAGTAGGTACCATTGCAATATCCCGCCAAATAGCAGTGATAATGCACTATTGTATTCTGGTTTGAAGCACATTGTAGCCAGAGTAACTACTGGATATCATGAGACTTAACATCTTATATCTCATTATGGCGAGCGCAGTGGACTTTATTCTAATTTTAATTATTTTATTAGATTCGACTCGCCATTCATCGTAATTAAAAAAACACTTAGAACTTATTTCGGAGCACTCCATGGCACTGCACTCAACAGTTCAAGATATTGTTATTGGGTGCTGAGGTGCTCAATGCCTAGTAGATTAAACTTTTGCTTGATGGCAAAATTTATAAAGATAATGGTTTTGAAAAAATAAATGTTTTCATAGCTGGCGTTATTATTCAAAAGTATACTAATAAGCGTGACACACACGTGGAAACTGACGTTTTTAATAATAAACACCACGTGTGTATGCTGCATTATGCATGCATATGAATAAAAACTGTCTGGCGATTAACTTGATGGCATTTCATTATTTAAAACCTAGTACAAAGATTATTTCGTAGATGTTCTGTTAGCGTTCTTGTTCTGTTTCATAATTGTAGGCAAATGCCAATTGGCATCGTAGCCGTGAATATTTACCATTTTTTACTGTCCTTGAATTTACACCACTAACATATCTGCATCTAGGCAAAATAGAATTCTGACCTCTTTTGCTTTATTCATACCAGTTTTGAGATACATTTCACGACATGATGTTTTTTTTGATTAAATTATTTATATATTTACTAGCTTTTGCCCGCAACTTTGTCTGTGTGTTTAGCTGAATATGTGATACATAATCCCCTAAATTAAATATTATGTCCGCATTTGTCCCCTAAAAATTAGAAAATTCTAAAACTCCGAATTACGTCACTATGTAGTTGTGAGGAAAATTACGTGGCCTATTACTAACATTATTAATAACGATTTCCCACTTTATGTCCATTTAAAACATAACAGATCATTATTAATTATCCATCATTAGTAGATACTATTAAACATAATAAGTTGCTCTTAAATTTTCTGGAACCACGCACAATTTTACTTATGAGTATTTTTAACAATTTTTTGTACCCACAGAAATCTCAATGTTTTTAGATAAAAATAAACCGAAGAAAGATAATGAACTCAGCTACCCGCGTCTAATTATACCATATTTAAAAAAAATAACCTCAAAATTTGAGGGTTTTTATTTTTATGTGCGGAACCCTAATTTGTATATCAAAATGAAAGTTAAATTTCAATGAAGCCGGTCTATATTTTAATCTGTTATTTGTGTCCACAGAACAGAGGATATAGTAAGAAAAAATATATTATAACAATAATATAGCGTAGTTTTACTACGGTACGCTTACAAAGCTGAGGTCTCGGGTTTGAATCCCAGGTCGGGCAAAGTGATATTGGATTTTTCTATTCAGTATCAGCTCGGAGTCAGAAATTTGTGCCCGATATGGCGATAGATGGGGCGGAACATACTGGCGAAATGTGGGTGCCCGGGCACCTCTGCCTACCCCTTCTGGGAAAAAGGCGTGAGTTTATGTATGTATGTATATAGTACATTTCTATCACTCACCGGATCTCGATCCTGAAACTGGCTAGACGACGCGACAAAACCGGGGATCATTGAAACACTACACCACTTGCACTATATTATCCACAAAACAATCGAAACTAGTCAAAAACGCAGCAAAGGAGCGCGCGTTACGCTTATAAAAGCGTACACGAGAAACTAAATCAGCCTAGCAATATGTCATAATTTATCTAAAACTACCCTCATCTAAATAATATTTTTTATGAAAATATGTGATCGAAAACACATACTGATCGAAAATATAAAAGTGGACACGAAAGCGGCTGCTTTTTATTTATCAACAAATTGTTTGATTTTAATATTTTGCGTCGTATGGTACACGTACGTACATGCTCGACGAGAATGTTTCAGCCTAGGCTATCTATGAGATTAGAGAGTTAAACTATTACCTTCCGTGCGAGAATACATCTTTGATTCAGGATTATTAATCTATTATTATTAGGGTTCAAATTTATGTTCTTTTTCTCATAACATAACCTCAGTCTAGAATTCCTAAATAATATTCTTCTTGAAAATAAAATAAGTAGACGTAAAAATGTTGTTATTCGCAAAACTTGAGCACGTCTATACAAGCTTGCCTAAAATGTACTCTGTGGGCTTGCCTCTTGTATAGCGATCGTATATCGATTTGAAGGAACGGGACCGGGGTTTACTGGTGGCAGGTGTCTCATATGTGAGAGGCCATATGGGTACGTATCACCGCAACGTCTGTTTCTCCCGTCAAACAGCAGTGTAAATGCACTGTTGTGTTTCGGATTGAAGGTCATTGTAGCCAGAGTAACTACTGGACATATTGAGACTTAACATCTTATGTCCCAGGATGGTGAGCGCAGTGGAATGCCAAGCATTGCTTTGTAATTCAAGGTGTTTGGTTTTGCCACTGTTTATGAGCGCTCGTATATCTCACCATCAAGCGAACGACATGCTCGTCTAGCTATTCATTGCAATAAAAAAAACGGACCAAATAAGGTGGACAATAAAGGGGACGCTAGTGTGCTTAGAAGATTTTCCTTATGTGGAGTGGAGCCAAAACGTATTTGCACCCAGACGAAGCAGGGACAGGTCGCTAGTTAGTAAATTGTGGTTAAGGATTGAAATTAAAATTTTTTTGTTAATTTTATGAACTCAAAACTCATTTTTCACGTATTCTGGTTTCCTTTTTTCTATATTAGTGCGTTTGGGTCGTAAAAAGTCGGTGTCAGGATGTAAACAGTAGGTTATAGGCATTAAACCCTACCATAATCTGTGTCTCGAGGCTGCGCGCGCGCATTCTTTCCCGCGCAACGTCAGTCGCCCTATCACTGTGGATTGTACGCTCGTGTCTGTTACTAGTGTTCGCTTACTATTGGATGCGGAGACAAAAGACTGTGGAAAATTATCACAAAACTACGTGTGAGTTTTCTTTACATTTTTCTTTTCACGATACGTTTTTAAGAATAAACTATTGTTGTTTATTTGTGAAAAAATTGTGATGTGATATAATTATTTTTAATGAGGGCAAAATATTTATGAAATTGAATATTGAAAAAAATATATATATATTATTTTCGGTAGTTTTTAGCATATTTGGCATTGGAGTTTTGTTGCATTAATATTCCAATATATATAAGTACAAGTTGAGTTTAGTTGAATTTTAATATCCAGTGATCGTTAAAACAAAATTAAATGCTTGTGTGTTTCATGCGATACAAAATTATTTATTTCAATATCTTTTCAATAAATCACCTTAATATTGAATTGAAATACTTAGACAATGACAATAGTGAGAATACTAATTTATAAATCTTAATCATTATTTTTCTACACAATTCAAACTTTTGACTTATCTCAGGGATAACGGCAAATATATATTTTATTTTAATCCCACGGTATATTTATATCATAAGAAAAGTTAAATCTATCAGATTACGTTACATTTCTGTGAAATTAGAATTCTTAAACATTTAAATTAATCACGTGAAAAGAATGATCAGTATTTTGAAATCGTAAACACTGACTCTGAATGATAAATCCCAAGGTCAGTAGTAAAACTTTTTGCATAATTAAAATTCCACAATAATAATTAATCGTGTGAAAATATTTTTTACAAAACATAAATATTGTAATACAATACGCGGATCTCGGGTGACAAATAAAAATATACAAAAAGGACAATTCTCAAATATTATGAATCAAAGGTACGTTAGATAAATATTTGAGATCGTGGAAAATCTATTTCACTGTATTGTTTTGTGAATAATCACCTGTGTAAACGTGTTTCAAATGTACACATTATCTATATTGTATACTGTTATGTTACTGACAACAGTCAGTGTAGTCATGATATGGTATTTGAATCGTGAGGTCATAAGTTCGATATTGTGTCAATTTTTGTTTAACAAAAACAAATGAATCTAGCACAACTGATAGGAAATGCAGAAATATTAAAAACGAGAATCAATGACGGCCTTAATCGATACATATCACAGACTGATCCTGAAATTAATCACACTATCATTGATCATTTCAAATTTTTTGCGACCTTAAATTAGGGCAAGTTTTCAATTGATTAAAGATTTTTAATAATATTTTATGTAAAGGAATGTTGTTAAATAGGTTAGTAGATATAAATATAGTTATCCTGAATATATCTCTAGTAATTAA
The DNA here is from genome assembly GCA_030180105.1 of Hyles lineata. NCBI lineage: Eukaryota > Metazoa > Arthropoda > Insecta > Lepidoptera > Sphingidae > Hyles > Hyles lineata. The sequence goes on from JARJEE010000016.1 coordinate 10,335,876, forward strand.
ACATAATTTAGGTACCTACATCGCGAATCTTATTTCAGCGTGTCAAAAAGATATATATAGAAGTCACATAATAATAATATTAGGAATTGCAAAGTTATTAAAAAGTAGTCTTGCATTCTTGACTTTAGTTTAGATGTGTGCATTTAGTTTTTTTTGTATGTTAATGCTATTGCGGAATAAAAAAACCACAAGGTTGTCCAAATTATATTATGCGTTTTGCAATATTTTAGCTTTCAAAATTATACTCACAGCTTTCGACCGTATACAAGGCACGTTTATCCTTAATATCAGAAACCCGATATTCTTAAACCAAAATGGCATGAAAATATTTACCTAGGTCCGTAACCAAACCTGCGGTCACTAATATCACAGCCGGCCAGGCGGCTAATAAGCCACTAATACTTTCTAAAACGCACAAGGCAAGTATTTTTTACTCCTTAAATCATAGCACCACTTTATTAACCTATATCATTACAGTGTTGGAAAAAGTCTTCCCCTCTCCTCAATTCAAGCTCTAAAGAAATTTTAAAACAAGGCATTGACAGCCTCCGTGACGCAGTTAGTTAGACGCCAGCATTGAGACAAATCTGTGTGATCCATAGGTACTTATTCGGAGTCTGGATGTTTGTGAGACCGAAAAGTCTCTCGTAGTTTCTGACACTTATGACATTATTTTAGTGTATGTAAGGATTAGGTATGTCACTGTTGGGTGTATTTATTTTATTTGGAGTGTTCGAAAGCATCCAGGTCTTCTCGCCAGCCATGTTAGGTCTGTCGCAGTGTAGTCTAACATCGAGTACATATTGGGTGCCCTACGATCTGGACGCATTCTGTCTGTCGGTCTGAAGTGGTCTTTGGAGGCGTCAGAATAGTTTCTGGTAGAATGTCGTGCATATTTCAATAACTTTAGTGAGGTTATTATGACTAATCTTCATCTTTAAGGCAGGTTATACATTATTTTGCATTATCCCCTGATTAGCTACCACAAGTGATGTACATAATATCATGTTTCTTACTTGGAATGTAATTTACTCGGGATATAATTATTGTAATCAACTTAATTACAATCAATTCAAAGTATACACTCAATTCTGTTTATGTTGATCAAATATTATAACAGAAACTAGATATATATGTTATTATACCTATTTTATTTAAGAATACATACTTACACCTCATGGCACCCCAAAATTGTCGTTCCCTCTTATCCATCCCATGGTTGGTTGTCTGTAAGAGATAGCCTCAAGCGATAAGACCGCCTTTTGTACTTTTTTCTTCTTTTATTTCTTTATTTTTAAAGGTTTGTTTTTCTGGTGTACAATAAACTTTTAAATAAATAAATACATTGTGGTTAGTAGCGAGATATTGCATAATACAGGGTATCTCAAGACTGCTATCGAAAACGAAGCCGGTTGGTAGTTTAGGCGACTTCAGACACAATGCAACAGAAAATTTTGGAAAAAAAGCCACAATTTTTTTGAATTTTTTTTTTTTATATAGTCATATTGGGTGGCTAATATATTTTTTCCTAAAATAAAAGTGTATACCCTTTTATTTATAAAGACTCTAAGTTATCAGAGTTTAAAATATTATTTTAGCAAAATCTATGGATTTACCACCCAAAATTGACGATATTTAAAAAATGATAAAAAAAATTGTCGCGTTTGTTTGCAAAATTTTCAGTTGCATTGTGTTTCTAGTCACTAAAACTACCACCCGGCTTCGTTTTCGGTAGCAGTCTTGAGATACCCGGTATATGTTAATCGCTATTATGCAAGTTAATTCAGACGTCGACGGATGTATATCCGTTGGCTATTGCCAATCGCGGATATTTTAAACAAAAAGAATGTTAATATTCAAGGATATATTAGTCATTTGTCAGACACATTAATTTCAAATTATTGCCAATAAGTAAACTGTTTCCGTAATAATAAAATTTGAGTTCCATTTATTTCGTTTTATAAAAGCAATGACGCAATATTGTTACTTAAGTACTCTTATTAGTCGTTCTTATGTTCACTATCATTCGCCTAGTGAAAGATTATAGTAGGTTTGAGCATTGGAATCCTTAGTTCGAAATTATCCTTGTGAAACAACAAGGATAATTTCTTCCCAGGACAGAAATGACTTCCCAGGTTTCTCCAGGAACAAATCATTATATTTATTGGGAAAATATTTTAAAGTTGTTCCCCAACCAGAAATATAATTCCGTGAATATACGCTCGTAACTAAAATTAGGTGCGTTCATAAAATTACTAATTAAACACTACTCTGTGCATGAAATTGCGTAAATACAATCTCACAGAATTTTTAATACATTTTCAAATATGCCTTCAATACGTATCTACTTACTTTATACTTACGCCATTTTAATATACAGGATGGTAGAAATTTGAGAAAATAGATAACGTCAAAACATCCGTATTTCAAAATTTTGTAAGTAACGATATTTTTACTGGGTACGTTTTATATAATACATTATTTTATTATCATTTATTGTAATTGTAAGTTTAAAGGGAGGTACTTCTTATACGCCCTTCTGTGCCCGATAAAACCCAGAGTGTCAGGGGCTGTTTACCAAAGTCGTCTGCCTACGAAAAATAATCACTTTTTTTTTCAGTACCGGTAAACGAGCAAACAGGTTACCTGATGGTTAGTGATCACTGTCGCCCATGAACATCTACAACGCATGGATCATAGATGTCTTGGCTTCCTATCAATTCTGGAAGAAAGTGGGACGGAAAAAGGGTGGGATGAGGAAAGAGATATTGGCATCGTCATGTAGTTTAAGAAGAACTCTAACGCCCAAATACTGGAACGCAACTTAAATATAAATTGCGCTTAACTACGTTAATCCCGCTCAAATGTACTGGCTAAGTGGGCCGTGCGCTGTTAAGAGCAACTTATTATTTGAATGGCGTTCCAGTATTCGGGCGTATGTTTCCTGTATTTACGCCGAGACTGAGTAGTTTTATGACCGTCAGTATGCCGCAATAGTAATGTTTATTCTGTGATATAACAAAAGCTTTTAATGTCTCGCTAATAATCATATAACTCATTACCTTGATGTTTATCTGGTGCCGTTTAATCTCCTGTATTTGTCTTTTTAATGACGACGTGTGGTGATTTGCATGTAGGTTTATTTCTACTGTTACATCGACAGACATGTTTATTTTATACTGTATCAGCCCATATACGTCCCATTTCAGGGCACGGGCCTCCTCTAAAATCGAGAGTATGATTGAGAGCGGTTAGGTTATAGAGTCCACCACGCTGGCCTTCTGCGGGTTGGCAGACTTCACATACCATAGAATCTCTTACAAAATCGGTATGGTGTGCAGGTTTCCTCATGATGTTTTCCTTCACAGTTATAGTGCGTGGTAATTAACTATCAAAACACAGATGACTCGGAAAAGTCAGAGGTGTGCTCTGGAATTTGAACCCTCAACCACCGTGAGCATGTTGGCAGCCGCATCTGGTCCGTTTACCAACAGGCCACCACGCACTTCATGTTTTTTTATATAAATTGTAGGAATATCGTTTGAATATATTTTAGCACGAGATCCACGCATTATAAGACCCCTTCTTTTTCTCTCCGTTGACTTCGTCATTCGCCTTTTGGTCGAAAGCATCTAAGCCCTCTTTCAAAATAATCAGTGTAGCGTATTTTACTCTTGTATCATTGAGAAATTCTTTGAAGCATTTTCGTCAGTTGAAAACCGTCGTGTAAGCATTTACCTGATATCTTAATACTTGGTTTTGCTTGCTTTTCACACTTGTTAAAGATATCGTTCCCAAATACTAACTAGTAACTGCAAAAATACTTTTTAATTACGACAAAACAACATTTAGTTTGAATAAAATTTAGTCAATTTTATTTTTTGCAATGAATGGCGAGACGAGCATGCCGTTCGTCTGATGGTAAACGATACGACCGCTCATGAACAGTAGCAAAACCAAATAACACCTTGAATTACAAGGCAATGCTTGGCATTCCACTACGCTCGCATTCCTGAGACATAAGATTATTATGATAAAAAAATTATGATATAATATCCCCTAGACGTTCAGAATTGTTGTTGGAAATAGCTATCCAATGTTTCGAAATTCGAATCTTATTTTTTCTTATCACTAAAGGAATGTTGAAGGGCTTTCACAAGGCCGTCGTCTGTTGTATTTTATCCTTTTTCCTGTTCACAAATGGTATTAAAATTAGAAGCAATATAATAAGATTTGTCAAGCATTGTGAATTTTATAATTTTTATACAAAAACTACAAAGTGACGTTTTGTAACGTCGAATGAAAAAGATAGCAAGGAAACCTGCATACCATTGTGATTATGCTCACTAAGTTATCGTGATGGACTACATCGTCTTACTTCTCTAAATCTCTTTCTTTGATAACAAAGCTGAGGTCTCGGGTACGAATCACGGGTGGACGAAAGTGATATTGGATTTTTCCATACATTATCGGCCCAGAGTCAAGAATTTGTACCCAATATGGCGATAGACTCGCCCCCTATCACTTCGTGGGATAGGACACATAAGACGAAACGTGGGTGTCCTAGTAGCACTTCTGCCTACCCCTTCTAGGAGGAAGGAGTAAGTTTGTGTTTGTATGAAAATAGAGCATCCAATGGTGAAAGATACGCCTTTGGCCGCTTCACATTTATTTTTGCCTAAAAGCGGATTAATTCATACCCGACACATTAGTATGGTTGAATATGACTAGTTTTCAATTATGTATGGTAGTCGTAGTCCTTGTAAATTTTAATATCCTACAGCCCGCATACAGTTGGAACTGAGCAATTACCATCATTATCTGTGGTGGTACAAGAGAATGTAATTAGAACAACTGTAAATCATTAACTGATCTTCGAGCTATACATGCTTTTGACAGCCTCTTTGTCGCAGTTGGTTAGTCACCGGCTGTGAAACGGGAAGCCGTGGGTTCATTCCCCGCACCGTGACAAAATATATTTGTTTGACCCACAAGTACTTGTTTCGGATCTGAGTGTTGTGAGACAGAAAAGTCTCTCGAAGTTTCTGGTATCCACGTTGCAAGACCCGATCTTAGTGTGGGATCAGGACTATGTACGTGACTGTTATGTGTATTTATTTATTTATACGACTTAGAACAGCCACAAACATGAATAAAATTTTATTTATAGGCTATCAGATGAAAATCAATTTAAATTCTTATTGTAATGTACTTAATAGTAAATAACAATGGATAATAAAAATAAACTACATATGGCTTGTAATCAAGATTTCGGTTCGAGCGGAATTTTAATAAAACATCCTATTTATTTGTTGAGTTTTGTTGAATTCCTTGCACTTTAAAAGAAATGGAAGAAGGAAAGCGAAGTGGAATATTGTTCATTTTAATATGGCAATAAATATTTTAAAACATTGCGGAATATATTGAAATAGTGCGTTTTCACGCAGTTATGTAGATTTTTTCAATCGCCTCTAGGTAAACTACGCTCTACGCTCAAATACAAATGATGCGTCGAGGGTATCAAAAACTACGAGAGTTTTTCGTCTCGCCAAATTTAAACCAGGAATATAATGTGGGCAATACTTTTAATCTCGGTGCGGAAATCGAACCCGCACCCTCTCATTTCATAGACGGCGTTTAACCATCTTCGACACAGAGACTATTGTTTTATTGTCCAGAACATAATTGTACTCATATTTCCTATTTTTAAATCCATCCAAAGATTGCCTGGATGAAATTACCGAGGGTGATAAGGCGGTCTCTATAATATAATAATTATGTCATTTCTTTACTGTAATTGTTTCTCTATGTAGTAACTATGTGTAATTGTTTCTGTATGTAGCAATAAAGAATTAAATAAATAAATATGTATATTATAAACACACGTCTTTTCCCACAAGGGGTAAGCAGAAATGCAACTAGGACAACTACGTTTCGCCATGTTTTTTCCATCCCGTGATGTGAAATGGGGCAAGTCTATCGCTATATCAGGCACAAATTCCTGACTCCAGACAGACAACGAACAGAAAAAAGGGTGTCGTGAAATAAATAAATAAACATTTGACATGAAATTTAAACATCTTTTGAAAAATTAAATTTATTTCCCACACGGATACTTCTAAGATATACGTATAATAACACCGGTAATTAAAAGATACTTGCGTCGTAATTACTGCATACTTACAATTCAACACGGTGATTATTAAATTCCCCACGAATGCATAGTAAAAAACTGTTACAAGGTTATAGAAATATGATTAATTTGAAACCACGCGTGTCGGCGGCTATTGCATTCTTTATAGCGGTACTAAAGTTTCTGTTTGAATATTATTTAAAAATTCTTGAGGCCACGTACTGGCTATCTTAATATTCGACGTCCACCCAAAATTTAGGCATACAACCTAATAAATATTGTGGGAAGTCCCTGCATGCAGGCCGCTTTTAACAACTTTGTGAACATCTCTGAAGGCTATCTATGTTCATTGGTAGGCTTCCTAAAGCAGATGATCCTTGTCGGTCAGTAAATTGTTGCGAAAAAGGAGACAAATGTCTCGCTGTAAGGTCATTACTATTTGGCCGTGTTTCTAAAAACTTTAGTTGCATTATTATCTTAAACCACTTCTATAGCTGTCGCACACAATAGTTAGTTTTCTTAAGAAAATACGTCTCTTTCGAGTTCCCAATATGCAATATTATTATAATTTAATAATAACCAAAATATACATATAAATACATACACGTCTACGGATTAACACTAAAACCCTATCTAATCGAAAGTTGTAATAAATTGATTGAATTCCTTGTAAAAATCACTATGGCGAGCAGTTTTTCTCATAGCGTTTCCTGTTAAAATTCATGGTAATTGATTTAAAGTACTTACAGGACTGTGAACAATAAGAGGATTGAACTCACAAACCTACGAATACGATTATTTCAGCAGCTTAAATAATATGAATTATTTTGTTCTAAATTTCAATTAACGTAGACGCCACAGGTAGACGCCATATGGGAAGGCCTACATACGTCAGTGAATAAGTTTTTTTTATTGAGATGAATAGCGAGACGAGCATGCCGTTCGCCTGATGGTAAGCGATACGACCACTCATAAACAGTAGCAAAACCAAACAATACCTTGAATTACAAAGCAATGCTTGGCATTCCACTGCGCTCACCATCCTGAGACATAAGATGTTAAGTCTCAATATGTCAAGTAGTTACTCTGGCTACAATGCGCTTCAATCCGAAACACAACAGTGCATTTACACTGCTGTTTGACGGGAGAAATAGACACTGCGGTGGTACCCACCCAGATGGCCTCTCACATATGAGAGACCTACCACCACCAATCATGTAGACAAACCCAAAACAGAAATTTTCCTCAACCATTTAGTTTGACAGAGAGAATTTATCGTAAGCCCTACGTTGAATTTAAAACATCATTGGGTCAAGTTAAACACGTTCAGTTTTGCAAAATGTGTCCATAAGTATTTGGCTTAATCTCGCCGATATTTTGCAACGCGGTCTCTACGAGTTTAATAACTTTTTAATTGATTTCGTGTTCGCCAATATGATTGATGGATGTTTTTATTTAATTAATATTAGAATTTTGTGATTGGATTTACGAAATTATGAAAAGGTTTTATGAAGAACGATAATCAATATCAATATGAAGTAACTATGTGTAAAATAACATTGCAGTTTATTTTGTTAAGATTATGGAAAACAAAAGTGGTATTATTTAATTAATTTGTATCGGTTCATATACTTTCCACTGCAGGGCACGGGCCTCCTCTGCCATCATAGCATTAAAAAAAATATTAGTTAAACATTATTGGGAAGGAAAATAGCCTTTTTCGTGTAATACAGTCTCTTTGTTTCTGTGGAATGCATTTCACTAACTGTGACGTCATGTGATTTAAGACTTATACGTGACTACACAGTTCAAGTGCAGCGAGCAATAACAATCGATCAATGAGAGGCCAACACTTGACAATCGAAATCGCTACGCCGGCCTGCTAACCTGCTTTCCGTCAAGGTTCTATAAATCACACTAACATTGCTCGCGGGTTCGTCTGCGTGATATATTTTTTTCCAAAACATAAGTCTCGAACTCCCGACTTTTATTTTCCGTAAATATAATGTACCCTATAGCTGTTGTCGACAATATTTTTTCATCAATAAATTATACATATTTTTCAATTCGAACCAGTAGCTCCTGAGAATCACGCTTTCGAACAAACGAACTATTTATATATAATCTATTAATATATAAGAATAGATTGATAAATACTATATACTAACCACTATTTAACATTAATACATCATTTGTATGCGAGTTTTCCGCAAATTTTCCATACGTGGAAATAATATAAATGAATTGATGACAGCATCCGTGGCGCTGCTTAGACGACTGTGGAACATAGGCTAGTTCGATCCCTGCACCGAGACAAATATGTGTGATACTCTGGTATTTAATTATATACTAAAATAAATAGGTACACCCAATAGTCACATACACACTGACCCCACAATAAGATCGAGCCTTGTGTCGTGGGTATCAGAAACAAACAAAGACTTCAATCTCAGAAATACCCAAACGTTGGTCTTCGTGCGGGGATCGAACTCGCTGCCTATCGTTTCACAGCCGGCGACTAACCAATTGCGCCACTGAGGCTATCCTGAGCTTCAATTCTGGGTGTTGTGAGACTGTTAGGTCTATCACAGTTTCTGATGCTTATGATGCAAGAATCGTAACTTAGTTTGAAGTTTGGACTATGTATTGGGTTTATTTATTGATTAAAATACTATATTGTAAAATTTGCCGGTGGAAGGGTATTAGTGTTTTCCGGTCATTGCCTACCGGTACACATTTCTTTTTATTGCAATGATTGACAAGATGAGCAGGTCATTCACTTGATGGTTAGCGAGAAGACAGATCGTGGTTATTAGCAACACTGCTGATTGGCGAGAGAAACAGATGTTGCAATGGTGCCTACCCAGGCGGCTTCTCAAATATGAAATACCACCAGTACAATACTACCACCATTTGGAAAATCCACCGAAATAATTCAAATATGACAAAAAAAAACGAACGCATGACATAAACATTCGTGCTTAAACCATAAAACAAGACTGTTACAATTTTTTGTTCTCATCAAAACAAGATTGTGATGAATAGGTACAATTAATATCAAATGGTAATCATCATTTTGCAGTCATACGTCAATAAAACCCGTCTGGATATAGCTCGGTAACGACATAATTGATACAGAGACAAATGGACCTAAATACGAAGTAACTAATTTAGTGCGTGTTTTTTTTCATAGTATACCTTTTTACATAGGTAATGATGTCAATAAACTCCTTGTGCCTTTGCCTTTGGCTGTTGTCGCGTTAGGGCAGCTATAAATTATTATAAATTAAATTAAATAATTTATGGATTCTGTCATTTTTTTATTCTACCATTCGGTTCGGAAAGCGGTTGTCACAAGAGAGGATTTTTTTATTTTATTTAGGACATTTTTTATTCAGAGCAGTTCCAATATTCACATCAGTACACGTTTTGCTAGACGATTTTTATTAGACTTATACTATGATCGATACTGTATTAGTACTTAAAATATTACTTTTACCTTCAGATATGTGTCACGTTGTCGTAGAAATTTATCAAAACCGTGTGTGGCAGATATAATTATTAGTTGTACTACGATTCTTACAAATATTTATTGATATGTTTACCGTTAAACTAATTCACTTCTACAAAATTATCAGGTTGCATCAATTTGTGACCTTGATCATTCTTGTTTACCTACGGGTATTATTATAATTCTGCTGACAGAGCAGGAAGCGTTTTATGACCTTCACGACCTTGGCTGCGATAAGGGACGAGTAAAGGAAAATCCGACCTAACTGAGCCTTGGCCGTGACTTGACTAATGTTGGGGTCGGCGTACTTTTGTTTCGGCTTTGAGGAAATTCTTAGATAATAATAAAATAGTATAATGTACTCGTATTCTTCATGTAGGCATGACAATGAATATGACGGATGAAGTCAAGAGTAACCACAGGCGAGTGGTGGTTTATGTTTTGTAAAATTGTACAATTATACCAACCTAATCGAAGCTCACCTGTTTGGTGAGTAAGATTGCCGGAAAATCTTAATATTGTGAAACAATATTAGGATCAACCCAGATAGGAACTATCATCCACAGTGATGAAAAACACTTCAAAGTGATTAACGGTATGTTGCGTTTCTTGTAAAGCCTGTCGAATGGCTAGAAATAGTGATATAATATAACAACAAATATCACGAAATACAGAACCAAAAAAAAATACCTATATCAGATCTGATCATTTATATACCGTCAAACGAATTTGCAATTCCTTTTTCGTGCCAGTAAATAACAACAAAACATTCAAAAGATCTATAGAATACAAATAAAGTATATAAAGGAGTATTGTATGTCATTGATGCGAGTTGATATCCTGTTAGAGGCAGCGTTATCGCTACCGCAGACGGCGAACCTCTTTCAACTATTTATTGTACAAATATAAATAGTTTTGTTCAGTTAGTTTAGTTATCAACTGATAACTTGTTTTTTTAAATATTCTCATAGTCGCTTTTTGATCTTGCAATCTACTGGAACGCATGAAGGCTGTGAATCGTAAGGATCTGGGTTCAATTTTCGGGTCGGGTTATACATATATTTGTGAGAGATTTTAGTTTAATAAATATTTAATTATGCTGAATATATGACGGAACATACTAGCGAAATGTGGGTGCCCCTCTGCCTACCCCTTCTCGGAAAAAGGCGTGAGTTTATGTATGTATGTAATTATGCTACACAAGACTATGCACCATGACTATATATTCACAGCCCAAACCAGGCTCACGTATTTATAAGAAAAAACCGGCCTAAGATTCAATACTAGGACATCAGAATATACAACTTAGAACACTACCACTACACCTCGCAATAATCCCCTTACATCTAAATATTCATGTAATTTCCCAATATAACTAATTGCTCTCAGTCAGAACATTAAATTAAAATATACCGCAGTTAAGTTTACGATCAATCTCTAGGATATGAGGCTTAATGTCAAATTCCCATGCAGTAATGTAGGCGAGTCTAAGGCACATTCACTTGAAGCCAACCTACGAAATCGTGATAAAATTATGCGTTTGATTTTCGATTTAAATTATCAATGTATTTATTGAACGTATACTACTAGCGTCTATAGTTATACCTTGTTTTTTTAGATTATTTCAATGTATGGCTAGACGAGCATGCCGTTCGCTTGATGGTAAGCGATACGACCGCTCATGAACAGTAGCAAAACAAAACGACACCTTGAATTACAAAACAGTGCTTGGCATTGCACTGCGCTCGCCATCCGGAGGCGTGAGCTGTTAAGTCTCAATATGTCCATCAGTTACTCTGATTACAATGTCTTTCACACCAAAATACAACCGTGCATTTACACTGCTGTTTGGCGTCAGAAATAGACATTGTGTTAAACATATAAGTACATACATGCGTATGCTGACGCTTGTCTTATTTTTTAATGGGTAGATAAATTAGTGAAAAACGATTAATATATTGATAATGTGTGTCTGTTGAAAATAGGACAAGGAAACAAAAGTGTATGAGTTCGACCACCGATCAAAGCCACCAATTTAATCAAAATAATGTATTATGTTTGGTTCTGCAGTCAAATGGCGGACAAGAAAATAAATATTTTTCATTATAATTACTCTGTATTTTTTTGCATAAATTGAAATACCGCAAAAAGAAATATCAGTTACGTCAACTAGCACACACTGCACCTTGTGAATTCAATTTTATTTTTATGTACGCATCAGAATACCCTTCGATAGCTCTTTATATCTATTTTGCATATATTTAAATGTTAAATTATTCAATATATTTAAATTTAAACAAATTTCTCAATCTCTATTAGATTGTGTCCTTGCCAATAACCTTAAGAAATTTGGCGTAAAATTGTTTCAAAAGTGGCATTTCAATTTATTAATACATTTATTTAATCTATTATCATAGTTTACCTATTATGATTCTTCTGGGAAATGCCAACAATGTAATAAAAATTTATTTAAAATATAGCAATATATAAATAATGATAAATTTAACATTCAAATGAAGGATAGCTGAAGCAAGTTATATGATACAAAACAAGATAATTATTTGATAGATTCCGTGGCGCAGTTGGTACGACTCTGATTTTGAAAAGAGAGGCCGCGGGTTCGATTCCCGCACAGAGACAAATATTTGTGTGATCTAAAGCTATTTGTTTCGGGTCTGTAGTAGGTTGTGATCCCCACGACTCAATACTCGATCTTAGTGTGTAAAACAAAGATCTTAGGTGCTCAAACAATGTTCATTAGTACTCATCCCATTTTCGAAATATTCTTTCGACCTATTCTCAAGATATAACCATCCCGACACTTTTATAATTGACTCGGCAACTCTTTCTTCTAGGTGTAAATAAAATATATAATATAATAACAACTAAATGCTCACTTGAATTGCTAGTTCTTTCAAATATTTCGCTTAATTGAATTTTATCCTTAATTGTTTCCGTAGCACTATCCACCGACCTTAAGAGTAGGAATTTAATTAACCCAATTACGGCGATAAAAATTATTTCTCTACCCAGACTTGAGGATAAAAAGCGTTGCAACAAACTGGTGCCGAAGTCCTTGATCCGCGCACAATGTACTTTCGTTTTATACCTGGGGGTTTACTCTATAAAACGATACGAACTTCGAATATTCGGACGCCGTACGTAAAACTTCACTAATGTGCCTAGATACTTCACAAAATGTTGGATTTCTCTATCTTACGCGGTAACCATAGACTAAGTTCTAAAATTATGAGTATAATAGAGACCAGTATTGATTCTTAGAAGTGGAAACCTTATATATTTTCTGGATGTCGAACATTCGAATATTCGAAATTCGTATCGTTTGATAGAGTAACCCCCCTGCTCTACTGGAAACATACGTGTATCATTTCGTAAATAAACTGTTATGCGCTTGCTAGCTTGTAAAATTTGTTTACGGTATCTTGAGATCGTTTATGTTCGATAGATTTTAATTGTTCTGAAACTTGATGGTGGTACGTCTCTCATATGTGAGAAGCCACCTGGGTATACCACTGCAATGTCTATTTCTCTCGTCAAACAGCAGTGTAAATGCACTGTTGTGGTCTAGTTTGAAGGAAATTGTAGCCAGAGTGCCTACTGGACATAATGAGACTTAACATCTTTCGTCCTAGGATGGCAAGCGCAGTTGAATGCCAAGTATTGCTTAGTAATTCATGGTGTTGTTTGGTTTTGCTATTGTACATGAGCGGTCGTATCGCTTGACATCAGATGAATATCATACTAATGGCAACAATCAAAGCAATAAAAAAAATCTAATTCTTTTATTAATCGATTTCGTCAAGAATTTGATTTGATCTACTAGTCGTGATGCCTGGTTAATTACCAATTGTCCCTTTAAGTTCTATGATACCAACTAAAAAAAGATTGTTTTGAAATTTAATTTACGATCAATTCCTTTCTGTGGCAGGTCTGGATTCACCTCGATTTTGCACACGTCCTTTCACTTGCCTGACGTATAATTACAGGATAATAAATCACACGATCATTGAACATACTTCTAGTATATAAAGAAACATTCATTCTCGGCGTGCAGATGTGTCATATGTTACAACGACTAGACTTGAGACAAAACCCAATAATGTTATTGGATTTCGGCTTATTACTTTTTAACGTAAATTCAAAACTTTTCGGCCTTACTCACAGCCAGTTTTTGTGAATTATTTCATTGAGTTCTTGTTCACGTCCGACTATAAAATTGTAAACATTTTAAAATAAATAATTATTCAAGATTATCAAGTTATTGTTGCCTTCACTATCAACACACATTTAATGTACGTGGTCAACAAGTACCCGTACACCAATTTTAGTTACCGAATATTTAATATTTTGCCCCTTTTGAAAGACTTTTGAATTAAATTTGTGTGAGGATAAAACATTTGATATCTAAAATATGTTTATTATCTGTTTATGAATAAGTCCTTTTGTATACGACTATATGAGTGTAATTTATTAAGAGCACATAGTTATAAATTCTATCAACCCGCATTAGGACGGCCTGGTGGATTATATGGCCTAACGACTCTCAATCGTACTCTCGATTGTGAGTCAAGAGAGAAAATGTATCTGTATCTGTATCAGCCCATACACATCCCACTGCAGGGCGCGAGCTTCTCTATAATCGAATGGGAGTGCTTAGGCCATATAGTCCACCACGCTGCCCTAGTGCGGGTTGGCAGACTTTACATTTCATATAAATTCTCGTAGTATCAGAACAGGATCGATTTTACTTTATTATCTTGATAATAAATCTCCTTCAATATGACGGAAACAACGATTATTCTCGCGGGATCCTTCTGATATTACTTTCTATTGTGATTTACTGCGGAAAAACTTTTCAATATTTGGTATAAAATAATTAATGTAGCTGTGAAGTAAACTCGAGAGAATTATGTAAGAGTTTTGTATTGAGGTTGAAATCACTTCAATACGATTGCAAAGCTGACGTCTCGGGTTTGAATCCTGGGTGAGGCAAAGAGGTATTGAATGTTTCTATTCGATATCACCCTGGATTCAGGAATTTGTGCCCGACATGGCATTTGGCTCGCCCCTGTCACACCGGGGCACGGAACACATAAGGTGAAATGTGGGTGTCCTGGTAGCACCTTTGCCTATCGTTATAGGAAGAAATCGTGAGTGCATTAAGCATATACAAGAATGTATCTTTTCAAATAGCTTAGGAGGAGAAAATCGATCGAAAAGGACGTTGAAATATAAATCGATGGTTTATAAAAAATCAGAGGGATTTTTTGTAGTTTAAATAAGCACGGATTCAGACAAGCATACTAAACGAAAGAGATCTATGACCAATAGTAAGATACCACGGGTTGATAATATTAAATTATAATCGATTGACTATGTTTTCATGGCCCAATTCATAGACAGTTTTAAAACAGATTTTAAATTTATCGAACTTTTTTTTTTCCAACGCCATTTGAATCTAGTTTGGGCAACGAAAACAAAACATTAAGTCTAAAATAGGTTTTACGAACACGTGAGCGAGGCGTGTTTGTAGTGTGTTCTGGACATATAAAATACTACGATTTGATTTGATTCAATACGTGTCGCGTTAGTCGGGTCGCGTGACGTTTCAGTAGTATGTTTCGGGCCTAAAACTGCTTATAGGTTCAAAGGTAACCATCATCTATACATATAAATAAAATTGAAGTGTCTGTTTGTAACGTGAAAATAAATAAATGTCCAACTACATATCGTTATATACACGATACCTATAATGATCTTAGATTTTTTTGTCTGTCTGTCTGTTTGTTCCGGCTAATCTCTGAAATGGCTGGACCGATTTTGACGAGACTTTTATTGTCAGGTAGCTGATATAATAAGGAGTAACTTAGGCTACATTTATTTTAGAAAAATGAAATTTTTGTTAAATTCCACGCGGACGAAGTCGCAGGTACAGCTAGTTTATAATATATAAGAACCTCAAGATGAACTAAATACTGCATATAGTTGTTTACAATATTACTATTACAGTTTATTTCACCCATTGACATTGTAACAGTGAATTGAATATCAATGTAATTGTTTTAATTGTTATCTATTGAATTGAAACATGTTCGAATAGACCTTGGTCGGGTATGCCATTGACCTTGCCAACAAAGCCCAGAACGAAATGCATGTTAAATTTTAATGTGTTAGAAACATGTGTAACACTGCGATAGACGGCTAGTCTCAGGTGGTTTTAGTACTTAAACATTGCAATATTGACGATCTAATAAAAATTGCAGAAAGTCCTTTTGTAATGTAATGTTTTTCAATTCAGATTAGACTGAGCTGCCAACATGCTCATGGTGGTCGCGGGTTCAAATTCAAGGCACAGCTCTAGCTTTTCGGAGTCATGTGTGTATTGATAATCAATCACCATGCACATTAATGGTGAAGGAAAACGGAAACCTTCATACTATAGCGAATTTGTAAGAATTTCTATGGTGTGTAAAGTATGCGCCAACCCGCACTAGGCCAGCGTGTTGGATTATATGGCCTAACCACTCTCAATCGTACCCTCGATTGTAGAGGAGACACGTGCCCTGCAGTGGGACAAATATGGGCTGATACAGACATGAAAAGACCGTTTGAAATATTTTTCATTCCTAAAAATTTTCCTTAGCTCATTTTACACTAATAATATCTTAATGTACATATTTAACCGTTTCATAACAATGAAAGTGCATTGTTCAGGCAAACAGATAACATATCGAGTGAACGCAAGAATCTGTGTCGCAAATCTATTAACGTATGAGGAAAGCCTCGGTAATTCCCGCCCGATTAACTTTTTGCAGAGCCTTTGAAATCATTAACGTTGATCAACAGTGCCTACACAATTATCTATACTAATATATAAAGCTGGACAGTTTGTTTATTTGTACCCAATAATCTTTGAAAATACAGGTCCGAATTACAAATTCATTCCGTGTTGAATAGGCTGTTCAACACCAAAATATCAATCTGTGATGAAAATTTGTCGAGAAAAGCTATAGGTTATATACCACTACGTTATGATCTAGTCTGCTTAATTTGCTTATAATGATAATATTAATAATTTTTTTTGCTTTTCATTGCTTTTCGTGAACAGTGTATAACGATTCCGCGGTCTGGGCGACCTCACTTAACTCAGCCGTTCAAAATGACTTATACAATATAATTATTATTATAAATAATATATGAACTGCTCTGAATTGCAACTTCTTTATGATCACAGTATTGTAAACTTATTTCGAAAAGAGCAACGCTAGTTTCTTTCCCGTTCTTATCTGGCGAAAACAGCCTTGTGAACCGGGTGGTAATGAAAAAAAAAAGTGACTGAATCTAAATAATAAATGACATTTTATGGATTCAATAAATATTTTCGTTTTCATTTTCATCTATAGGAGCGGTGCATTCATGAATATTACAAAAACCGTTTACCCGTCAAAAAGTAGTTGCAACCGGATGAAACCGGGCCGGGCCGCTAGTGTTTAATACGCCGGCTTTTCACAAAGCCGTCAGTACCAGTAGCGCTGGAAATTTCACTGGAAAATGTTAAAATCAACTCGACGTGCCGACGTCGAGTAGTCAATAGGCTTTATTTCGTCGCGGTTGTATGAAATTATGATGTGATAAATCCAGCATTTTGTGCAGTTTATCTTCGTGTTGACAATTTTGTTGTTAAGTTGAGTATGTATATTTTTTTCTTGCTATGAATGGTGGGACGAGCGTGCCGTTTACCTGATGGTAAGCGACAGTGGCAAAACCAAACAACATATTGAATTACAAAGCAATGTTTGGGATTCCATTGCGCTCGCCATCCTGAGACATACGATGTTAAGTCTCACTATGATCAGTAGTTACTCTGGGTACAATTCCTTCACACCGAAACACAAGAGTGCATTCACACTGCTGTTTGGCGGAAGAAATAGACATTGCAGTGGTACTTACCCAGCCGACCTCCCACATATGAGAGACCTACCACAAGTAAAGTAGTAAGCACCGACGGATCCAGGGGGGAGGTCATGGGGATCATGACCCTTCCCCTCCTCCTCCTAGCTGGCTCCAGATTGACAGGATTTATTTATTATCTTCTTGATAAAATGTATAGGAACAGATAAAAATCGATAAATAAACTAAAAAATCATTATTACGAATTAGAGTATTAAAATCGTACCCAGTGTTCTGACAAGATCTATATGACCCCCCTGGCTTCGAAGTTGGATCCGCCCTTGGTAGTAAGTATGTGATTTGTGTTAGGGAATTAAATTCGTTACGTGACAAAAGAAGCAATTAAGCCGTTCAGAACAGTTGTATTGAATTCCAGCGATAAATAAATATCAGCACTATACAGCATTTATTTTTTGCAGTGCTGTAAACTGCGAAGTCCTGAATTTGACTCCTCGGCGGTTAATCCAGTCAGTGTGATTTTAAAACGTGTCTGGGAAGGAAAATAAACTCGAAAACGATGTTGACAAACATAATAATATAAAATCTGTAATTATGTTCGTATGAAATAAGGTAAAACGAAAATAGAAGTAACTGATCTAAAATAATTCAGTATCATTCACGCTTCACTATAACAAGTACACAGATACACCGTAAAATCACTAATTTATAGTTCATTGTCTTCCAAACATGGAACAGTAGTCTGAATTAGTTTGTAAATATGTAAAACCACATTAATTTAACAATGGAAACCGTTATACAAAAATAAATAATGTGCTAAACGAAAGGTAAAAATAAATGAATCGGTCATTTCAAAAACCTCATAAGTCATGAAATCAAAACTTTTCAGAAAACAATAAAAACACAAACAAATGAGTTTTAAAGGACTTTTTTATGTTCAATTTAGTATTTGAGTGGTAAAAAATTAAAATAGCGTATAATCTTTACAGTTTATTAACAGAAATAATGAAAAAAAAAAACTGAAAAACATTTCTTGACTTATGTTGTTTTAGCGAGAAATAGGTTTAGTAGTACATAATTTAACCAAAAAAATCGTAGTCATAATATTTTTTATTGCTTATAATTAAGAGTTACATTTAAAAATAATCTTATTAACATTTTACATGTATTAATTTGTCCTGTTTTAATATCTTTATGGTACATAGTCATTTTCGCCATCATTCTCATCTGGATTATCCTCAACATTTGCAGTTGGCCAGCTAAAAATGTTGTTATAAAAAGGCGAAGAAATGTATTGACTTAAGATGTTTTCACTCAGAATACGCCTCTATCTTTGAGGGACCATTTTCAGCAAAAAAAGCATGTTGGCAAAAATGGTGACTTATGAGGTTTTTAAAATGACCGATTCAAATATTATTTAAATATACTATATTTTATATCCTGTAATTTACAATGTATCATCATACAACTATAAACATATATTGGATATATAAATCAGTTCATGAGAGTATCATCTAGTCCACTGTTAGATTATGGCCTAACCTCACTCAATCGTGCTCTCGATTGTAGATGAGGCCCATGTCCTGCAGTGAGACATATGAGGGGTGATACAGACACAGTCTTCGATCGCTGCCAGATTAATTGCAAAGCCTAGAAACTTACGTGGGTTTTCCATAATTGTATGTTTTGTTTGTTACTATCTATTTTTTTTTTTTTTATTGCTATGAATGGCGAGACGAGCATGCCGTTCGCCTGATGGAAAGCGAAACGACAGCTCATGAACAGTAGCAAAACCAAACAACACCTTGAACCACAAAGCAATGCTTGGCATTCCACTGCGCTCGCCATCCTGAGACATAAGATGTTAAGTCTCAATATGTCCAGTAGTTACTCTGGCTACAATGCCCTTCAACCCGAAACACAACAGTGCGTTTACACTGCTGTTTGACGGGAGAAATAGACACTGCGGTGGTACCCACCCAGATGGCCTCTCACATATGAGAGACCTACCACCAGTAAAAATTGTTAGAAGTAAAATAATATTTGAGAAGCACTTACCTGATTGTTTTATAGCATTATTTTTTGATATTGTTATTTATTAATGGTGATGATAAGCGATATGACCGCTCATTGACAGTAGCAGTACAAAACAAAACAAAAACATTAACTACAAAGCAATACTTGGCATTCCACTGCGCTCGCCATCCTCAGTCATATATTAAGTCTCATTATGTCCAGTAGTCAGTCTGGCTATAAAGTCCTTCAAACCAGAACACAACAGTGCATTTATACTGCTGTTTAGCGGGAGTAATAAAAATAGCGGTAGTACATACCCAGGCGACCTCTTACATATGAAACACTAATAATTGAATATTTTCTTTTACCTTCCTTTTAATGATTCTCTAATTGATGGACTTAATAGTCGTAATATATCACGAAATATTAAGTGGAAAATTTTCAACTCAATAGCAACTACACATCACAAATTACACAAATGTAAGAATAACATTTGACATTTTCCTTGAAGGAAAAGATTTCTAAGCTAAAGTATATCTTAAGATATACCTATCTAGATAAAGTGATGATGTGTGTTGAATTATGGCTCTCTATGTAATGATAACGAAATTATATGAATAGGCCGCAGATAAAAATATCTGTATTTTGCTTCATACCTTTCTGTCTTTACGTCCCGTTGTAAAAATTCGATAAGTTCTCATATGTGAGAGGCCGCCTGAGTAGGTGCCACCGCAATGTCTATTTCTCCCGCCAAACAGCAGCGTAAATGCACTGTTGTGTTTCGGATTGAAGGACATTGTAGCCAGAGTAACTACTGGGCATATTGAGATTTAACATCTTGTCTCAGGATGGCGAGCGCAGTGGAATGCCAAGCATTGGTTTGTAATTTTAGCTGTTGTTTGGTTTTGCTACTGTTCATGACCGGTCGTATATCTTACCATCAGGCGAATGGCATGCTCGTTTCGCCATTCAGTGCAATAAAAAAGTGAGTCTGATTGTCTGTTACCAAAATATACTACATCCTATATCTGAATGGTATTTTCAATTCACTTGCGACTACAGATCATCTAAAATATATTGGAATGTGGCGAAATTCGGAACTACAAATAAAAATTAAAAGAAAAAAAAAACAAATACGAAGAAATGTAATTTTGACCGCCATTTTGAAAAGTGTATCTACACCCAATAGCTACAAGCTACAAGTAACTATATACAAGTCCTAGTACAGTTTGTTACAAAATATATTTATGTGACTGTTGGGCGTTACTTAAGTAGATTTTATTTAAATTAGTAATTGCATCCGGCTTCGTCCGATTACAAAATTTGTAACCGTAATTGATGTTCGGAACTATGATGTTACATAGCTCATAGTCGCCAAGCTGGCACCGACATAAAAAAATGAATATTTAGGTACTAATATACAGCCTGTGGTTAAAAAAAGAGTAATAAAGAGATTAAAAGGGAGAGAAAAAAAATATCACATTGGATAGAAATGATTTATAAAGCTCTGTGGCATTGGCTAAGGACATAATATTTTTTTTATTTTTTTTTTATATTATCAATGAAGACTAAGTTTTAGTTATAAAATTGACTTGTTTTAGGATTAATTCATTGTATTTGGATGGTTGGTCTATTACAGAGATAATCAAACTTATTTCTTTTACCGCCCCCTTTGAAAGTCTATTATTTTTCAGCGCCCCCAATTGATACACTCCTAACAAAAAAATCATGTCTTTAATTTATTCAGTTATAATGTGATATATTAATCGGCTCTGGTGTTTAAACTTACAATGAGCCGATTCTTACCCAAAAAATATATTTACAACTTGATTGTACTTGAGTATTTTTAGTGATTAAACCATCTTATAGGACAGAAACATAAACTAATTATTCGATATTGAGTAGTAGGTAGGTTATAATTTTAGTGAATTTTAAAATATAAAGTAATTATAATTACAAATCAACCATCGCCCCCCTTTTTTTCTGGAATCCTTAACGCCCCCCTCTAAGTCTCCAATGCCCACAAGGGGGCGATATCGCCCACTTTGGGAAACTATGGTCTATTATGAATGAAAGTTAGTGAAATAATTATTTATTAGCATGCTGTATCTCAGCGGTAGTTTGTTGAAAGACGATTTGATGTTGCATTTATTTTATCATTTCTGCACCCGACCCGAGACCCGAGACCACTGTGAACATATATGCAGCCGCGTCTGGTACGTTTACCAACAGGCCACCACGCACTTTGTGACGCATCTATGTAAACTTATTCAACATTCCAATATCCCCATGTTTAAGGGATCCAATTTTATTCAACTGCATCACTAGTATGCCTATTACCAATGTAACTGGCAGTCTCAAGTAATCAACACTCACAATAGAATATCAGCTATAACTAATCTCTGTAATTCAACAGAATTGCACAATCAAGTAGATCCTGCGATCCGCTATCTATATGTGTAACCAGCTCTCGAGATAATTTACAATGACAAGTATCGCATTATCTGCTCAATAGTTAATGTGCAGCGTACAGGCTCATCTTCGATTAAATATGTAGTAGATACAGGGTCCGGAACAAAATCATGCGCCAAAAGTAGCCGAGGTTGCTAATACTTATACATTTGAATTTCGAAGTACGAGATGTAGCAAATAATCTTAAAAACCTTATTCCTTTAAATTAAGATTTATTATGTTTTAAACCATACTAAAATCAAATAAGAGCACACGCTTATTTGTGTTCTTATTTCTCTTGCGGTTTTTTTTCCGTTACTAATAATAATTAATACCTATATAGTGTACCTATATTTGATCGAAGAGACTCATATAAAATATTTTTTAAACCTAAGTCATCTATATTTTATCTTTATTGCATATTGCGCTCTTTTCCCAGAAGGGTAAGTAGAGTTGCCAGAACACTTACATTTCGCCTTGTATGTTCCGTCCCATGATGTGACAGTGGGCGAGCCTATCACTATATCGGGCACCAATTCCTAACCGCAGGCTGATAATGAATATAGAAATCAAATATCCCTTTGCCTGACTCGGGATTTGAACCCGAGACCTCAGTAGCCCATCGTGGGACGGAACTAACAAGGCTAAACCTGGGTGTCCCGGTAACACCCCTGCCCACCCTTCTGGGAAAAAGGCGTGAGTTTATGTATGTATGTATGCATATGCAGTTCACCTACTTCAAAGAGATTTTATTTTATCTATTTAACTTGCGTAAATTCAAACAGAAGTTTTCAAAAAACCATAAATCTCTACAAAGAATGGTGGCCATATAACAATTAATATATTTTAAATGATATATTTACAACAATATACTACTTGTATTATGTCCTAGATTTGGCTTAACTCTTTTAATATGCCATTGTTGTATGCTATTACTAGGTCAATGCACTTGACTAATAAGTCAGTAATAGTATATTGTTGAAACATAATTAACCAATAAAATCATATTAGGAATAGTAGCTACTGAATTTAGTAAACAGCAATTCAATTACAGTTACTTCTTCTTATATTTTAAATATAATATTTTTGCGAGAGATTTTGGCGAGACATGCATGCCGTTCACCTGATGGTAAGCGATACGATCGCTCATAGACTTAGCATATTGAACGTGTATTGAAGGTATACTGTGAAAGTAACCAAAGATAGGTGCAAATTGAACAAACTAACTAAGTTGGTGGAAGGAAATATAATATTTTAAATTAAAGAGCTTTGGTTCTCGTTGCAATTCTTTAAACGATTTCAATAAAAAGGAATATGACAAAATATGACGAAGAATATGACAAAGTGCGATATTATGATAGGTAATGAGCAAGTAGAACAAGTGAATGAATTCGTATATTTGGGCTGTGTTTTCACAAGTGATGGAAAGCATGATAGCGATATTGAAAGAAGAGTGAATGCAGGAAATCGAGTGATTGGTGCGCTACACTCCTTTATGGGTAGTCGGAAGGTCTCCAAAAAGGCACGTCTGGCTGTCCATGGAGGAGTGTTACTTCCAACGCTTATGTATGGTAGTGAAAGTTGGGTATGGCAAAAGAAGCATGAAAGTAAAATTAGGGCAGTAGAGATGAGATCATTAAGGGGAATGTCTGGTGTAAGCTTGTGTGACAGAGTGCGAAATAGCGTGGTGATGAAAACTTGTGGAGTGAAAGAGGATGTAGTGACGAGAATTGAGAAAGGAATGTTACGATGGTTTGGTCATGTAGAGAGGATGGATGAAAGGAGAATTACGAAACAAGTACATAATGCGAGTGTGGATGGAAGAGTCGGTAGGGGTCGACCTCACCGAGCATACACCATCCAAATCGGTGATACTCTCAAAAAGGGTCAGGTCAAAAGTACCCTGACCTGACCGACGAGAATGCGTGAAGACGTTGATGAAAGTGGATGAAGCGAAAGTAGTATGTCAGGATCGAGCAAAGTGGCGGTCTATAGTCTCTGCCTACCCCTATGGGATACAGGCGTGACGATCATGTATGTATGTAATAAAAAGGAGGTTCAATTTGTCGGAATATTTTTTTTTCTAACGCTGCTGGTCATGTCTTACACAATTTTTTATAGTTGAGTAAACTTAAATTATAAAATTGTATTATTTGCTTGCAGGTACTTAAGTGATAGGCGAACAAAACAAAAACAAAAATGATACCACGATGGCGGAAAACGATTGCAAGGCGTGAGTATAATTTTAAAATAATGTAATTTAAATAGTAAACATATAGTTTTAACTGTATGGTATTTTCCATATGGAAGTAAATTTCATTTTTGCGGATTTTGTTGTGGATTTTCTTCGGAAGACTGTCCGCCTCGTGAACACGATGGCTCTAAAGTACTAGAAAGTAGAAACATCAAGAAGTTACAAAACTATCTTAAAAATTAAACCAATTTCACGACAAAATCCGTAAACAGTGGTTTCATTTCTATATGTAACATTCTTCTACAAACCAATAAGGTTTTTTAAAAAAAAAACAATACAAATAAATTGTGAAATATTACGTCCTAGATTCGATTTTAAGTAAATTTGTCATGGCCTCTGTAAAAAATTGCCCAGAGCGATAAGACCGCCATTTGTAATTTATATACACCTATTAGATATGTGTGTATATCTAGATATTTTATACTATTTCCTTTTTTTAATGCTATGAGTTTTGAAACGAGCATACTGTTCGCTTGATTATAAGACACACACGACCGCTCGTGGACAGTAGCAATGCTTGTGACTTAATACATAATGTGTTAAGTCTCAATATGTCTAGTAGTCACTCTGGCTGCAATGACCTACAGACTGAATCACAACAGTGCATTTGCACTGCTGTTTGGCGGGAGAAATAGACTTTGCGGTGGTATCTACCCAGGCGGCCTCTCACATATGAGAGCCTTACCATCAATAAACGTATTTAGTGTGCAATAAAAGAATAAATAAACGTTTAACAATATATTAAAATTTTATGGCATTTTTTTTATGGTTCTTGATGGTGACTACATTCCGACTAATAGTAAGCATAGTGCTCCGTATAAAGTTTTGAGAGGCATACAGCAACCGTCTCGCCATACGGAATAATATTTGTAATAAGAGTGAGAGCAAATTATTATTACATAATTTATTTAATATCTATATCATATAATTGTCTTGCCAAGTTTAGTTGCCAAAATAATTATGTCACATTTATATAACCAAAGTTGAACCAAAGAATCTGGAACAAAAATTACTAAAATAAAATTAATGTTATACCGGTATTTTTACTTGAATTTTATTTCAAATATCAAAATAACTTACAATTATGACATAAATGAGCTTTAAATTATGAAAATATATAATAGGCAATCATGATGTTAAAGTATTTACAATGAGTTAATATGCAAATCGGCTATATTTATTCAAAGCTAAGCTACTATTTTAATATCAAACGAAACGTAATATAAAATTAATTTGTATTTATAAACGAATCTAAGTGATCGTTATAAACACGTTTTGGAATTTCGAACCCTTTTATTTTAAATATTTCGTTTTCTTTTTTTTCTTTTTTTTCTTTTGTACTTCGCACACAGAAAAAATATGTCTGATCTATTTTAGTCACTTTAATTTTATTCTAAAGTTGAGATTAATGTACAATAACACAAAAATATCGTAAGTGGTATGCAAATCAAGTTTTCGGTTACAAAATATAAAGCGAAAGTGATTTGGGGCAGGTGCCGTTGCACTGGCACCTTGTCACACAACTTGCAATGATATCATACGAGTTAACTTAACGTTACTTAACGAATATGGAACGTGAAGGTCGGGTCACTGGTTCGAGTCCCAGATGGGATGATTCACTTCATGGGCTTTTTCCATTCCGAAAATACTGGCCAAATTTATTTTTATATTTTGGTACAAAATTTATAATTTTTGCCGAATGGATACTTTTTCAATAATATAGTATGCTGTGCTATGCTGCTATTTATAAAATCTACTAACCAAATGCATACAATATATGTATAATAGCATCAAAAGTGAAATGCGATGTCACGGGTTCGAACCCTGCACCCAGACAAATATTTGTGTGTGTGACTATGTATGTGACTGTTGGGTGTTTTAATTAATGTATTTCATTATCATCACATGTTACATTTTGTTTAAAGGCAAAAAATATTTTTATTGGACTTCTAGTTAATTTCTCCAAGAACTCCGGGCCTGGTTCGCAATTATGTTTAGATTTTTGTCGTAGGGAAAATACACAAAAAGTAGGTTTCATCGAGGGACAAACATCTTTGCACCGATACTAAATTTCATAGTAAAATGGGCATTCTACTTTGGCGAGGGATACAATAATAAGGTCCAACATTAATCACTATCGCTTATATATTTGAATTTCTCTGAACTTACTATCAAAACTATTGTTATATTTAATAAATAAATAAATAACACCCAACAGTCACATACATAGTCCTGACCCCACACTAAGATCGAGTCTTGTGTCGTGGGTATCAGGAACTACGACAGACTTTTTCGGTCTCACAATCACCCAGACCCGGAAGAAATATTTGTGGGCCGCACAAACATTTCTTTCGATGCGGGGATCGAACCCGCGGCCTCTCGTTTCACAGGCGACGTCTAACCAACTGTGCCACGGAGGTTGTAATTTTTTGTAAACAAATATAAAAATACAACATATTCGTGATGAACAGTGAAGATATTTTAAATTAAATTTTCTTGTAGATTTCCATGTTACAAATACTAGATTAAACATTGAATATCCGGGTAAAATTTAAGCAAATTTCATTTCAAGTTGCAGTAATGTTCGTTCGATTCGTTTTATAACATTTCGTAATTGAAGTCAACGGTATCAAACTATGTAAATTGGTTAATTGTTTTTTCATTACACGGTTCATGTGTGTAACTAAATGTCAACTCTGTGCACACTGAAAATAAAGTTTAAAATATTCTGCTATTAAAACGACATTGTAGTATTAAAGGAATGTTATTTAGGTATATTTTGGACACTGTGGATTTTATTGCCTACGTTTTATAGTTATTAACCATATAGACTTAGATTACGAAACTACGGAGGCCATTTTAAAGAGTATGGTTTAAATTAGATATATATGTATGTTTTTCTATTATTTCGATTGTTTTTTTTTTTTATTTTGTTATTATAATATTGTTTTTATTGTAAACATTTTCTACATTAACTCTGTCCTGTAACTTACTCACTTTCTTCTTAGTTTATACGAAACGGCGATATCTCTTAAGGGTATCCCAAAATACAGGTTTTGCGTAATTTGGGTACCTCTGGTAATACTGGATATTGGTTTTTCTCTTTGTTTTTACTATTCTATTATGTTTTTTCCTTATAATTCTATGTGTTTAATAAATAAATCTATAATTATATGGTTGAGACTATTTCATGTACTCCTATGTGAATTTTAATAAGATAAACATAACTATTACCTACGAGTGATTACTCGTAGGCAATTATTATCCATTATCGACTATCAACTTAGCTGCTTAATATTAAGTGCTCGTGTAAAACAGGTTTACATTATAAAATTACCGACTAACAGACAAAGCACAGTCTAAATCAGGTCTAGAACTTTGTACTTCCTCATATCATTTATTGAGCTAGTATTTATTACATTCTCTTTCTATCTGCCTTTATCAACACTTGACGGGTTATGTAGTGCATTAAGTCTGTTGACTTGTAAAACAAGAATTCGAACCCTGCGCCGAGGCAAATGTTTCACCTTTCAGCCTTTAACAGTTTAGCCTGTTGTAGAATACGTTTTTCAGGAGTAAACTTTTAGTTCACAAAGTTGAAACAATGATTTTAGTACAAGTAAAAGTTTGGAGCAAGTTTCTGAAATCAATCTGCTATGAAAATCTGACAACTAGCTATGAAAATGGCTACTAGAGATAACAACAAAACACGTTATAATACTAATTATTATGATCATCCAAATTCTTATAATACTGTACTGTATCAGCCAATATACATCCCACTGCAATGTACGGGCCTCCTCTACGATTAAGAGTAGTTACGCCATATAGTGCACCACACTAGCCTTATGCGGGTTGGCGGACTTAACATCCGTAAACATTTTTATGTTTTTCATTCTTACATTGTTTTATTCAAATTAATATACTGGACCATTTGAACATATTTTTTTAATGGCATAATTTCGAATAGCGGCACGAAGAAGCAAGCACATGAAGTCTTTCATCGATGTTTGAATTACAACTTTACTACTACACAATCAACGGATTCATATCACTAGAAACTATTCAAAACATCACAAAACCTCAAAAATTGCCGCAGTAACCAAAATACCCGCAACAATTCCCATCCTTTTAATCTAAAATTACCTAATGTTACTACATAAGACCCTCTTCTCCAGTGTTCATAATTCCCCAGCGGTATGTCCTCGGGATTATGGGACTGCTGGCCGTCTGCAACGCGTATACCATGAGGGTCTGCCTGAACCTCGCCGTCACTCAGATGGTCAACAACACGAAGAACGAGGAGTCCCACTTCGATCCCAACGCTTGCCCTGATGAGAGCGAGATTCTTGCCAACGTCACTGTCAGTAGTAGACCTGTAAGTATTTTTTATTTGGTTTGTTCTTTTATTTGGTGATTAAGATTGACGGATACCGAATATCCCTTTCCTCTTTCCATCCTTTTTCTTCTTGCTTCCCTGCCGCTTTGATGTGGCCCATCCATGACTCAAGCGTTGTGGATGTTCATGGGTAGCAGTGACCTTATACCATCAAGTAACCTGTTTGTATGTTTGCTGGATCTAGGCAATAAAAAAAAATATTCATCTAATTTTCTCGATATTGTAGGATTACGCTCTAGGTCTAGAAACTATTCAATATCTCAAGTATGACCGTCTGTCGTTCTTCAGCTCTTCATCTACCATTGCAGAAGTTATGCCCTCGACAAATGCATTTTCCTTTTATATTAATAACAATGATTAAAAAAAGATATTTTATGAGTAAAATAATATTTAAAGATTGCTAGATATCTAACAATTCCTACATTTCTTTTAATGTTTCTGTGTTATTAAATCCATCCCATGGTTGTCTGGAAGACATTGCTTTTGAGCGATAAGACCGCCAATTGTACTTTTATGATTGTGATTTTCGTTTTATTTGTATTTTTTTTTGTGTGTAATAAAGTGTATAAATAAATAAATAAATCTAGCAGTACAAGGCCTTTTTGAAGTCAAATCTGACTACTCGTAGACTACTTCTTGATTAAAAAAGCTGTTGTCTGTAATAAATTACATGAGTGCCATAAGTACTTCATTACCACAAAGAAATTACATTCAAGGATGGAGCAAGCACTTTCACTTTGTAACGACGGTTGTACCACTTGATAGATCTGATAAAATATGGTCAGTGCAATATTACAACGTTAAAGTTAAAACAATAATGATAATAAATTGTATGGGCTTGCCT
The DNA here is from genome assembly GCA_030180105.1 of Hyles lineata. Taxonomy (NCBI): domain Eukaryota; kingdom Metazoa; phylum Arthropoda; class Insecta; order Lepidoptera; family Sphingidae; genus Hyles; species Hyles lineata. The sequence goes on from JARJEE010000016.1 coordinate 10,365,413, forward strand.
TTCGATTGTTAGGAGATACGCTTTAGGCCTTCACAGGCTAACTAAATGTTGCCTAATTGATAAATGAGAAATCATTGAATCCTTGAGAAGAACTATAATGACATTATACCTACCATAGTAGGTATGCTCTCTCATGAATTTACTTCAAATTCAAAGCAATTGATAATTCTAGACAAGGCCGTAACTTGAACTTGGCATCAAAACTCACTATCAGCCATGCTATTAATCATCAATTCATATTATAATTTTTACTGATATTCAAAAACAGAAAACATTATTTCCAATCGTAAAACCTCAACCTCTCCGACATTTACCGCCCAATAACAATTTATTTTTATTTCAGTACGCGATATTCGATTGGTCTGAATCCACTCAAGGGCTGATCCTCAGTGGATTCTATTACGGATATGCAATAACCCACGTCCCTGGAGGATACCTATCCGAAAGATATGGAGGGAAATGGACCTTGGGTATAGGACTACTTAGCACTGCGATCTTCACTCTCTTGACTCCAGTTGTAGTGAAGGCTGGTGGGGCGACATGGCTTTTCATACTTCGAGTGCTACAAGGAATGGGAGAGGTTAGTGTTTTGAGTTTTTTTTTATGAAGATCATGCCTTAACCCTTAGAAGGTAGGTAGAGTTGCCACATATACGACGTTTCGTAGAGATTAATTTTATCACATTTTTCATAACATTAAACACATCACTGAATATTTATCGGTATTATTTAAAATGCATGATTGGACTTGTTACGTGACTATATATACACATAAACTAATGCCTTTTTCCCAGAAGTTGCAGAGTTGCAACTAGGACACTCAAAATTTGCTCTGTATGTTCCGTCCCGTAATTAGATAGAGGGCGTGCCTATCGCCCTATCATGTACAAAGTTCGGACTCCGAGCTATAATTAATAGAAAAATCTAATATCACTTTGCCTGACTCAAAATTCGAACCCGAGACCTCAGCTTTGTAATCGTACCGTAGTCTACTACGTCAACTATAAAAATAAAATATTAAATGTAGAGACAAATGCCATTGTTGCGTTTGCTATCAGTAAATCTATTGCAATATTTGTTACGGATGAATAAATTTTAATTGAAGAAGTATTAATAATAGCCATTATTATGCCAATGTCTTCACATATTTAAAAAGGCGTGAAATTGTATGTAAAATAACATAGAGCTCAATGTTATCGATCGCAGTTTTTTGTGATAACAATGAAGATGTTACATAAGTGCAGTTCATTTCATATATATGAGAACTAATTGTTATCTCTACGTCTGAAATGACAACAGCAAAATAAATAATGTTTGTCTAAATTCTACTGAAGTGTGGCGAAATTTGGAACTACAATTAAATTTTTAAAATATCTATTTAACATATTGTTTGAGATATATTTTCCTAATATAAACTACAAGTATTTATATAATTACACAAGTATCTAATAGTATTACCATGTCCACTATAATAAAATGTGACGGGAGAAATTCTATTTGTGATATTGCGACAACAGCGTATTCGGACGCAAAACGATTGTAGACCAATTATAAATAAATGTTTGTGTTATTTAAACATTTGTATTTGGTCTGAGTATTCAAAATAAAAAACCGCTTATAGTTTTTCATATACTATGGCCTAGGGCTACTTTTTTTTAAAAACTTTTGTATTAGGCTTAAATTCTGACCCTTGATAAAATTAAGCTATCTATTGTGTCGCTCTTATCATAAATCTACAGAATTCAATAAAACTTTTGGGTTAATAAAAATATTTATCGCTTCTACCGATAATAGATTCCAGAGATTTCTTAGAATTAGTTTTAAAATTATTTACGACAAGAATATTTTAAAGATACCATTTTATAAGTATGGAAATGAATTAATGACACAAACTAAATATCATTTATGTTTATTCAACCAAAGTCAAACACGTGACTTTTTTTTTAAACTCTGGTAAAATTATTATTATTTATTATGATATAATTTATGTTTCAAAAACTTTTAACTAAATAGGTAAATGTTTTATATTTTGTGTCTTCAATTACACATAATAATATTTTAGCATTTTTTTTTTGCTATAGAAACACAACTTAAACAAACTAACATTTTCTTGAATACCATTAGGTATCAAAGTCACCGAATTGTTATACAAATTGCCCGCATTTAAATTAGCAACGACACTGGTTATGCAAACCGAATTTCTTAACAATAAAAGCAATTTAATTTGATTAACTGTACGACTGCCAAAACTAGATTGTTACAGATTATCGTTCTCACGGTGGTAAGCCTTGAGGCAAGCGAAAATGTCTTTAAGAAATGTGAAGGGGTATAGTGCTCAGAGCTTTGTACAAGGCAGAATACGTAGTAAATAACCAATTTAACATTGTAAATTGTGGCCAGAGTTACTACTGGACATTTTGAGAATTCACATCGTATGTCTCAGGACGGCGACCGCTGAGGAATGTCAAGCATTGCTTTGTAATTTATGGTGTTGTTTTCCTTTGCTACTGTGGTGGTGTGATATGGTCGTATCGCTAACCATCAGGCGAACGGCATGTTCGTCTCCATTCATTGCAATACAAAAAAAAACTTAACACCTGGAAACTATCCGTTCCCGAACGATACGTTTCCAGCGTTCTTTTTTACCACGCACGTGCAAGCCCTGGAATGAACTCCCTGCTTCGGTGTTTCCCTAGCGTTACGATCTGTCCTTCTTCAAAGAGACTTAAAGAGAGTTCTATCCTCACGCTAGGCAGCAACCTGGCAGTGCTGGATCCCTGGCATTGCGAAGGTCCACCAGCGGCGGTGATCGAAACCATCAGGCAGGCCGTATACTCTGCCTGATAAAGGCCTAAAAAACCTCTGCTGTCATTATTACTGAATGAAGTTTGAGTACTTTTATCAAACACCTGCAAAGTATAGGCTAAGGAAAATCTCATAATGATATGCATTATCTGCAAACTTAATTTCAACTAAAGCAAGGGGATTGTCAGTCTGCCTATAAAATTAAAACCAGTTTTCGTGTTCATTTTCCTCAATAAGATAAAGACTATTAAATTCAATAATAAGACACAATTTAACAGGTGTAAAATCATCAGTAACCTTGAAAATTTTGAGTCTTACTTATCTTGTATTTCAGCAGTTGACAATTAAAAATATTTTAATATGAATGCTGACAGGTGTTCCGGTTCAAATTATGGTAATAAGGATCGAATGAAAACGTATTTTTGGTGCACTATAAGTACATATTTTATTTTATTTCGTAGAAGATCCGGTTATGTAATCCTGGCATATTATTTATATATTTAAATTACTTCTAATCTATTGATTCACACATGCGTAGTGAATCTAGTTAGTTTATACTAGATAGGGAATTTACCTGTATTTTAGACGTCGCGTCGGTGATCATCTCAATATATTTACTTGACCATTCTCAAGGAATAATAGCATACAAGAAAATTATTTACTAATCTATACAACATCTATACAAAATTATAATATAAAGCCAAATAATCCTGGTATGATTTAAATACATTTTATGGTATGGTCAACTGCTGCTATAATCATATTAATTTATTCACAACATACCAACCAAAGAGTTGCCCGATTCTAATTAAGTAAAGAGGGATATTTTTTTAAATATAGTGCATAAAGAAGCACACCATATTAATAATTATGGTCGATAACATATGAATAAACATCACTCATAGAGATTAAACTTTAACACATCACGAAGAGTATGTTCAACGTGACATTGTTGCAACAAGTGGTAGAGGCTCGTTTTAATCTAATCTGTGCTACCAACTATGGAGGTCATCATTGAGATGTTTTCAGTCATTCATTGCTCCAATATTACCTTGAATTTATCTTCAGATACATAGAGACGCTATTCACAGATTTTATAAAACTAGTGCTAACTTAATATCAACCCATATACGCCTACTACTGAGCATCAAAAGTACTCAACAATCGAGAGTTCGAATGAAATTAGTTAGGTCATAGTCCTCCATGCTTGCTACTACGAATTGGCGGATTACAAACCATAGACATTCTTGGACCATTTCTATAGAATGCAAGATTCCTCAGGATATTATTCTTCGCCGCTACAATACATGGTTAAGTAACATGGTCTCCGAAAAATTAGAAGTGCCTTCGGTTTCATTCACATTTTCTTAACAGTTCATAACTATGCATTTGATACATTCACTATTTTATTCCAGGGTCCAACCATGCCAGCGCTAATGATAGTCCTAGCTCGATGGGTGCCGCCCCACGAGCGGTCGCGGCAAGGCGCCCTCGTGTTCGGAGGAGCTCAGATCGGCAACATCTTCGGCTCCTTCATGTCTGGGTTCTTAATGGCTGGTGGAGGAGACTGGGCTAATGTGTTCTACTTCTTCGGATGCTTTGGTGTGCTGTGGTTCATCTTTTGGGTAAGGAACTTAAATTTTGAACAGAATAATATTAAAGTTGCCATAATACACTGTACTTGGAAATATTTTTAATTTTGTTAAATTAGTTATGTTTTAATACACAGCTGCGTGAGTTTCTAAGGACGGTTTTCTATCATAATTTAGGGACGTTTAGGAGATCCTGCTTGTTCGATTTCTAATTAGATAATAATTCTGTGTAAAAATAACGTGTGAGGATAAAATCCTTTCGCAAAGACTGTTTTTTGATTAAGGGAAATTAGTGCAACATTAATATTCTAAGCCAGTTTCTGTGTGGAAAAACCAGTTTCTTTAAGGAAAAAACCATTATCCTTCTGAATACCATATGTTTTTAGAATACTTAAACACAATGGTTTTTATTTTTCAAGTATAAGTGACAACAGTCATGTTATATTATATGTATTTGTAAATAGAGACTTCAGAATATTTCTGGTGAAACTACGAGTTAAGCAGAACCAATATTATAACTTGTATTTTATACAAACGACAGCTAGGGGAAATTTTTCCCGAGGATTCATTGCAGATGTTCAACATTTTTCTTATATAAGGGATCCTATATTAACCTTGTGTAATCTTAGTTCCAATATAAATTGAACTTCATAAACAACATGTTGTTGTTTTTGCACGACAAAAGTGATAAACAAGCAACTGGCATATTAGAAAGTGGCCCTATCTCATAAAATCTCAAGTATTTAATTTGTTTCGATACTGTTTAAATAATAAACAATTACAATGAAGGGTAAAGCAATTGTTTCTTCACCGCGTGTTATGACCTCATGTAAGATAATCAGTTGATTGTATATTTATGCCACAATCGGCAATAACTAGAAGTCTATAACATTCTCATCATCTTCACCTACTGGAAGGCCATTGACGAATATAGTCCGTACACCCTTCTTCCTGCCTTCCTTCAATAACCAAATACCATAAAAATACTTGAATTACCATCCGATCTATTAAGATAATATACTTTCCTATTTAATAAGCACCTGCTTCCGTCTCTCGTTACTACCCTAAGGTTGAGAAAAAAGCCCTTAGACATTAAGTCCACCTGTACTAATTTTTGTACACAGTGTTAAATAAATAAATTATTCAGTGTCTTTAATACATTGTGTACTATTTTCAGAGCCTCCTCTGCTACAGTACTCCAAACACACATCCTTACATATCCGATGAAGAGCTGAAATATTTGAATGAGACAGTGACGAGTGCAGATACGAAAAGCGTTAGGGACCCAGTACCGTGGAAGGCTATTGTCAGATCTGTTCCAGTGTGGGCGTTGCTGTTTGCAGCTGTAAGTTTTATTTGTAATATTTTTGGTACTAGCACTTTGAAGTAATATGGTCTTAAATCTAGAATAGTGAAGTTACATATATTTAGTAACAAAAGTCTATTAATATAGGCAGATGGGAGTCCTTGATATTCCCAATATGAAAATGCTTACTAAGTGATGAAATCTAAGTCTGAGGATTCTATACTTTGAACAATCATAGTAATATACATTTTTACTCCTTAAAAAGTATTTTGAAAGAAACAAATAAAAATAACAAGATATATGTTTGAGTACCAAAAGTATTATTTATGTTATTGGCCATTAGGAGACATTGTAGATGGTTTATGGTTAGTACTTAATGCTGAGCCGTCGTTGGTCTCGTTTCTGTAAAATGTAATCCTTCGGTTTACTTTGCTATGTAGCTTATATCTGGCTTTGTGCAGTATTGAATCTCTTTAAATCTCAATTTGTAGAATATTGTGAGCAGCTGTTTCTAAGGACTTATATGTTCGAGATTTAAAATTGAGACAAAAAAAAATGTCTATATAAAAAAAAACTTTGAAATAATATCTATTCATATAACTGTCGTATTTAGTATTAAACTCCTTTATTTACTTATCTGAACTAGCCAGTGAAATCAATGTCGATTTGCTCGCATAAACTCTTGTAATCTATTTCAATAACAGGTTGTAAGAAAAAACGTCATACTACAAACTATATTACGTAAGAAAAATCATTGATCATTGAATGAATTACATTTCTTAGATTCATTGACGTAATAAACTCTAGTGTAAAAGTCTAAAGTGATTATCGGGCAATAAAATGACCTCGTTGGTTGAAGATGATTAGAGCATTTCAATGGGAGATAATTATTCTTCGATTGGCCAATTAAAATTATACAACTGTTAGCTATTGTGGTGAATGTTATATAATTTTTAATGGACTTTTAATGTATGAACAAAATAGACTCACCTTATTACGTGCTACAATCTAAATTAATATTATAATGGAAAGATTTGATTGTTTGCATTGAATAGGCTCTGATAGTACTGGAACAATTTGAAAAATTAATTCGCTGTTAGAATCTTAAATTATCCCTTTACTGTTGTTTACTGGTGGTAGGTCTCTCATATTATGTGACAGGCCATCTGGGTGGGTACCACCGCAGTGTCTATTTCTCCCGTCAAACAGCAGTGTAAACGCACTGTTGTGTTTCGGGTTGGAGGGCATTGTAGCCAGAGTAACTACTGGACATATTGAGACTTAACACCTTATGTCTCAGGATGGCGAGCGCAGTGGAATGCCAAGCATTGCTTTGTAATTCAAGGTGTTGTTTGGTTTTGCTACTGTTCATGAGTGGTCGTATCGCTTACCATCAAGCGAACGGCATGCTCTTCTCGCCATTCATAGCAATAAAAAAAAAAAAGAAATCCCTGATGAACAGGGATATAATATTTTCAAAGAAGTGTATCTACACCCGGGCGGAGCAAAGGCGAGCCCCTAGTTGTTATATAAGATAGATGCAATTTTGGAATGGTAGATTTTTAATTACTTATAATTACACATTCCTTTAATCATGTTGGAGAATAACTCTGAAAAATATTACGTTGAACTTCGATACGTTTCCGTGCCACCATGTTATAACATGTTTCAGGGCTAATGAGAAAAACTATAGATATTTTTTCATATAATTTTTTTCATTTTAATTGCTACATTTCAAGTTTTGAAATTGGACTTGTCATAAAAATAAAATATAACACTTAAATTGTTACAAGCAAGTTTGAAATAATAAAACGGAAGGTCAAGATACTGCCTTTCCTCAAACCTCCACGTACCCTTGACGTTCTGCCAACGAAAGGAACATCTAACATCGTTGTTTAGGACAATCTCACTTATATAGTGAAATAACTTAATCAGAAGGTATTGCTTTGTCAACAGATATCTAGAATGGTAGAATAGACGAAGGAAATATATAAGAATATAAATGTTTATGGAATCGAATAACTCTTACCATCAAGGAAGAAAAATTACTATCCTTTTGAAGAGTGAAATTTTGTTATCGTTTCAATTCAAGATATGAGTCATCCAGAATTAACCTTTCATCTTTAATTTCTTTATTGGGTATATCCAAAAAAATCCATTCAAACATTAATTAAGTTGCTTCAGTACAATTCCAAAAGGTTTTATTTTCTTTCACGCAAAAATGTGCAAGTATTTATTTAATTAGCACACAATTAAAATCACGAATTAAATTCTAAACCAAGAACAATGAATAGCTATAAAAAGATAAACACGCAATGCAAAAAAACTATTCTATAGAGAAGAATAATAAAAGGCTTATTTTCGCTTAGTTTTGGATTTGTATCAAAATCACCCATTCGTTTTCAGGTTGGTCACGACTGGGGCTACTATACAATGGTCACAGATCTACCTAAGTACATGACAGATGTCCTCAAGTTCAACATTGCGACCACTGGTACACTGACCGCTATTCCCTACCTTGCTATGTGGATCAGTTCGTTCATCTTCGGCTGGGTTTGCGACGTCTGTGTTAAGAAGAAGTGGCACACTATTAAGACTGGAAGGATTATCCATACTACTATTGGTGAGTTTTGTTTAATAAGAAATAGTTCTCGGGCTTAAAGAAGCATGAAGACTTGTATCATCTACAATGTTTTTGACGTACGACACAGTGCTATTATAATTTTCTTTTAAGTCAAGACCAGTAATTAGCCATAGTTTGAAAGTGCTATGTGAATTTTAGGAAATATTTAATTTGTGAAATTTTCACATGTTCACTTGCGGTCACAAATGAATGATTTGGGTACTCCAGACAAATCTTTGGGTTTAAAAAGAAATTAATAAAAACAAAGCTTAGAAAGGGTGACCGCAGCGACCGTTGAATGTAATAAAAAATCACCTGGAGAAGGGTCAAACCATTATACCTGTATGCGGGACGTCGATACCCCTTTTTATCAAATGTACTGAGACTATTTAAAATACAGAAATATTTAGATACCTATATATTTTTAAGCATATGTCTGATAATGAGTGAACGGCTCTTGACTACTCTCATATTAACTAATGGACAAGGTTTACAAACAGCCAGCAATCATACAAGTCTATAGTGTTTTTGAGTTTTACAATTCATTTGGGAAGAAAGAGAGACAAGGATAGGCAGAGCGAAAAATGATTGTTAGGACTTCAATGATCTGACTTTCCAAACTAAACGTTATTATCAAGATGTTGCTTTATTTCTCCGCTGTCCTTTCATGTTTACTTCTAGAAAACGACCTCTCCTATGATACGCCACTGGCTTCATCTTCAGCCCATCGTATCCTTGGCTGATAGCGGTTTGAGACGATAGTTAAGAGGTTGTTTATGATCAATTGTATTATCGGGGTCTAAAAGGACCATTTTACTTCTACCTACTTAAACAACAGCAAAATTATAACTTATTTTTTTACTTCGTTCTGTCAATTTCAAACTTACTTAATTCTGTCATTGCGAAATACACACCTAAACGTGTACAGCGAATGTAACTGATACATAGATTAATGAGCTCCGGATGAATTACCATGTGAAAATGTTGCGGTCGAGTGTAAAAGCTACTCGGTGGCAATTAAAACGTTTCGAGCCAGCGGTTTTAAGCAAATACGTTACTGAATTCGCATAAATAATTCTAAAAGTGTTAAAATAAATACGTCAAGCTAGTGCTGTAAATTGAAAGATCGATTCTTAGATACCAATCGATTATTCATATCGATTTAATCTGCAATTACGTTTGATATCTACAGCATTCATTATTGTTCTTTGATGTAATTATAGCAAGTATTTATTTATATCAAGTTTATACCGTTGTAATACAATAAGACATTCAGGCACATCCTTTTAGCTACAAATAGTCTAACTAACAAATCAACCGGTCTTCATGAGCCTTTAAATCGATGATCGATATGAATCCTCCTATTAGAATCGATTCCAAAAGCAAACATTAAGTCTCACAATGCGGTTTCATCTATAAGTAGTATCGCTAAACGTATGACTTTATTGAACAACTGCCACCGGCCCAGCAATATGTATTATAATATATTATATTGGTCTCGTACGCCAGCTGCGACCGTTTCATCGCGGTCACGTACCTTAACGCCTCTATGGCTCTAGTCGGTGGATTTTATTATTATAATACATCCAGATAAGCATAATTATCGTCTCAAATCAAACAAACGAATTAATCGATTTTTCGTTCCTTTAAAATCGTCTCTAGAATCGATTATCGATTCAAATCCAATTATAATCGATTGCAAAGTAACACAAAACCTCACAACACGGTTTCGTGTGTAAATGTATAATGTCATGTTTATGTATTCTTAGTCTACGTGTTTATGTATAGTGTCGTTAAATGTATGGTTTACTGCCGACAGCTGCCACGGGCCCTGCAATATGTATAATATTGGCCTCGTACGCCGGGTGCGACCGTTTCGCCGCGGTCGCGTACTTCATCGCGTCTATGGCTCTCATGGGTGGATTTTACAGCGGTATGAAGGTATGTTGTGATGTTGTTTGTTTTGGCCTTATTTATTATTTATCATTATTATATTTAAGTGATTAAACGATAAATATATAGCTTCGACATATGATGACTCTATTGAGTGAAAATGAAATATAAAATAAATCGATTAATTACAAAAGAGTTCAGGACATACAGAATGGTTTCTGTTTAAATTATATGTTCATTTTATTTATATACTTGCGATTCTTGTCGTGACAAATTTATTGCTTTTAAAATATTATACTGACTTTATCAATAATACAAGTACTTGTGTAGTTGCTTTTACTTTGATTTTGGCGTTAAAATAGGGTATCAAAATAATTAATTAAATAATACAAGACTAATCCGTGTATAAAACATATAGTAAAAGAAAAAAAAAAGCAGTCGAATTGATTACCTCTTCTTCTGAAGTCGGTCAAATACATAAGTTTTTGTATTTGGTTCCAGGTGAACGCTCTAGACCTGGCCCCGAACTACGCGGGTTCCTTGACCGCGATGATCAACGGCACGTCAACGATATCAGGCATCATCACGCCGTATCTAATTGGACTACTGACACCCGATGTGAGTTTACTATCTATAGTTTCGAAAGGTTCTGGAGCAGAGCCCGCGTTCAAGCAAGCGAAGTGTCGGATGCCCAACCACGACGTGGATGGATTATCTGTTTAAGGTCGCAGGAAGTCGCTGAGTGCAGGCCACTTCCAACAGGTCTGTGTGGCGATCCATGGGAGAGGCCTATGTTCAGCAGTGGACTTTCTGTGGCTGAAAAGAGTTTCATAATGTTTGGCAAACTAGCAATAATTTTTTTTCATGGAACGTGGTGTTCCTAAGCATTTCAATGATAGAAAATGCACAGGAGATGTCAAGAATTCTCAAAAAAATATATAGGAACTTCAAGGTTAGCGATTATTGAATTTTCGACAGGGGCTTTTAGGTATGTACAAGTACATAAATACACAATGTTGTTCACTGACAATTTATCTAACATCAGTTGTGTAAGTCTGTTTATTTACTACTTGATACTTTAGGACTCTACAATAAGGCTAAATAAGACTGATAGTGAATGAAAAAATTCAATATCACTTCGTTCGACCTGGAATTCCAACCCGCGACCTCAGCTTTGTTATCTTACCGTAAATACGCAACCGAGGCAGCCTTCTTATTTATTCATTAATATCTAAACAATAAGACGATGGAAAATCCCAAGGTAGTAAAACAAGGGTTTGTTTAAATACTGAACTCAAACAAAGAACTGCTTACAACTTCAAAATATTCAACTGAAAATCAAGCACCAATTTTCATTTCAAAACAAGCATGGAGTTTTCGAATTTCTGAGTGTTTATAAGGTAATCAATGTCCAAGTTTGCTATAATTAAATTGAAATGATCGACGTTTATTAGCCGTTGTAGTCGGAAACTTTCGCGTAGGCTCGCACCAGGGGCTACTCTATTCTCCGACACGAAATTCGAATGTTCGGATGTGGAACGTCAACATTTATACATTTAATGAAATTGAAGTGTCTGTTTGTAAAGTCAAAATAAAAAAAATATGTCTAACTACATATCGTTATATATACGATACCTATAACGAAAATGACCTTAGTTTTTATTTTTGTCTGTCTGCCTGTCTGTCTGTTTGTTCCGGCTAATCTCTGAAATGGCTGGACCGAGTTTGACGGGACCGAGTTTTTTTTACTGTCAGGTAGCTTTTTTTTTTTTTTTTTTTTTTTATTGCCATGAATGGCGAGACGAGCATGCCGTTCGCCTGATGGTAAGCGATACGACCGCTCATGAACAGTAGCAAAACCAAACAACACCTTGAATTACAAAGCAATGCTTGGCACTCCACTGCGCTCGCCATCCTGAGACATAAGATGTTAAGTCTCAATATGTCCAGTAGTTACTCTGGCTACAATGCCCTTCAACCCGAAACACAACAGTGCGTTTACACTGCTGTTTGACGGGAGAAATAGACACTGCGGTGGTACCCACCCAGATGGCCTCTCACATATGAGAGACCTACCACCAGTATGATGATGAGCTGATATAATAAGGAGTAACTTAGGCTACATTTATTTTAGAAAAAATCTTTTATTTTGCAAAATTAAAGTTTTTGTTAAGTTCCACGTGGACGAAGTCGCGGGCACAGCTAGTATAAGATAAATGTTTTCCACTTCACAAATCAATCAATCAAATCAATACTACGTGTTTTCTCTATGAAACTTATTTTTAACTTCGAACTTTGTCTAAGATTATGATACAGGATTCGAACATTTTGTAAAGTATTAAGGCGTATTCGTACAGTTTTACGTGCGATGGTCGAACATTCGTCTTCCTGTCGAAGTACAAAATAACCCCCCTGGTCTTATTGATGCTTTTAACACAAAATATCTGGTACGGATTCAGCTGAAAGGGTTAATGGAGCGTGAAGATTTGAAGTTTGTGTGGAAGGGTTTTTAAAGATTTCGAAAATATTTTGATGATAGATTGAGGTCAAATTGGTAGAAGGAAATTATAAAATTGCAATTCATTTTATCTGTTGTAAGGATTTTTAAAGTTTTTTTAAAGAACAAAAATATAACCAGACCTCATACTTGACGGTTATAACGGATGAAGTTATAATTAAAAAAACACTATATTAAATTAAAAACAAAAGTATTTTTAATCTCTTGATAAATATAACCAGACCTCATACTTGACGGTTATAACGGATGAAATTATAATAAAAAAAAAAACACTTTATTAAATTAAAAACAAAAGTATTTTAATCCCTTGATAATTGTGACTGAATTAAAAATTAAAAATGCGTTTGGCGAACGTTACTATATATTTATAATTGTTACATGTATTATATCATGGCCATTGACTTAAAAGAGTGAAAAGTATTACCCATCGTTCATCGTGTTTCGTATAAGTAAAAACTATTACAAATTATATACCTAAATCAACTTTTATACATCTTGTTATTACGACTACCACTTAACAGCTATAACTTTGGAAATTCAGCAAGCTGTGTCGTATATTACCGAAGTTCTGCGTGCACCACTGGACAGATCAAGATATTATCGAATTTGCGATATTGTCAAAGTTACCATTGCTGACACTTGTTTCCTTCTGGCTTCATATTGTATTTCAACACAATTTTGCGCTGTAATTTTAGGGAATTTACGACTGTATTCAGTAGGTTTGTTTTTTTGGGAAATGAATTATTAATAGCGAATAGAGTGAAATTGAATAAAAATCTGTGTGTAAATATTACTGCTGTATATGTGTGTTTATATTGTCGGGAAAATACTTGCTTGACAGGACACAATGAACAAACCCAACGAAAAAAAAAGTGATCCTAATCATTGATTATCTACTATAATACTCGTATCTCGTTCCAATTATCCCTTTTGGCCTTCACGTGACTATAACATGACAGGCGTACAGATCGGTCCATTTCAAAACTTAGAAAAAATAATTTAAGGAACAAAAGATGCTGTTAAAAAACAATATGCGGATTCTTTTATAAGTATTCAACGCACCTACGATTCCTCTGGAATTGTATGTATTCACAATCGACGGTGACCATCAAGCAGCCTCTATGCTCGATTTCCTGCTACTTCATAAGAATTAACCAATGTAACTTTTTCCTTCCACAGTCAACATTAGTCCAATGGCGAGTGGCGTTCTGGGTATGCTTCGCCGTTCTGGTGGGCACCAACGTGATCTACTGCATCTGGGCAGACGGCAAGCAGCAATGGTGGGATGACGTGCGACAGTACGGCTACCCTGCCGAATGGAAACACGGGCCTCTCAGCATGTCCGACTCAGACAAAGAGAAGAACAAGAAAGCAGAGTCGAAGAGCTCTGCTTTATGATGCTTTAGTCTTTAAGGCTTATGCTGGTGCTGTGAGGATGAGATTTTATCACTGAAATGTATACTACTGCTGGACTGAAGATGTATACCTTATGGATGGGAGGAAGGACAGTGGATGGAAGGAGCATAGTTGTAGTAACTTTCTTGATTGTCGCCATTTTGCGATGTTAGTAGCACTGAGGTCCAGAGTATCAATACAAATTAAATAAAATTCAGATATCAAATTTTCTTTAAGCAATCGTCAGTTAAGTTCTCAAAACCCTCGCGAAGGCTCTTAAATATATCGAAAATAATCGTCATTTTCCAGTCCTTATCCAGTCTAACGTACAAAGTGAAGAAGTCAGTGATTTTAATGCAGTTGAATTGTAACTATTGACCTACTTGATCAACGTCTCTTAAATTATTCATTTTAGTTAGGATAGAGAGCAGGCCAACGTGGTGGCCTATACGTATTCTCGATTGTAGGGAAGGTATGTCAGTGGGATGTAAATGGGCTGATACAGATACAAAATGTAAACAATATGCGTGCTCATAAAACTTCGGAAATATAGTAACATCTGTGAGTTTCCCAACGATTTTGATGTGATTAATGGACCATAAATGGGGCAATCGATCAATATATTTGTATTAAATCTTCCACATACGTTGAGAATCTGTGTAATTTAGGGACGTCGAACAAAAGAGGCATGTCATTGATTCTTTAGTAGGTGACATCTTTTTAAGTGTTTTGGGTTGAACCCCATAATCTACTTACATGTCCTGATTTCCATAGTATATAGAGATAAAGGTATTTTTATAAAATATTACAGAGGATAAAACAGCTTATAAGATGTAAGGTTTAGGATACGCAAATAGACCGAACGGCAGTGCCATTATTTTGGTACAAATTGAATTGTATGGTTGTGTTTTAGAGTGATATATTATTATGTTATTAAAATGTGAGAGATTGACATATTATTTGTTGTTATATTATTGTTTTAAAAGCATAAAAATATTATATTTCCTATATTTAAATTTCGAATTAGTTATTTAAATAATAATAAATAAATAATAAATAACACCCAACAGTCACATACATAGTCCTGACCCCACACTAAGATCGAGTCTTGTGTCGTGGGTATCAGGAACTACGAGAGACTTTTCGGTCTCACAAACACCCAGACCCGGAAGAAATATTTGTGGGCCACACAAACATTTCTCTCGGTGCGGGGATCGAACCCGCGGCCTCTCGTTTCACAGGCGGCGTCTAACCAACTGCGCTATGGAGGCTGTCAATTTATAGAAAATAATGAACGAAAAATATGCTTGTAAATTTAATATGACGCGAAGCCACGAATTTAATTGAGTAGGAATATATGTGACATGAAATATCGTTTTTCAAAAGTTCAACATATATTTTATGAATTTCAGAACTATCATGTAATTGTATAGCAACCTAAATTACCGGAATCCTTTGGATATTATATTTTTAATAATTTAACGTTCAGTGATACCTTTGTGATTTTATTAAGTTTTGTTATTGATTCATATTTTATTTATGAAATTTTGTAAAAAAGAAAATAAATCCACTCTTACAATAAAGGTATTCAGGTGCTTAATAATTTTAATATAATATATACAATTAGTGTACCAATAAATATATTTAGTACAAGTCATTTTAAGAGCAATTTATACATGTTTTTTTTGACAAATCTTTAAACAATTAGTACAATATTCTACAAGAAGTTTTCTATGTTTGTGATACGCCTATACGCTAAGTATTATTTATAATTTAGTTATTAGTCAATTTTAAGTTACCAATTTGAATATACAAGTATGAAACTATGTCCTTTATTATTTTGTTTTTATTGGCAACCCGTTCTAGGCAAGTATGGTGGACTAAGACAAATACTCTTAATCATAAAAAATACACTTGTGCAGCAATGGCTCTTAAAAACAGCGTTAGCAGATTTTTAGTCAGAGGAAAGGTATCTAAAACAGAAAATCTTGAGAAGAGACAGGGTTTATGTTATTTAGTTCAGTACCAGCTTGCATGTGTGGCTGTAAAACATGAGTTCCCAAGTTCGTTTCCTAAGTCGGGCAATCGGCTGTGTGTGTAAGCTTTGTGATAAAAATAAATCATATGAATAATGGTTTCATTGGAATAGGACCTACACACGTGATAGCGCGTGAAGCCAAGTTCAAGCAAACAGAACTGGCAAGTAACACCGTGTGTTACACGAACCATTTGCAGCCACTTTTGACTCCCTAGATATTATATACTTAGCAAGTAGACTATATGCGGACCTTAATCACGTCTTTTAAGAGATGTATAAAGCGAAATTTGGATTACAGTAATTGCACCTATGCATATCACTTCGGTGACAGAGGTGTAAAATTTAAGCACTGGCGTACAATTTATCCATAGGTGTTAAAGTTATCTTTTTGGAAGTAAAATACGACTTGCAAATCAAACTTGTCATCAATCAATAGTTCCACTGCATTGAAAGCGCCTTTTTAAATCGTAAAGCAATTACACCGAGCTGTGAGAGCAGCGTTTAAGTTTTATTGTCTTTGTTTGTCAGGCGCTCTATTAATTTCTTCGGTTAGTGTGATTGATTTGACGATCGTATTGATTATAATCGATCGAAATCGATTTTGAATATTTGAACACTATCGTACATTGCAGAATAGTTTTTTTGTAAGACAATATAAGGAAAAGAGGATGTGCAAAAATAGTTTGAATTGAAGTTTGGTCGCGCAATCCACTTGGTTCGAAGGCTTACGAAAAGGTGGGTGATGATTGCTACGCTGTGAACTCTCGAAGATAGCAAGAGACAGACCTTTGACCAACAGCGACACAAAAAAAGAATACCTTACAAAATGAAATTGTGTAATGAGTACTGACATAACTTGGTGTAGGCTGGGCTGACAAACTTGAGGGTATATAGAATAAATTCATACACAAAATACATCGCTAATATTAGTGGGAATGGATAAAAATCATGATTTTGTATACATTATACCTAACCCGTAATCGTCATTGGGTAAGTCGTTTTTTTTTTTCAATTTTCAGCTTTGTTTTTAAACAAAAAAAATAATAATTCACTCAGTATGGAGGAGCCGTTTAGTAAAACAATCAATTTCCTTTATCAATTCGTCACACGCTACGCCTAGAGAATACAAAGTAGATATTACAAGCAACTTATCTAATCTATTTGAATTGCCTCTACGTGATCTGAATATATTGAGCTTTGTCTTCCTGTATTATTAAAAGGCTACTAGTCCTCTACTTTGAAATAACCTGAAAATGGAATGATAAATCATCATTCCCAGTTTTCATTACCAGCCATGGCAATTTGACTCTTGGCAAAGTCAATATAGTTCAAGGGCCTCCTTGGGATATGCTCTCTAAGTCTTGCTTAAAGAAGGATCTAAATTCTTTAAGATGCTGAGTTCGTTCTAAAATTTGGTGGTTGAAAAGGTCTTTGGATAAGTGTGAAGGGACAGTCTTCAGGCGACAAAGAGGAACTCTACTGAGATGACTGGTGTTCACAATGGCCTCATTTTAAACAATACCTCATAGAACTATAAAACACACAGAGAGATCTATCATTTAATCTTGAGAAGTTTACAGTGTGCACCTTGTTAATTACTTTTTAGAACACGTTTTGGGTCATAATTATTGTCCACTAATTTGTATTATATTATGTTGACTGCTTGCACGATTATTGCCTGTTTTGTTTTTAATAAATAAATAAAAGAGAATGCCCATTTTTCTTTGAAACTTTGTATCGGTGCGAAGAATTTTGTGCTTAGATGTAACCTACTTTTTGTGTAGGGAAAATATATGATGTATATTTAATTCAACCCAGGCTCGGAGTTCTTGGAGTCCAATACAGATTTTTTTTCCTTAGTCTCTGTGAACAAAGTGTAAAATGTGGTGATAATTCTTTGTATTCTAAATATCTGTCACCCGGGATAGAACGGAAGAACGTTTAAGAACAAATCATGAAATATGCTTAAATGAAATTTAAGCAGTATCGGTATTGGGATTAAAGTTATTTTTTACCGATACTATACATTCTCCTTTTGTGCAGTTTTGTTTAATCAGAGAAAATGTGCTCATCGGAAATTAGAAGACCATGTTTTCAAGATTCAAATATGCAAGCTGGTACATGATTTAATATTTGGTTTACAGTCAAATTTAAATTACTTTAATTTGTCTAATACAGTTCTATAAAATTTAAAATATTCATTGACTTAGACTTATTACACGTCGCAAGCAACAAAGATATGTACCTACGTTTAAATTGATTGTAATATATTCTTTAATTAGCTCACGCGGAGTGTTCCGGCGTTGTATTAATTTACATTTTATGACCGGCTTATATGGCTCTCATACTAGTTTGACGGAACACTGGCCATGTCGAAATATTTAGTTTTATTATATATCAGTAGCATTCATATAGGATCTACATTATAGTTCGTCTGCGTTCTATTGGCGTCCGAATGCGGGGTTTTTCAATTCCTGAGATTAGCGCGCTCAAACCAACAAACTCTTCAGCTTCACATATTAGTATCACTTCATAGTATAAAACAAAGTCGTTTCCCCTCTGTCTGACCCTATGTTTGATGCACTTTTTAAATAGATAGAGTGATTCAAGAGGAAGTATATGTATGATACATATACAGGGTGCCCAGTTTGTAAGAAAAATAAAGATACACGTTGTATCTGGTGTGGAATCAAAAAAAACATTTGCAGCCAGGCGAAGCTATATATCTATATAGCTATATCGCTTATAGCTATTTGTAGTAAAAATATAAGCCATGTTACCCAGGTAGATGCGACATTTGATAATGTATTCTATGATTACCGTGGCGAAGTGTTCCGGTGCGTACGGAATAACAATCAATCATTTAGCCTCGCTGATACTGAATTATGTAAATGTACCTACAATCTTCGCATCTATGTTACACGTTGATTATTTTTATCGACGTAAATAAGGGCCTGTTATGTTTTTTAAAATAAATAAATAACCTTTAATTCAACTTGTGTTGTGTGTGTATATTATCAGATTAATGTAATATACAGTCTGTATCATGTACGTCCCACAGAAGGGCACGGGTCTCCTCTACCATTGAGGATATAATTGAGGGGGGTTAGGCTGTATAGTCTGTGAGTCCACCACTCAGGCCTAATGCGGATTTTTGGACTTTACATATCATAGTTCATACAACAAGTTCATACAAATCGCCATGTTTACCGTCGCCATTACAGTGCGTGGTGATTGACTATCAATTGGAACCCGCGACCACCGTGAGCCTGTTGGCAGTTGCGTTTATTATAATTAATCAATAATGACAGCCTCCGTGGCGCAGTTGGTTAGACGCCGCCTGTGAAACGAGAGGTCGCGGCTTCGATCCCTGCACCGAGAGAAATGTTTGTGCGGCCCACAAATATTTCTTTCGGGTCTGGGTGTTTGTGAGACCAAAAAGTCTCTTGTAGTTCCTGATACCCACCACGACACAAGACTCTAGTGTGGGACAGGACTATGTATGTGACTGTTGGGTGTTATTTATTTATACATACATACATAATCATCAAGCCTGTATCCCATAGGGGTAGGCAGAGACTATAGACCGCCACTTTGCTCGATTATTATTTATTTATTATTGTTATTTATTTATTTATTATTTTAATCTGTTATTGGCGGTATCGATCCCTGCACCGAAACAAATGTTTGTGTGATCCTGGTGAAATCCACGTTTTGGCTAAAATATGCCACCATAAGAGTGTCTGGAATTGGAAAAATTAAATGTTTTCGACAATTCATCCTTTTTATCTTCTATCCTTAACCTAACCACTCTCAATCGCACTCTCGATTGTAGAGGAGGCCCGTGCTCTGCAGCGGGACGTATCAGGGCTATGCAAAAAATACTATGTGTAATAACTTCGTAATTTTTACATGGAATATAGAGATTATTAGGTCTTTCCCGGTGGTACATATGGAAACCATGTCGGTACCAAGTAGTTTATAGTACTCGTAGTCAAAATGTGTCAAGAGTTTATTTAAATAGCTTCATAACAAGTTATTAAGCCTACATCCTGTCATAAAATGCCCACATCTGCTACGATCAGGCGAGTATACATTTTATTAATTTTTATGAGTCATATATCTCACCATTCTGGACGAAATCACATGACCGAATGATTATTATAAAAAAAAATCCTTGTGTGTAAACCTCCACACCAAAAAGGAGAAAGCGAAACAATTTATCGACTCCAGCCTACAAATCAATAACAATAAGCGATATGTCGTTGAAAAGGTTTGTTCGTCGTTCAAATGCTACAACTTCTTCTCTGGCAAGAAATACTGATTCGCTGTATAAAAAAAGATATACTGGTATAAAGGTATCGCGAGCATAGTACGTATGGGCCTCAGGCTAGTAAGCAATAATAATAAGCGATGAATCGTTGGAAGATCTTTTAAAATGTTACAATTTTTTCTACGGCAATAAGTGTCGAATCGCCAAAGGGTAAAAATAACCTCTCTCAAATATACCCCCGATTGTAGTTTTCTTATTGCTATGAATAGCGGGACGAGCATGCCGTTCACCTGATGGTAAGCGATACGACTGCTCATAAACACTAGCAAAACCAAACAACACCTTGAATTACAAAGTTATGCTTAGCATTCCACGGCGCTCGTCATCCTGAGACATAAGATGTTAAGTCTCAATATGTCCAGTAGTTACTCTGGCTACAATGACCTTCAATCCGAAACACAACAGTGTATTTACATTGCTGTTTGACGGGAGAAATAGACATTGCGGTGGTACCCACCCAGATGGTTTCTCACATATGAGAGACCTACCACCAGTAAGTTACCTCTCTCAATTATACCCCCGATTGTAGTGCGATTGTATGCGCTGTAGTACGTATGTGGGGTGATACAGATACAGCTATGGATGGCTATGTTTAAAGTATCATGTATGGGCGGTAAATTTATAGTTTTTGCTAAAATAATAATTTAACCAACCATTTGAAAATAAAAGGACGTAAATTATTATTTTAGGAAAAATTTCATCTGATGTCACAAAAATTTCCACCTGGCTTCGTTTTCGGTCGCAGTCTTTTTATACCCTATATATCATTTGTATAAAGTGTAAATAAAATATTAAATAAGCCGGATCAATTTTAATGATCGATGTAGTTAGCGATAGACGACAGACAGACAGAAGTGGAAATTGTTATCGGCGTTTCGTCTGAAAAATATCAGAAATAAGAAAACATACATTTAAGATAACACTTCGGCATTACTTCAAATATTTCTATTGTATTCTAAATGTTTAGATATTGCGATAACATATATACGTACCGCTGTACAAAAAGACAATATTATGGCTGTTTATAAAATAACTGATTTATACTCACGGCATTATCAATAAACAGTTTTTAAAACGTATTTTAGTTAAAGAATGTTTTGTCCCTTTCGAAGGACTTTTAAGTTCAGTTTGAGTGAAGAAAACTTAACATTAGATAGTTAAAATAGGCTATAAATGTTTTTTTTTCTTTTTATTGCAGTGAATGGCGAGACGAGCATGCCGTTCGTCTGATGGTAAGCGATACGACCGCTCATAAACAGTAGCAAAACCAAACAACACCTTGAATTACAAAGCAATGTTTGGCATTCCACTACGCTCGCCATCCTGAGACATAAGATGTTAAGTCTCAATATGTCCAGTAGTTACTCTGGCTACAATACCCTTCAATCCGAAACACAACAGTGCGTTTACACTGCTGTTTGACGGGAGAAATAGACACTGCGGCTACCCACCCAGATGGCCTTTCACATATGAGAGACCTACCACCAGTAAAGTATCTGTCTATGCATAAGGCTGTCTCAGTTAAGTCAGTAGGCCAAATTTTTACTCGTATATCAGAGTACCACCTTAAAGTATTTTTCTGATTCTTAGGATTAATAGCTACTTGTTATGTGGATCGAAGTCAAAAGATGACGAGGGCGTACGCCAACAAGATGGTCTGACCAAGCGAAAGCCTTTTCGTCCGCAAAGTTTTACACTTCCGTCAAAGACGCACTGGACAGAAATTGGTAGAGGCAGATCATTCGCTCCAGATGCAACCCTGATGCTGACCACGACCCTCAGACATGAAGGACAGACCAGAGAGAGAGAGTTATGAGTATAAACATATTACTCAAATATTTTGTGCATCTGAGAACGTGTTTGCAAAAATGCATGACGATCGCTTGAGGAGTGATGGCGTGAAGGCGTAAAAGCAAAGTTTGCAATATTAGTAACGATTATTTTTCAACTCATTTATCCAGTTGTTTAGGGGTTGAGGTTAGTAGGGCTCTGGATTAAAATCTCAAGTAAAATACAATGTTAAAAATTATAGAGCTAAAGACTGCACGTTAAATGTCCATGTTGACAAAAATATTTTTGTGAGAACAAATATTAATTTACGATCTAGGTTTTGTAAGAATAATACTAAGTTACAGCACAGGATATGCATGCCACACCGGGTTCTGAAGTACATCTGTATAGTGTGGGCTACATTTAACAATTTGTTAATGCCTAAAGACTAAAACAATATGTTATTAAATATGATGAAGAAACGCAATAAATTAGAATGACAAACTCAATATGACATCATGAACAAGTCGTTGCCAATGCTCACGGAGTACATATTATCATTATAATAGAATTAACACATTTAAAAAACATTAATGTGGACAATAGCACATATTGTTACAGCAGTCTTTAGATATATTACATAATGTATATGGTAGTTATGTAGTTTTGTACATAAATATAATTTTATGTAAAGATCTGAAACTTATTAAAGAGTATAAGAATAGTTTGGTTCAAGAGATCATTATTTCTACTGGTGGAAGGTCTCTCATAAACCATAACAGAGACGCCAGGCCGCCTGGGTAGGTACCACCAGAATGTGTATTTCTCTTGCCAAACAGCAGTGTAAATGCACATGTTGTGTTCTGGGTTTAAAAGACATTGTATCCAGAGTAACCATTGGACATATTGAGACTCAACACATATCTCGGGATGGTGAATGCAGGGAAATGCCAAGCATTGCTTTATATCATGGTGTTGTTTGGTTTTGCTACTGTTCATGAACAGTAGTATCACTTATCACCAGGCGAATAGCATGCTCGTCTTGCCTTTATCAACAAATTGTGTATTATATCACACATCATAACATGTTACTCATATGATCACTTAGTCAAATAAATTAAACTTTTCGCCCACGTTCATTTAGGACTGACAACAATTACGATAGGCATGTGCCGCTATCATAATTTATAATTAGAAATAATTATTCCACTGAATAACATTATGCAACATTAATTACATAAAATAAATGAATTTAATGTGCGTATCGGTTAGGTTAGATAGGTTAGGTTATGACATAAGATTTAAGTTACTCCAAATCGTAGTTACTGTACAAATTAAATAACAATTCCAACATAGCAATAACTTTTACATGTATATATAAACTCACGCCTTTTTTCCAGAAAGGTTAGGCAGAGATGTGTGGCCTAGCCCCTCTCGTTTCGCCTTGTGTATTCCGTTACACGATGTGATAGGAGGCGAACATATCGCCACTTAAAATGGCAATTTATCTATCTAAAACACAATTACAATTTTTAACGACCAATTAAAAGAGAAAAATATCTACCACAGATAACTTTCTGACCTAAAGCTAATTCCGCTATAAAGTACACTACAAACAGTAATTCGATAACAGTTGTTACCCATTGTATAGAATTTATCCCACGGTCGTTTGAATTAATTTTCCAGCAATCAGTTCAAGCAGCTATCGCTTTGAATGATGTTCCCTGACGTGGGTAGTATGTTTGGTAGGAATTGGTTTGGTTTTTACTGTAAAGTCCGCCAGACCGCATTAGGCCAGCGTGGTGGACTATATGGCCTAACCACTCTCAATCGTATTCTCGATTGTTGATTAGGCCCGAGCCTTGCAGTGGGGCATAAATAGGCTGATACAGTATACAGAGCAAATGAGTGTGAGGTTCAACTGATGGCAAGTGATCACCGCCACCCATGAACATCTGCAACACCACAGGACATAGAAATACATCGCCAGTCCTTAAGGTGGGAATACGCTCTTTTTTAAGGTCACCAGGTCGTTTTTATCCGGGAACGCTTTTGGCAATTGGTTCCAGATATTTTGTGGAAGGAAATTCTGAGAGAAACGTGGGGGATTGAATTAATATTTGGTATCAGGATGGTCGCCTCACAGCAACCAATACTTACGATGGTGTAAAATTCTTTATAGTTTACCAAATGTGTTGTTTTTCGCAGTCAGCTGGTCGTTACAGTCACATTTTCACCCCAAAATTTAAAAATATTTGTTAGGTTGCATTTTTAGATTTTAACCTACTTATAAGGTATGACTTGAATAGAACTACCTAGCGGTAATCTCGTTGATGGATCTCAGGAGTACTGACGCAAATTCACAGATCCAAAAATAAAAGTAACAATCAAATCTCTACCATAAACCACTGAAAATAAAGTCAAATTTAAATCAACAAAACTCCAGTCTACATTGTTGCATATGCTAAGATGCAACATAGCTACAGCGGTGAACACCGGTTCATTCTGAGCAATTGCTTGTACGTGGTACGTGTACAAACAAACAAACAGGCTTCAATTGATCGTTTTGACCTGTAGTGACGCTTTGGTTATATAGATATTTTGTAAAACCTGATGTAAGTGCAATGTCGAAACAGAGTATAGATTGACTATTCGACAAATCGAAAACGCCAATAATTATACCAAAATACATGGGCAGGCAAACTTTTAAACAGCCTAATAGTGCAGCAAAAATATTACCCTACCGAAGATGAAAAACTAACAACATACATACGTACATAAACTCACGCCTTTTCCCCAAAAATTGTAAGCAGAGGAGCTACCAGGATACCCACATTTCGCCTTGTATGTTCCTTTCCACGATATAATAGAGAGCAAGCCTATCGCCATATAAGGAACAAACATCTGACGCCAGGATGGTAACGAATAGAAAAACCCAATATCACTTTGCCCGACCTGGAATTCTAACCCCAGACCTCAGCTTTGTAATCGTAACTTAGTTCACTACACACTATTAACAATATAAATTCGAATATAATACATAAAAATGAAACAGGTCTTGTATCCTATCGTAGTCACATAACCTTCTTAAGACATTAAACATTTTACTTTCATGGACAAAGTACAGATCATACTTTTTATGAGCTGCATAAAAACCTATTAGCCTGTTGGACAAGACTTAATGTTAAAAGTTTAAATTCCACTTTTGTTAATATTCTGCTAATGCTAAAACGTTATAGTGCCCTGGTATGAATACCAATAAGGTCCTAAAGTTGAACGAACTAGAAGTATTACGCGATTATAAATTTAAATTTGCAAAAATTACATCGACGTCCCCTCGGAATAGAAGGTCAACGCTTATGATTTAAATTCAAGAAAGCGTGTATTATGTCATAATGCTTGATTTATTGATCCTCTTTTTGTCCTTTTAGATACACACGGTTGGAATTTTAATAATTGTATGATTGATCAAATTAAAATTGTATACTACATATATGTAATAACATACTACATACATTATACTACGAGTATAAGTTGTCTTGATTATCTACAAAGCTTGGATCGGATGTGCGTTGCCAGCCTATCACAATGAGAAGAGAAGAGAGAGAAAAGGAACGGTATAGTTCAAAATGTTTTAGAGGTCATACACTACTTCACGCATCATTATTTGGGTCATTTGTTTTAACTTTTTTTAAAGTTGTAACATATCGTTTCCTTCCTAATACTTCACATGTTGTGATCAATTGCAAGATCAAATGTGAATGTAGTAAGAATATATAATTTACATTGTTATTTTTAAATGCATATTTAAACAAGGCTAATGTAAATTAAGTCCGCAGTGGAAATATTTGTCACTTTCATTTCATTTGTTTTGTGTCTGATAATGTTTTAAGTCCTGATGGCCAGTTCAAGCGCGGCGAAGATAATATTACTATACTATTTTGTTTTGTTATCTAGGCACATGTTAGTGACTATTTCCAAGCAATTAAGAACTAGCTTCATAAAAGTTCACGTTCACGCATCCATACTTTGAAAATTTTCAGAAACTACGATGCTACATGCTAAGATTTTGTCATGCCTGTTACGAGCTTTTCTTAACAGACTTTTTAGATATGTGTATTATACTAGATTTCCAATAAATTATTTCAATAATGATACAACATCATTCATAGATGTGTTTTTATGGGTTATTCTTTTTATGGGTATTACTTGTATAATGTTCTATGGGAGATGTTGATGTTATGCTGCCAAAGAATCGGCAGTGAACAAAATAGGGGAGTCATCATAAGGAACCGAATTTAGAAGAAATTCAGTTTACCAATAATTAGAAAGGTACTGAAGGTAGTGAAAAGAAAAGAAGATATGAGAGCAGACTTTACTACTATTTAAACTCCCATTCAGTAATCATATGTTTTACATTAGTAAACGCACACGAAAAATAAACGTTGCTCCTCCCAGCAACAAAACAGCTTTGCGCTATGAACTTGTTTGCCAAACAGGATCGTGAAACCAGCCCAACTGGTTGGACACCAAGAACTGGACTGTTATGCTAAATATAATCTGATCTTTGAAGTTAGCTAGAATCTGCGTACGGTATTTAGATTTCAGTAAAATTAAGTGAATATGGTTGCATAAAGTCGCTGGATGCAGGCTGCTTCCAGCAGGTCGATGTGAAGATTCTTGGAGCAGTCCTATGTTCAGCAGTGACTTCCTGCGGTCGAAGAGAAGTGAATACTACGAATTAAATTGTTTCATGTAGCTGAAACTATGGAATTTAAATTAATAGAAAACCTCACTTACAGATGAAATAAAGCTATAGACGAAATAAGTTTCTTTATTATTTTTATAGTAAAAAATGAATTGAACATGTTAATTTTGCTATGACTCCAGGTAACACAAGTGATTTATTTGTCGAGGTACTGACGCATGTAGGAGGATAATATTCAAATTACCCATAAGAATAGAAATACCTTGACTTAAGTTATGCATTGGTCATTAATGCAATCGCTAAATTGCAAATACTGCAAAGGTCTTAGTTTAACACCTTATTTAATGGGCGGTGATAATGATGATAAATGTTAAGGATATATTTTCCCTGTTAGCTTGAAGCTTTAAAATGAATGATGAAATGAAATGAAGAGTACTATAGCAGGGCTTTGGCACCAAGTTCACCAAAAAGTTTGATGTTGTCAAAGAAGATATGAGAGCCAATAGTCTTGCAATCGAGGAGTCCAACGAACCGAAGAATCAGCGAAGATTTATCAAGAAATTTGATCCGGTCACCAGAAATTATTTTGGAACGGATTTTTATATTAGCATGACAAAGTACCAAAATTCGTAAGTCATAGTAGGAGTAAATGTAGTAAAAGCCAGTCTGCATGAGCCATAACCATAAATCGAAACAATCATTTTGGTAGTCCCAAAAATGATGGGATGACTTTATATCCTAATATATAATAGTATATATCAAATCGTAATAATACGTCGGTCGTACTGGTTAGTCGACCTTATTGCGAAATAGTAAAATAAATCTTTGTTTTTTATCTCGTCTCTTGACACCGCCCAATATTAAAGATCAAGATCGCACTGGCATACATTACGCTATCTTAAACATTTATTACATTGACAATGCATTAACATTTGTTTAGTATTCCGTTCTGGCATGTTCTTATGTAATTAAAGTGATGTCTGATATATTCTTATGTAATTATGGATGTTGTCCTATGTAATACCACTTGTATTTTCTTTTCAGCTGTAATTTGCTCTTGAGTCTATGGAGTATTGCTCATTTTTCAAAGTGACTTGCTGGTGGTAGGTCTCTCATATGTGAGAGGCCATCTGGGTGGGTACCACCGCAGTGTCTATTTCTCCCATCAAACAGCAGTGTAAACGCACTGTTGTGTTTCGGGTTGAAGGGCATTGTAGCCAGAGTAACTACTGGACATATTGAGACTTAACATCTTATGTCTCAGGATGGGGAGCGCAGTGGAATGCCAAGCATTGCTTTGTAATTCAAGGTGTTGTTTGGTTTTGCTACTGTTCATGAGCGGTCGTATCGCTTACCATCAGGCGAACGGCATGGTCGTCTTGCCATTCATAGCAATAAAAAAAAAGTAAAATAAAATAGCTTATTAAATTTTTTATAAGACTTTTTCCTGTGCACTTTAAAAGTCCAGCAATGCAGCTGTGACCTCAAGTTGTGTTTGGATTTCGGATGTTTATTGAATTTTAAATTTACTTCTGCCCGTATATGTATGCCAGATACATACTGCTTTAAACAGGTTGCTGAAGAGTAAGTTCATACTGTGAATAAATAAATAAGACTTGGTGACTTTCAAAAAAAGAGCATATTCCCACCTTAAAGGCAGGCAATGCGTCTCTATGATGTTGCAGTTCATAGGTGACATCACTTGCAATCAGTTGAACCGTATGCTCGTTTGCTTCTTATGACTAAAATCCTACCGTTGAACATGAGTCTCCACTACAATAACTACAATACTAAAATAACTAAATAATTGACAGCTTCCTAGGCGCAGTTGGTTAAGCGTCGGTTGCGAAACAAGAAGACACAGGTTCGATCCCCACACCGAGAGAAATGCTTGTGCGGCCCACAAATATTTATTTTGGGTCTGGGTGTTCATGGGAGCGAAAAGTCTCTAGTAGTTACTGAAAGTACAAGACTTTATTAATCTTAATGTGGGGCCAGGACCATGTATGTGACTGTCGGGTGTTTTTATTTATTTATTAAAGAAATATAAAAACCTTACTGCCCATGCCGTACAGAGACATTTAATGTCAATTAAATCATTACTTAGTGTAGATTTTGCGAACAAAACCTTTATTAAGGAACAATTTAATTGACATTAAACGTCTCGTGCGGCCGTTAGTCTTCAATGTCGACTCAGTAATGTTTGTCATTAAGATAATAAAAAGTATATTCTATTTTTCACAAATAAATTGATTTAGTAACAGTAATCACTGTACCATTGAAATCAATATAAACAGACGGCCAATCAAACCGATTCACATAATGTGGCGTATCAAAGTACTTTATTTGAGTGTATGCGTATCGTAATGAACTCTGCTGCCCTGCGTATCATTGTTGTACGTATGTAGGTATTGTATTCTTAGACATGACGTGGGAGGACAAACACATGGGCGTTTGTGGTTTATTAATCAGGAAATAGATAGGTACTCTATTTTTCCTGATTTATCCCTACTATTTCTAATACAAAAAAATAATCATTTTCATCTAAATTCTTGGTCTGTTGCGCCCTGTTGGTAACGAACGAGACGCGGCTGCCAACATTTACATTGTGGTTGCGGGTTTAAATCCCAGGGCACACTTCTGACTTTTTTGAGGCATGTGGGTATTGACAGTCAAACACCACACACTGTAAGGTAAAGAACAAAACATCGTGAGGAAACCTGCAAACCAAAGCAATTTGTAATTTTTTATGGTATGTAAAGACCATCAACCCGCACTAGTCCAACATGCTGGACTAGGTATACGGCCTAACCCCTTTCAATCGAACCAGTTTATCATACTCGTTTGTCTTAAAATCGATATGATTTCACTAAAGGACTTTTTGCGATCATGAGTGATAATTAAGATGTTATTTCATAGGAATATGGTTATAAAATGTGTTCTTACGAATAACAAATGCGACCGCAATACAATACAACTACCTATATTATATTGCAAAAATATGAGACAACACCTAAGTAAATAATAAGTAGGTTACCAGTTTCCTATATTTCAATGACACATATTATTTGTATTATTTTCTTAAAATCCTATAAATGTTATTGTATTCAATATACTTCTAATTTTACATTGTATTACATGACAATTATATTACACATATACACGTGAATGTCGTGCTATTTATTTAAAAACGATTGATTTGCCCCATCACCATTTTTAACACCCAAAAACAATAACAATATATTACGATTCCTGTATCTCTTAATTCAACGAAGCCATACATATCAATTACCAAAAACATGTAACCGACTCGCGCGCAGCGATCCGACTGATTACGCTCAAGGCCAACCACCTCGTGGTGGCGAGGCAACTAGTGCCAACCGCTGGCGCCTGCCATATTCGCCAACCGTGCCTCGACGGACTGGCATTGCCAGATAATAAACGTTCGAGCCAACGCACCGTCGTGTGCCAGACGCGTGGGGCCCAGTGAAATATTTCAAATATAGTGAATTGTGGAATAATAGTGTTGTGTTCCAAATTGGATTTGAATATTTGAATTTTATTTGTGAGTTTTTTATTTTATTATTTTTTATTAAAATTTATTTATATTTCTTTATTATTAGTCTTAAATTTTAAATTATAATATAAAATGGATCATTCGTTATTTGAATTTCCAAAATATTTAAGCTGGTGTCAATTAATAGAAATATATTTTTATTATTTTAAAAATATTTCTCACGGTGCAAAATCATCAATGTAATATTTGAAATTGGATTTAAATATTTAAATTTTATTCGTAAGTTATTTATTTTTTGCATAATTCACTCAATGAATAAACCGCGCAAATTATAATAATTTACATAAAAATATAAAATCAGTGACAATATTAAATATTCCCATTATCAACGAATGCTATCTATATGGCATACATGACCCTGTTTTCGCGTTTCAAATCAAAAGCATCGTTTGAATAATTTGATTGTCATTCATTAAAATATTCTTGATAAGTTGCGCATACGCATTGCTAATTGATTGTTATTTAAATTTCTTATGTATAAAGGACTTGTCTAGTATTTATAATGTCATGATAATACTTACATACTCACGCCTTTTTCCTAGATGCGATAGGCAGGGGTATAACCAGGATACCCACGTTCGTCTTGTTTTTTACGCCCCACGATGTGGTAGGGGGCAAGCCCATCGCCATATCGGGCACAAACTCCTGTCTCCGGGCTGGTAATGCATCGAAAAATCCAATATCAGTTTACTCGACCCGGAATTCGAACCCGAAACCTCAAATTTGTATCCATACCGTAGTACAATAACGACACCGAGCCAGTCATGACAATATCTTATGAATATTCAAAAATTAATAGGATTTTGGTTGAAATTGACGAAAATAAAACTCTCAATATTTTTCGACCTCGAGTTGGTTTGCAGCTTTGGGAAAACTTTGTGCGCATTTTAATTCTTATTTAAAATTATCGAATGTAAGATCATCAATAACGTGTGCAATAACATATTTTTTTAACAAAAGCAGGCGTGTAAAACAAACATACATGTCGGTCACTGATATAATTATTTTAACATGTAAATATTTGAATACACTACATACATTTTATAAATGGCACAGCCACGCTGTTGACATTCATGTCTCAACATGAATGGATAGGCCGAAGAGGTATCACTACATCACATTTTACATACTGAGATAGAGATGAGAGACAGCCTCCGTGGCGCAGTTGGTTAGACGCCGCCTGTGAGACGAGAGGCCGCGGGTTCGATCCCCGCATCGAGAGAAATGTTTGTCCGGCCCACAAATATTTCTTCCGGGTCTGGGTGTTTGTGAGACCGAAAAGTCTCTCGTACTCCCTGATTCCCACGACACAAGACTCGATCTTAGTGTGGAGTCAGGACTATGTATGTGGCTGTTAGATTTATTTATTATTTTATTATTAGATGTCACTGAATCATTTCAAGGCGCCCTCTTGCGTTAAGTAAGAAAAACAATCCAAAAATAAATCTATCCTTACATTTATCTACGAATAGATTGAGGGACTTGGACATGAATTTGATCTAACAGCACCGATTTGTATTTTATCTATTTGAAATATTTATCAAGTTACAAATTATTATGTATGGAAAAGCAAACATAACAATTCTCATTTCCGCATGCTTATGCATCTTCATAAGAAAATCAAGTTTTAAAACTGGTAATCAATGCTGTTAGAAGTAATTCAGGGCCAACATTATCTGCGTAATATGGAGAAACCCGTAAACCCAAACAATTTTTTCGTTCTCTGGTGTTAAGTTAGTCAAACCGATGATTATAATTCGCTGTCGTTTGTACTAAATAAAATCACCGTGGGCACCACTCTCACAGGAGATAATAATATATTTTATTTATTTACCAGAAACAGAACATAACAAAGAAAATGTTGCTTAATACAATAGGGCACTTACAATTAGTTACAATCGACAAGTTACTATTAGCAAGATCGACGTGACGTTTCATTTGGTGAGGGAGATTACCGAATACCCTATACACCTTCTTTTTCCCTTCCTTTTTTCCTTTCACTCCCCCTTCTTGATTTAATGCGCTGGCAACACATCCATGCTTTAAGAGTTGTGGATCTTCATGGGCGGCAGTGATCACTTACCATCAGATTACCTGTTTGCTCGTTTGCCGATCATACGGAATAAAAAACATAATAAGGCATTATTCGTATGATTAAAATAGTGTTACTATCAGTATGAAAAATATCTAAAAAATAAGCAATAATTTCTAATCAATTAAAAATATAATAAGCTCGCGCTGGTATCCTCAAAGGGACAGGTAGAGATGAAAGGTAGATATCCACATGAAAAATTGCACTACCTGGGAATCGAACCTATATGATCACGTTTCACATCCCACACATGCTACCAGAGCGATAAGGTTACTTTATGATAACATACAATGTTTATATTTGAATATTTAATCCAAAGCTACTTAATAAAAGTGTCATGACAATATAATAATCTTATCTAATCTAAAAATCGATTTTTCGCACAGGAGGCAAGCCAGTAGAACATGTGATGGTAATTTATTACCACCCATGACCACCCGATAACAATAATAGGAAATTATAACATTGTGTAATCAATGGCTTTTTGCAATATAAAAGTTTTATTTTTTATGTAATTGTAGCTCGTCTTAAACAAGTGATCAACTCTTAATAATCGTTTTAATTAATGATATATACTTACCTATTATATTTTAAGTTTCAATGTTTACAAAAAAATCAAGGAAATATAAAAAAGCAATAGCAAAAATAATAATGAACAAGATTAATTTCATTTTGTTTCATGAAATGAATGGCGATATTTACATGTCATTCGTGTGATGGTAAGCCATAGGACCGCTCATGGACAATAAATAAACCAAACAACTGGAGCCATGGTAAACCATCTTCTCACTACGCTCGCCATCCTGACACAAGATATTAAGTCTCATTACATCCAGTAGTTCCTCCCATAAGTCCAGTAATTACAAATGTTCTAATTATTTTTGTATAAGACTTGGATCGAAAACGAATTCAACTAATTCTTGCACACTCGTGCAAAGATTTTATTGTTCCATTAAATATATAATATGAGTATTATGTTTTTAGCATAATCGACAAACAAACACCCCACTTGTACACGGTATGATTAGTTATTACCGCTGCCCTTGGACATCTACCTCACTTCAATCACACTTGACAGCCTCCGTGGCGCAGTTGGTTAGACGCCAATTATGATTAAAGAGGCCGTGGGTTTGATCCCCGCACCGAGACAAATGTTTGTGAAACACTCATGTATTTGTCTCAGGTCTGGGTATTTGTGAGACCGAAAAGTCTCTCGTAGTTCCCGATACCCACGACACAAGACTTAATTGATCTTAATGTGGGGTCAGGACTTTAATGTGACTGTTGGGCGTATTTATTTATTTAATTATAATACGGTTGTTGTTGGCCTTTCACAATGAAATTGAAAACAAAAGACGGCAGTAGAAAAGGATTATGAGACCTCGAGCAATATAATTCTTATATATCTCGCTAACCATAATTCTATTCATAAATACCTAATCTGTGGAAATGAATTCGTATATATTTTCCTATTGACTATTTTGATCCAATTATCCTCTCGTGCTTTAAAATGTAGGTAATACTCGCAAAATACCAATTCGTCATAAGCGATGCGTTTTCAATAAATGTACGCACTGTGTTTTGTATTTTTAAGTTTCTTAGTATAAATAAGATACATAAAATCACGCATTTTGCCCAGAAGGGGTAGGCAGAGGTGTGGTAAGACACCGACATTTCCCTTGACGTGTTCCGTCCCACGATATCATGGGTCCTACTATATTCATCCGAAACGAAGATCGAAACTTCGGATGATCGAAGTTTATATACGATACGAATGTACCTACATATACTTATGGTCGTTATTGACTTATGTTCGTAACCATAGACTTATGGTTACGATGTACGTTATACAAATTCGAACTTTTACAGAGTAGATACATTCGTGTCGTATAAAAAACTTCGATCGTCTGAAGTTTCGAATTTCATTTCGGATGAATATAATAGGGCCCCTTATTTATGGTCAAGCAAACCCATCAAATAACTCTAACTGGCTTTCTGAATTTTTGTTTACAAACTCAATAAGCTGCAATACGCAGTCAGGCGTATTACAATCGGAGTAAAATATCCACTGCCTAACTAGAATTAAATATTTCTGTGGTTAAAATAGTACATTTATATAATAAACCGGATAGGCAAACAATATTACCTATAACTGTACGTTTACAAAGGAAAAGTTAGGAATATATCATTGAAGTATTCCTTTATATTTTCGAGACCTTACAATTTCGCCTTGCTCGATATTTTGTCAATTATCATTCTTCTTTGTAACCGTAAATTATACCATTTTTAAATAACAACCATACTTAAAACATCATATATAGTATGTTTGCTACTTTTTAAATTAATATAGACTTATTCAGAACTGCAAACACAGTAGTTAGGTGTCCCGCAATTTTCTTTTGAGACACTGGGACACAGTAGTGGAAATAGGACCGACCCGGTCAAAACGTGACAACACGGCATCTTTATAATTGTTCATAAACAGATAGGCACGACATTAATAAAGTAGACTATAGTCATGAATGCGCAATTGAAAAACAATAAAATCAATATTTATCATTCAATTATCCAATTTACGTTTTAATGTTAATAGCTTCGATCAAATATACACTAGATATAACATGAGCGCTTAGAAAATGGCACCGAAAAAGAGTGCTTAAATTTCGACTAAGCACTCTTTCGCCTTTAGTCGCGCACCGACCGTTGCTTGTGACAGTGCCTAAATGCTCTGTGAAAAAATGCAAAAACATTTTTCATATTTTCGGCAATTATACTCCATGTACTTGCTTTCTACATTAAAAAAATATGTGAAATTGAGTACCAATAATTAAATATAAATAATTTTGGCAAACTAAAATCAACAAACTGTGCATCGCAGTTGTCTCTTTCTACTCGCTTAAATAGACAAAGATGAGCAGTGTCATGATTTGGAACAGAAAATATACGGAATAGTTTTATTGTTTTTAAATTACTAGTAATAATTAATGTATACTTATTATAAATGAACATCAGAAACATTTCTTACAGATTTCCACTTAATGCAATAAAAAGGAATAAGTGGCGTGAAATTATATCGCAAGCAATAGACGAAGAAAATTTTAAACCTAACAATTCGACCGTGGTGTGTGTGACTCCTATTCCATATTCCTATGCACTACATATTCGGACAACATATTTAAGATAATATAATTATTACACTCTCGTAAATTCATAGAAAAATATGTAATCATTCGACTCCATTGCGCCTTTATTCGGGTGTCCAACTAAAGTCGTAAAATTTTATTACTTTCGGGGGCGTGTCATTCAGACTTTAAACAACATTATGTGAAAAGCAACTTTACGCCCCAGGAATAAGGTGGAATTTGTGTTAATTGAATTGGTATATGTGATCTTTTTGTTTGTTTTTTTGTTTCAATGCATCGGTGCCACTTTTTAAAGGAACATTTACAGGGAACTGTGTATCTAGTGTATATTTGATCGAAGGTTAATAGTGCTAAAACATCAAAGTGTTTATGTATATGCGAAATGTATAACGCATTTTAGGGATTTATGGATATCCTTATAAAAAAATTGGAAGAGGTCTATGTTCAGCAGTGTACTTTCTATTCCTGAAGAGAGAGAGACACACACACACACCCACGGAGAGATAAATTTAAAGAATGCCTTAAACGATAACATATTGTATAAAATATCATTCACAGTTGTTAGCCAAGGCGCAGGTGGCTAAAAAGTCGGCTTTGAAACGAAAAACCACAAGTTACGTTCATACATCGAAACAAAATTATATTTCCATCAGTCATAAATATTAGTTTCAATGGGGTTTTGAGGTCAAAAAGTCTGCAGCAGTTATTAATAATGACACAGACTAGGTATATTATAGTGGTTACTACCACGGGTGTGACTGTCGGTTGTATATAATTAAAATTTATTTTCCTATTTGTGCAGAATAACTGGATCTTCTTCCCACTTCTAATACACTTGTATGGAACATGATTAATCAAGTTGAAGATAATTTTCATTATAATTCTACGACTTGATATAACGTAATATATCTCTATCTTAATATTGTATATTACTACAATTTCATCATCATCATCGTATCAGCCACAGAAAGTTCACTGCTGAACATAGGCCTCCCCCAAGGATCTCCACAATGATCTGTTGGAAGCGGCCTGCATCCAGCGACTTCCTGCAACCTTAGCCAGATCGTCCGTCCACCTTGTAGGCGGGCGTCCGACATTTTGCTTGCCTGTACGTGGCCTCCACTCAAGAACCTTTCGGCCCCAATGGCCATCGGTTCTACGAGCTATGTGCCCGGCCCACTGCCACTTTAACTTGCCAATCCTACTACAATTTGGTCTATATTTATTCATAAGTCCAAATTTTCCATTATCAAAATTATAGCTGTATGTATTTTTTATGCAAATTAGTTAATTGAGATAGCCTTGTATTCATAAAAGACAAGATAACTTTTTTATAACTCAATATTCAAATGAGCACAAAATTAATTAGTGGAAACCATTTGATATTATTCATATTAAATAAGGTTCAATACCATTAATATAATTTGAATAGTTTCTACCACAATGTTGCACATGTTGTTATGGTGCATTTACACCTTAGCTGAGGCTGGGCCAACGTCTACCAACTCCAAGCTATCAACAATGAAAAGCCAAGACAAAGGCCAAGGTTTACACGCTTGCGTTGGTGGAGGCTGGCCGAGGTTGGCCAAGCGTGTAAATGTACCATTATATTTCCACATTCAAACGCCTCAATGGGTTTACACAAAACGACTATACTTAATATTACCTTTAAATGGTAGTATAGGAATGTAGGCTGGGCAAATCAAAAATATTATGTTCGGTCCCCAATAAAACTTTTGTATCTGTATCAGCCCATATACGTCCCACTGCAGGGCACGGACCTCCTCTACAATCGAGAGTGCGATTGAGAATGATTAGGCCATATAGTCTACAACGCTGGCCTAGTGCGGGTTGGCGGACTTTACATATCATAGAAATTATTACAAATCGCTATGGTATGCAGGTTTCCTCACGGTGTTTTCCTTCAACGCTAAAGTGCGTGGTGATGGACTATTAATACACAAACTACTCCTAAAATTCAGAAGTGTGCCCTGGGATTCGAACTCGCGACACCGTGAAATTGTTGGCTGCCGTGACTGATCCGTTTATCAACAGGCCACCTCGCTCTATAAATGATTCGCGAAGAAGAATGTTTCTTCAGTATAGATTAATAGAGACCTGAAAATCAGTTTCCAATACTATGATTTGTTTCTAGGTGCATGGTGTATAAAGAAAACATCATGGAAGACACTGAGGCCCCGGCGCAGGCACACAAACTCCTCGGACAGAAGACGCAACCAAAAAGGCCAAAAGACAACGGACTGACTAGAGCTTTACGATCATGTGAGTATAATAATTAATATGAGAAATACGAAAGGTCACAAACAAAATCACTAATGAGTTGATAAGCTGACATACAAACATATTTGTATCCCGAAATAACAAATACTTGTGCACATTTTTGCTTATAAAAATTATTTCATTTAAGATGGTTTAATAGTTTAGATTTAAGAGCATTGAGAAACTTTCACAAGTTCCGGCGCAATATTTTATAAACAAAATAAAACTGACTTAAAATCTAACAAATGTAGTGGAAGGTAAGTATATTTTTTTAAACTCTTATATTTTTGAATCGATCCTGGTTTTTCTCTCAACGAAAAACTTGTGTCCATATTTTTTTCTTTTATTTAAATAACTGATGTACGAGTGTATATAAAAATGAATACGTCCATTTTTATATACACTCGTACATCAGTTTGCATACGTGCAGACGAATTTCATTCCAAAGGTAGTTGGATATGTGAAGTTTCCCAAGCGTGGAAGACTAAAACGCGTACTTCCGAAAGGGTTAAACGCAAGCAGCAGGCCGTATAATTATAAAACAAATTAATTTGTAACGTAGTTTAAAATCAATGTTACGTCGTATATAATTCGAACAAGGACAAAATAAGTAAAATATAGACAATTTAGGTGTTTCCCTTATTGACTATAAAGGCTCTAAAAATTTTCAAAAATTGAGAAATTGAAAATCTATAAAAAAACACAAAAGTAGCCTTATAAGATTGTGTATCATTCGCGTAAACATAAAGTACAACATCCTCTTTTAGAAATCAATTAAAAACAAAATATTCATACTAAAACTTAATATTTGCAGTCTACTCGTGCCAGTACGCGATACTAGTCCATAAATCTGTACAGTTACTTGCAAACAAACGGCCATAGTTGTTCAAAGCTGCGGGCTCCCACACAAACTTTCCCATGCATTGTTCCCTGTATTGTAAAACTGTTGAACTCGCATGAACAAGTTCTATGTGAATGACTTTTTGAACTTTTATTAAGGTAAAGGAAACCTTTATATTTGAGTTGTGAGGATGAATTCAAAAGTTTGTTAAGTTTGTCAACTAGTACTAGGCTGGAATGGTGGACTGTTTTCGATTATAGAGGAATTGGCTTATAGTGAAATCAATAATCATATACAATATCATATATATTGTTATATAAAGCTTCTTTAAATTCAAATACTTTAATTG
This sequence comes from Hyles lineata, assembly GCA_030180105.1. Classification (NCBI taxonomy): domain Eukaryota; kingdom Metazoa; phylum Arthropoda; class Insecta; order Lepidoptera; family Sphingidae; genus Hyles; species Hyles lineata. The sequence goes on from JARJEE010000016.1 coordinate 10,404,675, forward strand.
TTGGTAGGTCTTTCATATGTGAGAGGCCGCCACTGCAATGTCTATTTTTTCCGCCAAACAGCAGTGCAAATGAAAAACAGAAAGAAACATTTATTTGTTACAAGCAATGGATTACAGCTTTAAGTAAATTACTACATGCAATATATATTTGTATAACAGTGCTTGTTAACAAAACGGCTCAAGCTCAACATGTGCTGGTATAAACCAACGCTGGTTTTCCGCAAGGCCGGTAAATGACATGAAAATGCATTGTTGTGTTCCGGTTTGAAGGACATTGTGGCCAGAATAAGTATTGGATATAATTAGACTTAACATCGAATGTCTCAGGACGGCCAAGAATGCCAAGCATTGCTCTGTAATTCATGGTGTTGTTTGGTTTTGCTACTGTCCATGAGCGGTCGTATCGCTTACCATCAGGTGAATAGCATGTTCGTCTCGCCATTCATAGCAATAATAAAAATCATTTTCTCTCTTTGTAGTTTGAACGTAGTAATAATGTTGATCTTATGCTTATTCTAAGACACAAGGTTTTCCCATACAAAATTTTACTTAAATCACTTAAGCCATCTTGCGTAAGGGAGTAACAAACTCACACATATTATATTCTCAAACTTCAACATTTGAACAACAATTTCCTAGTAATATTTTAGCTCAACAACAAAAAATATAAATGAATACACAAAGATGTATGTTTCAACAGATTTTAATCCAGCTAATTTTATAACAAAGAATTGTTAATTCTATTAGAGCCTATATGTTAAAGCGAGGTCAATGAGATTGATGACGTCAGTTATTAGTTATTAAAACATCACCATTGATTTGATCCGATATAAAATAGAGATGGATCAATAAACATATAAATAAACCCAACATCCACACGTAATAATATATTTCTGACCCCACATTAAAATTCACGTCTTGTGTCATACGTACCACAAATTACGTGAGACTTTTGGTTTCACAAACACCCAGGCCCGAAACAAATACCTGCGGATTACATAAATATTTGTATCGACATTGGGATCATCCCATGGCCTCTTGGTTCTCAGCCAGGGTATACAACTGCGCAACAGACGCTGTCTTAGAGGTATACATCAGATTTCGTGAAATCACTGGATACCATTATAATCATTTTATAGTTATTCGTAGCTCTTGTAAACACGGCATGGCTTAACGTACAAAAATATTACGTGCCAGCTTTTGTCCGCTACTTCATTTGTCTGATTAAAGTTGTGCTTTACCTTATGTTTAAATACTTAAAAATCGATAGATACTATCCTAAACCGTATTTCACCTCATTTTTCTCCTCAAAAGGAGAACACCTAAAACCTAAATTTACTAATGACGTAATTATGTATTTGTGATAAATAGTCCCGCCCTGTCCCATCTGGTTATATCCCGCCCTGTCCTGTCTCATTCTCACTTAAGGCATGTAATCCGACACCATCACATCCCTTTGAGTATAAAAAGTAGCTTTAGTGTTAATACAGGGTTTCAGCTACCTGCAGACCAAACCTTGAAATCCGTTAAGGCTTTTATGAGTTCATCGCGCACAACAGCATAGAAAAACAGACAAAAAATCTAATTTAATTCTATGCACAGACATCCATTCTTTACAAATCTATACTAATATTATAAAGCTGCAGAGTTTGTTTGTTTGTTTGAACGCGCTAATCTCTGGAACTACTGTTCCGATTTGAATGATTCTTTCAGTGTTGGCTAGTCCATTTATCGAGGAAGGCTATAGGCTATATATCATCACGCTATGACCTATAGGAGGAAAGCAGTAGTGATATTTCTAACAAATACGAGGAAATTCTGTTCGTTTTTCGTGGTCCGATTGGTCGATTTTCTAAACTGATAGTCAGAATTAAACATTTTGACCGTCATTTTAAAACGTGTATGCACCCGGGCGGAGCCGGGCCCGACCGCTAGTGTATTATATGTATAGATTTTATTTATTTATTTAACAAAAGAAGATATATACATAGGAAGATAGATAGATTTATGTATTTGTTCATGGACGGCGGTAATTAAAAAAGATCTTTGTTACTTCACGCCACTCTTCTGGAAGACAGCGGTAATACCATCGAGTTGACATAAATCGGGTTGGATAAAAGGTTGGGAATAATTTTCGTGAATACCAGGAATGGCTGAGGAATAAAAACATTAAAAATATAAAACTGCAAAGTCCATGTATCAAATTTCAATGATGAGTACGAAAATGACAGTTGAATGATTAACGGTACGGTACGGTTATAAAACTGAAGTCTCGGGTTCGAATCTCGTGTCTCTGCCTACCCCTTTTGGGAAAAAGGTGTGAGTTTATGTATGTGTAATGACCAAAAGCGCCTATATTAGCGACAAATTATTCCATTAACAATCTTCTCATTAATCTAAGAAATACCTTATGTCTGTGAGAATTACACTCGTCAAAGCAACTTTATAAGTCATTTATTTTACAAATAAAACGAAAATCACAAATATAAAGTATATCACAATCAGGCGATCTTATCGCTCAAAGGTAATGACTTACAGATAACCATGGGATGGATTCTAAAAAGGATAAATAGAAGTCTGAAGTGCAAAGGATAGAATCTAGCACGGAATAATATATGTATAATGTAATAAAATGTAAAGAGTGATATTATTCTTTTTTTTTATTGATAATAACGCGTGCGGGCGCCAGTATATCGAAGAGAATCTATACTTACGTTGTCACAGATTGAACTATAGGAACTATAGCGAGCATATTCTTCAGTATCAGTATCAGCCCATATACGTCCCACTGCAGGGTACGGGCCTACTCTACAATCGAGAGTACGATTGAGAGTGGTTAGGCCATATAGTCCACCACGCTGGCCTAGTGCGGGTTGGCGGACTTACATACCATAGAAATTCTTATAAATCGCTATGGTATGCAGGTTTCCTCACGATGTTTTCCTTCACCGTTTTAGTGCGTGGTGATTGACTATCAATACAGACATGACTCCGAAAAGTCAGAGGTGTGCCCTGGGATTTGAACCCGCGACCACCGTGAACATGTTGGCAGCCGCGTCTGGTCCATTTACCAACAGGCCACCACGCACTTTTTTGCGCATATTCTTATTTCGTAAAAATAAAAGTCTTTCTATTTGCAATTTGTAGAGGTTAATTTCGGAGTGGCTTACACCGGGGGCGTAGCTCAGATGGTAGAGCGCTCGCTTAGCATGCGAGAGGTACCGGGATCGATACCCGGCGCCTCCATCAATTTGAATGCATTGCGCATATATTTTTATTATTTTGCAATTTTTCGTTAATCTACCGTAAAATTTAATAGAACTGTAAAAATAAAACATACAGTCTAATTGAGAACCTCCTCTTTTTTTAAAATCGGGTAAAAACTTTCCTATGCAGGACACAGACATCTACAATCGACAATACAAATAGAGGCATAAAGCTATACTATAGTCCATCTCGCTGACCTGATTCATTCAGGTTGGAGGTTATTATAAAAAGGTGGGCTGAAAAGTTCGCCGGCTAAAAATTTTTTTTAACTTGATTTTGTTATTCAATGTACATACCTTCGAAGGCGATACAACGATTGTAGCGGTCATACAATTTTTGATACTATTTTTATAGTACGATTCGTCTTTAGCCTCAAAATAGGCTTCAGTTTATTCGTCTGACTGTTGATTGGACTCCGGTGTGATATGATGGAGCTATGTTTCATCCATTGCCACATATCGACGCAAAAATTCGGGTTTGTTACGATTGAACAGCTCCAAACACTACTTAGAATCATCAATTCGTTGTTGTTTTTGGTCGATTTTGAGCTCGCGCGGCACCCACTTTAAACACAGCTTTCGGATATCCAAATATTCATTCACGATATGTTCAATACGTTCGTTTGATATCTTTAGGGTGTCAACTATCTCAATTAACTTCACTTTACAGTTAATAGAAATTATTTTATGAACTTTTTTGATGTTTTCGTCGGTAATAACTTCTTTAGGGCGCCCACTGCGTGCATCGTCCTCGCACAGAGTACATTACTATATATAATCCTCGGTTCTCATTTCACCTCGTTTAAATTTAGCAAACCACTTTTTTACTGTTGATTTCCCTGGTGCAAGGTCCGAATAATGTTTATCAAGCCAAGCCTTGGCTTCAATAGTATTTTTTTTGCCAAAAAGCAATGCTTTATTAACACACGAAATTCGTTTTTATCGATTTTTTCAAACTAACAAAAGTTGCTTCACTAAAATATCCTATAACTCAAATACTAATAATGCAACTGCCGTTATATTTATACACGTGTCTTTTGAAGGTTATGGCTAACTAAAGATCATGAGGATTTAATACTAGTAGCACTAACTGTCAGCCTACGAACTTTTCAGCCCACCTAATTTACCATAAAAATAAAAAATCGGTATGGTATGTAGGTTTCCTCGCAATGTTTTTTCGAATCCGTATAGTGTGTCGTGATTGACTATCATTACATACACATGTGACTCCATAAAGTCAGAGATACCCTGAGGTGAACTTTTTGTTATGAAAATATATTTCTTATTAGCATTGTATTTTTTACACGATCATCGCTACTATCCATTGCTACTTGCAAAACATGTCATGTTATTTTTTATGTTTTTTTGATGATGGCGATACATACGGCAACCTAGCCTTTGGAATTTGTTATGATTTAACCTTAAGTTGTAGAGATATTAATTAGGTATAAATGTAATATATATTTTTTTATAAATTTTATTTTCTCCTCACAAAAATTACAAAAACATAAGTTGCCTTAAAACTATTTTATTTGAGTGCATACATATTTTGTGACAAGCTGTAGGTTTTAACCAGTGGTGCAGATCACCGAATTAATGATGACAATGTCTTTGCAGGCTGCATAATCCCTCAGCGGTACATCCTCGGCGTGGTGGGTTTGCTGGGAGTCTGCAATGCCTACACCATGCGAGTGTGTCTGAACCTCGCCATCACACAGATGGTGAACAGGACGCATAGTGACGTCACTCACCCTGACGACCCTTACGCGTGTCCAGACGATGATGTTGGCAATAACACCGTAGTCACTTTTAAACCTGTAAGTATTTTCTTTGTATTTTTCATCAATTTTATTAAAAAGATCCTACTCGTATTGGAGTGCTGAAGCTTCTTTATACCTGGGTTGCTAGTAAACGGACCAGAAGGATTATTCTATACTCCGACACGAAGTTCGAATATTCGGACGTTGCACGTCACCATATAAAATAAAAGTTAGCCATTTCTAAAAAGTACAGAGTAACCCCCAGATGCGGCTGCCAACATGTTTACGGTGGTCATGGGTTCAAATCCCAGAGCACACCTCTGAATCACTGTTATGTGTGTATTGATGGTAAATCACAACGCACTATGACGGTGAAGGAAAGCATCGTGAGGAAAGCTGCATAACTGTATTTTGTGAGAATTTCTAAGGTACGTAACGTCCGCCAACTCGCACTAGGCCCGCGCGGTGGAATATATGGTATAATTCCTCTCAAACTTACGTACGCCAACATGCACAAGGCCAGCGTGATGAACTATATAGCCTCACCCCTCTCAATCGTATTCTCGATTGTAGAGGAGGTTCGTGCCCTGCAGTGAGATGTATACGGGCTAGTAGAGTACAGTAGAGTATTTTATTATCAGAGGCAAAGAGAAACTCGTAATTTTAACAAAATGCATCCGCAGCTAATCTTGAAGATGTATGTAAATTATGCATGGAATTAGCTTCGCCTATACAACATTTCTCTAAAATGCAATATGAAGTTTACATTCGATGTGAATATTTTGCAGTTTGCTAGTCAAAACACGCGTTTCCTTAGGAATCGCTAATCAGACAATCTTCAAGGGCTATTTCCTGCGAATGCAATAAAATTATAAATGTATTAATACGTGATTCTTATCGGGCGTCTATTACAAGCGCAGAAAGTTGTTGACCTCGACAAGTTTGTTTTCTACGGAGAATCAAGAATTAAAAATAAATTCAAGGTTTTTGTTACTAGGTACAACGGTGAACAAATATTTACATACAATAATGTGGCCCCTATACAAACAACTTTTTTTGACATGTGTACTCAGTTTAACCTTTTTTTATTTCCGGATTTTAAGCGTGGTGTTATGTCATGGTGTACAAGGCCATGTTACAAACAAAACAATCTAATAATAGAATAATTGTTATAGGTACCATTACTTAAATCTAAGTTTATAATGGTCTCAGTAACACCATAATGTATTATGTAACAACCGGAAAATTATAATTAAAGTATGACTCATTGACGCTTTAATGATTTTTGATGGTTTTTATAGCTTTGTGTGTAATTATTATAGTAATTCTATACTGTTTAAATTCTTAATATTTGATCAAGCGAGGATAGATAATTACGCTAGAGAATCGAACTAGCCTGCCGGCAAAAACTGGTTTTTGAAGATATTCTCATTGAAGAACTGGTCAGGAGTATACTGTATAGACGAGAATGCATGAATGGATTGTTTAATGTAGGACAAACTAACATTAGCTCTTATGAAAAATCATATTAAATAAATCGTATTAAATCGCTTTATATAACATATCTAGTGTTACAGTATTATTTATACTGAATGTTGATTAGTTCACTTTTTTTATTCCAATGCGAGACGAGCATGCCGTTCCCCTGATAAGCGATACGACCGCTCATGAACAGAAGCAAAACTAAACAACACCTTGAATTACAAAGCAATACTTGACATTCCTCTGCGCTCGCGATCCTGATACATAAGATGTTAAGTCTCAATACGTCCAGTAATTATTTCTTCAAACCGAAACACAACAGTGCATTTACACTGCTGTTTGGCGGGAGAAAATTAGTAGAATATTAGTATTTTATTATAACATTTATTTCTATTTATGGTAGTACACATTTATAAAAACAAAGAAATACATAAGTACCGTACACATTAATAATTATATTATGCATGGCTTAACACTTCCGCGACATTCCGTATGCGGTTAGCGGCCATGGCCTAAAAACAAATGGTAATTAAAGGTTCGTGGGAAGAGTTAAGTGGGTCAATTTAAATGTCACATTGTTAAGCAGACAAAACATTGAGATTAAAACGTTTGTAACTCGATCAAGTGACATCGTTTGCGTAATTTTGTTGTCAGCGTCAACTAATTTGAGATATGATGGTACTTTAATTGGTCGGTTATCTGAAAGCTCCGTGTTATTGACCTAGTGACTGCGAAGACCTTATGAATGTTCGAATATGATGAGCAATAGGGTAAGATCTTAAGTGCAATTTACAAGAGAAGAATTTCTCAAGGCGAGAATCGTATACCATTATCGCATGACATAACCACCATCGATTATTGGGTTTAAAAAATGTTTACACTGTGCAACTTCTCGTGTTAATGGAGCCTTAATATACGCTAGCCTATAGTTGATGGGCTCCAAATATACTTTTGATTCTTGTGGGGAAATCCTTGTCTTGTATAAACCTGTTGACTCTATCATACGTAGGCTGTCATACATGTATAAGTATAGGTATGACTGCCTCTGTGGCGTAGTTCGTTAGACGCCGACTGTGAAATGAGAGGTCGCGGGTTCGATTCCCGGACCGTGAATATTTGTGTGGCCCATAAGTATTTGTCTTGGCTGTGGTCAGTGAGACAGAAAACATCTCGCAGTTCCTAATACCCACAACACAAGACAAGTCGGGACAATGTATGTGACTATTAGGTGTATTCATTTTAAGGTGCATCATTACTTTTATTCGTATTGCAGAAAGATCTCCCTTAAAAATCCAACCAGCTACCCGCATAACATTAACCCGTCTAAAAATAGAATCTACCAAGGTAGTCAGTACGGATTGGCATACTTTGCATACACCTTGAAATTACCGAATAGATTATTCAAATACAGGGTGTATCAAGACTGTGAGCGAAAACAAAGACGGGTGGTAGTTTTAGTGACGATAGACACAATGAAAATAAAAAAAAACGTGTTTTAAATATCATCGTATTTGGTTGGTAAATCCATAGTTATTGCTATAATAATAATTTAAACCTTGCGTACCATAGTGTCTTTAAAATTAACTACCACCCAAAAACCACGATAGGAAATAAAAATACAAAAACATATCGTCGCTATTTTATGCACACATTTCAGTTGCATTATGTTTGCAGTCACTAAAACTACCATCTGGCTTTTATTTTCGGTCGCAGTCTGGATATACCCTGTATGCAGTTTTCTATCACAACAAGATCTTAACAAACAAACTGTCCAACTTGAAATATAAGAATTCCAGTAAAGTACCACTTATTCTCAATGTGATTACTCAAGGAAACGAGCTTGCAAATAAATGCAGTGTGCTGTATGGTGACGTAATGCATTGTCGACATCGAGTGCCTGCGAAACGCAATGCAATTAAATTAAAACCCATCGGCTTAGCTTCCATACATATTTATGCAATATTGACAGTAATTTATACAATAAATAAACATTCTCATCTGCTCATATACGTCCCACTGCAGGGCATGGGCCTTCCCTCCTTTACAATCGAGGGTCTGAATGAATGAACGGTTAGGCCATATAGTCCACCACGCTGGTCTTGTGTGGGTTGGCGGACTTTACATATAATAGAAATTCTTGCAAATCAGTATGGTATGCAGGATTCTTCATGATGTTTTCCTTCACCGTTAAAATGCGTTGTGATTGATTGACTATCCATAAACTTATGACTTAGAAAATTCAGAGATGTACCCTGGATAAACTTATGAACAAAGGCAGTCCTAACTTAACAGTAGAGTATGCTGGTGGTAAAAGATTCGTATTCACTGGGATAGGAGACTGTCCCGCCCTCACACCCAGAACTGTACATGTAAATTCTCAGAACTGTACATGTAAATTGCATGCTTTTCCTTGAAAAACTAGTTTACGATGTTATTAAGTTTAATGTTAGTACTTGTTTTATGAAGTCATTCAAACCTTTATCAGGTACAATATTATTTACCTTATCTACTTTATGATATGAATAAATCCTGCAAAGCAGTTTAAATGTCTTACAAACAAAATAAAACTGACCAAGTAACCTCATAAAAAGAGGTCACCACTGCCCTGCTATTATGCTTGGGGAATAGTAAGCGTTAGCTTTTATACAGGGGGACGAGTGGACACGAGGATTTATTATATTGCCAAGACTTAATCGATTGTCTAAAAATTGCATAATGTATATTTGGGTTCCATTACAAAGGTGAAGATTATATACATAGGTTAATTGGTATCACTGACGGATCACCTGGTTAAGGTCGCAGGAAGTTGTTGGATGCAGGCTGCTTCCAACAGGTTTATAAGGCTATTCATGGGTGAGACCTGTATTCAGCAGTTGACCTCCTGTGACTGAGACTAAAGAGACAAGATTTTGGCTATTTGTACTAAATAATCTCTTCCTTTTCAGTACGCAATATTCGACTGGGACGAGAAAACCCAAGGTCTCATTCTCAGCGGTTTCTACTACGGGTATGCTGCTACACAAGTCCCAGGCGGTTACTTGGCAGAGAAGTTTGGAGGCAAGTGGACCCTAGGTCTTGGGTTGTTGAGCACTGCTCTCTTCACCTTCCTGACTCCTGTGGTCATCAGAGCTGGTGGTGCTACGTGGCTGTTTATACTCCGAGTACTACAGGGGATGGGTGAGGTAAGTAAATTTGGATTTCTTAAAGAACAAATTATAGATCGGTATTATTGTGTAATGGGTATAATCACTGATATAATTGTAAAACATCCTAGCATTATTATATAGAATGACGGGGGACTTACATATTATGTCTGTAGTTTGGAATTTTACAAAATGGTTCTATACTGATCAAATGCAGTGCAGTCAATTTGCTGAGCCGGTAATAAAACTCTAAATCTCTTGCGAAAAAATCGTAACATAATTTTAAAACTATTATTTTTGACTAGCTGTAGTTTAATGTGGTACTACAAATTGTGTTGGTTTACTAGGGTGGTCGAATAGCTGTTTATAATGTACCATTGAGTATCGTGATTGGTAATTACACTTTCCTCTTATGTGTGGAGGAATAAGGTTCCTCTTATCTTAAAACAATATCAATAATATAGGTATTGAAAATCTTCCAAAGGCTTTCATTGCATCCAGAATCGAGATTTACTAAACAATACTCAAATACAGTAAACTCAAATATCATGGACATTGGGAACAATACTAAGAAATAACAATATATTAGCCCAAAGCAGAAGCAAGTTCGACGGCGTGCTAACTTCTTGCAACTTTGAAGTAGTCCATTGTATGGCAATAAATATAAACAACTGCAACGGTTACGTCACATGGGTCGGTTACGAGTCGCGCTTTGCTATTCAAATTACACTGCGTGGACGGTGTTTGGTTTTCCCAAGGCTATTTATGCCCTACAGGTTTCGTTTTACTGAATAACTTAGTTTTTATACGATTAGTCAAGCTAATGTAAAGAGAGTTTCGGGTTGGAATGTTCCTTCTGCTGTCAAAACAATGAAAAACTTTTAGGTAAAAATATATTTTGAAATATTTTCGAAGCTACTTTTTGTGTTCTAATTAGTTGATAACCATTTTTTTTCTTTGTTCATAATCATAGTTTTCGCTGGCCACAGTCCATGATATAACTATTTTATTTTATTTTATACTTGTAGGAAAACTTACAGCTAGTAACAATATAATGTGAGCTTATAAATAGAAGGCCAATTACAAGTTTTCACATATACAGACTGAATTAATGAAATAATACAGTGGTAGTCTTATCGAATAACATACATAAGTTGGGTAGATTTACAAGGGAAACAATGTTTATATTTAAATAAAAGGAAAATAATAAAAAATAGACATTGATTAACTTAAAGAAAAAAATGGTAACTTAAATACTTTTTCAATTCACCAAGTTTGGTATTAAATAAATCGTAGTCTGAGTCACTCAAGGCTATTATTAAAACTAGTCCGTAAGGTACTATCGAATATGGATCTTACTCTACCAATGACAATAATGAATACCAAATTAGTGTCATAATTTTTTTCGCGTGCACAATTTAAAACCTCTGCATTTTGCTTTTATCTAGCCACTATAAGACCTTGTAAGACTAAGTAAAATTGTGCAAGGCGTTCTGTGAGCTTTTGCTGACCGCAACACCCTCTTTATTTATGAGAGGAATTACTCTTCCTACTTTATCTCATGTAGCATGTGCCTCAACTTTGTCTTTGTCGTGTGCAGTAGTTCTGACATTGTTAAATTACTGCTGCTTCATTATTATGTACCCCACTTCAACTAAAGCAAATAATTTAGTTCGTAATTTGATAGTAGTTACTACAATCTGATAGAATAAGCGGTTAGAAGTTTTTAATTGCCGGCCCCCGTGGTGCAGTTGGTTAGACACCGGCTGTGAAACGAGAGGGCGCGGTATTTGTATCGGGTATGGGTGTTTTTGTGACCGAATAGTATCTCGTAGCTTTTGATACCCACGATACAAGACTCGATCTTAATGTGGAGTAAGAATTATGTGACTGTTGGGTGGATTAATTTATATTTATTTCTTTTATATTATTAGTTGTAAAAATAGCGAAATCAGCGCTGTATTAATATTTGCACTGATAGTGCAAGGTGACTGCACTATGATAAGTGCAACGCTACGCAAATAGACACAGACTAGCAAAACACTTGTAAAAATAATATTCGTCACGTCGGGCTTTAGAATATTCTACTGCTTTAATGATAAAGAGTTTGCCACCGTCCGTCCACAACAAAAAAAGTGAAAATGCATGGCTGATATTTTAAAATGGTAGAGGAAATACATGAGAAAGGACGATTAAAAGAAATGGACAATAAGCGTCCAGCAATTTCATTCGCCTAACGAAACATGATAACGAAGATGTCACTAACATTAGTGTTTAAGAGGCAGTGGCAGTACCACTACCAAGATGAGTCTAACCATTCCTACTGTAGTAATTATAGTATAACTACCAGATATGCTCACTTTAAAACTTTATTTACAGGGTCCAACTATGCCAGCTCTAATGATCATGTTGGCCAGATGGGTGCCCCCACACGAAAGGTCATTCCAAGGAGCCTTGGTCTTCGGAGGGGCGCAAATCGGTAACATCTTCGGCTCTTTCATGTCTGGTATTCTACTAGCAGATGGAAAGGACTGGGCTTATGTGTTCTACTTCTTCGGAGGGTTTGGGATATTGTGGTTCTTGATGTGGGTAAGTTTATTATCACTGGTAAATAATAAGCACTTTTTTTCAGTCATTTAATATAAATTATGCGAATATTTGAATTCATAATATAGCTTCCTTGAGACTAGTAAATTTCTTAAAAGTATTGATGTTATTCCGGTAACCGATCGGAAAATTATAAGCCAAATTATTAAGAAATACGATAAATCAAGTAGTACTGATAGACTTACCGACTATGAACTTTAAAATATTTCTTTGCTTTACAGAGTATACTTTGCTACAGTACGCCAAACACACATCCGTATATATCAAAGAAGGAGCTGAATTATTTGAACAAGACGGTGACCACGGCTGAAGGAGCTGGCGCTAAGGATCCAGTGCCCTGGAAAGCCATACTAAGGTCTGCTCCTGTCTGGGCTTTAGTTTGTGCTGCTGTAAGTTATGCTTAATTTTGTATGTTTTTTTTTTTAAATCCTATAAGACAATTTAATGCACTAATAATTCCTGAATCATCACTTTGATTTAAATCATTCGGAATAAATGGATTTGAGTTAAGAAAATCACTTTAGATAATACCTACATAGATAAACGGAATAATAATTCTAGCCGATTATTACTAGATACAGGTCACTTTTAAAAAGCTATAAAACATTTTAGAGGTTGTTTATGTTCAGCAATTAAGAATACTTTTTGGCTGACAATAATTCATCGAATCCATTAAAATGTTCAACATTATTTCGATTCAGTAATTTTTTGATCTACCACCCCGTTCGGAAAGCGCTTTTCACTAGAAGAACGGGCAAGGAGCAAGGAAGGGGCTCTAGTGTTGCTCTTTACAAAACCAGTTTACAATGTAGTGTTTATTACAAAAGTTATAAGTAGTATTAAATCAGAGCAATTAATTAATAGCTTGTTGCAAATTTACAAAAAATATTTTTGATACGATTAAATTAATTTTCATACCATACCATACCACACTACCACAATATATAGCACGGGATCAGCTACAACAGTGTTTACCTGTAGATATAAATACACGAAAACCCTCAACATATAGGTAGTATTTACTCACCTTGTAGCATGCATAAATAATTCTAAAACGTGGGTAATACCACACGATAGTTATGTGACTAAAAATAATATTTTCGTTGTAGCTTTGTGGTCGCTAACCACAATCAGGATACTAAGCTAACGCGGTTTGCAGTATGTTCGCACTCGCGCTATCAGTAAAGTCTGAATAATGAATGAAATAATTATAATTATCTCGTGATTCATTGAATACGTTGGAACAAAGAACACGTGTAGTATATTTATGTTTAAAGTCAAAGTCTAGTTTAAAGAACGAATGTTTGTTCGTTTGTATCATCAATCTGTTTTATGCTGAAACTATCCCGCCCACACACTATCTATTACAACTTCTGATTGCCAGAATCGATAGTGATACTCAGTGAATTGGCACTAAGCATTGACCCTCAGGAGTCTCGAGGACGTTAGGACGAGGGACGTTAGTTTGTCTTTTGCTGGCCCCGGATTCAATCGAAGAAAACATGTTATACACATAGGAAACATAGCACATTGTCGTATTATGCAATGTTTTTCCTCCCATTCAAAGCTTCGACGTATTATCATTAAACTTAAATTACAAATGTGCAGTAGTATAGTAAACATCTCAATGAAATATACGTCTAAAGTTCACTAACTTTGCTTGGAGTAAACTAAACTTTTTGGTGGATTAACTTGTAGTAAAGTAAGTCCAAGTTTCTTAGCTTAATCCATTAGCAGCTGGTACTGTTGCTTCCCATTTAAAGGAATTTCAATAGATTTCAAGCAAAAGAAAGAAAACCTAAGTATACTCTAAGCTTGACCGATTCACTAGCCATAAACTTGAAGTATCTTAGGGTCGGTTCATACTAGTACTAAGGTGGAGCTCAACGAAGCGTTAAATTAAATGTTAACCCAGCAAATTAGCTATTGTTTTTACCATATAATACAAACACTCCTAAGCGTTCTTATCTGTATACTCAAAGTGGTATGCAGTGGTGCGAATCGTGACAACCAAATTGCATTTAACTTATTTGTCTTAAGATACGATTAGTCACCAGCCTTTTGGCATGCTAGGTTCAATTTCGTGATCAGAACTTCGAAACAAAACATCACCATACCTTCCTTTATGCTGCCAAAGAGGCGAAAAATTAAATGTTCAACCAACCTGTGATTTGAACAAATATCTTAAGTAATATTTGACACCAGTTACGATATGCCCTACAGCGTTCCAAGTTACGAAAACCAAAGCGTGGGCGCTTGTACTGACAATTCCAAATTCATATTATTCAAGATTTATTATCTGACCATATGGCGTGTTTCGAAAGTGAACGCTACTTTATATGGTTGTATTTCTTTGCATCATATAATAAAACCACAGGGCTATTTAAACTTTAGAAATGATGTCATAATTATTGAAATCTGGTATGATTTTTTTAATAATTACTATAGTATAACTGTGGTTTCCAATATTAATAACGTCTTAATATTTCTATTGGATAAGCGCTATGAGATATCGTGAAGAGACAATTCTAATGCTATAACTGAAAGCTGCAAACTAAACATCTTAGTAAAAATATGGCTTAATTGAGGGGTCAGGTTGCACCCAATGGGCGTCGTCATAGCCTGCTCCTAATCTGATTAACAATATTCACAACTCATTCAAGAATAAATGGCTTAAGCTTTTACCTAGATTTAGTGTTACAAAATTTATTATCTACTCCACAATTGATTTGTGTCGCCCGTTTTGTACCCTCTTGTCATAAATGGTATTTAAATTACTTGTGTGATAAATAAATAAATTCATTTAATTATAGGTTGGCCACGACTGGGGTTACTACACAATGGTGACAGACCTTCCTAAGTATTCCCACGATGTCCTCAAATTCAACATCGCGACTACGGGAACTCTGACAGCCCTGCCTTACATCGCTATGTGGATATGTTCCTTCCTCTTTGGCCTCATCTGTGACCTATGTATCAAGAAGGGATGGCACACCATCAAGACTGGAAGGATAATTCATACTACTGTTGGTGAGTTTGAATATTTTTATTGTGCATCTTTCTCTCTCCCTTCCTCTCTTCCTTGAACTATACTGCTGGTCATCTGCCAAAGTTTATCTCCTTCTTTTACCTGGCGTTATCCCGGCTGGTGCTAGGTGCCGCCTTACGGCAAATTCTTCTCCATTTCGCCCGACCTTCGGCATCCTTAATAGTAAGGTGAACAAAATTGTATAATGTCAACATGTCATCAAATTATTATTTGATCAACTCATGCGCTTACCTCCTATGGAACAAAGTTTCGAACTGTACTGAACGAAATACAACTAAACGCATTTTTTCCTGTCATGTACTCAAAGGACATTATTCAAGATTCAGCTTTTATCTACAGAAAACACCAGTTTTATATGAAAACCCGTACGTGTCCCTTTCGGCGTCTATTACTTTCGCGGCAAATATGAAGACATGTTCATTTTTAACACGCCAATGTGTGCTGCTTGCGGTAGATAGGTTTCAGCCGAGACAGCAAGGTTTAATACAACGGCTTAAGGTGCTGCACGTAGTTGATAAGACTTAATTTTTAAGCAAAACAAGAATGGAGGCAACGAAATGTATTTTCTCCCGAATTCCGCGGATAGCCAATTATTGAAATTTAGTTATGTATGTATTTTTACATAAAAATATTACAATGTTTTCACTTACATACGATGCATGAAACGAATACATCCTTCCGTATTTTTACTTCAAGAAGTAAATGATGTCTAGTAATCATTACGGTATTTAAACGATGATAATTAATTAGCGTAATTAGTAGTATTTAAGCTCGTCTCGTTGGTCGTCTATTTGAACTGTTAACTGTCAGATCTTAGGTTCAATTACCAACCAAGGGATGTACTTTTATCTTTGGGTCCTCATTTATTTAGAACGTAATTTATAAACGAACTTTATTTTTATTAAAAATTTAAATTGAAAAATATACACAAAAATATTATTTGAAGAATAACACGGAGAAGGGCATTGTTATTATTTTGTCATTATTTGAATTGAAATTCCCGAATTTAATAAACCTTATATTACATAAATGTATATTAATTAATTTATTTACTTATTTACACTTTATGGGACAAAAAGAGAACAAATACAGAAAGAAATCACATACATAAAAAGTACAATTGGCGGTCTTATCGCCGAAAGGAAATGTCTTACAGATAACCATGGGATGGATTTAAGAATATAATAAACAGAGGGTAGTAGTAATAAATGTAAAGGATAGAACCTACTTAGAAGGAAAAAGATTAGCAAATACTAATTAAAATAATTTAATAAAATTACAAGTAATAAAAATTATGAATACTCATATTAATGTTTATCTCGATGTGAGATTTAAACCTGGCGTTTTACGGCTTGCGTAATCAAATGTACCACAAACCATCTTTAGAAACAATGAATTTGTTTTAGGTGGAGAGAAAATAAAATAAAACATAAAAAAAAAATACAAATCACGATTCATACTTTCACTAAAATCATTTGAATACAAGCAATATATATGAATATAATCTCCATAAATCTTTACTATTTTCTTTCAGCTGCCACTGGTCCAGCTATTTGCATTATTTTGGCGTCATACGCGGGATGCGACCGCACGGCTGCGATGGTGTACTTTGTATTATCTATGGCCTTGATGGGAGGGTTCTACAGTGGTATGAAGGTACGTTTATAAATTAAGTACATCGAATAGGATGTATACACATTTGTCCATCATCGTCAGGCCATCCGGGTCCACTGCTGGAGGTAGGCCTCGCTTATGGCACTCCACTGTGCTCGTCTACAGCCCATAAAAATACATAACACACACATTTGTTACTTACAGATATTTTATTTGATTTTCCTTTTTGTTTATGTCCAGTTTGAGAATCAAATAAAAAAATTCGTGTTGCTGAACACAATACCTAAAATCGAGAGTTTGATTGAGTATTAAGCTTTAGTTTGCGTCTATATCGCGGGTTAGTAAACTCCAAATACCAGAGAACTTCTGCTTAATACTCAGAAATGAAATTGTTTCATCAAAGTTAATTACAAATAGTGACTGGAAATTCAAATTTATTAAGTAGTATTTAAGATTGGAGCCCTGATCCGAGTTAGCCTATATCGTAGCTTGAAAAATGAAAAGGAAATGAAAGCCTGGTTTCTATAGTAAAATAGAGTAACATTTCCATTTTGTAGTCTATACAGTCAGTCAGTGTATACATCTTCACTTCACGTTTACGTAAGTAATATTAGTAACACAAATACACAATAACTGTGTATCTAAAAAACAAAATGAAAACATTTTCTTAAAATAAATACTTTATATTTACAAACATATTATCTAGAAAGCCAGATCGCATTATCACAAATAGAATATTACAATTTCTACAAAAATCCCTTTTCCATTCCCCGGGGGCTATCTCGCTGTCAGAAGCTGTGATATCTCCGAGAGCCCATTGTGCTGACCTGTTTACGGATTTCTTACAAGACAATAAGTTATCCGAAATGCACGGTGATAATAGCCTTTTGTTGTTTTCGTGTTTCGTTGCGGCTTTGTTCTGAGCTGTTTTTGGCTTTCACGAAAATGTAATCATGGCACTATTAAAGAGATTTTCTGTGTTTTTTAAGATGTTAATCTTAATGGAGATTATAACTTTATAGCATAATAATATAAGATTTGGAGACTGTCCCACCCTCACACTCGCCACTGCAACTCCTGTTAGCTAGGATCAACAGTGGCACGCAATTTAATTACACCTAGCATTGAAGCTCGGCGCGTCTCCGAGAATGTCTAACTTGTCTTAACATAAGATTTGTAATTTTCCAGGTGAATGCTTTGGACCTCTCGCCTAATTACGCTGGTTCATTAACCTCGCTTGTGAACACGACATCAACCTTCGCCGGAATCGTCACGCCATACTTGATCGGCTTGTTGACACCCGATGTAAGTAATCTTCGAAGATAAACTTATAAGGTCAAAAGTACTGTGAACCGACTCGAATTGAAGTTGATAAAAGTATATGGAACGAAGGTGGTATATTATGATGGAGCAGAGTGATGATAAATCATCTCTGCTGTAGGATACATGTTTGTCTCTTGTATGTATGGACATCGCTGAGTGCGTGCCTGCGCCCCTGATTGCGTGATTGTATGTAGTTAAAACTATAAATACGAGTAATATAGTGCCTGATTTTTTTACTACACGAGATAGACAAAAAATTGAAACTGAAATATACCAAAACATCCGGCATCACGGCTTACCTTTACGTTGAAAATGTGTGACTTCCCTGCATATACATATGTTAACGTCTATGTTAAAGAAACTTTAATTATTATTAATGGGTTTGTTTCACGGCTAAGTTACTTTCAAGCTACCAGTGTTTTTCTAACAAAGATCGTCCGCTTCTAAATTAAGACGTATTGTTTTCGTTCATCCCAAACTTTGCCGATCAAAGGCGACTGACCTTCGGAAGTTCTAATGAATTTAGAGCTTAACAAAGATTACCATAAGTACAATGTTTGTTAGTACAAATGGTGCATGAGGAAATTAATTTTATTGTTTAGACAAATTTAAGAGATCTAATACTAAAATCAGTTATTAATAATATCGTGTAGGGTATCTACTGTTTCTGTCTGAATATGAGTGGTGGACAGCGGTAATTTATAATTTATTTTAAAAAAATACACACATTTTTGTGAAATATTCCGATTCTTTATTAGGTTATAACAATGTAAATATACTCTTATGCGATGTTTTATACGCGGGAGTCTAAGTTGATTGCTTTTTTCACCATTAATATTACTGATGTAGATCTTTTGATTTATTTATTGAGTTCTTTGAATAGCAAGCCTTTTCACTGCAGTTTAATAGGGTGATTTGGCAACGACAATTCTTGGCACTACATTTCATTTTGAATGCAACTGGTTCAAGGGTATGTTAAGTGGTTTGTAACTCGACTTGGGCCAAAAAATGTATTTTCAACTTATTTGAAAAATGAATGTAAAATAAAAAAGATTATCTTCAGATACAATGAGTGCTCTTGAACAAAGACGTCTCCCAAGGATTTTCTTTGCGACCTGGTGAAGCTGATTTGAATATAGCAATCTTCATGCAGTCTATCTATTATTATATTATTCAGTAATACTTACACTTAGCGTGTAGAACTGATCGCTTCCAATAGTAACAAAATTTGACTAGTTTAGGGATAAGATCTTATCAATCAGCTTAATACCATCCGAACACTCAGACTTCAAAAACAAATGTTATTAATTTATTATCAACTATTTGTTCATATTTTTATAAAAATAAAATCGTGAATGATAGTTTCTTCAAAATCCCTAAACTCTCGAACTGTTGGCACTTTGTTGAATCCTACTTTTTGTTCCAGTCAACGCTAGCTCAATGGCGAGTGGCATTTTGGGTATGCTTCGCCGTCTTGGTGGGCACCAACGTGGTCTACTGCATCTGGGCGGACGGTAAACAGCAATGGTGGGATGACGTGCGACAGTACGGCTACCCTGAAGGCTGGAATCACGGCTCCCTTACCCGAGACGAACTCGTCATCTCTGCTGAACCCGAAGAACTCCGACTCACACAACAAAAAGCCGGATGATTATATCAGTCTCCGTACCAATGCAACTAGTCATGGAATTGAAAGAGTACAAGTGCCTTATTATGTTTTAGTGCCAGTGAGTGTCATTTCTACCAGTTCGATGGCCCCAGATTTAGAATATTGACTGAAGAAGAATTATTAACGACAGTCAATTATTTTGTACCATAAATCACTGATAGCTGGACTTAGTCCAGTGACAATCAGACAACACATTTTGCTTGTTACCTTAAATATTTCGTAAGCTAAAAATGTTTGCATTTAACAACACAAACGCATTGGTAAAACTGTAAGTTTGTGTTGAAAACATAAATAAATAACAGTCCGGACGCTGTAGGGCGATAGTCGAACGACAGTTGAAAGACAATTGTGTTGTCTTTAAATTATGAGAGCATCTGAGGGCCTAGCATTTGTTGTTATTTTCTGGTTTTTTTTCCGTGAAGATGTCTAAGGACTAGTTTAATGTTGTATTTGAAATGTGATGAATTGTATCGAGAGAAGACAAAGTCTTATAAATATTATAGGCATACTTTTTAATATTTAGGTTTAATTGTCAAACAAATTATTATAATTTGCATGTGAAATGTAGAATAATTTTTTTGTTAACAATTTAAAATTGGATACAAATGGTGTGCAATTTAATTCATGCCTAACTATTTAAGTTTCTGTTTGTTGTGGTCTCCACAAAATTGGCAATGTTCCGTGATTTAAGTTAATTACTTCTATTTATACTCAAAGGGACCAAATGTGTTCATAAACGTTTGTTCATTCCAAAATAGAAATTAAATATTAATATCTGAAGTCTGTTTAGCATAATTCCAATATTTGTAATTATAATCTACTTTCGAATTTTTGATACTAATATGTTATAGATCGTGTAATTAACTTTTATATTATCAATAAGATCCATGTTATTCATAATACTGTTAGGGCCGATTTTCATATCATCACACTTTTTTCTCGAATAGTTTTAGAATTTTTACACATTTTCTTTAAAGAAGCTGTTTACATCAAAGTTATTGTCGCAATTACTAATGATTGAAGAATCGGCTGTTAATTAAGGAAAACAGCATTTTGTTAACTGTTTTTAACATTCCGGTAAAGTAATATCCATAAGGAATGTGACGTACCTCGTGTCTCACATTTCGCAATCGTCATTATCAAATCTCCGATAGGTCTCGGGTTGCGACAAAATGTCGATAGTTCCAGTTTAGCAGTAAGTGGGACGAGCGTGTCGTAAGAACTCGAGCGTACAACACATGTTATCGATATCTGGATATTAATGTCAGTGATTCCCAACTGTATGTGAATGACATAATAAAACGTTCTAAACGATTGTGTGTGTTCATTTATTGTTTTTAAGTCCCGAGATATTATACTCGTAGAATCGACTATCTTAGATTTCATGTTACGATTTGATTAAAATATATGTGGTAAATTGCACCATATTATACTGCCTCGGTGGCGTAGTTATACTACGGTACGGTTGCAAAGGTGAGGTCTCGGGTTCGAATCCCGGGTTGGGCAAAGTGATATTGGATTTTTTTATTCAGTATCAGCCCAGAGTAAGGAATTTGTGTCCGATGTGGCGATAGGCTCGCCACCTATCACATCGTGGGACGGAACATACAAGGCGAAATGTGGGTGTCCTTGACACCTCTGACTACCCCTTCTGGGAAAAAGGCGTGAGTTTATGTATGTATTTTATAGTTTATTCCATTCTCGTTAAGATTACTTTTTAGTGCATTTGTCAATTTGAGATTAATGTACATGATTTGAATGTGGGGTGGGGTATTGATCCTATATCAAATATGCTAACCTTCCGTCTGTGTGGACCACGTCTGGTTTAGAATATTGGGCATACAGATATGGAAGTTAAGATGTTTTTTCTGCACCCATAATACTTGACATAAGATCATACAAACGTCAGTCATAAGGACGAACATCTTCAAAACATAACATGCATTATAACCGATAATTGTAACCAGCGGTCTCTTGTTAATAGTCGGTTAAATGGTCACTACAATATGGTAAAGATGGTTAAGCAGTAGCATTAAGATTAAAAGACAAAGCATTTAAAGAACAACAATTAATAATTTATTGGTCTTTTGTTAAAAAGTAATACAATTTTAATATCAATAATATTAAATTAGATAGTCAACAAGGTCATATCTGCTATATAAAATTAAATAATAATATTTAACACACATTATCTAGCGGCAGTACTCATCAAACAACAAGATGCCAAATGTGAAATCAATGAAGATTGATCTGACACTTCGTACCTTTAGAATTAAAGTGACCTAATGCTAAAACATAGATTTTTGCTTTTAATCATATTATAGTGCCTCAAAATTACTATCTCCATCGACCCTTAAAGAAGGACCTATTGACGTGTGAAAGATAGAAAGATGTATAATTCGATCTTCTTAATGTATCTTCCATAAGTAAAAAAAAATTAATGTTACAATTCTTTAATGTACGTTTCCCAAAAAATAAGACTTTTGGTCACTTTAATTCTAAAGGTGCGACTAATTATTTTGAATTCAATCTAAATATTTTCTAACTCACATAAAAGTACTATAAACATTGTTGTATTTGAAAAAGAGAAGGCATTGAGAACAACAATTGTGACCGAATGGTTATTTACAAGCACGTTAGTAACACATGCAAATGAGTAAATATGCTATTTTCTAATACAACAATCGGCTAATCATTCAACTGAATTCGACTATTTTATTAAGATTTTGTCAAAGAATATTTTAACTAACCTTCTCAAACAGATCTTGTTAGCGATATCTTTTATATTACCTACTTCAATAACTTTAAGTAAAATAAATGTTACGACATTTCATTAGAATCTTGGATCGGGTTGCGCTGAATTTGCATCTGTCGTCGCGCCTCCCTTAGTTCCCGCGATGTTTTCACTATCTGTGCCTCCAGGTTTAACTTCTTCTCTCTTAGTTTCACTACCTTGAAAGGAATAGTTTTATCGTTATTATCATTATCATAATCATTGTCAGCACAAGAATATCGAACTAATGTACTTAATACCGGGTATCTCAAGACTGCTACCGAAAACGAAGCCGGGTGGTAGTTTTAGTGACTACAAACACAATGTAACTAAAAATTTCGCAAAGAAACGCGACAATTATTTTTTATGATTTTTTAAATATCGTCATTTTTGGGTGGTAAATCCATAGTTTTTGCTAAAATAATAATTTAAACACTTTTATACCCTAGATTATTTATAAATAAAAGGGTAAACACTATTATTTTAGGAAAAAATGTATTTACCACCCAAATATGGTCATAGGAAAAAATAACAAAAAAAAAATTTGTCACTTTTTTTGCAACTTTTTCTGTTGCATTGTGTCTGAAGTCGCTTAAACTATCACCCGGCTTCGTTTTCGGTAGCAGTCTTGATATACCCTGTGTAGTATGTTATGTAGTTTCCGACGATCTGGTGTGATTTCTGTGATCATAATATATTAAAACTATTCTAATACTGAAATTCATATAAGATAATCTGATAATAAGTCACAGAGTATAGTTTGATCTATTTATAGCAATTTTAGCTAAGAAACTACTTTAAAGAATGCATGCGTTTATAAAATGATTTATCACCAAATTTGCAATGATTTCTAATCCAGGCATTTAAAAATAATTCACTACTCGTATTCTATAATATAATACGATTAACATACTCTTTCATAGTATCGATATGTAATTTAAAGGGCTTACTTACTCTAGTTTATTTAAGAGTCTCAGTATAGAAATTTAGCTCGTAAAAGCACTTTTTTCCTCAGTTGAAAAAGGATTAAGCTTTTGAGAACTGCACTTAAACAACTGCAATGATTCACCTCATCCATGGCATCTTGGAAGTCTCGTAGGAGATCTCTTCTCGTGAGTAAGCCGGCCTTAAGCCTCTCAGCTTCTAAAGTCCATCTAAGTTTATCGCGGCGACTCTGCAAGAATTACTGTTATGAGCCAAAACCATTAAGCCGTTTTAATAAATGATTGGATGTATTTAGTTAGGGTTAGTAGGATTATTATAGAAGCTGGGTGGGAATTAAGAAGTTCTGAGTTCAGTTTATAGGTAAATTATATTTTGGGATTATGAAAGACATGGTTGCTTGACTTGAATATTTTTTGACTGATATTATAGCCTGCTCTTTTAAGCAATGTGTTTGACAGCCTCCATGGCGCAGTTGGTTAGACGCCGCCTGTGAAACGAGAGGCCGCGTGTTCGATCCCCGCACCGAGAGAAATGTTTGTGTGGCCCACAAATATTTCTTCCGGGTCTGGGTGTTTGTGAGACCGAAAAGTCTCTCGTAGTTCCTGATATCCACGACACAAAACTTGATCTTAGTGTGGGGTCAGGACTATGAATGTGGCTGTTGGGTGTTATGTATATTAATGTATTAATGTAATTATATAATAAATAAATAAAAAATACACACTCACGTTGGTTTCTGATTAAAAAAAAAACATCGTATTATACTCGTTGTTTATAATAAATATAAACAAAAAAACACTACAACTAGAACTCTACAACACAATAGCAACCAATTCGCAAATTTATTCCTAGATATACACGATGCAACCCGAATTGCTAATGCAAAGCAAAACAAACGTTTGATCAAGTATTAGCTCTTTCAATTTATAAATAAAATCCATTGTTATGTGATTTTTTCGCTTGACATCCGATGAAAAACTAACATTTGTATTATAAATAAAAGTCAAATTGGCTTTTGTGTAAATGTGCCTTTGTTCAAGCGGGAATTTTTAATTTATTCGTGCACATACTCTGAATTTATGTGCCAACAAAAAACTACCAAAATGGCATTTTCACACTCATGCGTGCTTGAAACAATACAGGTCATTGCAGGGCGTCTATATTTATCGTTTTATTCTCCTACCAAAATTACGTACCAGTTAGTATTATTTATCTACGGTAAATTCGATTAACGGTCGAAAGGTCTTTATATCGACCTTCTCAAAGTCATATTCCAAATACAAAAGGTCCCAACAAATTATACAATAATGATTTTAACTTACTTTAACCTGTCCCAAATCTTCTCTAGCTCGTAAGAATTCAATTTCCGCGTCACCAAGGTCACATTCCGTGAAGTCTATCACTTCGTCTGTATGATGCATCTTTTCTCTGATGTGAGCCAGGATCTGGTTATGCTCTGTGCACTTCCCACGATTTTTGATGAGTTCATCTTCACGCTCTGCGAAAGTATTCACAAAATTTGATAACGTGGGAATATATAACAAAATGTGTAGCATATTTTTAAGACTTTCGTTAACTAATAGCGCTCCAATGCCGGATACAGGCTTCTTCATTTACCGAGCCCATTCACTGTCGACATATAGCTTTCATTATCACTCTTGGTATAGATCAATAATAAATCCTATAAGGGTAGACATAGGCTATATCTTAATTCTGCGAAATCATAGTATACTACTTTCACTCAAAACATAACTTACACAAATACAAAATCAAAGATGTGACTTGATTCAAATTCGCAAAATCTTCCGTTTACATTTCATCCTCTCGCAACAAAACTATCGCCAGCAATATTATCGATCGTTCTCAGGATTTAAGCTTTGAAACTGCCGAACGTCAGTTGAAAATCTGGAAACTACGACCCTCTATTCATTGGTAAGTTTCATAGGCAGGGCCCGCTTTGTGCCACATGCGGGTGGGAGATTAGCTGTGACGCGCGCTCCAACTGTTTTCATGAATTCATTGAAACTTAGCACCAACTCACTAAACTTAATGTATTACTAAATCGTAGCTTTAGTTAAGGCAACTTGGTGTACCCTTTTCAAAGTCATTAGGGACTCTGAACTTCGATTATGATTTTGTTGCCGATTAAATTTTAGTGTCGTGCCATGCAGTGCTAGTAATTTCAAAGTGGTATCGCTCCTGTTTATGGGTAATTGAGACCTGCTTGTTTTATCATTTGAATTGATAGAAAAAAACACCCTGGATATCACTGACCAATAATGAAAATGATACCGTTCTTATGTCACTATCAACTTTTAAAAATGAAATAATAATTTTTCCAAAGCTTAACCTCACCCAGTATATTAAAACTCCAATCGCGAGAAGGCAGACCGGATTGCTTATTTTTTTATTTCACAGCAATATTTCATGTCGTATGGCTTTTGAAGTACAATTTGAAACATGCGACCAATTTTTATACGAGAGTGTCGGTCCTGATCGATTCCGATACCAATACCAATCAAAATGTGATTTGGGTTCGGAAACTGATATATCATCGAACCGCCACTTGACATCTGACATGTTGTAACGCAAGGGCCGAGAAGTTGTATGGGTAACCGGACTTAATGGGTTTATTTATTAATCTGTATTGTACACTAATTTAATAAAAAACACAATAAGTTAAAACAAAAATTGGATGAATTTATGGGAAGAAAGAAAGAGATTACTGGTTTACTAGTGGTAGGTCTCTCATATGTGAGAGGCCATCTGGGTCGGTACCACCGCAGTGTCTATTTCTCCCGTCAAACAGCAGTGTAAGCGCACTGTTGTGTTTCGGATTGAAGGGCATTGTAGCCAGAATAACTACTGGACATATTGAGACTTAACATCTTATGTCTCAGGATGGCGAGCGCAGTGGAATGCCAAGCATTGTTTTGTAATTCAAGGTGTTGTTTGGTTTTGCTACTGTCATGAGCGGTCGTATCGCTTACCATCAGGCGAACGGCATGCTCGTCTTGCCAATCGTAGTTATATAAAAAAAAAAGATTACATTATACTCAAGTCAAGATCTCCCATCTTGGCGATAAATGTATTTCTAAACAATATATTTGTTACGGATTTGATTGTTATAATAGAACGCATACACGAATTTAGAAGTTGTATCCGCTGGCGTCAGTTGTTTTTCTCTCGCCGGCCTTTTAGATTTAAAGGTGCACAAGCACAACACAAATCCATTTTCACGAGTTTTCCTCCTTTTTACACTATGGTCAATATTCCTGCAGACAAGAATAACCTAACACATAATATAATTTGAAAATACGTGGACCGCATTAAATAAAAGACCTTTGAAAAATCAACGAAAGAACACTCGTTCAAATAATAAATAATTTTCTTGCTTTTAAAACACCACTAACACGCTCATATCCTAGTCTAGACTATCCTAGTACTAGACTAGTTTACGTCGTGTCATTCTTTATTTACAGGGATACGAACTCAACCACCACCCTATTCTTTTTATTGCGATGCTTGGCGGAACTAGCATGCCATTCGATGGTAATCTTGGTAAAAATGGTATGATGGTAAGAGATACGACCGCCCATGGACAGTAGCAAATCCAAACATCACCGTGAATAACATAGTAATGCTTGGCATTTCACTGCGCTCGCTATTCTGACACATATGATATTAAGTCTTATTTTGTCCAGTAGTTACTCTGGCTACAATGTCCTTAAAACTGAAACACAACAGTGCATTTAACTGCTGTTTTTCTACTGTTTTTCTATTGTTTATCACCTAGGCGGACTCTCGTATATGAGAGACCTACTACCAGTAGTCAATTGAACAAAACATATAAATATATAGGTGGCAAAATTCATAACCTTTCACACACCTTCAATTTTAGTCATAAAGTTTTGATTGTCGATGTGCAGCTGCTCATAATGCGCCACGTACAGTCCAGGTGCCAGCATCTCCAGTTTCCTGACTATCGCGTCGAGCTCAGCGACAGCGTTCCTCACTCGAATGTATCGGAGGCACAATGCAGACGCCTGCTCGCATTTCCGACGTTGTAGCGTGAGGAATCTCTGCACGGTCTGAAATCAGGGCTTTGTTGGCATCTGAATGGAAATTGGGAATTGGGATGTGCTGTTTTGTAAAGGTGTAGGAACAAAGGCTGATGAAAACTGATTGAATAAAGTTGAATATGTTCGAAATAGTATTCAAAGTTGGCTTTACAAGTGCGCATGCATAAGTAGACCTGATGGGTGCAAGGAATCTATGCGCCGACAGAAAATCAGAACTTTGTTGGATTCATCTGACATGGAAATTGAGAAGTGAATTACCTAGCTGTGGTGAGGTGTAATGACAAATGTTTTCGAAAGAATGAGGATGATTTTGTTTGCATAAATATGAATATAATATGGATAAATTATTTATTAATTCTATTGGAAGAAGTCGTAGGGTTCAATTAAAATATGGGTACGTAAGTAAGGATAAATTCATAATTTGTTAAGTAGAGACGAAAATGAAACAAAAAAAATAGTCATGGAAATTGAAAAGGCACTGCGAATTTACAGAAAAAGAAAATAAATAGATTTCGTATCTATCCTCAAAAACTGACACTGGCAATACTCGATGGTCAGGGGTAGAAATACGCCGCGGAAATCACAAAATATTAAGTTCCATTCCAGAATTCTTTGTCCCACTAAAAACAAAAAAGTATCCCAACGTCACAGTTCGCATTGACCTCTTCTAAGAGCGAGCCAATTACGTACTTTCAACATTATTCTGGCCAAGTTTTAATACGACCTCGGTAAGTTAGACCCCGGTGTACCGCGCACTGCAGTCTCTTTGTTCATATTCGTATAATGTTCAACCTTTTTTCGTTTTTCATTTAATCATGCCAGTGGGTCTTTAGTTTTAACCCGGCGTCGTTGTGGCGATCAAACAGAGCGAGGCTATTGTGGAAGGGTTAAGTATACCCGCCTACTTATCGTGCATTGTAATATAACCTATTTTATACATTGTATGAAGGGTTAAACGTTAAAAAAAATATCTCGGGTTTTGCATGGTTTTTGTCATTAACAACGAATTAGTTCATTACAAATGTTACTTATAATTTTTTTTATTACTTTCTTAAATTATCTTACTGACCAGATACATAATTAATGTTATATAACATTTTGATGAAATCTATTATTTCTGTGGTTCGTTGGGACTACAACTAATCATGTTATAATAGTGAGTAAGCAACGGTTGGGTAACTATTTTACCTCAAGCAAGATGTTTCTCAAAACTGCAACTCGTGCAACAGTTAAAATTAAGTTCTAAATATTTAAAAAGCATGTTACACCACTTGCGCAGTCTTTAAGAACGAAGTTTTAACATAATAATGTTTCACTTGAATGCTGCTTTCGAGTTCTTAAACCACTATGGCTTAAGCGCAAACTTTATGACAATTCTTGCTACTAGTTCCACACAAGGCATCCTGAATGGTTGTCGCAAAATCTTTGCTGAGTTGAGTTGACTCTGAAATTTTAGAGTACTTTTTTGACTAACACGTATGAAAACCAACTTAATTTTTTTTATATGCCATCCTGGTTAAGAAGATATGCATTTGATGCTTAAAACAGTAATGTCCGTTTTAACAGATCATATCTCTTACCTTTAAATTCAAATTCGCTAACTTCGTTTAGTATAGTTGCTACCTGTGACGATAAGAGTATTTTATGGCCAAAATTCAAAAACGTAAAATTATTTTAACACAAAACTAAATTACGTTGTGAACCGCAAACTCATTTTCAGCGAATGAATTAATAATAACAATTTGCACTTTCACTGCCAACGATTAATGTACATTTGTTTCATCATGCTTGCTATGTCGGGTTAATTCTCATTAATTCATTATATCAGACCAATTTGCAAACAAATATTTAACAGATAATTAAATTTAAATCCCTCTGACCTGATGCTTACTGAAACATATTCTCTTTTTGTTGAATAAAAAAATAACGACTGCCTTGGTGACGTAGTTGAACGACGGTATGATTACAAAGCTGAGGTCTCGGGTTCGAATCCCGGGTCGGGCGAAGTGATAGTGGACTTTTATTTAATTATCAGCTCGCAGTCAAAAATTTGTGCTCGATATGGCGATAGGCTTGCCCACTATTATCACATCGTGGGAAGAAACACGCAAGGCGGAACGTGAGTGTACTGGTTGCTACCAGCACCTCTTTTTGTGAAGAAGGTGTGAGTTTATGTATGTATGTAAACATTTATTATCCTCAGGCTATCCCAAGGCGCTTCGGTGTATACTAAATTCTCCATTCTTAAATAGTGTGCGTGTTTGTTGGAGGCCCTTTCCTCATTTCTGCTTTATCCTTCTCTTGTCCCTCCTGTTTTGAAAGACCAGCTATGAAATTATGAACCATCGTTCAACGCACGAACAATTCTAGAGTTGTAGATGGTCTTGGGCAGCGGTAATTAATTACCATTCCATAAGTCTTTTGCTCATAAACAAATTATAGAATTATAAAAAATTACCTTGTCAGCTATTGGCTTTCCTTTTTTTGAGTATATAAGTCCTGTGCCTGTGTTCTTTTCATAGTTTTGTAACTCATCGAATTTCTTCTCAGCGTCTTCCAATCTTTGCGTGTACTGCGCTTCGACCCCTTGTACCTTTGTTCTGATCTGGAATAGAAGATTATTGATGAAAACGAGATTTAATTATAATTCCTCCTTATTTAATAAGTTACAAAAAGTTAATTATTTCGTCTCTTTTGGTCAATCATTGAACTATAAAAATGATTGGAGTATCAAAAAAATTTTAATAAATAATTTCGTCGTTTGCAATTATTATACCAAATATTTCTACAGGCTTTGAAAACATACTGCAGACCGCAACATAATACAATCGCTAAGCAACATATCGCTTGGATCATAATATGTCCAACAAAATATGTTTTTAACTCAGAATATTTGTAAACAAAATATCAATCCTCCGTGGCACAAGTGATTAGACACCGCTCGTCAAACGAAAGGCCGCGGGTTCGATCCCCGCACCGAGATAAATGCTTGTGAGGCCCACAAACATTTCTTCCGGATCTGGGTGTTTGTGAGACCGAAAAGTCAATCGTAGTTTCTGATACCCACGACACAAGACTCGATCTTAGTGTGGGATATATACTATTTGACTTTTGGGTGTCATTTATTTCACAGGAACCGAAAAAAATATATGTTCGATATTAATTTCACTTACTTCATTAACTTCTCTCTCTTCCTTTTCTTTGAGTTCTTCGTAAGCGATCAACTTCAGCTGATATTTTTCTTCTAAATCAGCAGCTCCTTCGAGTGGCTTCAACACGTGTTCCAGTTTGCGTTTCCTATGTAAATCAGATCACAATATTAGCTTATAAGAAAATTGACTTCCATGAATTTTAGTTGTTACTTATTTTCATTTATTTCTCTGCGCCATGTTAGCTAACAATTGCATAGGTACCATTTTTACCAACTTGGTCAACCCCATTTTTAAACCTAAAAAAACTTTCTCAGATTTTCAAAACGCTTGCAGAATTGTGTAGCGAAAAGGTCATTGTTACAGTTAGGATTGGATTCCTTGTGTTTAGTAACTTTCATGTCACAGACAAGAACTATTTTAATGGCAAGTTTGTTGTTGTTAATACCTATTTCTTAAAATATTTCTAAAAAATCACGGTTAGAATGAGACGATTTTAGGCCTAGTGGACGTGTAAGTGTGTGTAATTATATCATAAAGTTATTAAAAGATACAGCCTTTTTGGTAACGTTATAAAAAACTTTAAGATAACTGAACTTGAAATACAACAACAGTTATGATTTGGTAATGTCCCTCTGTATGTGATTTTATTGCCAAGATAACATTATCTATTCAAAAATTCAGTTAATTTCCTTCCTACCTAAGATTCTTTAGGTTCTTATTCACGTTGGAAATAATACTTGCTTGTAAATTTTCTCCAAAAGTTCATTATTTATGCGTGTCGATAGATTTACATTTAAAAAATTATTTCGTTACTTTAAAGATGATGGTAAAGATATATTTATTTTTCAAATACGAGTATCCGTATTGCAATGGGGTGGAAACATATTATTTGGAGCAACTATACTTGAAGTTATACATATATATATAGTATGCAAAATTGTAATATTTTAAAGACAGAAATATTTTTAAATGTACCCTACAGTGTTTAGTGTATTCTGATTTTCGCATCTTGATACAGATTCACGTATGGTAAAACCTAGACATCACAATCAACTTCAACTTTCAAATTCTTGAAAACACCAGACAAATTACAAGCACTCAAATGGATCATGTAAAATTAGCACAGACTGATGTCCCATCGTCTATTAGTGAAAAAGTGTGCCAAAACAAAATTTTCTGCCAAGCATTATACAACATGTTATTCTTTCATACCAGAACGTCCAGTGTGTTTTCAGCGAACCGGCAGTGACCAGAGCCAAACTTGCGACCGCCGCAGATAAAATAAACACTGATTTTATGTTTTAGCCGATTTTTTTATGCGGTATGCCTCGTGTTATATTGTTTACGTGTTGTTTTATGTCAATCTTTTTTTGTGGGTATTTATTTTTAATATCGGTACAGGCCTAATGTACATGCTTTGCACGTTAATATAGTGAATGTGTGTACATTCTCAAAACCGAATTCACATGTAATTTAAAAGGCATTATGAAACAAAAAATATATTCCAGTAAAACAAAACATTGTGTTGAATATTAAACGGTTTACATATTTATATTTGTTTGGTAAATAACGGTCATTAATTAATACCACTTGAACACATTGATAAAACATTTCCAACAATATACTGAATGTAATTTTTATTGAAATTTATTGTGACTTCAGTGATACAATTAGATTAATTAATATTTATTGTATGACTCTAGGTAGCAATCCAATTATGTCGTCTACGCTAATTTGTTTTTTATAATGCATATACTCCAGGGCACGGACCCGCTACAATCGAAAGTACGAATGAGAGGGGTTGGGTCATACAGTCTACCAAGCTGGCCTAATACGGGTTGGTGGACGTTAGAAACCTTAATTTTTTTTATAAATCGCTACGCTATGCAGATTTCCTCACGATGTTTCTTTCGTCACAATGCGTGCTGATTGACTATCAATACACACAATTCCGAAAAGTCAGAGGTGTGCCCTGGGATATTGGCACACCACCATAGTGAACATGTTGGCTGCCTCGTCTGGCCCGTTACTAACAGCTCACCACGCACTTGAATTCAGACATGATTGACAAGAATGTTTCAACAACTTACTTGTAATATTCAGCAAGTCTTCGATGCAGAATGTTGTTTTTTATTTGTAGCTGGTTTCGATCGAAGGTGAGGTCTCTATGGGCTTGCAGGTATTCGTCCCGGTCCACTGTGATGGCTGCAGTGCCCACGCCTTGACCAATCTGGCCAGCGTCGTCTGCGTCTATTTCATCTGCGCTGACTATTAAATAATATGTGATTACAGTTTTATTGAGGTAAGAGTTGAAGTGGCAATGGGCTGGACACATATGTCGCTGAACGGACAAAAGTTTTTATGAGAAAAACCAGTGTGCTTACTAGTTGTTTAAAGAATTTAATCGCACGATTTTTTCAGATCCTGATTGTTTTTTTATATTGTTATAAAATACGCACCCGATAGAAATGTAATTTAAAAAATACTTCCACTCCAAGTCTACTTTCAATTCTGTCTATAATATATTAAACATATTAATTGTTCTATATTATATATGAAAAAACAATATCGAAAGACAAAATGGGATCGAAAGTGAAATTTTGCTTTCAAATAATACAATGATTGCAGAAATACGAAACGCAACAAACTGCAAGGATTTAACATTAAGTATTTTATGCATGAACGAATCTAACCTAAAAATACAAATCAATTCAGTAATACCTACCACAACACACGTTTGCAGACAATGTCAAATGTATATTACACTAAAATTGTACGTGCACGAATAGAGATGTAAAATTCGACACAACATATAAGGGGAGAATGTTCGCACGGAGTATGTTCACCTGACTAGAGTACAAACGAAACAACTTGCAGGAAAGTTAATTAGTTTCTAAGGCAACTTGGGATATTCAACGCAGAACAATTTCTATTCACAGCTCTAATAAAGGGGAGAAACTCGAATAATTATCGCATAGATTTCTTTGCCGGTGTTTTTTCATTACTGGTTTTAATTTGCGCTGAGCAGGAGCATCGAGAAATTGTATTGTTTTGTAATATAATTACAGGGATGTTGTATACTTTAGTAATTACTTTAGTGCAGGGATAGCATTGTAATGTACATGGTATCTTTTGTCTTTCATAGCTAAGGGATTGTTACCACCTATATCTGAATTAATTTGATGTGACTTGCTTTGTCGGTCTTAATATTTTCAGTTTAACCCTTTATAACTCAACCTCGTAAAATTTATAAATTACCCAGTTTTATGGTAGTTTTCAATAAATTAAAATACACGTATTTTTTAATTTTTCTTTATTTTTATTAGAAAAGTACCAAAATGAAAAAAGGGGAGTGTGACAGATATGTTACATTGACACAAACTGCTCCTTTAAGATGTATGGAAGGCCCTATAACAATTATTTTGTTTATTGTAGCATAACGCTACGCCACACTTTTCACACAGCGTTTGTGTTACGCCTCCACATTTAGGATATTTACACCTGATCCTTTTCTCAGCCCACACAGGCCAATGACCAACTTGGTCTTGGCGTACAGCTACCGGGGGCACATACTGAGCTGGACCTTTGCGCTTTTTGGCTTGAATTTCCGGCTCAATGTTTCTCCGTGTTATATTTGCCTTTGTCCCGATCTTACATAATACTGTACCAACCTCTTCTCGGAAATCGGCTGACGACAATATGTTCTCTTGCATGTTTTTGGTTTTATATACTCTCTTATATAGCAACCAGGCATTGGACATAGCAAGATCCAAAAAGTGGTAAAACATACGAACCTGCCATCTTTTGCTTCGGAGTTTGATCTTATATCTTCCCATGATACTATCTATCAAATCAACGCCGCCCATATGACGGTTATATTCTCCGACTATATTTGGTCGATCAATGGTTATATAACATTTACGCACCTTATCATACCTTGAAACTTGAGCTTTAGGTAGTTCGCCTACAAAACTTGAAGCAAGTGTGACTATTTTATTGTCTTTCCATGCAACTGTAGAGATCTCTGTTCCTTCAATACTGCCAACATATTCAATTGAGTAGCCTCGATCTTTTTTAGAGATCTCTTTATCCTGGGGGAGTTTGCAATCAGGTATGCGATTACGTCGTATTGTTCCAAGGCTAAGAATGCCTTCTTTGGCTAGATATTCCAAGAGTGCCAAAGATGTAAAATAGTTATCGAAATAAAGGCGATAGTTTTGATTTCGCGGTATTTCACGAGAAAGTCTCACAACAACATTTGATGCAGCTCCTAAATCTGGTTCACCAGGCTCAACTTTATTTTCTGTTCCAGTTTCAGGCTCAAATTTGTATGCAAAACCGCTCACACCACTCAGTACATAAATTTTGTAGCCCCATTTATTTGGCTTCTTAGGGTTATACCTTTTCAAATTGTGTCTGGCTTTAGTTGAGCAAATTTGCTCATCCACGCAAAGATACTTTTCCAGGGGCACATTCTGGCAGGTTTCATTTAGAGTTTGAATAACTGGTCTAATTTTGAAAAGACGGTCATGGTCGTTATGATCGCGAGGAACATTATTTGAATTGTCGTTGAAATGTATAAATCGCCTTATTTTTTCAAATTTATTTACTGGCATTGTGTCTTTTACAAGAGGTGTTCCTATGTTCCTGCTCCAATGTTTCGTAACTCTTGGAAGATGCACTAACGACATGATGTATACAAGTCCAATGAATTGCTGCATATCTGTCTCTGTGACACGAAAAGTCTTACTTGGATCTTTTTGCACAATATATAGATTCGTTTGATTGGCAATGTTTTCAATCAAGTTTTTTGGAAATATTTTGAAAAAGAACTGGATCGGAGTATCAAGGTCTAAGAAATCCGGGGACAAGGTCTCGTTACCTGTGAAACGGAGTTGTTGCTCATTCAGTTCTAGGTTCCTCTTCCTCCAGCGTACATTCAGTTTTTGCCTGGTTTGACGGCGATTTGCTGATGGTCCTGGTTGAGGAGATGATCTTGACTGGGAAGAAGATGCAGCGGTGGGCGAATCCTGGGAAATATCATCATGATGCTCCAAACCTTCAATAATACTATTGATATCTAAACCCTCAATATTTTCAGAAGCTTCATCATCACAAGGGAGGTCCAGATCTGGAATAAAATCTGGATCTGCAACGCTGTCGTCATCATCGTCCAATCCATCCTCACTAGCTTCATAATCAAAGAGAAACTGTTCGATTTCCTCTTCTCGCAGGTTTCGAGAAGTCATCCTGTAAAAATATCAAACAAAGGTCAATGTACTAAACGATAGGAAAGTCATTAGGCAATGTACCAGAAATGTCACAAACCATAATTCAATAATTTTATAACAAATTACTTAATTTTTACGCGTAGTTAATAACAAGTTATCTAAATTACATACTTACTTTTTAGTTTCACAGCACAGCTAGGTATTTTATCCAGTTTTTATATTTTTTTCGAATTTTTCAATCCTTACCCACTAACGTCTTTTACAAACTTACGACATGAGAATTTCGAACCAACTTTGATACAAGTAACGCCATCTAGTTTGCATAAATGACACTAAGTATGTATCAAACGGTTTGTTACCGTCGTGACACAGTGAATTAAAATGGAATAAAACAACAACTTTAGATTTTTTGAGGAGTTGTTTTGTTTGTTACAGTTATGTCACATAGTGATATAAAGGGTTAAAGGGATCTTGTCTACCACAACGTATGTCCGTGCTTTACCATACTGTACTATAACTGTATCAGCCCACGTATATACACATCCAACTGTAGGACACGGGCTTCTTTAAAGTTTATAGTAATATTCGGAAATTTACAGTTAAATCTCTTTACGTATTAGCCAATTACTATTCCTAAAACCAGGCCAAGGACACTCAGTGGCCTAAAATATAAGAGTAGAAAATATTCATAAAAATAAAGTCAAACATTGCTTTTTATTTTCTTTGTCTGTACCTAATTCCCTGTATTTTTCTTTCATACTCCTAACACTACATTGAAACGAAATAAGAAGCAGTGGTAAAGGCACGCTGTTGTCAGTCTCACAAGAGATAGACGTACACTACCCAAAACCTTTTCTTATTCTTTTTCTTTTCGGCTCCACTCCCAATTTGATGGGCTGGTAATACATTTTAATCCAAGCGTTATGGATGTTTATGGACAGCAGCGATATCTTACCATCAGGTGACCTCTTTCCTCGTTTCTCAGACTTATTGGATAAAAAAATATAATTAATATTTTACCACTAGATCCACTGGAACTTTCGTCATTCTGGTCTTTGCTCGCAGTCTTTTTTCCTTTCTTGGGCGTTGTCACTTTTTTCCCCTGTATTTGGCAATGTATTATTATATGATTATTACTAAATTATTCAGTGGCGTGCACAGGATTATGATACTGGGTATGCGGCGAAGTACTCGGCACAAAAACTTTTCTTTTATAGATGTTTAGCATAGCCACAGCCACGCGACGGATCTCTAAGTCGGAAACCATGCCAACAGAACAAGTCTTAGATGTACTACTATTCATATACATCTACGGAACGCAGAAAAACCAGCGATCGATTGTCGTGGCCGAAGAAAGTCTAATAAGTAAATGATTAATAAACTAAAATATTATAACTACTCACCGAGTCAGCTTCAATTTTCACATATTCAAGGTTCCGGTTAATTGAGATTACTATAGCCCGATGTAAATAAACGACCACCTCAAATATCTTATCCAAGTGAGTGATGGTTATAGAACACGTCCCTTGCAAGATATCCGATGTGGCCTTTAAAAAGACCGATTTTCATGTGATTCGCAAAATATATAAATAAACTTAATAATAAAATTACGGGTTAGTAAAAAAAAACTACTCATTCATTTATAGATTAAATCTATGCGCCTATCCTTTTTTAAATATGATTTTAGGATATCGTCATAGAAAGTTGGATTGCGTTTTAATTCTATCATTAATGCCTTTTCTATAGAAATCATGGAAAGCTCTGTGAGTCGTTGTTGATTTTGTGTGTTTCTCAAATATGTGTGGATACGTTTTAAACACGAAAATGAACGCTCTGCCGATGCGCTGCTTGCTGGGATAGTCACAATGAATTTCGCTAATCGTAACACTTCAGAAAAAACTTTATTTAAATTGTCCTTATACAAATTTTGAATAATACTAAATACACAACTATTTGCAAATTGAGGTGATCTATAAATACAGCGCAATTCATTTTTCAATTTATCAAAATTAAAATGTGCCTGATAATTATTGGTGAACTCTCTGATTTCATTTTCAGGGAAACGTTCACTATATTTTTTAAAATTCTCACAAGAAAGTAGCTCAATAAACTTTAAATCTTTAATGTTTTTATAACGATTTCTTAATTCACTGACTACATTATCAATTATTTCAACAAAAATTCGCCGATAATGTATTTTTACATCATCGACATTGCGCTTTCTTTTAGGTGGTCCGGTAATGTGAACGGCGGCATCATAATAGATCTCGAACTTCTCTCTAAAACGTTCTAAAAATGACTCTAACTCTTTTATCTTTGTTACACAATACGCGATGTCACTAGTTTTTTTTTGCAAAATATCGTACAGAATATCCGTTTCTGCAAAAATATCAGCGAAAAATTTTAAAAGAAAATTAAATTCAAATTCTTTCATAATATATAAAAATGAACTGACTTGTGTCAGTGTTTCACCATCCCAGTCTTGTGTATTTTCGTTCATATTTTCAAACAATTCTAGGAGGTGGGTGGACGCATTATTAATAATATTAACCGTGCGCGAATGATATGTCCACCTTGTTTCCGCGACACGAGGCAGCTTTTTCATATCGGCAAAGTTGTTGTAATGGGCCATTCGCTTTGTACTGGTGTGAAAAAAAGCCGCGATTGATTTTATAATACTAAAAAAGCGTTTTGTTTCAGCAACTCGTTCGAACGATTTCGATAAAACTAAATTAAATATATGTGCTGAACACCAAACGTACATAGCTTGTGGACATTTTTGTCTCACCAAAGCCTGCACGCCATTAATTTGTGAGGATAAAACTGCTGCCCCGTCGTAAGTTTGTGCAACTAATTTGGATACACAATCGAACTCTTCTAAAATTTCCAAAATAATAAAACTCAAGGTTACAGCGGTCCGATCCGCGCTGACATCAACATATTTGATAAATCGATCTACTACTTCAAAATCACGAAAATATCTCAAAACTAATACTAATTGTTCACGGCCGCTAACATCAGGAGTCTCATCTACCATGACGGCGACAAAATCGGACTGTTTAATTTCGGCTTTAACGCGATCGATCATCACAGATGCAACGCTCGAGATCAAATCATTCTGCGTACGGTTCGACATGCCCGTGAATGAGGTACTTGCACTCTGTAAATGGGTTTCTAAAATTCCATCATACTTGGCTAATAAATCTACTATTTCTAAATAATTACCTCTATTCAACGACGATACTGACTCATCGTGACCGCGAAAAGCTAATTCTTGTTTTCCCAGAAAGCAAACAACATCGATCAGCCTTTGAAAAATGTTTCTATTGCGATCAACTTTAGCATTATGCCCAGAGGCGGCTCGTGAAATTTTTTGATGGGGGTTCACAAAAATATAATTGAAAAACTAGAGCTTACTATTATTTTATTTGTATACTAAATCCATTCGCCGGCCTTTTTGGCGTGCGAAGATATCTATTACTTTGTTGTGAAAATCAGAAATGGAATTAAATTAGCGTTTTTCTATGCTTATCATACCCGGGTACAAATAGATTTCTGTATAATAATATGTACGTATTCTTATTATACATATAAACCTTCCTATATAGGCACGCTGCCGCCGCCCCGGCCGGTCAGTACTGCCGCAAGCGCTACGTCCCGCAATTTTAAATCTGTAATATCTTCGAAAATATTCATTTAAATCTTGTGCTGTAAAGGACCATATAGATCTATATTAAAGCAACAATGTATTTAAGCTATTTAATTGGATAAGGATTAATGCTGTATTGGTTAAAATCGCTTCGAAAATTAGCCATTATTTGTCGTAAAAAGTAAATGACAAAAAAATGTTATTGTGGTATATCCATAAGAGACAGACATATACCATCGCGGAGTTTTCTGTAGACCTTTTCAATGTGTACACATAATTAGTACATTATTTTGATAAATCTCGTAGGGTTCAGCCTGCGTTTGCAATGTAAGCGGAAAAAAAATTGATAATTAACGACATCACATTAGAAACCTCAAAAATAACAATATTTTTCCACTATTTAATGAATGTTATTATACATGTAAACCTTCCGATTAAATCACTCTATCTATTTAAAAAAATGAGAGTGAGATATGCGCATGAGCGGCGCGGCGCTCCAGATTACGCTAACTTCTCATACGATATCTTTTGTTTCACGCGTCAGCCCGGATCGATTGCTCTCTTTCGCACGCATTGAATACAGTACTAAGAGTCCGTACTAAACTTCGTTTCATAGGAGCGCAATCGCTGGCGCTCCACTCGATACAAATTGACGTTACATGTAATATAATAGACTTTTTATAGGCATAGTAAAATATAAAGAATGTAATGTAAGGATCTTATGTATTATAAATATATATAAATTATTAAATTAGCTAAGTATGTAATTTTCGTGGGAGTGCACTGCACCAGCGCTCTTTCGGATCAGCCGCCACTGATTATGCCTCTCAATATCTAATCGTAACTGGCTGTTGATACTCATTTCAATACGAGATTTACCAAAAGTATTTAATTTTAAGCAGGCCTCCAGATGTTTTTCTGTATGGTCATGCTTCTTTGCCGCGGCATAGAAATTATTTAAATCTGAATATCCTGAATCAGTCCACACTGTACTAGAATTACTAAACAATATGCAAGGAAAACAATATAATTTAATCGTGTGTACACAACCACACAGCCAGTTATACGTTTCATAACTTTTAACATGAAACTTTCGAGTTACATTCCCTTTTTGTTGTAACTCGGGTACACACCTACCTTTAGACAAAATTTGAATCTTTTCACTGAATGACAATTGTGAGAACTTGTTATTTTTAATTTTTAATAAACACACACTTTCAACACAAACCTCACAATCAAATAACATTTTAAAAAATCAACAAACGTACTAGTAAAAGCAAATCACTACAATTATTATAGAAACTCAGAAATAAACTGTTAAATGTACACACTTTCAAATATTAAAATGTAAAATATTATAAGAAAACTATAATTAAACTGACGCAAACAAAATAATAAACAATGCTTATCACATGAAAAAAGCAAAATGGCCCCCGCGAAACACAAAAAAATTGTGCTATTTAAAGAAATAAAACCTTACCAAACAAAAATGCATAATGTGCATTTTCAGTTTATTAGATTTCTGTCTATTATTTTTACTCGGATTATAGGCAACGAACATTTCCGATTACTCCCGACAACTGCCGAGCTTCCGAGGCCTGCCGCAGGAGTCGCGGCTTTCAATATTCATGCGTGTGTGCGTTTGCGACTATGCACGGACACCAAAATTACTACACACATGCAAACAAATGTCATGCGGGACGCGGCGGCATTACTTGGTTGATTAGGTACATTATTTTGCTTTGCAGCGCCTTTTGCTTTTCGAGTGGCAAACATAATGTTTGTGCGCTTGCAAATAGGTGCTATTTATAAAATATTAGGCGTTATTAAGTTATTATATTTTGTTTATTCATTTATTTACTGTTAATTAAAGTCATTAAGAAGTACGTACGTTTTAATAAAATATCTGTAAATGGCAAGTAAAGCACTGCATTTCTGCCTACAAGGAGCGCACGCCCCTGAAATTATTCCATTGGCCTAGCGTTAGATACTACCTAGACACTGTCCCGCCCTCACAGCCACCACTACAACTTCTATAAGCCAGGATCAAAAGTGCCATGCATTGTAATGACACCAGGCGTAGAAGCTCGGCGAGTCTCCGGGAATGCCTAACTTGTCTTTAACCCGCAACGAAATCAATCATAGCACGGTCCGCTATTTTTACATTATTTTAATAAGCAGTTGATAGCATAACAGGTTGAAATAAAAATTCTGCCGTCATTGCAACTTATGTAGCCCAACTGAAGTATAGACATTTGGTCGTAATGGTACGTTTTTTTTTAATTGCAATGAATGGCGGCGAGACGAGCGTATCTTTCGCCTGATGGTAAGTGATACATCCGCTCATGAACAGTAGCAAAGCAAATAACACCTTGAATTACAAAGCAATGCTTGATATTCCATTGCGCTCGCCTTCCTGAGACATAAGATGTTAAGTCTCAAAATGTCCAGTAGCTACTATGGCTACAACGGCCTTCAAATCGAAACAAAACAGTGCATTCGCACTGCTGTTTGGCGGGAGAAATAAAAATTGCGGTGGTACCTACCCAGGCGAACTCTCACATTTGAGAGACCTATCACCAGTAAATCGTTAACTCTTTGTCAGTATTCTTTTATTTATTTTATTGCCTATTTAAGCAGACGAGCTATCGGCCCGCCTGATGGTAAGCGGCTACACCGCTCATGGATCTTTGCAGTGTCAAGGGGCCAGCACAACAAAATTCGCTGCCTACCTTAAACTGATTTATCAGTAAAATAAAAATGTTGCAAATAAACTACTAGCCACTTCCTTAACACTAGAAAGACCAAGGCAGTCAAATTGGCGGCAAGGCAATTTCATTGTTAAATATTTCACAAACTATGTTTTTGTTTCTTTTCATATTTTATGACTTTTCCTAATTTGCTATTGTTAAGCTATATCTATATATAAATTAAAAAAAACAATATATTGTATATGAGTTTCGATTACAAATACCTACTAAGACCGCGCACCGTCAATGTGACGGCATACATATAAAGGCGGTATAATAAGAATAGTAAACAACGAATTCTTCAAACTAATGTGGGTACTTTTGTTATTATTTATGTTGAATTGAATTCTGAGGAAGTTGTTACTGCCTAGCTTGTTAACATTTTACAGTAGACATTGGTTTCGTTCGGTGAGCAGTCGTAACTTGTTATCAAAAAATGAGTCTCTCAAATTTGGAAATAGACCAAGAATTGTTGCGATATCGGGATATACAAGAAGATGTGTTGGGTGATGAAAGTAGTGATGATATAATAGAAAGTGTTAGTGAAAAGTTTTCACTAACAACAATGCGGCGTGCAAGACGAGAAGTACCACCGATTTGTAGAGGTATTCGTATTATAAGATATGAAACTCTCATAATGAAAACCGAGACCGATATAACCCTTACTACCTATCAAGGAAAACCAGGAAAAAATGTTATTATTTTGAGTACTGTAAGTAGGCATAGATACTGATAAAAAAGCTGCCTGAAACAGTTGAATTTTACAATGCAACAAAATTTGGTGTAGACATCATCGATCAAATGGCAAGCAAATACACCGTAAGAGCTGGAAGTCGGAGATGGCCTGTTCACGTTTTTTACAATATACTTGATTTAGCATCTATAAACTCATGGATTCTATATCAAAAAGTCACAAGAATAAAAATTTCTCGTCATGATTTTACCCTTCAACTAGTGAGCGAACTACGTGAAGAGTATGTGAAAAAAAATCCACTTCAACTGTAACTAAGAGACAAGGAACTAATTCTGAAACAATTGAACCATGTACTACAACTAAGACTACAAACAATAAGAGGCGGCAATGTCAAATCAATAGTAATTGTAAAAAAAATACATGTGAAAACTGCACTATCTGTAAAAAAGCTGTTTGTGGAAAATGTACAAAAAAGTCTAAAAAAACTATTACTTGTTACAAATGTTACTAACTTTAATGCTAAATTGTTTACTATAATTAAAAAATAAATTTGTATTATTTTTATTTTATTTTAATTTAATATATGTAATAATTTCATAAGTATTCTCACTTAATCTCTAGTACCGTCAAATTGACCGCTTTGGTCTTTGAAGGTATAGCATGAAGCCCGGCCCTTCTAGTGTTAAAGTAAGCCTTAAATACTTCGATCAAATATACACTAGATACACAGTTCCCTGTAAAAGTTCCGTTAAAAAGTGGCACCGATGCATGACATTAAAAAAAGTAAACAAAAAGATCACATATTCCAAATATATTAACACAAATTCCACCTTATTCTTGGAGCTTAAAGTAGCTTTTCACATAACATTGTCGAAAGTTCTGCGACGTTTTGGATGCAACGGTCGGTGCGTGACTGAAGGCGAAAGAGTGCTTAAAGCACTCTTTTTTGGTGCCATTTTCTAAGCGCTCATGTTGTATCTAGTGTATATTTGATCGAAGCTTAAATGGGCTTAAACATTGATTGTAATCCAAGAGCTTTTGTGCTTCACACAAAGAAATACAAATGCGCCCAAAAGCATTTTAGTCCTGACCCCATATTAATAAGACAAGTCTTGTGACAAGTTTATCAGAAATTACAATATTCTATTCGGTCTTACAACTAAGGCCCGAAATAAATACCTGTTTGTGCATCACTCGAAATTTATTAAGATCCTATGAAATCTTGTTCCCGAAAGCCCTTTTATCAACTGCGTAATAAAACTAGCACAATGGACGATGCTATAGTTTTATTTATATTATGTTCAGCAAAGAGCGTCAGAAT
Organism: Hyles lineata; assembly: GCA_030180105.1. NCBI lineage: Eukaryota > Metazoa > Arthropoda > Insecta > Lepidoptera > Sphingidae > Hyles > Hyles lineata. The sequence goes on from JARJEE010000016.1 coordinate 10,449,185, forward strand.
GGAAATGGGTATTAACATCTGCTTTATTAATTAAGTTTAGACTAGACTTTACTGTCAAAAGAGCGACGCTGTTCTTGATTAAGCGCATACCTGGCGAAAAATAATTAAGTTTTCAGAAGCTAAGACAACTGGTATTGTTGAGAAAACAAAGATGTTTGAATACGTTTATATACTACTAACGCCATCTAGTTTCATTCATAGTAAAATTATAAATTGATTTTTATTACGAAAATTAAAAAAAACATTGCTGTATCTACGTGACAATAAATTTTCTAATAATAATACATAAACAAACTCACGCTTTATTAATAATACTAATCTATGATTACCAGAAGGGGGTAGGCAGAGGTGCTACTGGGACACTCTCGTTTCGCTTTGTGTGTTCGATCTCACGATGTAATAGGGTCGAGCCTATCTAATAATATTATTTGATGTTATTTGTATTAATTAGTATAATAAACTAAATATTTTAATTAACATTATACTTGTCGTAGTGTAGAGATATTTGAGCTATGGGAATAAATAATATTTAATATTCTACATCTGATTTGTTTTTTTTTTTTTCTTAATGCATTATACTATGTGATGTGGACATAAAATGGTATTTAATTAAATCGACAGGATTTTAACTAACCCAGGTTAAATTGTACCAAGTAAATTAAAGAGCCTCTTACTTTTGTCACAAATACTCGTATCTTTACAGGGTGGCCAAAAAACCGTGGAATCAAGATTGTTGACAACAAATTAGTGCAAATTGTATTTTTTTTATTTTTTTTGCAATTTCATCTGGAGTTATGGGAAACCTGTAGGGTGTATAAATAATAAGTACCATAATATGTTGATCCTGTATTTATTCCACTAGTAAGATCCTTTAACCGTGAGTGATGGACACATAATATTATGATGTGGGACGTACATGGAACACATAATTGTGTTACGTATCTTACCTAGATGTATTTCTGTATCTGTATCAACCCAAATACGAGTCACTGCAGGGCACGGGCCTCGTCTACAACCGAGAGTACGATTAAGAGGGAATAGGCCATACAGTCCACCACGCAGGTCTAGTACGGGTTGTTGACATGTATTTTTCCTTACACAAAAAAGTATTAGTAGTTTTCTATGAGGCACAAATTTTTTCCACCAATACTTTGTTTCATGGTAAAAAAGGGCATTCTTCTTTCAAAATCACTCCCTACCGGCGTGCAACGAGGTGTTAATTGCACCCGGGCTAGCCGGTAGTAATATTATGAACCTCTCGCCGTGTAACCGTAAGCCGTTCTATAATGAGGCTTGGATGGATTTCAGGTAAACCGTAAACGTCTCGCTTTCACGGGAAAATATCTTTCAACATTGCTATTGCAAACTCCACACAAAACATACCCGAGGAATATTTTTGTCTTTTTGTAAGAGAGATTAATCGTAAATCGCTTTATAGTTGGTTAAAGCAATACTCTGGACAGGGTTAATGCTAAAATAGAATACTGATTGAAACATTGTTTATATTTGTAAGAACCAGTTTATCTGGCATAAATATTTTGATTAATTTGCCCCATATCACATCATGGGACGGAAAATACAAGGCGAAATATGGGGGTCCTGGCACCTTTGGCTACTCCTTCTGGGAAAAAGACGTGAGTGTATGCATGATTGTACATCCCATTATAATCAAGGCTCATTTTATTCTGTTCTTGATAAAGACTGATCGGCTGAAACGTCAAACATCCATTTGCGCAGCTTATGTTTATGAATCCATCACGCAATTAGAATGGAAATTTTGATGCTTGAGACAGCTGAGCTACAGCGCTGAAGCAGGAATCTTCGATTATAATTTTTAATTCATGCTGCGGCGTAGATCATTGTATTTTTTTAAACAAATCACACTGATAAACGAGTTCCAGCAAACGTTGCACAAGTCACTAGATAGAGGACGCTTTCAACAGGTCGCTAAGGATTTTTTAGGAAGCCTATTTCATTTGTGGACTTCCAAATGCCAGAACTGCCGGTTTAATCTTGACATGCTATTTTATTAAGTTCAAATTAAATACAAGCAGGATAAAATCGTGTATTATCGAAGAATTCGATGGTAAGAAAATGACAAGTTTCGTAGCAATTCGATCCTAATCTAAAATTTCAAAAAGAAATACAGAGTAAGATAGCTTATGGATGGATATAGAGAAAAGGAATAGATTTTATCTTGGACGCTTTCTGTCGTGAATATAAAACTGAATAAACTTTGTACCCCTATATAAAATCCCAAAACTTGGTGTGAAACACAAACTAGTGGCGTTAAAAAAAAAAATTTTTATTCACCACTCTACTTTCTAGAGTACTTTATAAATTTCTTTACGAAAGTTATTCCAATTACAATTTATATAATAACAAGAAAAGATTTTATTAACAAAACACAAAACCCATTTGAATATCACAATATGAAATATCATAATTCAAATCTTGAATTCTTACATAAAACTCCGCAATAATTGTGAGCAAGTATACAAACTGCTAAACAAACAAGAAAACTCTCTTAGAAACTTCCAGCAAAGTTTGGATTACATCCGGAGTTGAAACATTAAGTATCCTTGAAATCCTCAATCATAACAAAAGGAGGATAAAATATTGTCGTTATCATTAGATACTTTTTCGATAAATATATTGTGAAGAAAATTCTAAACTGAAAAGTTGTAATTTGCTTGTAGTAGTTTATTAGGAAGTCGGTAGATACAGGCCACTTCGAACAGCGATGTGGGGGTTCTCGAGGAGGTTTATATTCAGCAATGGACTTACTGTGGTTGAAGATAGAAAGAAAGAAATGTTATTTGTGTTTATTGGTAGTATAGGACAGTCCTTATTAACGATGGGATAAAGATACATTGAGAGACCGTCGCGTCCTCACATCCACTGCAACTCCTGTAAACTAGAATCAACAGTGGCACGTATTTTAATGATATCGAGCATTGAAGCTCCGGGAATGTCTAACTTGTCTTTAACCCGCAACGAAATGAATCATTAAGTAAATAATAAGACAAATCAATTGACGAGAAGAGGTAAATTACCTCTGATAAAGACTAGACTAGATATAGATACATTTAAAAACATAGGCTTGAAGTTAACACTCTCTGTATAAACATACGTAAGGAATGTGTTACGGTTTTTAGCAGGCTGACAAGGTGACCAACCAGTAAGAGAGAATATTTTGCCAACCTGTAATTATATAACCACCTGGAAGCCTACCGCTCCCGAACGGTACGTTTCCAGCGTTCTTTCCTACCACGAACGTGTAAGCTCTGGAATGAACTCCCTGCATCAGTGTTTCCTCAGCGCTATGGCCTGTCCTTCTTCAAACGAGGTTTAAAGAGAGTGCTCTCCTCGAGGTAGGCAGCGACTTTGTTGTGCTGGTCCCCTGGCACTACGGAGGTCCATGAGCAGCGGTAGCCGCTTACCATCAGGCGGGCCGCTAGCTCGTCTGCCTACATGGCAATAAAAAAAAAATAAGTTCCGTCTGGACAGGAAATTCAAATTCCGACAGATGCAGTGTTAGGTGTGTTAAGTTTGTTAATATAAAAATTATTTACCTGCTTCTCTCGTTTCAATCCGCTATTTTTATCTTCATATCACAAATTTTTATTCATGATAGAATAAAAACATTCGTAAATATCAAACCGAGCTCAATTGTGTGTACATTCCAATTACGTCAACTTGGTAACAATTTATATAATTAATGGTCTGTGTGTTCTTTACTGCCACTCCCCATAATGGTAAGCAAATAAATGAAAAGGGTAAATTTTTACTTCGTTCACGGCGTGAAAATATTATTTGGAATCAGACAAAAATAAATACTTATGTATTAAACTATGGAGAAGTTTTTATTAATAGAAGTAAGTCCAAATGATATTATCATATTTTTTTAATTTACCGGCTCGTCCCGGCTCCTACTCACTATTTTTTAAATATTCTAACGTCATGTTCACCAGGGATAATCTAGGATTCTAATGGTGAAAGAATTTTTGAATCGGTCCTGTAGTTTTAGAGCCTATTCGTTGTAAGCAATCAAATCTTTCCTCTTTATAATATTAGTATAGATAATTTATTTACCAAAATTGTGTTTATTTTCACCCTTTTAAATTATAACAGTCTTACTAAATAATTATTTATTTATTTCGTTGCAGGTAAACGACCTAGAGTCCTTAAGAGACCGTCTTCAGTATATGGTGTTAATACATTGCATGACGCAATGAATGCTGAATTACAGGAGTGGCACTAGCAGTGTTTAGGTTAGATAATACCTGATATTTAACATTTAATCCGTAACCTTTGGGTTTAATTTCACAACACGATGTACAATTTTCACATCAGCCAAAAAGTGTCAATAAGTACCTAACATAATATGTCTAATCTATCTAAATACTGCACAGGACTTCATTACTTTGGAATATGATGTTACGTTTATCTAGCTCTTACAAATATTCCACGTGAACATGAACGAATCATAGGAAACCCAAACCGAAAGGCTAAAGTTCTAAAGGCAAACATGCATACACTCGGAAATAATGATGAGGTCATAACCAAAAAAGCTTCAACAAATTCCAAACTGCTTTCAACCCCTGACATACCCTTGACAATTAAGCTATTCATCATAAAATTTAAACATGCAAGACACGTCACGAAAGCGAATATTTCGTGTAATGCTTGAACATTACAATGATAATAACCCCAAACCCCAAAGGGGCTTCGTGCAGTACCAAGTCACGTAACCTTAACGATAATTAAATTGAAAAGAAGCTTACCTTAGAGTCGGCCATATCGCGTGATCTAGTTGAATTACCTCGGCTTTATTGATCTGTTTAAGGTTACTGCCGAAATTATTTTATTCCATTATCTCCGGAAGCACTGTCATACTGTCATGCAAAACTTGTGCTCGTTGCTATGGTACCGCGTAAATGAGTATTGAACGCGTTTCGGTGTGCCAGTTGCAACATGAGTAGGTATGATTGGAGATGACTGTGGGCTGTGGGTTTTATTGTTTTAATTAACGGCCAACCCTTTATGATTTTCTGGTTCAGGATTGATCTGGTGATCAGGATTGTAATCGGAAGTAATATTTATTTATTTAACAAAGCCAGTTTCTTGGAGTAAGGGTCAATTATGTACGAGTATAGGGACATTTTCTGAGGAACTGATATAATTCATATTGTCTCGGCCTCATAACTATACTGTGCACCTATCGTATGGGTAAATATTGAATTGAAGAAGATTTCGCAATGCGTTAATCGAAAGCTTTGGCCTTTTACTGATATCACGTACTCCGATGTAGTTGTAAATAATTATAAATGACGGAATTCTAAAATAAGAAAAGTTGTTAAAACTGCGTTTTGACACACTTTTGATGTTCTATAATTTCAATACTGCGCCTGCCTCGGTGACATAGTTGAACTACATTATGACATTATTGGATTTTTCTAATTATTATACATGAATCGGCCCGGAGCCACTTTGTGCCCTATATGACGATAAGCCTCCTATCAAATCGTGAGACGGAACACACAAGACGAAACGTTCGTGCTCATTTCCACGAATTGTCTGAACGAAAGTTCCCTTTGAACGACCTGTCAGTACGTAACCGTATCTCACATCGGACATCTGATTAGGCATTGGTTTCTAATATTCAATCTTGAAAATGAAAGTTACTGAAAAGGTTTACATGCTATTGGTGGTACAAAACCAATCATTGTTATAAAGTGCCAGGAGCTGACTAGATGATTAGTTACAGCTACTTTGCAAAATGGAAGAAGATAATTTCAATTCCCGGTAGAATTAGTTAATGGAGCATAGTAATTTACAATATCTTTGATGTCAAAAGCAGTAGTATTAACCACAGAAAAAAAAAAGAAAATAGTAAAAGTCACAATTACAAAAATGAGAGCCGCGTGCGCAGCTTGCAGTCACATTGTTTCAATCCTATGCAACTGAATACAGAAAATTCTAGATGCGCTATTTCCCATTCTCTGCTACGTTTCATAATACAGCAGATACCATGTGAAACCGGGAAGCGGTCCGGGCCCTTCGCACATGTCCGTTAATACTTCTGGCCTTTTCCTTCAACGGTTTTTTTTTAGGACACTAACCTCAGTTGACGTTGGCAGTGTCACAGCTGAAGTTTGGGCGCGTGCCAGATATTCGACAATGCTCATCTTAAAATAGCTGCCGGCGAAAAGTTTATTCGACATTTTTTTTCTGTTGTAAACGTTAACGGAGTGAAAGAAGATGTAGTATTGAGAAATGGGAAAGGTGTGCCGAGCTGATCTGAAAATAGAACGGCTGAACAATGGAATGACGACAAAAACAGAACAGACAGCATTAGAAGAGATTAAACTACAGCGCATGTACATAAACATAAGTAACTTGTAATCCAAATAGATAAAAAACACCGGGAAAGAGAAAATATACTAATCCAAAAAGCAGCCTAAAGAAAATAGATATCTAACATCTAGGGGATACTTTGAATTCTATCGTGGTTGATGATAAATAACCAGAAAGTGCCATCGAAGTGATGCTAAAATTGCTAATGATAGAAAGTAATAATAATACATTAAATTAATTTAACGATCCAACAGCGAGGCGTGAAAACGCATAACATGTATACAAACATGAAACAGCGTAACCGCGCATGTTCAATTCACTTTGATACCCTTTCCAGAATACACCGGGCCATCTGTTTTTAATTTTGTATCATTTTGTCACCGACGTCGGCTTACTGCAAGTTCGTTTTATGAATGTATTCGATTAACAAAATCATTTTTATAAGAGCTAATGCGTTTGTTTGCTTTGAACGCAACGTATGGTTGTGTGATTTTAATTTTATTGCACCGTTCAAATCTTGTGTACGGCGATTAAGATTCGGTGAATTTATCTTTATGAAATCGTTTTGTTGCTTTCTTGTGTAGTTTCTTCTTTTGCTTTTTTCGAGGGATGTATTGACATCGTATATGGCCATGTTTTGACTTACATTTCTAGAAGGAGCAAGATATTGTCCAGTTTAAAATCGTAGGATCGTCATTATTAGTTTAGGTCATTTTATTTTTAAGTTGTGGAATATTTGTTTATTTTTAAATTAATATAATTTTAAGCCTTTCTGCGTGTATTTTTTGCGAATGCTAAAAATCCACTTAACAATTTTAGTTCGCAATAAAAAAAATACCGAGAAGTGGTTTGGTTTGGTTTTAAAACATTTCAGTTTCTGCTTTAGCAAACAGTAGTTACCGATATATTTACTAACAAACTGAAACGATGCTTCAATCGTTTACAAATGCCATTCCGCGCTCCAAACCAGCAGGTGTGCAATTTGTTCGAAACGTTGCAGAAAATACATCGACTGGCTCTAGTGTTTTGATTGCAGAGATGTGCGAAAGGATAATGGTTGATCGAGAGCTAAAAAGAAAGAATCACAAGATATTTTAAAGATTTTATTTAATAAAAAAGAATTATAAATAGGAAGAACGTACATACGTAACACCAATACACACGATAATGCAAATACAATGGAATAAACAGTACCACTCTTCAGGATATATTCCGTAATCAAACACTACGACTATAGGGAACATTTATATACTCACAGGACAGAAATAGAAATCCAAGTTCTTATTACGTATTTAGAAATATATTTTTGCACTTCACACTTCATAAACAATTCCTGAAGCATTACTCCCATACGATCTTATTTTATTATAATTCCTTAACGATTTTAAACGTCCCTTATCAATAACATCCTTTTGGTCCCTCATTACGTGTTGTTATTTGGACTTAATACAATCAGAACATATTGTTTACAATTCGGGACAATAATTGCAATCTAACATTCATTTGTTATTACGGAATTGATCCTTTACAATCATTATGCAATATATGACTAGAATAATTTGCGTATAAAGTTTTGGCAGCGTCTTATAGTGTTTTATGCGATTAAATACTAGATTCTTCAATGGTAAAGGTCATTTCACGCTAGGTCGATTTATTCGGTATCGTTTCAATCGCACTGAGTGAAGCATTGTAGCAAAACTTCACTTTGGATGCGATGACTTTAAGAATATCGAAGTAGCGACAAGGTTGAAATTCCTATTTAAATAACATATCCCTCGAAACAGGATCATAATCAATGAGCAGATAACTTGTTGACATATCTTGGCAGTTATCTATTACATAAATATTCACAATACTAAAAGAATCGCAAGCGCATTGATATCCTAAGAGAATATGGAAGCTAATTTTCTTTTATTAAATATATTAGGTTGTGATATCTAGAGTAAATTGAGCTCCATTGATCCGCCTGTGCACTGCACTGCAGGTCATTGCGGCAAATCTCATACAATATGTATGAATTTATTCAATGGATCGTTTCGTCACTTTCATGTCGCTCAAATGTACGCTGACCTTAACTACCAAAACCACTATAACGCTGTATCTTCGTTAATCCTATAAGACAAATTTAAATAGATTCGCAAGCAGATAGTGTCGGGAACCATCATGTATTTTATTTTAAGTCATTTCCACATTCCGAAAACGAACGAGACAATAGAACGCGAAAAGGCGATATCAAAATAAAATTCACAATTAAATTCCCATTTCAAGATTTCGGCAAGCAACGATCGCTTATAAGATTAACAAGGTAATAAAGAATTAAATTCAGGTTGTCTTAGAGATAGAACAGAATCAGTCGAGATAGGGCAGCTGGCAACGGTGTCAGTCTGAATGATCTATGGAGGGCTCACACCGTCTCAGCTATTGATTTGAGCACTGTTCAGTAGAAATTTCAGGAAATTCTGCTGTTGCAGATGCATTGAGGTTTGGCTCGGGCAGCCGCGTCATCGGCCTATGATTGTTGGTTCGTCTGCCATCGCGAGTTCGTCTGTGGCCGCCTTGTCGCCTTTCCTCTTCCGCGAGTACCAGAGGAAGGATGCTGCAGCGAAGAGATTCACGAGCACCACAAACCAGGCCAGGAAGAAACTGATGTGGTAGCTGTGGAGAGAGTATTATGTTATTTCTTTTGTTTTGAAAGAATGGTAATCTAAATCTAAAGTATATTTCTAATAATCTTAATATGACAAATGATATAATTCCTAGAAATTCTAATATGTGTTTTTAAATGAATTAAGTCTCCAAAAATGTTTTTTTAATGTTGTTACATCGTAGGCAATATTAAATATAATATACATAATAATACAAAAGAACAAGAGAAGAAAAGTAACTTCTTGATGTGGGTGTATAATTAAGAGAGACTTACTAATGGTAAGCGCGGTCTGGATACACAAACTTCACATTTTTCTTCATGTGGTCTACGGAAGACATCATTACTTGCACCACCACGAATGTGCAAGAAGCTGCAACAAATAAGCAGCAGTGATTGTAGTACTCCATTCCATCCATCAGCCAAAGGAAGTCCACTGCTGAACATAGGCCTCCCCCAATGATTTCCACAGAGACCTGTTGGAGGCAGCCTGCATCCAGCGACGTCCCGCGACCTTTATCAGGTCGTCGGACCATCTTGTGGGTGGACGTCCTACGCTGCGTTTTCCGCTACGCGGCCTCCATTCGAGCACTTTCCGACCCCATCGGTCATAAGATCTCCATTATATGAATGTTAAAGGACTCCAAACGAAATCATCTAAAACTCAAGCGAAATTCATTATTTTGCAGTGCAGCCTGCTATTCTTCAAAATTCTGGTGACCGAACGATAACTGACAAAGTTCTATAACTGCATATAAAATTATACGCAGATTCTATATTCTTCAGAATTATATGCAGAGTTCTGCGCTTGCTAACCCTCCTGCCAAGCATAAGGTTTACTTTTCGTAAACTTTGAACAATGAAATGAATATTACAATTAACCACAAGTCATGGTTCAGACAGTCAGGAAAATGATTAGTGATGGATGAACGAACAGATAACATCCAGATTTCGTTTCAAATGTTAATATCAATTATCTGGCTGGCATTTCAGTCAGCGAGACAGAATTTCGTTTCGCTTGACTTGTTGTTAACGTATTGTCAGCGATACTAGGTCGACTATTTATGATTTGTATAATGTATTAGCTGTCCGCCCGGCGTCGTCCGGGTGCAATTACTCTAACAGTGTTTACACTCATTAACACCAGGGCTTCAAATATATCGAACCAACAACTAATAATATTTTTTTTCTCGTTATTTGTTTTTGCGGTCCTGTGTCTAATTTCCCTTAAGATTATTTTAGTATTACATCAGATTTTGGTTTTTGTCTATTCGGAGATTGCAAAATAGCTAGCAACTTTGCAACCAAATTTGTTTTAGGATGTTTATTTTTTTCGCGATTTATCGTAGATAACTGTTGCTGTATCATAATTTAAATAAGTGGTCTAATGAATATAAGAATTTAAAATTAACAATTTGTAGCTTCATTAAGCTATGCCACTTAGAACCGCAACGAACTTATGACATTCAAAAACTATCATCGAACAGCAAATTTTCGATCAATCTATAATTATTTTTCCTGGAATCTATTAAAAATTAAAATCACACTTCTAATGAATGGGTATATGAGAAAATGCACTACCGCACAATAGTCACCAATCATAAAGAGCAGGATCTGCTAATACTTGGCCATACCACACACAAAGCATGTAGCGTCGACACGAACTGGCAAGGAATTAAATTCTTTGTCCCTTTGTACGACGAAAAATATTACTAAGATTTATGAAAATTAAATTTTTACGGTACGGTCTAAACACCGTTAAATTTTAATATCCGTATTTTATTTTTATGTTATGGTTTCGTGTCTAAGCATAGCCAGATAATAGCTCCTTGTGATTGTTGTTGATTTTAACAAAATACGTTCAATTTGACGAAAAAATGCCAAAAATAATTTAGTTTATAGTTCATTGCACTATGAAAAAGTACCGAGTTAATCTTCGTGAAACGAACTTAGCAATGGTAATCAAACTATACTTACTACTAATAAAATGTATGCCAGCAGCCAGACGTTTGAACATGTACCGAGGGTTTCTGAACGTGTACGTGGAGAAACCACAGCCCATGGCCATCACGAACAGACTGATGATGCCGAAGGAGATCATGGTGCGTACGTAATCTGCAAACAATTGTAAGCATTACAATAAATCTATAAAGGATCTATTTTGCACAGCAAAAATAGATGAGGGTGTGAGTTTTATTCTCATAGAAGCTGAATGCAAAGCGAAATCTTATGTTTATTTCACGTCATATTTGTAAGGCAACATGAATGTAGACACCTAGCATATGCCTAAGGAGTTAAGTTCCTTGAGGTGTGTTTTTGTTCAGTTTTGAGAGCCTCAATGGCGCAGTTGGTTAGACGCCGACTGTGAAACGAGAAGCCGCGGGTTCGACCCCCCACCAGATAAATAAATTATTTATGTAATATGTAGGTATTTGTTTCGGTTTTGGATATTTGCTAAATCGAAAAGTCTCGTTATTTCTTATACCCACGACACAACAAGACTTGTTCTTGGGTGGGGTTAGGACTATGTATATGACTGTTGGGTGTATATTTTATTGATATTACCTGAAAGATAAGCTTTTGATTAATTCGCAACCATTCTTTTCATCTCTCGATGCGTTTATACCTGTGGTTCACCCAAATATTTGTCTCAGTGCGGGGATCGAAATTCACTTATAATCTACGTAAGTACAAAGATAAATCTGCCACTGGTGATTATTATATCTGGTCGATAAAGCGATTACCATAATATGCATCGTGTATAATGTGTCTAATCTATTAGCAATAGTAGGAGCACTTACTTGCTATATTTACATCGTACGCGGGATCCGCCGGCTTGCCATTCTCCATCACGGGTTGCGCCAAATAGTTTGTGCATTCTGCAACAAAAACAAACAAAGTTCACCGCACGTTCAAAAATAATAGTTTATACGCTTTTTACAATTTCCACACGCTTCGGAATGGACCTAACGTCATTCACGGGTTTTACTCTTTTTAGATAGCCAGTGAAATTACAGAGAACATTTTAAAATAGACGGGCGAGCTTTGCGTACATTTGTGCTCAAAAAGGTTTATTTGTCAGCACATGTGGCGCAGTTGGTTAGAAAGTCAGTAAAAGGGCAACCACGAAGTCAGAAATGTTATCGTGAGTCACAGATATTTATTTCGGGTCTTTGTGTTGTGAGTCCAATATCTCGTAGTTTTTTATTACCACAACTTGAGGAGTTGTTGACTCAATTATGCTGGCTTATTTGTAATTGTTGTGCGCTAGCTGATCCTGGCATTTGCCCAGCAATGTGTCGTATAAGGAATGATGTAGATACAACGTATTAATATTGCAATTACGAATGAATGAATTAAATAGTTTAAATTGTATTAACTATTATTAGTGCCCATTAGAATATTTAACACTCATATTTGGTGATAGGTACAGCGCGGTGTTATACTATGCTTATTAATAATAAATTCTGAGTGATGTTGGTTTTACTTTATAGGCAAGCTTTCATATTACGAATGATCAGCTATTAAAAATGATTTCCACATTACAGCCTACATATTTTATACACTCGAATAATAAATAATTATATTGATATATTATGAAAAATATTACGAACAAATTAACATTAATTCTTGGTCATCAATAATCGTTATCAATATTCGTTACAAAGACAGTATTATAAAATTATTAAAATATACTTTATGCACGCGACTGTAAATTTAATCAAACTAATTCCAGTTGTATGGTCGTAAAAGCCCTTCAAATTTCGTTATAACCAAATATATTTTCTATGCGCGGGTTTAATCGAATATTTTCATTGCAAAATGTCAACTAATGTAGCTTGAAAATAAAATAGTGAAAAACAAAGGAATATATTGGTCTCAAAACTTTGATAACATTCACATCGGGTTTGGTTTTATATTCTTATTGTATATATTTTTCGATAATAAGAAAGTAAGTGTTAAAAAAAATACAAATGTATTAATCCATGAATTGAAGCTTTAAATTTAATTTACAATACTTGAATCGCAAAGTAGGTTCCCTTAACTTAAATGTAAACAAATAACATTCGAAGGAAGGCCATTTCGACCCATCCAAAAGAATGTTGGGAGAAAAAAATTCGTTCATAAAAATGCTTTGAGATATCGTAATCCAATCAAAATGTTTTGGGACAGAATTGCGTCGAGATGCGTCTATTTGATTTCGTATTTCATCTTTTTAAAGATAACTTTTTGCGCTTCTGCTACTTGTCTTTGCCAAACATTATGATTTCGTTCGTGAAATTAAATTTTGATCTTATTTCACGCTTGGAGGTCTACTGAGTGTACTGTCATTTTCATCTGTAAACTTGACATTTTTGCCGAATTGCTATGACCAAAAATAACTGAGGTTGGAAACATTTGTATTATTGGAGTACAAAAATGAATTGTTTGTGTATATTTTTTATTAGAAAACAACATTATCTTAATGTTTTAATATAAATTAGTATAATAAATATTTCTCGCTTTGAAGTGTATCATTAAAAATGCTTTCCGAGAATTGACATTCTTCGCCGGCAGACCGTTAGACCCAAATGCACACATAGTTTAAAATACATTAACCGTGTAAAACTATCCGTCTTTCCTGTGTATGACGGATGTAAACCAGTAGTCACTAAAATAAGTTAAGACACCGTTTCAATCAGCACCGTGTCTACGAGAATAAACGAGTTAGGTCGCATACACAGCGAAGGAAAAATAGGAACGAGACGGTAGCTGTCTGTTGCAAATCAAAACAAAGTTGGGAGATCCACGCTGTTGTCAGTCGTGACTCAGCATGATTAGACAGGCTTTGAAAGTCGTAAAGCCACTGTCTCACAGGAAGTTGACGTGAAGTGACAACTTTGCCGTTGCGTTTCGTTCAGATAAGATGGATCGGCAACACAATCATGATCTAAGCGTTAAGGATGTTCGTGAGCGGCAGTGACTTGTATTCTTGTACTTCGACGGAACTAGGCAATAAATAAAAACAATTATGCAACTCCATAAACCGACGAAAAATGCTCACAACCGCTCTTATGCAAAGCATAATAAATATTTCATCCTTAGCTTTAAGAATTATAGAGCTGAACGTCGATTTACCCCAATAATTTCCACAGCGACCTTTTGGAAGCCGCTTATATCCAACAATTTCCCAACTTGATATTATACGCACTTTTAATCCACTACAAGTAGTGTTTTCTCAGTCGGTGCCAGAAACCATATTTCTATATTATAAACCTCACCGTTACACCTGATCTTTTATATCCTCGATTATACAACGTCCTTATATATTCATCGTGCATTTGTCTCTAACACATGGGAGTGTAACTTCGTACATGAAACATATTATAATTACGATATTAACGATTATTTTGATCCTAACGCCACGCTCCGGTGAGAACGAGAAATTATCGTGTAAGTAGTTTAAATGGAATTGTTAAATGGCCGTAATGTGCCACTAAACCAAGAAAGATCTGTTGTATATTGATATTATAAACTTTCTTGATATTATAAACAATTCCAACTTGATATTGGTTAAAATTACAAGAGGTTACGAAAGATGCACATTTTGAAATATTTACATATACATACAAATATGAGATTTGCGCGTTTGCCTAGCGCGCCCTCTCATGGCGAAAACAGGTCGAAAAATAAAAAAAAAGTGGAGTTGCGCATCTATCTCTGTATGTTATATTAATCTATGCTCTAACATATTCATTTACCATAGCCCAAACATAAATTATTTAGGTGTCACCGTTCCGCTTTGTGTCATCACCTTTACATTTGTCTGTCAAGTGCAAAGTTAGTAAAAATATATTTTCATTTGAATTTTTACTTTCGTCCCCGCATTTCGACAGTGAAAGCAATTTAGCATGCCATTAAATATTCTGGAGTCCCCAAAAACAGATCGCCGGGACAGATTAGGCGCGTTTATATCATTTTTATATATCTTCCAAGTCTATTTCGGGACGAGGATTCGTTTAATGAGTCGTATTAAAGGAGGGTTATTTCGGTTTTATGCTTTATTTTTATTTGTTTTAAGATGTATTAGTGTTTATGTGTTGAAATTAAAGGGTAGGGCAGTCGTTAGCATTGAAATTACCTTCTAGGCGCTCAATTGAAAACAATATGATATAAAACATTATTTTATTCTGTAATATTATCTACTTACAATTCAATGGGTGTACAATAAAGCTTTAAATAAATACTTTACTCAATACTATGGACTACTCAACAACAACTCACTATTATTTTATTTAATTGTTTCTTTTTTATGTCTTTTCTAAATTTAGAATTACTGCTAGGTAGCTATACTTCTTTCACAATATTAAATTCATATTTTCCAGCTCGCATATCTATTCCTCGATATTTGTGTTTACCATTGCACAGTCCACAAAACGGCGAATGCATGATTGATTCTGTGTGACTAGCCAGTGGCAAATACGCCACAAAGAGCTATTGAGTCGCCTTCGTTGTATTTGACAACCGCTGTAGTACTTTGTGACGCTAAAGGGCAAAGGCAAACCCGTATTTCACACAAAAGGTTTCAATTACCAAGATAAATAAGCCTTGGTTATAAATTGCTAATGTTAGGTTTTAGATCGAATAACAAAGGCCAATGAGATTTCTAGTATTCGTAAAGGGGTATTAAATTAGAAATCGCAGTCCATGATTAATATTTAAATAGATGAAATATGTAGAATAAGGCGCCTATTATAATAAGTTGACATGGAAACCCTTGGGGAAGCCCATATTTAGCAAAATAATTCCAATGTTTTGATATTGAGAGTTGAAGGATGAGTAAATTGTAGATAGTGTCAGGTACCGACTGTTACTTTTCTTCTTGATTTTGTGTACATTGGCATTCAGTTATATTTCCAAGCATCCTAAAATCAATGCTCTTTTGACCGTCCTTGCGGGCATAGACCTTCTTTGTTAAAACTCAAACAATTACCAACAAATCAGCCTCGGTACCGACAGAACAGAGAAAACAAACGTTGCATTTAAAAATACATTTGATATCAACCCGATGGTTTGTTTCTATGGACGAATGCACAATAAAATGTTGCAGACATCAAAGATATTTCCACGTAATGATGATAGTAATTCATCGGGACTGTGACAGCGGGCTTGCGTTCCGCTAAAAATACAGACTACAATTTTCACATTGAATTATATTGATATTTTGTTACTTAGCTAACAAATTTACTGGTTGTTACGTTCAAAGTCGTAAAATTTTTCAACCTCTGCGATATAGTTGGCGAGAATCGGCTGTAAAACGGTAAGTCGATTTATGCCTCGAGACCAATGATTTTATTGAACAAAAATGTATCTTATATAGATTGCAGATTTTTTTTTTATTTTCAATATTTATTTATTCGAATATAAGGGATTTGGTTTCATGTTACTTGAAATAAATAAACTGAATTTATATAAGGAATATTGTGGGCTCAAAAAAAAAATTCTGTATATATGTTCTATATTTGATTTAAACAACAACAAAAATGTCACTACTTTCGATGCGATAACGTTGCTTAGACAAGGTATACATTTTTGTTTGTTGCCTTGTAGGATAAAAAAATGATAGTCTCTGTTACACAAGTACTAACCACCAGAGCGTAATGTGAGAAGGCTTCCGTCTCACACAGCTTATGAGCACTTGTGACACTATCTTAAGACAGAGAAGGCGTAAAATCGGTAAAAGCAGCCGTGAACATGTAGAAAAGAGGACACTTGCTCTCAATGCAACACCACAAGTGATACAACTGCGTATGAACAAAATAAAACACGACATATAGTTTTGACCGTGTCAAAACAGACCACAACCGAACCTACACCATCCAAATCGGTGATACAAGGGTCAGGTTAAAAGTACCCTGAACCGACGAGAATGCATGAAGAAGTTGATGAAATGGATGAAGTGAAAATTATATTTCAGGATCGAGACTGTGGATCACCACAGTCTCTGTCTACCCCTATGGGATACAGGCGTGACGATTATGTATGTATGTGTACTTGCTTCGGCAGTACTTATACTATAACACACCACTTTTAATATTACAAGAGGGGACTTTTTATAGCAATGAATGGCGGGACGAGCATCTCATTCGCTTGATGGTAAGCGAAACGACCGCTCAGGGAACGTAGCAACATCAAACAACGCCATGAATTACAAACAAATACTTGGAATTCCGCTCCGCTCGCCATCCTGAAACGTGTTATGTTGTTCTTATGTTAAGTCTCAATATGGCCAGTAGTTACTCTGGCTACAATATCCTGCAAACCGGAACATAATAGTGCATTTACACTACTGTTTGACGGGAGAAATAGACATAGCTATGGTACCTACCTAGGTGGCATATCACAATATGAGAGACCTACAACCAATAAACTTAAAATGCGAGGTGATGAATCAGGAGTGGTGCATTATTGAACACTTCAAAATAGGTACATAAAATGTTAGGTCTAGGGTTTGTATGTATCTAGATTTATTATTTATATAGTTCTGGTATAATAATTTAGATTTTAGGACATCTCACGCAAAATTCCTTGTTGCAAACATTCATTCATTTCATTCATTCATTTCTAATGAGTATAAGTTAAAATTCAAAGAAGCCAGAATAGGATATCAAACTTCCTAAAGTATTTTAATATTTAATCTCACTTAAACTAGCTTCGTTACGTCGTCAAACGCCATAAAATTTTATCACAGAAAGCTTTCCAGCATCTACGAGCAAACATTCTAAATAACGACACATTCAATTTTAACTCGATTTACTTTCACGAAAATCCTATTATCCTTTAAGGCTGTGAACATAAAGGTAGCTTCCTGTAGAACCCATATAGTGTAAGAGCCAGGAACTTACGTCGTTTACAGAAGCTGGAAGTTTGTTTGCATATGCCTTAAACATAGACATCGCACGATGAGCAACCACGGAGTTTGCATGGTGGATTTAGACATCATATTCCACCTGTTTGGGAAGGCGAAAGAACCATCAAAAATATGTAACTACTTCCAGATAATTCTACAAGTAATATAAAATTCAGCTTTTACATTAAAACGCACTAAAATTTTATACTGACTATCGCAGTGGCGTAGTTATGCTACGATTACAAAGCTAAGGTTTCGGGTTCGGATTCCGGGTCGGGCAAAGTGGTATTGGACTTTTCTATTCAGTATCAGCCCGGAGTCAGGAATTTATGCCCGATATAGCGATAGGCTTGCCCCTATAACATTGGGAAATGGAAGATTCGAGGTAAAATATGGGTGTCCTGTTAGCACCTCTGCTCCTTCTAAGAAAAAGACGTGAGCTAGTAGTTGCTGTTCGCGTGATTCCTATGTTAGAGGCATGCGCAGACTAACTTTGCTTTTTTTAATATGACGTAGGTCTGGGGCTACCGGGATCTTAGACTAGTAGCAGGTACTAGGACCACCTGCGCCCGATAGTTTTATACGATTATGCGTGGATAACTTAATAACTGCTGCGGACGGGTAATGTGAAATCAATTTACAGAATGGGCTGTGATGTTGTTGGGGATATTAGCACGTTTAGGCTTAATGCATGGTTTGGTATAGTTCTATGTAGGTCTAATGAATGTTGGCATATTTTAGTAATACTTCAACGAGCATATTACGATTTGTCTATCACAAAACAAACATACGTAGGTAAACTTGCAACCAGGATACTCACGTTGCCTTGTGTGTTCCGTCCCATGAAGTGATAAGGGGCTAGCCTATCGCCATATCGGGCACAATTTCCTGACTCCAGGATAATGAATCCTCATAATCAATAGAAAAATCCAATATCTATTTGCCCGATCCGGGATTCAAATCTAAGACCTCAACATTGCAATCATACCGTAGTACAGCCACCGAGGCAGTCACATCATTGGTATACATATATTAATATAGCTGCGTAAATAAACTGTATTAATGTAGACCTAGGATAAATTCTCAAGACGAGTAATCCAAGTTTTGTAAGTTATTTGTTCAAGATCACATAATTTTTCTAGGGATTGAACATTCTTTGAAACGGTTCAAGGAAGCCGGCGTTAAAGTATCGAAAAGTTTTTAGATGGAGGTAACGTTCTCGATAGTAGATAGCATTGCACTGAATACCCACCCTTCTGGTAGACAGACATTCATCTGAGATATCTGCTGGGTGCAAGGCACTTCCAATAAATCTAGGTAGAAATCCTCAGGATTGTCTATGCTCAGCAATGGACGTTTTTTTAGGTAAAAATTCGATTATGTATCTCTATGGGTGTTTGGTACAATGAAATCTAGAAGAAACATAACGCCATAGCAGCATAACATTTAAGAATTCAATACTACATGAGCTCACGTGCAAAAAGAAACGTATGTGGCACGCGTACATTTCTTATTCGATTTCGCTAACATATTTTCGCTTTATTACCCGGAAAAGGCGCAGGTGAGCGTCTCGAAGTCAATTTTTCACGTCACGATTGGATACGCCCTTCGCGTTCAGGTAATTTTTGCTTTATTCCGAAATAGCATTTGTGGCAATCTATCATTGGCAACACCTTTACTAGATTACAAAAAATGTGAGTAAATGACAAAAAATATATATATATTTACTGGTGGTAGGTCTCTCACATGTGAGAGGCCATCTGGGTGGGTACCACTCCAGTGTCTATTTCTCCCGTCAAACAGCAGTGTAAACGCACTGTTGTGTTTCGGGTTGAAGGGCATAGTAGCCAGAGTAACTACTGGACATACTGAGACTTAACATCTTATGTCTCAGGATGGCGAGCGCAGTGGAATGCCAAGCATTGCTTTGTAATTCAAGGTGTTGTTTGGTTTTGCTACTGTTCATGAGCGGTCGTATCGCTTACCATCAGGCGAACGGCCTCGCCATAAGAGTGAGTCCTTACTAGGGGCTGAGATGAATTCACGGTTAACTACTAACATTGACTACCACTTGCCCAATTAGTCAGCTGATCAAACACGTTATGTTAAATATAATGGAAACAGAAAAATTGAGACGAAAACAAAATGAAAGCTCACTCACAATTTCTTTACGGTTGGATAAATTCTCAGACTCCCGTTCTCGCAGCAACCAA
Organism: Hyles lineata; assembly: GCA_030180105.1. Classification (NCBI taxonomy): domain Eukaryota; kingdom Metazoa; phylum Arthropoda; class Insecta; order Lepidoptera; family Sphingidae; genus Hyles; species Hyles lineata. The sequence continues at coordinate 10,469,292 of JARJEE010000016.1, forward strand.
ACAGCTTGTATTAGAATATGCAGTGTATATTTATTTGTGAACATTGAAAATCTCATGTAGATATTGTGGTTTCAAAAGACATTCAAAAAAAAAGGAAAAAGCTTTCTATTTATGTTCTGCTTCCCAGCTGCGACACGTATGGTGACTTCAGTATCAACATTTCAAAAGACGTAATAATTTGTTTTGATAAAGAATATTATTACTTTAATCATGATGTTTGAAAGCTTTTTGCATAAAATCACATCGAATTGGAAGAGTTTAATGCTGGTGAGAATATCGTAAATCATAACCCTTTAATTCATGAAAGTTTTATTGCCTGTTACCGACACACGGTTATCTTTTCATTTTATTTTCGATCGTAAAATTGAGTATCAGTGTTAGAATGATACGGGCTGATCAAAGGAACTGTAAAATTGTGACTTGACGGCAATTTCCAATGAATATAGCAATATATTGGATCTTTGCTGTGACACATAATTTATTTTTTAATTTGAATATCAATTACGTTGATTTGATGTTATTTGCCTGATGTTAGAATTAGAGGTAACTTGATCTGTATAATATTAGTCTTGGAAGCTAAGACTTTTAAACGATTTAATATTATAATCTGAACTTATTACCCAACACGAAACATTAAGGGGTGGTCCGTCTGCAAAACCGATTTAAATTTACCTTGTAATGACTTATATAAACACAACCATATATTCCGAAAGGGACAGACAGATTTGGCACTGGTGTCATCTATATTCCGTATACAAAACTAATTTCTATTTACGTTTAAATTGTCTTATTTAAACTCATGCATTTATCCTCGAAGTGTTGGAAGAGTTTTGACTAGTGTCGTCTCTATTTCACCGAGTTTATTTCTGTCCCAAAAAGTCACATAAGCTTATATCTCTGCGAAGCACGAATTTCTTCCGGGGTCAGTGTTTTGACGGAGGTTTTGGGTAAACTAACATATAAACCGGGTGGTTTGTGAGACCGAAAAGTATTTCGTTGTTGATACCCACGATACAACACTAAATTGATAATAATGTGGGATCTGGGCTATATTAGGTTAGGTGTATTTATAAACCACTAGACACAGCGAATCCGTCAGAATGACCCACGTATGTCGCTTTTCGGGTTCACCCTGTGTATATTTGGATCCTATAAAGTATACATCATTGTCTATCCATTTCGCTTTCACGTATACTTTTTTAAGTGTATTATATTTATCTTCAGGGGCGTTATAAAACTTTGTCAAACCAGTATTAAAATTAGGTACACGAGTATAGCTTGATTTCCCATAATTAAACGCAAAAAGTAAGACCAACACACAAAAAAGCGTCCTCATTTCCAATTTGTCGTAAAATATAAATTCCTTTACAAAAGCGACTTTATTCCATATCAAAGGTATCCCAGGAAACATTTCACATCTATTCAAATTACAAGTGGGTTTGAGTTGAAATTCTGAAATTTCGCATATAATACGAAAATGGGCCCAGTTTAATTGGTTTCGTTTGCGACGAATATGCCTTGGAAACATAATTACGTGTCAACAGCAGAGTCTTGTTTAAGACGTTAATAGTATTAAGATTTTGGATATGATTTATCCAAATAACGATGTACTCGTATGTTTATGCTTGGTAGTAGGTCTCTCAAATGTGAGATCATCTGGGGAACTGGTGGTAGGTCTATTATATGTTAGATGCCGCCTGGATAGGTACTTAGATAGCACCGTAATATCTATTTCTCCCGTCAAACAGAAGTGTTAATGCACTGTTGTGTTCCGGTTTAAAGGACGTTGTAGCCAGTGGAACTACTGGACATAATGAGACTTAAAATCTTATGTCTCAGGATGGCGAGCGCAGTCGAATGCCAAGCATTGCTTCTTCATTCTGTGACAAAGCCGTAACATATATTTATGTACAGTTCCGAGAAACTTAAACCATAAATGCCAATATAATTTCAGACACTTTAATTCTATCAATATCAACAATAAAGTCTATTGCTATGCAAAATCTCTTCCAGATTCTGCCGGACACAGTAAATGTCTTACTATCGTATTATCACGTGATAAAATGAACGCAACAGTTCAAATATCCTCGTGATTTATGACTGTGATGCAAGAAACGTAATGTCTGTTAATATGCAGGAATAGAACGTCTTGTCTGTGCGGTCCACGCATAGCGATATGAAAGGAATGGTTGCGAATGATACTATATTTATTCAGGTAATATTGACAAAATAAAAGTCACACACATAGTCCTGATCCCACACAAGGAGAGGTATTGAATCGTGGGTATCAGAAATTAAGAGAATAGTTGGTTTCAAAAGCACCTAGATCCGAAATAAAACCCTAGACGTTACATAAATAATAAATTTATCTGGTGCGGAATCGAATCCGCGGCCTCACAAATAACAGCTGGCGTATAACCAACTGCGCCACGGACCTGTCAAGAAAATTATATTGATAATAAAGTTCTTAAAAATACAATTTAAATTCAGATTATTACAAAAGATTGTTTTCACTACCAAGGATTTGGTAGCTAGAAGATAGAAGGAGAAATGGATATAAGGAGGCTGCTTAGCAATGTTCTTTGAACCGAGTTATTTGTTAAGTTTTGAGAGCCCCTATGGCGCAGTTGGTTAGACGCTGACTGTGAAACGAGAGACCGCAGGTTCGATCCCCGCACAGAAACAAATGTTTCTGTGATCCAAATTGTTTCGGGTCTGGGTGTTTGTGAGACCGGAAAGTCTCTTTTAGTTTCTGATAACCACGACACAGGACTTGATGTCTCATGTCAGTACGGGCTTAGGTCTCTCTAGGTATGTATGTATGTGACAATTCAAAGAGCAGGCCGGTTGAAATGTGATGCTTGGTGCATGTTTATTTCTAGCGAGCCCAAAACTGTGGAAATACGAGTAGATAGCTCCTAACTTAATAAAATACACCAAGTGTATTATATATTTAACTTAAAATCACCCACGGTCATCGAGCGTGAAGAACAATGAGTTGAAAAAATGTATGAAAATATTTATTGAATCCATAAAATGTCATACAATATTTAGATTCAGACACTTTTTTTTTCCACTACCAGCCGGTTCACAAGGCTGTTTTCGCCAGAGAAGAACGGGCAAGAAACTCTAGCGTTGCTCTTTTCAAAATAAGTTTACAATAAAGTGATCATACAGGACTTGAAATTCAGAGTAATTCATAAATTATTTATAACAATAATTATATTGTAATCCTTTATTCATCTTCTTAAGCCCGATGTATTATTCCAGACTTATAATTTCATTTATTTTCTGGCTCATCGTAATCGATATAAAACGAACCCACACATCACCACTAGTCTTTACAAATACTCCAAACATTACTATTTGAATAGCATGACTGACTTGTTTCGACGCCAAACCACTAAAAATATTATCTTCTAAGCGAAGCGCTCTTTCATTACACAAGACGACTGTAATTCACAACTGTGCAATGCGGGGAAGATAGACGATTTTATATCCAGTAAATTCTGTTATCTTGTGAGAGATTAGACACCAAGAATTATCATGAGAAACCTTTTCACTGTAGACGTTAAGGCAACAGCAATTCTTAGATGTCTTGGGTTTATGGGCAGCGATTAAATATTTAATATTTAATTATTTTAGAATAACTACTTAACATATTGAGACTTAACATCTAATGTCTCGGGATGGCGAGCGCAATCTTATGCCAAGCATTGCTTTGTAATTCAAGGTGTTGATTGGTTCTATTACTATTTATGAGCGGTCGTAACGCTTACCATCACGCGAATGGCATGCTCGTCTCGTCTCGTACATAATGCCTATATACTGTGATAAACTTCTTAAACATCAAGTATCGCAAATTTATCTATGTGTAGTGTAGATCTATGTGTGTAGATCTCCCATATTGAAATTCATTAGACTGATACCGCAACAAATATTGAAAAAACACTCCCGTTACGTTTTCGAATATTTTTACTGAGCGGCCGTGTATCCGAACATTGGGGTGCTCGTTGAGCGTGTATTTGCACTCTTTGTTTTCATATAGCGGCTGTAAAATAAATATTGAACTTGGAGTACTATATAAAAACAAATAAGTATAAAAGGTTCAGATAAGCATTGTTTTTATCGTTTCATAATTTTTAGAATGGGTATAAAAGTAGCATATTGTAGCTGACGTAAATTGTAGTAAATGGGCTAGTTTTCTTTGAATAACAGGATAGCTTAATGGTTTCTTAGATTTACGCGAATGTTACACATTGAATAAAACTATTATTACGGATTTTATCGCGAATTTTGTTAATTTAAATGTAAATAATAGTTTTATTTTACAGGAAAGCTGATAATCTCCCGTTTCATAGAACTGAAAGGGGTGGAACAACTTGTGCCATCACTCACCTTTCATAGCACTTTAGGTTCTATCATCACGCTATGACCTACAGGAGGAAAGCAGTAGTGATATTTCTAGCAAATACGAGGAAATTTTGTTCCTTTTTCGTTTTCCGATTGGTCGATATTCTAAACTGATAGTCAGAATTAAACATTTTGACCGCCATTTTAAAACGTGTATGCACCCGGGCGGTGCCGGGCCCGACCGCTAGTATAATATAAAAATGCAGCCCATTTAATGTACTGCAAAACATAGGCTTCCTCAAACCTCAAGAGTTTGTTTGAGTGGGGTAAGTCAAGCCCATAACGCTGGCCTAGTAATTTTTGAAGGGTTGGAACTACCGCCGTTTTAATTCAACCTTCACACACTACATGTAAACAAGACGAAATCCAATTGGAATTAGAAGTAGTACGTCGGGCCTATCCGCTCCATTTCCGTTTTCTAATTGAGCTCGTTAATTAATTGAATTTCAACCAATCCTTACCATATAATAAATGTGCGCTTCGTACGTGAAACCTCTGTGACGTAATAATTTGATTTTCAATACAAAATGTAGACACTATCAAAACCTTCAGGTTTAAATTTCTTAGTACTCCAGAATCAATATTATCTTAAATTAAACTAAGAATTTCTCAAGCCATAAACTTAAGAGTTCTTAAGGGGCTATAAAACGGTGCTTACAATAGCACAAAGCTAATAACACTCTTTAACAATGTAAACTGTGGCTATTTCTGGCTCTCATCCAGAAACATTTGATAACTTTCTAACAAAACTACAAACTAGAGACTAACTGAATATATTAAGGACCTCCTACTGAAGCTGTATCCTTTAGTATTGTGAGTTTACTCTTACTATTCCGAGTTGGCCTAGGTCAGGTTGGCACATCAAATACCTTAGAAATTCTGGAGATAGGCTCTCTGCTACCATTACTATATTTTCAAATCAAAATTAGAACGTGCGGCAATGTTGAAATACATTCGTAAATTCTAAGTGTTTTATTTTAACTCCGAGATACCAACCTTTATCACAACAAACTAATTGTTTCTTAATAGGCTATCAGTCACACTATAAATAGAAGCTACATAAGCAAGGTAATTCAAACCCAATAAACTTGATTACGCCGGAAGCTCTTAAATAGCCGTTGAAGCGTAAGCGCGGCCCATCGCAAACGTGAGAGTAAATTGAGCATTTACATCACAATGGAGTCTTTACGATCAATAAATATTTTTATTTTTATACTGATATAAAAAAGTAAGTGCAATAAAAAATAATCGTCGCAGGTATCGTTGGTATCCGATACAATAACTCCTTGGTCCCACAAAAATAAGACCCGAAACATGACTTTGTGAGTTACACAATTCATAAGCCTCTCATTTTAGTAATTTCCATTTCTCCAATATGATTACTGATATTAATCTGTTCATGTTTATAATTGAAGATAATTGAAATGTAACCCATATTATTTTCAATACACTTCAAAAAACGGAGATTACCAATTCGATGTAATTTCATTTGTAGTAGGTACAAGACTAATTTTACACTTGTATCGTCATTTCTATTTTTTTCTTTAAAAATATTATTTTGTACTCTTTAGTCTGCGTATCCAAGCACCCCCAGCGAAGCAGGACCCTCGATACATTATAAGAACAACCTATCTCCAATATTTATTTGAATACATTCTAGTTAAACACACAAAAATAAACCGATGGAGTGAACTCGTTGAGCAAGACGTATAGAGTTTTCGTGCAAACACATCTATTCGCGTTACAATGACGCGTTGCATCGTTAATAGCGTAACATACTGCCTCTGCGTACACCAATGGATGTTAGTTTACATTTAGCATTGTTTATTTATTTACGTGACGATTAACCGTGGATTTCTGGATTCGGCTCGTTGGCGACTTAAAAGAACCAATGTGGTATTTTTATCGGTGAGTGTAAATCTTATTGTGTGGGCAGAAGCGGGCAGTGTTTATTCTGTAAAACCGACCGATCAACTGAGTTTTCTTTAGTAAATTTTACCGGCTCGTAATCGCAACACCTGGTAATGATTTAACGGCACCTCACGTTGTTTTTCAACGTGAAAACATAATATTTTACAAATGAGAAACGGTCATAAGGACAGTAAATTATGTAGATTTATATTTAATTTATTAATTTTGGACCGCGCTCTTTTATAATTTGCTGTTGGGTAAACAATAGATTTGGCTGGTTCAGACGCTCCTGGATAGCGTCTGTCATGTGTTTGATGAAAAAGTAGTTATTATAAATTGCTTTACTGAATCGATCGGTGTGTCTAAACGTGTCGACACATTGATGGCAGCATGTGTATACTCGTACTCGTATTTCATCTCATTTATCATCGTACTTTTACACCAAGGATTATGTAACAGAATGTTCGGAGTCGTACGGCTGTCTCACAGATAACTGACGTGAATTTACAGCTTTGCCGTTGCGCTTCATTCAGTGACATTCAGGCACACCCAATAATTCTTACTCTGTACGTCACATTTCACAGTAATTATTTATTTCAAACTCCTATTAATTTAACTTTCTGATTGATTTCGTTGCGGGTTAAAAACAAGTTCGACATTCCCTATACAAGGGCTATAGGGTACTTTATATTCGGGGAAATATATAGCGAAATCTTTATCATGGAAAAGCTTTTTCATGTGGGCGAATCCGCGAGCAATACTAGTTTATTATTTATAAAAAGTACTTATTTGCGTATTTAATAATTAATTGGTCTGAATATAACTTAGACGAACTTTCTTTCGAAAAGGAGGTTGTCTCAAAAAGAAATCCACGGTTGCAGATCGGCAGATGATAAGGAAAATCCGTATAATTTTTTTTACACGGTAGTGAAATTCAGCAGCTGGTTTTAAACAAACATTACACCCGAAACTCTACATAAATACGATAAAAATGCAACGAGACGTAATGTCTGATAATATACTCTATCGGATATAAATAAAAATCAGAAATGTCTATTCGATTGGAAACATAGTTTTGGTGAACGACGAAAGTACCCAGATATTGAGTTAATTTAACAACTCACTAGTTTATACACCCGATTGTAAAAATACGAGTTACCTACACAATTTGTAATTTTAAAAAATCCTGTACAAATAACTAGAATCCTTTGTCTATAAAGAATAAAAGAATCCTTTGAAAACTGGCAGTTGTTCATTTTCTTTTTTCACGTTCGAACTGAAATCCAACCTTTAGCAAAACAAATAAAAGATAAATTCACGCATAGCTTGATATCCCTAGTTTCTAAAGTACATATGGGAATGAACATAGAAATGTTGGATTTTCTTGCGGATTGCAGTTCCGAATAATGAGAGATAAGTGTGACCAAGTTGTAACCGTACATTATGGTATTTACGTATTCAAGTGGAGCGTTTTAGATACAAAACGTGTTTTCCGCTTTATTTATTTATTTAATTTGTTCAACAGTGTATTTAAATTGTACATGTTACAGTTAGAACCCGTACTTAGTTACAACGCGTTTTCTCTAGTTTAAACTAGTTTTCACTTAATGCTTTTATTTATTTATTTAATCCTTTTTTGCACTATGCATAGATATTATGCCTAGTGTCTAGTTTGTACTAAGATGGATAAAACCACTAAGCAAAGGATTATAAAGACGAAGGACTTTTCTTTTTGTATAGGTCCGGCAAAAGAGCATACAGGACACTGATGGTAAGTGATCACAGCCGCTAATAAACATCCAACACTCTTAGATCATAAATGTGTCGCCGGGACTTCAAACCAGGAGCAGAGAGGGAAGGAAAAAGGATGAGAAGAGATAAGGGTATTATCTCTTCTCATCCTTTTATTATTATACGTATCTGACAATCTCATCATCGAAGGAACGCGGCAGTAAAGAATGAAAGAAAGAAAAAAGATATATCGATACCGCCCCGGACGATCCTACCCATCCATGTGTTTAAATTGCCCTGCAGCTACCATCGGGCTCATTTTGTCGTTTTATTAAACAAAAAGGCAGAATAATATCATTGTTAGGTAAAGTGGCAAATTTCTCATAAAGTTGTTATTGTTGTCGGACATATGTTTGAACATTTTTAAGTTATATGGTTGTAAACTAAAGTGATGCATTTATAAGTGACTTTATCTATAATGTTATGACAAATCTTATGGACTGTCTCGGTGGCGTAGTTGTACTAAGGTACGCTTGCAAAGCTGAGGGCTTGGGTTCGAATCCCGAGTCGGGCAAAGTGATATTGGATTTTTCTGTTCATTATCAGCCCGGAGTCAGGAATTTGTGTCCGATATGGCGGTAGGCTCACATAGTGGGACGGAACATACTGGCGAAATGTGTGTGTCCAGGCACCTCTGCCTACCCCTTCTGGGAAAAAGGCGTGAGTTTATGTATGTATGTATGTAAATCTTATGGAAATTTGAGGCAAAATAAGAATAGTACTTACTCAAGTGTCCTTCTCAAAAAGAAAACCTTCTAAGACAAAAATTAAATTTAAGTTCCTTCAGAATTGAAAGAAGGCAACCTCATTATAATGGAGACGTTGTAACTTGACAATTTTAAAATATTTTCAAAACTCACTTTGAATAATAAAAAGATTTTTACCCACTTTCTGTGGCACCGTGTTTCGTCCTTGGCATTTATTATTATGCTAAACGAACGCCAACGTAAAGTGCTTTTTGTGATTTAAAATAAATCTCTAAATAATAGAAAAAGTACATTTAAAATAAAATATGCACTTGGTTTATGATTTTCCGATAATTCCTCTATAAAATAAATCATAGTTTTTACAGTTGGATGGTCCATGTAAAGTAAACTAGTAAAATTTAAAACGACATTTCCTCTTCTTACCAATCACTAAGACTACTGCAATAGTCGCTTAAAATCAAATAATTACAACGTTTAATAGTTTCTTAGATTTACGCAAATGTAACACATTGAAATAAAACTATATTTACGGATTTTATCGCGGATTTGGTTTCATTTTTACAGTTTTTAACTTCCCGATTTGAATGTATCGAAATTTTTGCTTAAAATACTTGTTCATTGAGAAAATTTACGCACTGAAGTATCTTAACGGTTATTTTCCTTATTAATATTTTCAGAAGGTTCCTTATGCAATGTTTTCATTGCTTCCAGAGCGTTTCTTGGATAAACAGAATTATCTCGGGGCAACTTACGACGTCTGACGTTAATAAAGTTAGTGTTCACGGAGCGGATTATAAAAACACAGACGAACGAGAAAGACCCTGGTTTACTTCAGGATATTTACTTTGTGATGCCTTTTAATTTTGTTTACATTTTTTATTTCGGTCCTTTAATAAGTTGGGTATTGAGAAATTGATACGGCGCGCGGTTGAATGAAAATCGCGTCAGCTGTTCTGTAACACGAAAAATCTCAAAATAACTTTCGCCATTATAACCCCTAGATTAGTTTGATTAGTTTGATTACGTATAATTATAGGGAATATATTACTTGCTTCTTTAGATTGTTTGAAAATGTAATAAATAAATAAAAATAAAACCAACCAACAGTCACACAACCCCACCTTAAGATCAATAGTCTTAAGTCGTGGATACCAGAAACTATTCTAAAGGGCGGACTTTAGTGTAGGGCAACACGATTTGAGGGGTAAAAGTGATCACAGGTGGTAGGGATTGAGTTCCTGATTACAACGCTACCACTCTTATTGAAAGGTGAAGCATGGTTTTCGAGAAATTAATAAAAATAGTTTTTAACCTTAAATCACATATCAGGATAAACGGAACGTTATTATGGGCGATTGACAAGCAAATCGATAATAATATGTCAAATATATAGTCTGTAGTATAAAATGTCGAGAAAAATCGGTGAAACGGAACGTAAAATATGACGTGGTTCCGTTATGTGTCAGTGTCAATATCAATAATAATTTTTAGGAATGTTTTGTTGATATTTGTTGGCGGAGTTGTCGCATCTGCGATAGATCCATATATTAGAAAGGTCCGAAACATTATCTTCAGAAGGAAATTAGTATACTCACTTTATGGATCAGTTAGGTCGACTGTGCCCCAAAACCGACTCGGGACACCCCGACTTCACGTAGTCTTTTGGATACCGACCCTAGAGTGTATATAAAAAGCCGGAGGCGCGGAGGGAGAGCAGCCCTCGCCCGCTGTAAAAAAGGGTGCCTATCCTTTGTTACGCAGGGCGAAGGGGCTGGTCTTCCCGCAGCGCCGGAGACGTTGCAGAAGCAAATTTGTATTGACAAAAAGTGTTTTGAGGTTAGGTTATCTTAATTGATATACCTATCTCAGGAATGATGTATTACCTTTGCACGGGAGTGGTACCAGGGGAGATGGGACACTCCCTCTCCCCCCCTCCACACCCCCCAACCTACCAAATCGTGTTGCCCTCTAAGATGTTTATAAAGCATAGATGCGTTGTCCGAGCTTTATAATGGCAAGACGTTTGGAAGGTAATTGCCTCACGTGCAATCAGTCACGCTTCAACCAGTGTCGCGAATACACGTTTCTCTGACTATTTGTATTCTCAAAACCAAATGCGGAAAAATCGATTAGAGTGATTTAAAATAACGTACAAATTATTCTGAAACTGTGAAACAAAATAAATATTTTATTTAGTGCGCAAGTACACACTATTTTATATTTTAATGAAATAAAATTATTAAATTCGCTCTCATGGCGACGTTTGACAACTCTCGCCACGTCATCCCGTACTTGATGATTGGTGCTACGTCACACGCGCTTTGGCCAATAACAGTGCGGCACTTATTGTTACGTAACCAGCGATATCTATTCATCTTCTTCTAACTTATGTATCTTGCTTTTAGACTCATTCTTCGAACTAATTTGAAATTACTAAGGAAATTACAATACGCATCGCGCCATTTTTTGTGCCATTATGTTAGTGTAAGTCGTGTCTATTTGTAAAACGTCATTGGTTGCCCTATTCTAAATTTTACCCCCAGTTCATTAAACAGAAGTGCATAAGAAAATAATGGAGACGAACGGCTAGATAAAAATGGTAAGCAACGTTGCATGAAACTTGGCATTAGCGTTCAGAGTCCATTTCGTTGCACAAGGACTTTTGTAAAGCGAGAGATCCGCGCTATTTACTGCAAAGGCACGTACCGGTTCAAATCGTGACTGACGTGTGGAGAAATCCTATTTATTTGCAGCTTTTATTTCTACTTGACATATTGAGGTCGTATTTCTTGCTGTATTTGAACTGTTCTGCTGGGTAGTCAAAACAAATCTTTGCAGAAAAAAGCTTGATATACATATATTGTGACGAATAAGTATCTTTATTTTTTATGCATTATTCAATTGATACGACGTTTTATGTTGATAGATGGTGATGAGGTGGAACCTCATTTACGGTTTAATAAATAATAAATCGTAATATTAAAATAATTTCTATTGGAAACATTTAGAGCATATCTAGGGGGTCACCCTATGATCCAATACAAAGTTCGAATGTACGGTCGTCGTTCGTAAAACTGTACGAATGTGCCTAGATAATCCACAAAATGTTGGAATAAGTCGTAACCACGTTCGAGCCTCCACTAATATATCTAAGTTTGAGTTGTCTTGTTTTTGTCAAAATACGAAGCAAAATACTCAAATTTGATTTTAATCAATATAAATTCAATATAAGATAATTATGGGATTCTAAGTAAAAGTCATTCAGAAGTGCTACGAAAAACAATAGTAGGAACATTTAAATCACCACATTTTGTAAATCACGTTTCAACATGAAAGTACTCAAATAATATTTACCATAATGAATACAGCGATAGGCTCTCCCCCTATCACAGTGTCGGATGGAACACGCAAGGCGAAACGTGGGTGTTTTTTTTATTGTAATGTGTGGCGTGACGACCTTGTCGTTCGCATGATGTTAAGCGATACCACCGCTCATGAACAGTGGCAAAACCGAACAACACCTTGAATTACAACGCAATGCTTGGCATTCCACTGCACTCGCTATCCTGGGACATAAGATTTTAAGTCTCAGTATGTCCAGTAATTATTCTGGCTAAAATGTTCTTCAATCCGAAACACAACAGTGCATTTAAACTGCTGTTTGTTGGGAGAAATAGACATTGCGGTGGTACCTACCCAGGCGGCCTCTCACAAATGAGAGACCTACCACCAGTGAAAATAAAAAAGGTGTCCTGGGGCCCTACTATATTCATCCGAAACGAAGTTCGAAACTTCGGACAATTGAAGTTTTTTATACGATACGAATGTATCTACTCTGTAAAAGTTCGAAATTGTATAACGTACATCGTATCCATAAGTCTAAGGTTACGACCATAAGTCAATAACGACCATAAGTATATATAGGTACATTCGTATCGTATATAAACTTCGATAATCCGAAGTTTCGATTTTCGTTTCGGATGAATATAGTAGGGCCCCTGGTAGTATCTGCCTACCTTTTCTGGAAAAAGGGAATAAGTTTATGTATGTAGCGTAATGAATTATCTTTCTTAATCGACGCAGCTGACAATTCCTAATAAAATAAATGGCAATTTTCCAATATATTTTTCAAGACAAAGTGCTGATTAATGTAACAGTAATATCGCATTTTCATTTCGCAGCGGGTTCCGGCGCCTTGCTGCGATCAATCACAGCCAATGTAATTTCTTCCAGTTACAACCCTACTGTTTCTTTAATGATATTATACACATAAGGGTAATTTCGACGAGCAAAGCTATATGGTGATATTATTGTGTTTATAAATTTCTTACAGAGAGCGGATGCTAAAAATATTAGGTACATTGAAGATTCATTGATGTGGTTTTAATTTGTGTGGATGTTTCAATTACACGAATAAAAAAGCTTGATAAATTACCAAATCACCTTTGAAAAAAAGAATTAGTAAAATTAGCGATAATGGCGAGACAAGTAGCTCATTTGCCGAATGGTAAGCGAGACGACCGCTTATAGACAGTAGCAAAACCTAAAAACATTATGAAGCAATGCTTGGTATTCGGCATTCCACTACGCTCGCCATCCTGGAACATAAGACGCCAAGTCTCAATATGTCCAGTAGTTACTCTAGCTACAAAATAAATCCAAATTTCATCCGTAATACAGTTACGTAATCTGTTATAACTAGAACACCATTAGTAACCGGTGGCTGCACACAATTCCTAAAGGATATTAATAAAAATACTCATAAGGCAGTTATTCCCCGTCTAATTCACTCGATATTAGATTTTTTACCATCGACCTCATATCTGAGGATAAGTTATGCTTTAATAAAGCTAGACATGAGTTGACGCACTTGCGAAGAATAATATTGAGGGTGTACGTGCTTGTCTTGTTAATTCAGGACGCATTGCTTGGTTCGTGTTGTTTTACTTCTCATATCGCAGATATGGTGGGTAGATTCATATTTCTGCAGTAGATTTTTTTTACATACATACCCTCACTCCTTTTTCCCACAAAGGACAGTCAGAGACGCTACCAGGACATTTACATTTCGCCTTGTTTGTTCTGTACCATGATGTGATAGGTGGCGAGCTTATCGTCATCATGTTTTTTTTAGTACAATTATTGGCTATCTATTCACGGTAGAGCAATAATTTAATGAATATTTCAATCTATTTCAACGATATATTCGTCATGTCTAATATCAATATCTACCATTCGCAACAACAGTAAATTATTAAGGAAATGAAATTTGAATGTTGAATTTATTTATTTCAAATTATCCAATATAAGCCATAAGATATCTGCAGTAAGTTGTGAAAACCGACCAATATCATACGATGAGACTTAGCTTTCCCATTTAAAATCATCTCCACCGTTCAAGACTGCAAGATATTGCTGTTGAAAATAGGTGATCTTATGAGTTTTGTTGAAGTCTGAATGTTACTGTAAAACACTGGACGCAGGCCATTAAGAATAATCATAGTAAATTCAAGAAACACTCCAACACACAAATTCCGATACTTGTCCATGACGTAGACAGAAGAAGATCAATCAATCACCATAACGTAATCACATGACCGCATCTCTTGGTAGAATTCAAAGCACGTGAACCTACGTGGTTGGAAAGTGTGTAAATAGCGACAGATTTGTTAGTTTTAATAATAGGTAAACACATTGTGAGCGATTAACTACCGCGTCTGCGCCAGAAAATTTACGACGAAGTATGGACGTCGGTGTAATTTTAGTAAAATGTATGATTTACGTACACCAGCGGAACAACAGACCAATATATTACTTTTTGACTACAATTTGAGGTTATTCATGTATATAAAGCTACGCCTAATGTATGACTAAGTCGGTTAATGTAAAATGGACGCGCGTTTCTCATTTGTAGCTTCCTGCTGTTTACTAATGGAAAGCACTAAAAGCTGAATTCCAGTGATATTGGATTTCATAGAATATTGACATAATATTGCGTCCTATGTTGGAATGTATCGCGTGTACTTTGCCACGGCTAGCCTGCTTTGAAAAACGTACTGTATTCGTTTGCGTCCTTGAATAGGGAATTTTAAGATTCACAATCGTTCACAATTGTGTAAAGGATGTAGGTAGGCACAGAACTGAATTTAATTAGCATATCTGGTTTTGCATTTTTTTTGCCCTCAGCCCGAGGGTGGGTAGAGCCTAATTCTCTACTCGTCACTCGGGTAATACCTATCCGGCGCGTCCTCGCCGCGGGGGTGGGCACCCCTCACTCCAGTAGGCCGGAGTGAACATGTGGCCGAGTTCGGATGGGGACCCAGTACTGCGGGGTATAACGCGGCCCCCTGCCCAGGGTTATGGGTGAAGACCTTAACGGCTGCAAAGGCGGAGATGGAGTCCATCGGTACGGCGGAGCAGGCGGAAGAGGCAAATACCCCAGTCGCAAGCTGCCCTGATATATTGGGGTCACAGGTTGCTCTGGAGCTACGCTATCAGGTAGGGTAGTGTAGAAGGGTTGGTGATGAAGACCTCGGTCGACAGAGGCGCCCATAGCTCTCCATGAGAGTTACTACCTTAGCGTCAGGCGGCAGCCGGCTGTAAAAACCTAATGCCGAAAACATATTATCCTTATCATGAAAGTTATAAATAATAATAAGCGAGATCATACTAGGGCGTACCCCACAAGCGACGCACATGCGTTTAATGCGAACAAAAGGGCGATAAAAGAAGACACCACTAGGGCGTCCCCCGCAAGCGACGTTATTGACACTCTGAGATTCGCTACGTGGAACTTAGGTTCCCTTACAGGACGCACTAGCGAACTAAGTGAAATTCTCAAACGAAGAAACATTGACGCATGCTGCTTGCAGGAAACTAAGTGGAAGGGCTCCAAGTCTCGTGATATTGGACTAGGATTTAAACTTATATATAATGGTACATTGAACCACCGAAATGGTGTGGCCATAGCTTTAAACCCGTATCTAAAGGATAGAATTATTAGTGTAAACAGGAAATCCGACCGGCTTTTAGCCATAAAAGTAGCCCTTGATAACCAGCCACCACTTAATATCATATCAGCATACTCTCCTCAAGTTGGATGCTCTAAACAGGAAAAACAAGATTTCTGGGAAGATTTTGATGAGGTAATAGCCTCTATAGGAGTTGGTGAATTAAAACTTATAGGCGGCGACCTTAATGGGCACGTCGGTGATAAGACTCCAAACGACAGTAAACATCATGGCGGTTATGGTTATGGTTATGGCAAGCTAAATCCGGAAGGACATAGCATCTTAGATTTTTCAAGTAGACACAACTTTATGGTCATTAACACATGTTTTAAGAAGAAGGAAGAGCACCTTATAACCTACAAAAGTGGAGGTAAACAGACGCAGGTTGATTATATATTGGGAGAGAAAAGTTTAATATCTAGATTCAAGGACTGTAAGGTTATTCCAGGGGGGGGGCTTTAACGAGCCCACATCGGATTCTTGTTACAAAGTTCAAATTGCCTAAACCGTTGAAACATACCAAAGATAAAACACCAAAAATCAAATGGACTAAAATGAACGGACCAGAAGGAAACCAGTTGTTAGAATGTATTATAAACCATTAAAAATCTGACTTGGACAACGAATATCATGATGCCAACGAAATGTGGTCCAAATTCGAGGATCTAACGATCTCCGCAGCAAAAACCATACTAGGAGAGTCAAAAGGCATAATTGCAAATAAAGACCCTACTTGGTGGAACGACAAGGTCAAAGCAGCAGTGCGGACCAAGAAAGACCATTTTAAGGCTTGGCAAAATTCAAAAAGCGATGAGGATCTAAAGACATATAAAATGACGAAAGTCAACACTAAAATCATAGTTGCCCAAGAAAGACATAAAACTAGAGAAAATTTCTATAGAATTTTAGATGAGAACACAAACGATAATGACATATACAAAATTGCCAAGCAGCGTCAGCGCAGTACATTGGACATAAACATGAATAAATATATCAAAGACGTTAATGGCATCCTCTTGACCTGAAATAATGATATCAACAAAAGATGGAAAGAATACTACGACGAATTATCCAATGAGGAATTTCCAAGCGAAAACCTTCCATCCATGGGTGTGACATCCGGGCCCATCGAAGCCATAACAGAATCCGAAGTCAAAGTAGCGATACTTAAGATGAAGAACAAAAAGGCTACAGGGCCGGATCAGATACCTGCGGAGATATGGAAGCGTGGAGGAAAGGTAGCTAGACAATGGCTTACGAAACTCCTAAATCTTGTCCTGACGATTGGTACAATGCCAGACTCCTGGCGGAAGAGCTACTTAATACCATTTTACAAGAATAAAGGAGACGTTTCACTCTGTGGAAATTACAGGGGAATAAAATTAACGTCACACACTTTTAAACTCTTCGAAAGAATTATTAATAATAGACTACTGCTGCTAACAACGGTCACGGAAAACCAATTCGGCTTCACTGCGGGTAAATCAACGTCAGACGCGATTCAAGCCATGAGAATTATTATGGAGAAACATAGATGCAATAAAGAAGACTTACGTATTGTCTTCATTGACCTGGAAAAAGCCTTCGATAGAGTGCCAAGAAAACTTGTATGGCAAGCTCTCAGGTCTCAAGGCCTTCCCGAAAACTATGTCCCCATAGTAAAAGACATGTACTACAACTGCGCGACCCAGGTGAGGAGCCCAGCAGGATTAAGTGATCCGTTCGAAGTAACAGTTGGCGTTCATCAAGGCTCCGCACTTAGCCCATTGATATTTAACCTTGTCATGAATTACCTAACAAAGGATATACAGAACGCCCTACCATGGTGCCTTTTATATGCGGATGATATTGTCCTTGCAAACAAATCAGCTCATGACATGCAGGGAGACCTGAACCTGTGGATTAGAGCGCTAGAATCAAACGGCCTCCGCATAAGTAGATCCAAAACAGAACACATGCACTGTGCATTTGCACCAACACCAACACAAGGCATTCATAATCTGAACATCGGCGGTATTCCAATACCATCTGTTACTAAGTTCGTGTACCTAGGGTCAACCCTAACTATCGATGCAGACTCAACCGTTGATGTCAAGAGCAGGGTACAAACTGCATGGATGAAGTGGAGGGAAGTGTCAGGCGTTCTATGTGACAACCGTATGCCCATTAGAACTAAGGGTAGAGTCTACAAAGCCGCTGTCAGACCAGCAATGTTCTACGGTTCGGAATGCTGGACAGTAACACAGACACACGAGCAAATCCTTCATGTCAACGAGATGAAAATGCTGAGATGGGCGGGTGGCGTTACCAGAATGGATAGAATACGGAACGAGTATATCCGAGGTTCGTTTAAGGTAGCTCCGATCCCCAAAAAATTACAAGAAAATAGATTGCGATGGCCACATTCAACGAAGACCAGATGACCACGTGGTAAAAACAGCCTTAAATCTCACCGAACGCCCGAGAGGGAGAGGACGTCCAAAAGCTACGTGGTGGTCCAATATCAGGAAGGAATTGGAGACCTTTCATTTAGACGCGGAGACAACCCAGGACAGAGCGGCCTGGCGCAAATTGATAAGGAGACCCGACCCCAAATAAAGGGAAAAGGGAAGGAAGAAGAAGATCTGGTTTTGCATTTTTGAATCACTCCCAACATTTTGCCATGTCTTTGTAATTGCCGCCAATGCTAGTGAGCCCAAGGCAGAAAATGATTGAGATTTGAAAGCAAAACATGATTATGATGATGATTTCGTAGTAAAATATCTATTTCCTTTGCAATGGTATCCTTAAATTTTAAGGCTGCAATTTGATGCAATCCTAAAAGGTACTTTATATGTTTTTTCAACTATTAGCAAATGCCGGTGGCGTGCAAAATAAAATTACAATTAAATTAAAATCCTGGAATTTGAGTAGCGTGTATCGCTATCGATAGAAAATTTTTTAGCAACAACAATAACATTTAAATTGTTTCCACCCAAAATTTCGTTGAAATTAATTCTACTATTTACCTTGCCCATTAATCGCCTGAAACCAATATCAACACTTCAACAACATTTTAAGATTGATGATTTTTGAAACATTAACTAATGCAAATCTAAAACATTTGTCTCTATGAAAACAGCAGTAATGAGCGTGAGATTTATTTTATTGCAATTTTACGCGAACAAACCATGCCTATTAATTGGAGCTTCGGTGTTAGTAGTTTTAGCTTCCAAAAAACAGCAAAGCAGTAAAGTAAACGAGCAGGAGATAATGGACAAATCGATTGAGCTAAAACAGAACGTGCCATGGGAAAAATAAACTAACGCGTTTCGGTACAACGCGAAAATTCGCTTCAATTTTCAAACATTTCACCTTCTTTATGTATACAATTATTCGTCAGACGTTCACTGCAGAGCTTCTATAATGTATGTTCCATTTAAATTTCGTGCGGCGAGGCCATACCCGCTATTGTTCTGTGATTTACATAATATTAACTCACCTGGTATGAAATAAAGATGTTTTAGTTGCATCTGTGTTTTATCTAGTTTCATTTTATGAGTAAGTGGTTAAGTTTTATATAAGCTATTGTATATTAAGGCTTTACAAAAAGCTTCTTCAATGTGCGTCAAGATGTAGGTAATAAAAACTATGAATACAAGACGGAGGTTTTAATTTTCTATATGTATGTGACGTGTCTTAGCTGTTATATAAAACAAGAACCGCTATTCCCAATTTGTAGAAAGTCACCTAAAATACTTTAGCAATAGAACAGAAAAAGTCAACAAGAAGCGCCGCTTAAAATGACTGCATCAAAACAACTCTTTTTGAAGACGATCAAAAAATATTTATTTTGTTTCTAAGTTGGGCGAGACCAATAAATCTCTCGTAATTTCTGATGCCCTCGAAACGAAATTCGGTTTTTATCGTTGTTTATTTGTTTGATTAGAATTTGCTTATTGTTAGATCGAAAATATCTCCAATTTTTTATGATGCCAAATAAAACCTAAAATTCATTATCAAGTGAAATGAAATTGGTTTATTGATCATGTAAGCAATTAAATAGCTCTTATGACAAGTCAATATATAGTACTTATTTTATATTTACAAATTTTTCACGAAGTTCAGTCTACACTCCAAAATCATTCATAATTCCAGCACCTAGGTAAACACACTCCCTTCTATTCCTAATAATCTCCTCCAACTCGATGAGGCATTAGCCTAGTTACTTCCAAGCCCAAGGCTCACATCCGGTCAGTGCGGCGGTTAACTAGTTAGTTAGCCTTGCTAATAGTTTTACATATTGCATTAGCCCAACGCTGACTTGGGAGTGAAACTCGTCATAGAATTTTATGTACTCTGGTTAATGGAATTCTATCTATATACAAGATATATCAAAACTGCTACTGAAAACGAGGCTGGGTGGTGATTTTAATGACTTCAGACACAATGAAAATAATAACCCGTCAATTTTGTTGCAATCATGGTATTGTTTATTTTGCTGCTGTCCATAAGCGGTCGTATCCCTTACTACCAGGCGAGTAATAATTTCAGGTAAATAAATCGTTTTTTTGGCAATACAATCTTGCAATTAGGTAAAAAACAAAAATTGTTGTGGTTGGTTGTAGGATAAATGGAATTCAAAAACATCGTGAACAACGATTAAATTTCTGTCATAATAATTTACACAAGAATGCAGCATTTTGGGTCCAACATTTGTTGAAACAGTTTTAGAGCACTAGCATTGTTCCGTCGATCGATATCAAGCTGTGACTTGGATATGCACCCACAAGGTAAAAGATCTGATAAAGCGGGTGGATGTAAACCTACTCAACTACTCGTACGTCTGCAGAAATCGTAGGAGGCCTGTGTGTCTAAAGATAGTGGACAATGCCCCGATCGTAGTAGGTCACTGTAGAAGATAACGGACAATGCATCTACTAAGTGTATTGTAGTCCAGATATGTATCTTATTCGTGGCTTCTATTCTATTACTCCAACGACACACATATGAAAGCTTAAAGCACACCTCTGACTTTTCAGAGCCAATTTGGTATTGATAGTCAGTAGCCACGCACTATAACCGTGAAGAAAAACATCGTGAAGAAACCTACATACTATAGCGATTGGTAAAAAAATGTGTTATGTAAAGTTCGGCAACCCGCACTAGATCAGCATGATGGATTATATGGCCTTAACCCTCTAAATCGTAATTCGACTGTCTAGTAGGTATGTGTCCTGCGGTGGGACGTATTTAGGCCGATACAGAAAGTCCGCCAATCTGCACTAGACCAGCATGATGGACTATATGGCCAACACTCTCTTAATCGTATTTTCGACTGTAGAGGAGGCGCGATTACTAAGGTGTCATAGATTCTATTACTCAGCTGTAATCAACTAAATCCCCAAGCACACATCCATCTAAAACTTCACAGCAATTGTCACAACCAGTCTAGTAATTTGGCACGCTAATCTTTCAAATGCACCGCATGCAAATTGAGTGACGAAATGTTGGCTCTGAAGCGAGCGTAGTCATTCCACTGTACATTTGCCATATCATTAGCTAGTTAGCATTTCACGTGCGTGAGATAAGCCGATAATGAGCTCATTATTATAACAAGCTGTGGTTAATTTTAGAGAGGTGTGTGGCGGTTCAGAATTTCCTCTTGGCCTAGGTTAGATATTGTTTCTATGTACAAGTAAATATATGAAGTCACACATATGGTCCCGAGTAATAACGTCTTGACATTATATCTTGTGTCGCTATTATTAAATGTTGTGAGAAACTTTCCGGTCCTACTGTGAATACTCATTTTGCAACGTATGTCTCGACGCGAATATTATTTCAGGCGCAATTTAATAGACAGCTCTACTACGCCAAAATCAAACACTAATTAAATTAGTAAGAGACACTCATTAGTTAAAACGTTTATTAGGTTTTAAATGCTGTTGGAACGAGTGCAAAGACCTTCTGGAAAATAATCGATACGAGAACGGTGCACTGTATGCTTTTTATACTGACTAGAGCGACTAAAAACCCGCTTTTAGTTAATACTAAGTAGTCTAGATATACAGGGCATACATCTAGACTGAGACTAAAAACGAAACTGGGTGGTAGTTTTGATGGTTTCAGATACAATGCAACTAAAAATTTTAGAAAAAAGTGAAGACCTTTTTCGTAATTATTTTAGCTCTCGCGTAGTGTTTAGGTGGTAACTACATATTTTTTCCTAAAATAATAATGTACACGCTTATGAAAACTGTTTCCTCAGTTTAAATATTTGTATCTTTTTCTTAAGTACTCGATTTTACCTGTATTAATGACGTATTGTAAATATCTTTAAAATCTCATTAATATCATTTAGGAGACGAAATGAACTTCGAGAAAAAATTTGACGGCTTATAAATTCTATTGTAAATTTTGGACCGCATGTTCAGTTTCAAGCACAACCCTTCTTCACAGTATAAGAAACCCTTGTTTGTAATTTGATAGTTTAATAGTACCTTCGACATAATTGTTATTAACGGTCCAAGATATTGAACGAATAACATTGTTTAGCTGCTGTACGTATTGTTGTGAATATTTTAATAGTCTAGACGAATAAACATTAGTTACGTTATTATGTTTAAACCAAAAGATTGTTCTGTTTATCAAGTCCTAAAATTAAGCATTAGGCAGGCCTTTCCATAAATAATAGCAACATACTCAGAATTTATCGCATTGCATAACACTATACTACGTTCGTCGCCAATACAGGTGTTAAGTCCGTGTCTGGAAATGACTGGACACTCTACCTTTCAAAATCTATCACTTAAATATTTGATGTCCCTTGTCACCATCATAAAATGTACCCAAATCACACTTATGTCAATATCCTTTCGGAAACTTACTTGTAATATAAATCCCGGTCATTCCCGTGACGTCACTCGGCCTGGCTGTAGTGGTGGTGGCGTTTGATGCGCTGACCGTCACATTCGGTTGGAATACGTACCGACAGATCTCCCATACTCCCGAATCGCTCCACATTAAATACCTGCCTTTCACGGGTAGGTATATACCTGCGGACAAGTGATATGGTATAAGAATTTGACATAGTACAAGGGCTTAAGTAGTAGAGCTTCTAATGTAGTAGATCGACAGCCTTCTTGGCGCAGTTGGTTAGAAGCCAGCTGTAAAACGAGTCACGGGTTCGATCCCCGCACCGAGACAAATATTTGTTTAAATTACAATGATTTGTTCTGGGTGCTTGTAAGACCGAAAAGTTTCTCATAGTTCCTGATACCCAGCACATGAGACTCCATCTTAGTTTGGGGTCAAGAGTCAGGACTATGTATATAACTCTTTATTTATTTATGTACATATTTATTTAGCTACGCACAGCTAGCACTGCAATACAAAAGGTTCTTCACGACCTGAGTTGTATTGCCGGTAATAATTTACGTTATCATCTGGTGTCAATGTCGTATCATTATAATAAAAAAAGAGCTTCACTTTGGAGTGGGTGTTTAAGCTCTGTATAAACTTGTAAAAAGCTTTTGTAATAATTGCATTTAAAAATACAAGCCGAAGTTCACAATGGTTTTGGGGCTATTTCTATATATATCTTTGAAATATAATGTTTTAGAAACTGACTAATATAATAACTACATTACTGAGGCGGATTAAGTATACAAATTTTGTATATATCTAGCCTCTAGGTAGTTCTTAGCGATGGTCTGATTAAATCCGCGCCGCTCTCGACATTACCATATAGGAAGCCTTATACTCTACTATATTGTATTCCATCTTAAACACACACCAAAAAGCAGACTCAGACCTAACATTATCAAACAAAAAAAATGTCTGTTGTGTGGGTCACGACCCACAGTGATGAGGAAATCGGATCAAAAAGAGAAATATCTAGGCATTAAGGTTGGCGGGCGTCCAAAACTTTTTTGTAATTAATACTCCTCAAAAATACAGTTTCGGCGCCAAGCAGTGCCAAAACTGGTTTCGCTTGTAACTTTTTATTCATTTGTTGATTAGGACTGGCAAAATATTTTAAAACTGAATAATTAATGACTATGAGAAATCAGTGATAAGTAGTTTCACTAATAGTCATTTTATGCAGGTTGATAATTTCTAGTGTAATTATGTGATAATTTCTCGCCGATGGATACTCTATTTGAATTGCTCTCCATTAGATAACCGACATAGCCCATAGGATTGGCAATTTGAAGTTGAGATGGCCGTTGGGGCCGAAAGGCTCTTGAGTGGACGCCACGTACAGGCAAGCGAAATGTCGGACGATCTGGCTAAGGTTGCAGGAAGTCGCTGGATGCAGGCCGTTTCCAACAGGTCATTGTGGAGATCTTTGGGGGAGGCCTATGTTCAGCAGTGGACTTCCTGGGTTGATACGATGATGATGATGATGATAATGATGATGATGATGATGATGAGACAACCTCCATGGCGCATGACGCCGGCTGTGAAACGAGAGGCCAAGGGCTCGATTTCCGCAACGAAGCAAATATTTTGACAGCCTCCGTGGCGCAGTTGGTTAGACGCCGACGCACCGAGAGAAAAGTTTGTGTGGCCCACAAATATTTCTTCCGGGTCTGGGTGTTTGTGAGACCAAAAGTCTCTCGTAGTTCCTGATACCCACGACACAAGACTCGATCTTAGTGTGGGATCAGGACTATGTATGTGACTGTTGGGTGTTATTTATTTTTATTATTTTATTTTATTTGTTAGACCAACAGGTATTTATTTCGGGCCTAGATGTCTCCTGTAGTACCTGATACCCGTGATATAAGACTCGATGTTAGTGTGATGAGGATAGTGTCTAGGTGTAGTACCTCGGTAGCAGATATACTACGGTACGATTACAACGCCAAGGTCTTTGATTCGAATATTATTTGAATAACACTCTTTTTATCGTTACATAACATAAAGCTAATTTACCGTTTAAGTATATTAAAGCCTTGTAACCGGATAATTTTCCCTCTATAAGTTTTATGAAGGCTCTTCATATGAAGTTTTTCATTGATCGTATAATAATAATAAGTGACTACTGGTGGTAGGTCTCTCATATGTGAGAGGCCACCTGGGTGGGTACCACCGCAGTGTCTATTTCTCCCGTCAAACAGCAGTGTTAATGCACTGTTGTGTTTCTGATTGAAAGGCATTGTAGCCAGAGTAACTACTGGACATATTGAGACTTAAAATTTTATGTCTCAAGATGGCGAGCGCAGTGGAATGCCTAGCATTGCTTTCTAATTCGAGGTGTTGTTTGGTTTTGCTACTGTTTATGAGCGGTCGTATCGCTTACCATCAGGTGAACGGCATGCTCGTCTCGCTATTCATAGCAATAAAAAAAAGTGGACTCACCGTTAGCTCATTTGACGGTCTTAAACAATAAAAATGAGAAAAGGATTATATAAAAGAAGACTATACCTTACAATATGGACTACCAACATAAAAGCAGGTTTTAATTAAAATTTCTTTGTACTTTACGATCATAATCACAAGTAGCGCACAAAACGAGCATGTGACGTAATATACGAGTAAATGTGTTGTATAACTATTTATTACTATTATATGTGTGTTGTTACCTATTAACAATTTATCCTTCGAACCGATCATTATGAATTTCACCAAAAATGTGCAATAAAATCTGAAGAAAGTTATAGACTATAATTTCTAAAATAATTGTACCCCTAAAAGTCGAGGACGAGGTAGAAAAAAGTAATGTATTTCTTTTTGGGCAGATTTATTTAAACTTTGTTCATAATTTAAGCTTTCAAGTTGCCGAAATTCATCTACTAAAGGAGCGTGAAAACGACAGGTGAAAATGGAAGTGGAAGAAAATGGGGAAAAACCTTTATATAATAATCCTTCTCCTCGCATCGTTTTCCTCTGTATTAATAATCATGATGTTTGTTTTGATTTTGCTACGCCACCTCCTTATCTTTGGCTACGTGGAGCCCGAAATGAAAAATGAATAATAATTATTTTTATTTTTATTTTTATTATTTGCCCATCTCTCCGTTTTCTCTTCAGCCGCAGCCGCTCTCATATGGATCGTCACATACCCATGTTGTAAGCGGCCTGCATACATTGGCCCACCAGTAGTACATAAAGGTTAAAATATCCACTATGGCAAAACTGCGGCAAAACGCCAGTGCAAAGCAAAACCCCATTCATCCGATATGATTGAGTAACAAACTCGCTCTCGTATTTATAATGCTGAAATTCCAACAGGCAATACAGATATCGCACGCGTACGATGACTTTAGGGGCATTCCACGCGAAGCGGACAGGAAAAAAATCTCGATGTTTCTGATTTCAGAAATATTTGAGTATGTTCTACCTATATATGTCCTTGATTCGTGTATCAAATATTTTTCTAATATAGTGACTGGTTAAAGAATTAAGGAACTTAGAAATTTTGGCCAACTGGTGGGCATACAGTACTTCAAAGGCGATTATCTAGTCAGAAAATTATTGATTAAAATAATTAAACCACTGGATTTAAAACTTAATTTAATGAGCTTTTTAATATATATTATGGATATTAAAATAAATTATTTTTTTCCACATTTTTTTTATTTTTATTTTTTTAACTTCGATTTTCACAAACTTAGACCATTTCGATTTTTTTTATTTTTTTTATTAAAATAGCTCGTATTGTATAGAACATCCTTGCCAAGTTTTATAATGGGCGTGGAAGTGGTTTACGAGCTATGCTGGGAATACTGCCGAAGCGCGGCGTCCTGCGCGAGTTACGTGAAACTATTAATAAAATAAAATCACTTCCGACCGAATAGTTTGCGTATTTAAAACGATATAAATACATTTTAAACGCTTGTTAGATACCGTAAAATCATACAACTATAGTCCTGTAATACAAATATGGTCCATTACCATACTTTGACATTTTGTATTATTAATGGGTAAGTAACTCCATTCAGCGATTTTTTT
The DNA here is from genome assembly GCA_030180105.1 of Hyles lineata. Taxonomy (NCBI): domain Eukaryota; kingdom Metazoa; phylum Arthropoda; class Insecta; order Lepidoptera; family Sphingidae; genus Hyles; species Hyles lineata. The sequence continues at coordinate 10,496,065 of JARJEE010000016.1, forward strand.
TTTTACAACATTTGACTAGAATGGGTAGGCGTTGAAATTAAGAGCAAATGCGATAGCTGGCAAGTATGTGAAATCAATAGCGAGCGGAGCGAAATTAATCAGTTATTGCGTGTTTTCAAAACTCCCCTAACTTTTATTTAAAAAAATAATTATATGTAGCTGCCCAGTCCTACAATTTGTTTTTTTCAAAAGGTCATATGTTTGTATTTATTATATTATAGCTGTTTTTTATATCAGTTAATTATTTTAATACTTAGGCAAGTTTATTCTAATTTTCACACTTTGTTTAAAACAATAGTCCAACGGTTTTCTTGGATAATAATTAAAAACCAATTAAAACAAATTTAGAATTACATCAGGGATTTGAAAACAATGTCAAGGAAGAAGCCTGGAGCCAGATCATATAAATATTATTCAAATCGACAAATGGAATTATGTCTTTCTGATATTAAAAACAGAAGACTGACTCAGCAGAAAGCATCCCATAAATACACAACCAAAGAAACAGGGATATACAATTGCAAATTCAGCCTCCTTAAACACGCAGCACTAAAAGAGCGCTTTTTCAAGTTGCTGAACTGGAGAGTAGGGGGTCAAATGCAAAAAAAATAGCAATTGTACCCGGTGTCTTTTTTAATTAAATTGCTGTACTCATGGACTACTGATTTAATATAAAAATATGTTACGTAAATGTAATATCATAAGGAAAAAGTGATTTATTAATCCATAAAAGACAAAGGAACGAACAAAATGTCAAAGTATGATAATGGACCATATTTGTATTACAGGACTATAGCTGTATGATTTTACGGTATTTAAAAAGTGTTTAAAATGAATTTATATCTTTTTAAATATGCTACTATTCGGTCAGAAGTGATTTTACTTTATTGATAGTTTCACTTAACTCGCGCAGGACGCCGCGCTTCGGCAGTATTCCCAGCATAGCTCGTAAACCACTTCCACGCCCATTATAAAACTTGGCAAGGATGTTCTATACAATACTAGCTATTTTAATAAAAAAAAATAAAAAAAATCGGAACGGTCTAAGTTTGTGAAAATCGAAGTTAAAAAAATAAAAATAAAAAAAATAGGAAAAAAATAATTTATTTTAATATCCAAAAATGCAATTAAAAAGCTCATTAAATGAAGTTTTAAATCCAGTGGTTTAATTATTTTAATCAATAATTTTCTGACTAGATAATCGCCTTTGAAGTACTGTATGCCCACCAGTTGGCCAAAATTTCAAAGTTCCTTAATTCTTTAACCAGTCACTATATTAGAAAAATATTTGATACACGAATCAAGGACATATATATGTAGAACATACTCAAATATTTCTGAAATCAGAAACATCGAGATTTTTTACCTGTCCGCTTCGCGTGGAATGCCCCTTTAGAGACAGCGAAATTTCAAACACCCGTGATCCTTTACCGAGACACATAAACCCAAAGTCATTATAACTTTTCGTATGTAAATTAATCCTTAGCAATCCAATGAAAATGTATCTGTGAGTTTCGGAATATACTGTATACTAGGATTAGTGTAAATGTTTAAGATTTATTAAGAATTTAATTTATTTAACGATCTGTATCTGTATCAGCCCATATACGTCCCACTGCAGGGCACGGACCTACTCTACAATCGAGAGTACGATTGAGAGTGGTTAGGCCATATAGTCCAGTTATAAAAGTGTAAGTGTAAATACAGTTCCCTTCAAATATAGTGTCAATTAAGTAGAAATTACTTTCTCGTTTCGTATTACTACTACACGATCTTCTTAAAGTGCTGAAGATTTTAGTAAAGAGAAATACGCGGGTGACCAAATATTCTACACTTCGATGGTGGCAAAGATAATAATTTCTAATATAATGACAAGACAAAGTGTCGTGTGTTTGTTTCGGATGTAGTAGAACAATGCTCTCAGTCATGACTCGGCATGGGTGGGCAGGCTCGTTCGGGGTAGTGCCACAGTCTCATTGGAAACCAACGTGAAGCGACAGTAAAGCTGTCGTGTTTCGTTTGGTGAATAAAATTGCCGATTGCCCATTACCATCGCAATAGTTTCCTTTTCCCTTCCCACTTTCCTTCCGAATTTGTTTTTATTTAAACGAGCACTAGAACATCTCAAAGACTTTTCATCAAACACCATTTTGTTGACAGCTACGAAAACAACAAAATCCTTCAAATACATCTCACACACACGATCTGGGAACGAGCTTAAAATAAAAGAATGGGAATCCTGTTTTGGCATAATTTCAAATAAAACAATGCAACGGATTGCATTATCACTGCGAATGTATCTAGTGGAACAGAAATAGCCTACGGCCACCGACCCCGCGCCCAGCTTCTAATTAATACTTATATTCTTAATAGAATTAGCTGATTAAAGACTAATGGACTGACACGTATTATAAATTTTAAATGGTTTTAATAAAATTAAATTAAAAGTACATTATTTTAACGCAATTAAGGAATGGACTAAATTAATTGTAGTGCGAGAGTGTAGATGCACACGCTATCATTTAATGTGATTTGAGACTGATATTCTAATCCAATTACAAAAATTACGGACCCTATATACAGATTGTATGTTATGTATCAGATTGCGATCACTATTCGCGATGGTGAAAATCTATTGCAATAACACACATTAACGTATCGCATTTTGCGTTCTTCCGTATATATTTGGTTCTGGATCAGCTAATGTGATTTTAATGTCTCGCGATTACCATCTTCACTTGTGGATACTGTCTTTGAATTGCATTCCCCATGATTATTAAATTCAGTTTATTGAAGAAAATAGTTTAATAACAACGTCAAAAAAACGGATAAACGGATTTCCTGACCCGATTATCTCAGGAAATAACATTTTAGCACAAAAGCACATCAAAGTACACTTCAATAAGCGTACAGAATACTTTTGTTATATAGGATGAGCATCGAACGTAAACTACCGCCGTATTACGAACGAATAACCTAACTAATGCTCACACGTCGATCAATACATTTCCTTGGATATATTATTCATCTGCGAGGGAACGCTTGGGAATCCCGCACTCGAACGTTATAATGACCTGTGCTCCTAACCTAGAGAATTTATTAGCATTTTCTGGAACGCCACTTCAAAACACAGATGTAACTGCTGACCGTAACATTAAGGAAAATCAAGGTTGGATAATATAGGAATAAAAAGTATACATATAGAAATGCCAAAGTGTTGGATTTTATGCTGTAACCCTTCTGGATGGTATAAATGATATAACAAATTTTGTTTTCGCCTGTTATAACGCGTATACGTTGATTAGACCAACTAATAAATTTAAGAATTAAGAATATTTTGTATACTGTGCTGATGGTGTACCAAATATAATAAAATAAAATAAATAATCTCGATTAGAGAGGAGGCTCGTGGCTTGTATTCAAATTCAAATTCAAAATGTTTTATTGTGGTACATAGGTAAATACATAGGTGTTACATCGGTGTCTGCTTCGCACAGCTATGACCCGCCACATTGGCATACAATAATTAAGGTTAAGAAATAAAATAACTTTAAAAAAATCAACCAAACAATTAAAATGTAAAAACATAACCAATAATATAACAAAATAACAAATTTAAAAACAGAATCAAAAATTATACAACAAAAACATAAATTCAATTTGGCACAAGTTCAATTATTATTAATTATTAAAAAATAAAAAAATAAAAAATAGTTTGGTCCATAGTTTGGTTTGTTAACTATGACCCGCGGTGCTGGCATACATTGATTTTAACTTAAAATGTAAATACATAAAACTTAAAAACATACAAAGACTGCTATACAAAACAAAATAACGTAGTATGTGTTACTTATCATTAAGAAAATCATTCAAACTATAATAACACTTGTTATTTAGAAATTTGAATAATGAACATTTATAATTATTGAGATCATCCAATTCTCTAATTGAGTTTGGCAGGTTATTATATATTTCAGGAATTAGGTAGAACACACTTTTATGGAATAATGCAGTTTTGTGGGGTATATATGTCATCTTATCATTGCGTCTGGCTCGGTTACTAAATTTAAAAAGGTGGATGTTTGTTTTAGCAAAAATAGCACATTCATATATAAACATACACGGAAGTGGGAGTATCTTTAGCTCTTTGAAATATGGTATGCAGGAATCGGTTGAAGCTATGTTTGTTATTGCTCGGATACATCGCTTTTGAGCTCTAAACGCCAGTTCTCTGTTAGTAGAATTTCCCCAAAATATTAGGCCGTATCTTAAAATAGAGGATACGTGGCCGTGGTAAGCACAGAGGAGGGAAGCTTTGTCTGCTATTTTTCTCAAATTATAAAGAGCATATGATTGCTGATTAAGACGTTTGCAGACATAATCTATGTGCTTTTTCCAGTTCAGTTTATTATCAATATATATCCCCAAAAATTTTATTTCTTCTGCTTCTTCTATTGGAATGTTTTGGAATGCTACATTTAAGTTTCGAGTCGAGGCTTGGTGTCTCTGACTAAAATTCATAACTTTTGTTTTCATGAGATTTAATTTTAAATTATGTTTGTTAAGCCAATCTGTAACATCAGTTAAAAAACTATTAATCTCATTGTTAACAATCGAATGGTTTCCAGTAAATAAAACCGTACTGTCATCGGCAAATAAAGTCATGAGATGATTGGTTATGTTTGGTAGTTCGTTAATATATACAAGGAAAAGTAGCGGGCCCAAGACGCTGCCTTGTGGTACTCCACAGTGGGTAATATTAAATTGGGATTGATAAATAATTTCCTCTTTTCGAGTAGGACATATCATATTAATTTGAGTAGCTTGTTGCCTACCAGTTAAATAAGATTTTATTAAGTTGTTAATATTGCCTCTAATTCCATAATTGTTTAATTTGTTAAGCAGAATATCGTATTGAACGTGATCAAATGCTTTTGTAAGATCCAAATAAATGGCTACAGCTGATTTACGTTTGTCCATGTTGGTAATAATAGTGTTAACAAAACGATAAATTGCTGCATTTATGGATTTGGCTTTACGGAAACCATATTGTTCAGGAGCTAAGAGATTGTTTTGTTCAAAAAATGAGTATAAGGAAGCATATATAGCACTTTCGTATACCTTTGAGAGAATGGGAATAAGAGCTATGGGTCTGTAACAGTTAATGTCTGTACTATCACCCTTCTTGAACACAGGTTTTATGATAGTGAATTTAAGTTTATCGGGAAAAATACCGTGTTCAATACTCAGGTTGATAGTGTGACTTAAAATTGGGGAAATTATATTTGAGACGTCTTTTACAATCTTAACTGCAATATCATCGTAACCAGTACTTGAAACATTCTTTAGATTATTAATTATTTTAAATACATCATTAATTCCTACAGGTTTAATAAAAATAGATTTTAATTGACTTTTATTTGTTAAGATAGGGGGAGCTGGAGAATTTCTATGTTTACTATCAGCAACATTAATAAAGAAGTCATTAAACAGTTGAGCTATATGTTTTGGATCTGAAACCCGTTGACCGTTGTTAATAATCGTTTTAATGTTTTCTTTAAGTTTGGAGTTCTTATTTTTATTTATGATCTGCCACATGGCCTTAGATTTGTTCGTAGATTTTTTAATGAAATGACTATTTTGTGACTTTTGGGTAAGATTTAATACAGCTTTATATCTTCTTGCGTAACATTTAAAACAGTTTTTGTTAGCTTTCGTTGGAAACTTCCTATATTTCCATAAAAGTTCTCTCCTACGTTTGCTACATAACTTAATGCCTTTTGTAACCCATTGTGGTCTTCTATCAACTGTTATTTTTACTTTTAAGCGGGGAAAGCATAGATCATAGAACATTCTAAATGTGTCATAAAAAAGGCAGAAAGCCTCATTAGGGTTCTTAGTTGCGTATACCTCATTAAAACCTATATTTCCAAGACATTTGATAAATTTAGCTCTATTTTCATATGAATAATCTCTCTGCTGTTTATACCAGTATTTTATGGAACAAGTTTTTTTTACTGGACATTTAAGTAATTGAGCCAGAGATTGTAGTGGGATGTATATGAGTTGAGCCTTAGTACATTTAAATAAATGAAATGTTTACAATGTTAACGGCATCTGTTCGTCAAAGTGCTAAAAGCTAACTAAGCTTTTATAATGAACGAATCTTTCATGGTAATTTTCTAGAGAAATTTCATCCTTTTGAATCGAGCGCAGCATTTTACTTAAGACTCTTTCTAAGAATGAAACCTTTATTTGTCAACATCTTTAAATATCCAACACAATAAATCTAACATTTCTGCTTAGAAGGACACACGTAGCGTAAAACAATGAGTTCGTAAGGAAATTTAAACTAAAATCTGATTAAACTTTAGCTGACAAATGAACATGAAATATAGATTTAGAATGTAAACAAAACAATGAACTAAGTTGTGTCCAATCGTTGGAATATTGGAGATGTTATTAAAATTCTGAAATAAATAGTTTTATTTTATTAATTGAAGTTCAGTACTTTACGAAATTTCAGTTAGTAATGATCTAGATTGGAATCGTTATGATTCTGATTACGGTCTAGACTTTATCAATCTAGATTTGAATAAATCAGTAATAGATACGGTGAAACTACTGGCTACTACTACTGGCGCCAATAATGTAAAAAATAAAGAGATAATTTTAGTTGCGAACTACCAATAAATTATAAAAAATCTAAATATAATGTTTAAGTTCACACACCTGCCAGGAAGCAATTTATCAATTAATATATCGATCAATACTTTTATTCATAAAGGTATTCGCAAACATAGATTGATTTAAAAATACCCAGTCTTTCATGATCCTATTACATTGAATCATTTTCTAATCTGCCTGATGTTTATTAAGCAATTGCAATATACCACTGAATAAAATAGAGGATCCTTGTTTTAAATACATACATAAACTCACGCATTTTCCAAGAAGGAGTAGTCAGCAGTGAAAACAGCACACTAACGTTTCGTCTTGTATTTTCCGTCACACGATGTGATAGGGGGCGAGCTTATTGCCATATCGGGTACAAAATCTTGACCCCGGTCTGATAATTAATAGAAAAATCCAATATCACTTTGCCTGACCCGGGATTCGAAACCTCAGCTTTGCAATCATACCGTAGTGCAACTGCGCCACCGATGCAGTCTTGTTCTTGAATATGTAATATTAAAATTTTAGATAGTATTATATTATATGAAAGCAACATGAGTATGACGTAGATAACATGATTAGAGTAAGCTCCTGTCCAATTTCAGTGTCGCAGCTTCAAAATCATTCATCCATCGGGTACTATTTTAAAATCGGTTAATACCGCTTTAATTGCCTTCGAAATCACTTACGCTATCAAACCCAAGTTTTCAATTAACTCATTAGAAACATATAAGCGAGCCAAATCTATAAATAAAGCAATTACACGTAGATAAATAAAGCCCCCTAACAAAATACGTAAACTGGAACGGTTTTACGATACACTAGTATTGTTCGAGGCTCCGCCCGCGTGATAAAGATTTTCCAGGACTAAAGTCTTATTGTAAAGTTTTCTGGGATCAAAAGTACCTTACACCCTTCCTTGATAAATAGGCTATTCAACACTAAAGTAACTTTTCAATTCGGACCACTAGTTCCTGAGATAAATGCGTTCAAACAAACAAACTCTTTAGCTTTATATATTATAGATTCAAAAATACCCCGCGTGTAACATATCCTCTGTAGCACAAATCACTTGTATTTAAATAAACAGAGCGGACACGACGCAACGCGTACATGTCGGACGCGCCAATAAATATGCTGAATCAATATATGTTTACATTGCATTGATAATATTTGACAAGGCAGTCAATATAGTTAGAAATGTGTATGCTATTGACTTGTTTGACGAGATTTTTCTAAATATACTTTTAATCGGAGAGAATTTGTGAATTATTGATTTTCAGAAGTAATCTTCTCAATAGGCAATAGATTATTATGATGAATACTAAATGGAATATTTAAGTTTTTTATACATTCCTTTTCACAGCACAATTTTTATCCATCTAGTTATTTTTACTTTGCAAAATACACCATCCAAACATTATTTGACGGGCTTTGTGACGTAATTGGTTGTGCCGGCTATGATACGTGAAGCCGCGGGTTCGATCCCCGCACTGAGACAAATATTTGTGTGATCCACAGGTATTTATTACGGGTCTAAGTGTTAGTGAGACCGAACAGTCTTTCGTAGTTTCTGATAGCCACGACACAAAACTCGATCCTAGTGTGTGACTATGTAACTGTTGGGTGTAATTATCATTATATTTTATACCAGATATATTATAATTTATACCAATTACGTAATATCTATTCTGTATCAACCCATATACGTCCCACTGCAGGGCACCGGCCTACTCTACAATCGACTGTACGATTGAGAGTGGTTAGGCCATATAGTCCACCACGCTGGCCTAGTAATATCTATAAAGCATGAATAAATAATCGATACGCTCGGCGACAATGCCATTATCATCCCACAGCAAACAATATCAAACCATTAATCAATTGCAAACAATGGAATTAGCAACGCAAGCAGCAGATATATTTACCAAAGTACGGAGCGCTAAGTAAACACCTTTAACCGCGTTTGAGCTATCCAATCGTGGAACGTGCTTCGGTTAGAGATAGATAAAGCATTGTATGTATCAAGTTTGACTGCATTTTGCCTAGAGGCGTGCAATTCATAGAAATAGTGACACCTTGACGATCGAGTTCTAGATTCTAGGAGTTTCGTGCTTAGCAATGTGCGAGTATGGCTGGGTAGAATAAGGTAACCTGACCAAGGTTAAATACTACCTAATGGAGACTGTCTCGCCCTTACACCCACCACTGTAACTCCTGTAAGCCAGGATCAACAGTGGCACGCAATGTATTGACACCGAGCATTGAAGCTCGGCGAGTCTCCGGGAATGTCTAACTTGTCTTTAACCCGCAACTAAATTAATCAGAAAGAAACACTACCTAATACCTACTAATATACTTGTAGCTGGTTTATTTATTTCGCGAACATTTAACGAAGTCAAATAATTAAATTTTGATAATTAATCCTTAACGATTTCGTTTGGCATTTGTGCAAAGTAGTACTAAACTTATTGTTTTGAGTGTTATACACTATTGGTGATTTCTCGATATCTGAAATGACAAGGCAATTAGGGTAAAACTATTCTCATATACGTTGCTGGATTCGCCTCAATGACAATGCAACGCTTATATAATAAAAGAAATATTTTGACATGATTATTTTGTAGACAGTTTGGAGTTACATACTAGAGGGACTTCGAAGAATTACAAGAGAAACGAGCTCTCTGGATTTTTGCCATACTTATAAACGAAAACAAAACTGCTCCTAAACTACAACATTATGCAAGACCCAAATTCAAAGAATTGTATTCATATTCTATAAACCTTGTTATATCAATATTTACCTTGTTGATATAATAAACGGAATCTATGATTGGTGTATTCATTTCATAAATCTTGTTATCTTTGAATTGAACTTTACTAATACTCGTATACATGACTTCGTATCATAGTAAATTAAAAAGTTATAGAAAATAATAATTAGGCGGTAACCTTCACATATTAGACTTTTATTTACGACACCCAAAACCTCCATACTTCTGAAAGAGATCTAATTTCACTTGATCATAGAACACAAATTCTAGGTATAAAATGCAGTTTTACGAAAACTAACCTAGTTCACCCGGAAATTAAAGCAGATGGCAAAGAGGAAAAAATTGAAAATGCTGTTAGGAATCCCGAAAAGCTTGCTGAATTTGTGGAGCATATTCTATTTGGCACGTTAATTGCTCCAAGGGTTTCCATCGATCTTAACTTCAAATGCACTGTTTGCGTAGAATAATTTAGAACAATTATCAGCGATCTTTCTGCATCCCATTCGAATAAATTACTTCCATAGATGCCTAAAGCAAATAAAGTAATTTTGAAAAACATTGTGATTTTGTTTAGATAGTCAATCAACTATGTATTGAAATCTAATTTCAAAACAAGGTACTAAATTCGTTTTATAGTGAAAAATTGCAGGAGTTATGTATCTAATCGATTTTTTTGTAATGTACGGAACAAAACACATTCAAATTGAAATTTTCTTTAGTTGAAAAATATTCAATCGATCTTCTGAATATATTTTGTTTCGTGCATTTCTCGTCAACAATGCTCTCACTGAAACTAATGAGTTCCTGTTCAATTTTGGCGTAGTGGACAACAACAAGTGCTCAATCTAAATTCACTTCAACTGTAATTTCAGAATAATTAACATTTTACCTATTGTTCAATTCTTAGTTATAATTTGAAAAATAGTGTTTAACATTGTACCACCTCATTATTTAAAGTGAGTCACAGTAAAAGCTCGTGGATAAATATAACTTATTCATTCCTATTAACAAATGTTTCATTCATTGCTCTTTTGCCAATTTACATAGCCCCGTTCAGTGCCAAGGTTCTTAACTTTCAATTTTATTCTGAGTGCTTGTAGTTCAGTGGTGTTTGTAGAGAATTTATTTATTGGTGAATCGTGTTTTCCGTTTAGATCCGATGCTCGAGCCTTTGTTCAATAGCTCTTAGCTTCAGGTGGATTTACTGCGCTCAGCTGTTGAGCTTTTAAGGGCGGCTTGTACAGCGAACTTGAGATGTTAAGCTGTTGAGAAATTGTTCTGAGTATCGGCGGGAGCTACTTTATGCTTGATACTGATATATATGTATACGGAACTGAGTTTAATAACCATATATTTTTTGTATATTTGCATATGCCTGATGGTAAGCGATACGACTGCCTATGGACATTATAAAAGCCAGGCAACACTATGAGTTACAAAGCAATGCTTGGTACTCGACTACACTCGCCATCTTGAGATATGGAATATAACATCTCATTATATCCAGTAGTTACTTTGGCTACAATATCCTTGAAATCGGTAGAAAACAATGCATATACACTGCTGTTTAGCGGAAGAAATAGACATTGCGGTGGTACCTGCCCAGGCGGCCTTTCATATATAAGATACCTGTGATCAGTTATCAGTGAAAAACGATAGAGTCTGAGAAAATAGTAATATTAAGTAAATTATGCATAGGTACGTATATTTTGATATTATCCAAAAAATAAAACTGCTATAAAATTCGTACAAATTCAAACTGGTTCAACTTTGCTTCTATTTTGAACCAATATAATCGAGTAAATGATTACCTAAATAGTTATTGATGATATAATTCCAGTCATCTAACTTGTATATACTATGTATTTGTCCTAATTACCTGGGACGATGAATATCAATATATAAAGGGGGGTTTGAGCCAAATCTCACATGAATGGCTTCTATTCTGCACGTGTTGGACACTGTGTAATGTGTATTCATTAAAGTGACATTTGAAAGCGGAAAGCTACAGGTGATTCTAGTTGCCACGCCGGAGGTAATTAAACAAAATTAACTGTTTCCAAATAATGAAACGACCGAGGTAAAAATTGTTCTAATTTCTCAACTGAAAATGTTATTCGTGAATATCATACGTATATTTTGATATAAAGTTCATACACGTTTAGAATTCAATTTAAGATAACAATTGTGCTAACTGGTACGAGAAATAAGATTAGATTTGAATTCGATCCTAATTATTCAAAATTAAAAGTAAATAAGATTTTTTTAAAAGGTATCTAGTTCGGAGTAGTGGCTACCTTATGGTGATTGCAATATTGTGCAGATATATTATCCAAATATTAATTAGTAGTAGGTAATTAAAAAAATCGAAAAGATGGTGCAGCAGTATGTTAGTATAAACTATACTAACATACTGCTGCACCACAATAATAATAACACACCAACAGTCACATACATAGTTCTGACTTCATATTAAGATCAATCAATGTGGGCCTCACAAACATATGCCTCAGTACGCGGATCGTAACCCGGGGCCTCTCGTTTCATAGTCGGCGTGTAACCAACAGCGCCACGGAGGCTGTTAAATAAATAAATAGAAAACATAATGGGTTGTTACAGTCCAATTAATACGTAATTAATGTTCTAAATGCGAAGAGCACGTAATATTTTATTACCTGCCACAATAAATTATAATTACGCCGTGCTGAAATTATATTACAAATGGCGACTCAATTAATGTAAATTGTTATATCAGCAGCCAGTTTAATTACTTTGAGAATATAATGTTGCTCTCTAATCCAAGCCACGTTTTAATACACAGAATATTAGATGAGAGGTATTTTGAGAATTCACAAGATAATCAACGGCTCAGCCCGACATCGCTCGATTGTAAATAATTTTTTGACTCTAGTTCTATGTGTAACATGTTTCTCAAACTCAAGATGTCTCCCGTCCTCTCTAAGTATTTTTTTTTTATTACGTTGAATAGCGAGACGAGCATGCCGTTCGCCTGATGGTAAGCGATACGACCGCTCATAAACAGTAGCAAAACCAAACAATACCCTGAATTACAAAGCAACGCTTGGCATTCCACTGCGCTCACCATCCTGAGACATAAGATGTTAAGTCTCAATATGTCCAGTAGTTACTCTGGCTACAATGCCCTTCAATCCGAAACACAACAGTGCATTTACACTGCTGTTTGACGGGAGAAATAGACACTGCGGTGGTACCCACCCAGATGGCCTCTCACATATGAGAGACCTACCACCAGTATTGCTTTTCTCATCCCGTCCCGTCTTAAGTCACATGACTCATCACAAGCAATTCTTCCCTCTCCCGTAATATTTTACCAGCCCTAAAATCTATCCCATTCAAATTATTATTTTGTCGTAGTTATTTTTAACAAACTGGATAACGACTGCCCTGAACCTGGCGTGCATTACAAGAGCACTGAGCTGGGTGCATATATAGGCTGATGAAGAAGGGTTATTATAATGAAAACTTAATTCGCATACTTCTATGTTTTTTTTTTATCAGCATTCCTAAGGAGGAATCAAACCCGGTGTTTTTGAAAAAATAAAATTCTGGTGCTATATAATACGCCAGTGTGTAATATTTCTGATAAAGATTCAATTCTAGGAAGAAATGACATACGGGAAACAAGAGGAGAAGGGAAATATTAAGCGATTTTTTTTCTTCTGCGAATTTCCGTGATATTCGCGTCAACTCTTTAGTATATTAAATATTAATATATTAATGTCTCTGTATTATTCCTTGTTACAGACAGTTTTTTTTTTGTATGTGCTAACCCGCCTTAGCTCAAGAACTGTAATGAATGTTGCAACTTGCTTAATAGCCTTATGGCTATACCGTAAGGAGAGCACTTTTCAGCGACCTAATGTACCCTATGCCTCTACTACTATGTGCCCCTTATTTTCACCATGACGCATGACTATTTTCATGTCTATTTCCTTTATTATTTTTAATATTATGTACTATTACATAGTATATGAAAACATTGGTTGCGTCAACGCTTATTTAGTGATACATGGAGAGTATTTGTACTAGCAACAGGTGCGAAGCTATTAGCAAAAAACCTAAAAAATCGCAAGATACACCCAAAAAATATTATGCTGTTGGCTATGGCATGATGATACCTCACAATTTGTTGTTGGATTTACCGCATGCGTTCCTAAAGTTATGCGCATGTTAAAATAGAATAATATGTGTATATATTTTTTTTATACCTAGCTCTTTTGAGAATAGCGTCGCACCTATTGCACATAAAAGTACTTTCCATGTATCACTAAATAAACCGCGACGAAACCAATCTATTGATTTATGATACTGTGTATGCATAGCATAAATGATTAAGGATATAAACACGAAAATAACCATGCGCTATAGTAAAAAAAGGGCTACACTGAGATAAAAACTAGGTGACTCACGGCGGTGGAAAACGCTCTCCTTACGGTATAGCCATAGATATAATTATTAATAAGCGATAGCATAGCTAAGGTACAATTTTATAATTAATCCGGTTGTAGGAATTTGTGAGACCGAAAATGTCTCGTAGTCTTCGATTCCTACATGGCACGGTTTGATTGATTTTAATGTGGGATAAGGATTAGATCACGTCCCATACTTAAAATGGGACGCCACACTTTACATACAATTTCTGTGCTATGTAGGTTTTCTGAAATATGAGGATGCTTTACTTCAGTAGTAAAATGTGTGGTAATTGATAACCAATACAAATAGAATTCTACAAAGTCAGTATATACATGTCTCGCAATTTGGGCTCTCGTATACCATCTTGCAGCTGCGCCCGGTTGTCTTCCAACAGGTCACAACATTTTTCATAATATAGAGAATACATTACTCACCACTCCCCCCCTCAATATGCACCCACTTCTCAGTGCAGACAGCAGCTATCCACAGAAACGTGCACAACCCCACTAGTACAGTGCAGGCGAACAGTATCCGCCTCTCGATCACCAGCGCTTGGAGTAGCGGCCTTCGCTCAGCCCCCACTGATGATGCCGTTGACATCTTGTCCGTCTCCATCTTTTGTATCTGTAACAATAATAGTCAATTTAGTGATGATTTTAGAAATAAAAGTTTTGGAAAAAGTAAAAATAGTAAATTCAAGTTCTCGCTCTTCGTCGTCATGAAGACCTAGTTTTATCTATCCTCTTTCATCGTCCATTCCCGATGGTGTTGATTTTAAGGGCCAACATTATATCTTTCTATGAAGTCCCGCACGGAGAGCAATGCTGAGAATCTATCAGGTTGACTGGTTTGTACTTCATATGATCTTTTGTTTCCGATCGAAAACTTGGACGAGCGAGGGATTGCCTTAGAATTCCTAAAATTTCTAGCCCATAGTTCCTACAACTGATTATGAGACATCTTATGTTTACGTGTGGTTAGTACTATGCCAATGACCATTAGTTGGTGTTATGTTTTAATATCAGCTATGTGATATCTGGAAGCAGTCTCGAATTACTATAATAACATAAGTGAACATTTTGAATGGAAACGTCCAACAATACTGTCTTTCATCTCAGCTTTAAATCACTAAGCCAGTGGCATGTTTGTACATAAAGTCAGTGTACTGTTTTGTCAGTTTTAATTCAATAGCGAGAAATGTTCAAAGTGATAAAGCATCGAATTTATTATAGATCTTCGTGGGAGCAGGCCCATCTGTTAATTTGACAGCGTTTAAAACAGAAATAACTCGTTTATTCGTTCCGGAATGTGAACATTACCATCAAATTCTTCCTGTATGCGTCGAACGCTTTCGAAAGGAGAAATTTCTTCGATGTTTACGTTCCGTACGGAGTAATAAAGAAATTCTTTTATAGCTCTTTAGTATTGGAATGTGTCGCTGATTTTTGTGACAGCGTTTTGTAGCTAATATGTGTCTTATACTAAATCTATTTTTTATTTTGGTGTATCACTTCTCATGTCAGACAAAGTGAATATTTCAAGCTGTATGATGGATACTGAGTTATCTTCACAATCCACCACCGTGGAAATAACGATTTCAAGAAATAATTTCCGGAATATTAAAAGCATCAGTTGAAATATAAACATAACGAAATAGACGCTACTTTTTATAAATTATTATTTTCGTTTTATACACTACTTTTAAGAGACAACTATGAAAAGCCCTAAATTTACCGAGGAACTTCTTGTATCTGAAATTGATCATTATAAAAATAAGTTCTCTAAAAATAATAAACGAGATATCCAGAGGATGCTTTTGTATATTCAACGGTAAAAATAAACTGAAATTCCAAACAAAGATTGTGGAAAGCTATTAATTTTCTTCTTAATTTCTAAACATCAATAAGACACACTACTCTTCTTGAGTGATATATTTGCGTGGGTAGAATGTGCGCGTTTGTAACCATGACAGTAGTTTTCGATACGTGTATAAGTGGGAATAAAAAATCTAATTCTTGTACTAATTATTTGGCTTTTATTGGGAATGCTAGGAAAAGGAAGCATGGTCCTTGGTGTATCTATTATACTCGTACAATGGCAGTGATTGTTATCGGGTTTTGAAATATTAATATTAATCTAGATATCCTCGTCAACATAGTATACAGGAACCTATTCTTTTAAAATGCTGAAACCTTTGTATTCAATTAATAAAAACAAAAATCTGAATGACTTGTGACCAAAACATGTTCAAGGTTTCTCATACTTACAACACTTATTGAAGGCACGACCCATACTTATCAAAAGCATGATAAAAAAAACAAAATCATGTGTTGAGCAAAAACATACATCATATTTTTACCGACCGCATCTCTCGCACAATACACACTCTGTTTCACAAATAACATTTCACATAAACTTATCCTTTATTCACAGATTTCAAACTTACAACAAACAGTATTGTTCGTATAAGGTTTGTAAGTGCGGTCGTTCTTAGAGAGATGGCGCACACAAAACCAAAATGTTAGACAAAGCTTTCTCTATGCAAATATCTTCGCGGACGTAAAACTCAAAGGTTCCAGTTTTTTGAAAGGGATCAGGGATTTCCTTGGTTAGAAGGTTTGATATTCGGGTCAAACCCAATCTTATTTTATGATGCGTATATAAAGAGGGATCATAATATTCCTGCTTACATGGTAAAATATTTTGAAAATATCTTGGTCGTTCTTAATTTCAAACTGTGAAGTTATTGATATTATTTTCTTCTGCATCTGAGGTCGCAAATTCAACTGCGAGGTAAATCTCGAAGTTCTATAATAATATCTTGCACTAACCTCTTCTTTCATAGAACTTATATGAGTGAAAGAAATAAAAGAAAGAAAGAAATATTTATTGCTAGCACAATAAAAATATATACAAAAAAGTAAAGAACAAAGAATACACAAAAACGAATTACAGTAATCAAGTAAGGATGTGGATATTGAACTGCTAAATATGGTCAACTTCTAAGAAAATAAATTCTATACAAAAATAATGTATGTATAGTATTTTAAATTATATTGGATGTCCCACAACATTAAAAGAAAGTTAGAAAATTCATATTTTAAATGTTGCTCTGTTGCGAAACGCGACATAATTACTAAGTATACAGGAAATAACCACTGCCAAAATAAAACAAATAAATAGACTCATTTGCAAACCAATTTATTATTCGTACTTCCAACGTTAAAATGTTTGATCTATTTTGCCACGTAAAGCACAAAAGTTGCATTCATTATATCACGAAATAAATTTAACGGACTTTGGAAGCAATTCTCTAAAGAAATTATTCCTAGACATTGACAAACAACATTGGTTATGCCCGGTAATATTTAATTTTGCATATTTTAGGGTACCGTGCCAAAAAAGAAAGAGGCCCCCTTTTTTTTCTTATAGGATCACTTCATTGCCCGTCTGTTTATCTGGCAACAATATACTGTAAACCTAAAATATATCACTATGCAATGTCAGTATAAGTGTGAATCCAAAAATGATGTTATTTTATTGAAATTAGATTTATCGTAACGTATATCCACGGGGGTTACTTTATAAAAACGATACGAACTGCGAATGTTCAGATGTTCTACGTCCGGAGTAAGATTTATAAGATTTCCACTTCTAAAAATCAATACTGTTCTCTGTTATACTTATCATTTTCTCCGAACTTGTTCTATGGTTACGATGTACGATAGAGGATTCCAACATTTTGTAGAGTATTTAGGCACATTAGTGAAGTTTTACGTACGGCGTCCGGACATTCGAAGTATCGTTTTTATACAGTAACCCCCCATGTTATACAGCACTGGATAATTTCACACTCAAGGCTATTGTTACGGAACCTCAGATGTGCAAGTCTGACTCGCACTTGGCAATTTTTTACAAAGCTGAAAGGCGAGAGTCATAATTCTTGTGGCTTGATAAACAACTTTTCAAGTCAAATAAATAGCAATCTCTCGGAGAATTTCGCGCGCCTCTTGTGCCTCTTTTATCATGATGAATTTATGAGGTAATGTGAACCTCTTCATATGATACGGGGAAACAATGGAGTGTATTTTACGACATGAGATATGTATATATTTGGAGAATATTATAATAAATCAGATATGTTCACTGCAATATAATAATTTTCACAAAATGTTTGATATATTTTTTTTATTTTATTCTACAACATGTACAAAAGTTATATTGCGATGTAGTAAAGAATTTTTATATCATTTCCCAGAAGGGGTAGGCAAAGGAGCACCACCATTTTGCCTTGTGTGTTCCGTCCCACGATGTGATAGGGGGCGACTCTACCGTCAAATTCCTAATAATAAATAGAAAAATTCAATATCACTTTGCTGATCCGGGATTGAACCCGACACCTTAGCGATTAAAGTACCGTTACCATAATAAAACTAAGCCCCCCAGGCAGTCATTTTCATTATCATATTCGGTTTCGGTATATCTACACTAAAACTATTAAAAACATGGACGACCGAACAAACAAAACAATATTTATAGAGAAAAGTTAACCCTATAAATTTTTCGAAACCATGCCGATAAATTGGTTGTATGCAATACGTACTACAATCGAACTAAAAGGAGTGATGTCTCCATGGCTAATACGTGTTATCCCAAGGAAAGAAACGTGTGTTATCTCCACTGGGAATATTACATCTCGCACGTGCCAAGTTATTAATGGCCCACGCGATGTATACAATATCTTTCTGTTAGCAGGTCAATTGAAATTAGACGTTACGAGGAACGCTTGTAATGTGCCAGCGTTTAGGCATTTGGATCGAATATTATTTTAAACTAGTGGTTCAACGCGACTTTATCCTAGTAAAATTTTGTTACTCAACTACTCATCAGGTTCAGCATTTATAAATAAATAAATAATAATAATAAATAACACCCAACAGTCACACACATAGTCCTGACCCCACACTAAGATCGAGTCTTGTATCGTGGGTATCAGGGACTACGACAGACTTTTTGGTCTCACAAACACCCAGACCCGGAAGAACAAACATTTCTCTCGGTGCGGGGATCGAACCCGCGACCTCTCGTTTCACAGGCGGCGTCTAACCAACTGCGCCACGGAGACTGTCAATTTATGTCGTAAAAAGGTTAGTAGATATAAGTATCATATATAGCTCACAGAACTTATTTCCATTTTAAGATGTGACAGCGATGACCTTATTGAAATACCTAGCAAAAATTATTTCTGGATAACTCATAAGATTTTCGTCCAATATGTTCAGATAATGATTTTTTATTGCAGTCAATGGCGAATTTGAAATTCGCCTGGTGGTAAGTGATACAACTGCTCATGGACAGTAGCAAAACCAAACACCGCCTTGAATAACAAATCAATACTTGGCATTCTACAGAGCTCGCCATCCTGAGACATAAGATCTTAAGGCTTGTAATAAGTGATTTGCCTAGGTTTTAATGAAGGGTGATAATTATCTTCACACTTAATTTCCCTTAAATTCATCTACATAGTACACCGGGAAGATATAACAAACAAACAAGTTTTAATATGACTGTTACATATTTACATAATAGCGACCAGCGCAATGCGTACTTTAAAATACACAAACTTCGTTTCAAAGTGAATATTATCTCTAATGAAGACAATGAAAGTATTATGAAACGATTGATTTTAAATGTTTTTATACTGCCAATGGTTTTGTTATTATATTGTTAATATAATAATGGCTTAGAGCGAGTCCACATCGCGTGCAGAAAGTTCCGTAACCTTTTTTATTATTACGGTGAACTCAAAATAGGTTCATGTTTGAGGCTCATATTAATTAATTTTTACAAGACGTCAGTCTTTGGAATTTTTAACTATCGCGGGCCTTTTCTACAACTGAAAGGCTTTTTTGCAACTCTTAATGTAGGACAATTGAAAGGCTTTAACTTAAAACGTTAGTCGACCATGCCAGTCAAATACGAGTTGGTGAACGTCATAATTTTAAATTAAGGCAACTCAGATATTCAACGTTCATTACAATATATATTTTTCTCTGTTTAAATGAGTAATCATATAATTATGTAATTAAGAACGCACTCATATTTGAAATTACAGGAATTGTATGCCATGAGCATCCATTTCATCCCCAATTTTACTCAATCAAGATTACCAGTTCAAACTTATTCATCAATTCACGCCATAGACGTCCATTTTATCACCAATTTTACGCAGTTGGTATAATAATACATTCTTAATGATCTATTACATAGTAATTACGTTTATACCACCCGATAACTACAATTAACCGTTCGAAAGCAACGGAAAATAAAGAAACATTTTAATTTCCGTGTGTCCAAAACGAACCGGAATCTTCCGGCGCAGAAAGTTAATTTAACAACCCTAGTTAGGACCCCGCAACGGTTACGTGCTAAACTCATTTCCGCGTTCCTTGGCACTTTATTTTACGTTTTACCCTCGTCAGCTGACAAAAATATTTTTCTGTTCTTGTTGTGTAATGTTTAGATATTGAAAAAATGTTGGGAGTTTTAAATGTGTTGGTAAATATAGGATTTCAAATTACGCATAATACCGTGTTCGAGATTTTTTTGATGTTTGTGTTGTTCACATGTATTTGTTTTGGGTCTGGGTGTTTGTGAGGCCGAAAAGTCTATAGCACTTACATCTACACCTCTAGGCTTCACGCGTTAGCTTTTGTATTTACGAGTGTATAGGTATAAGGTACTAGCAACATATTTATTTAATCCTTTTTTTGCACTATACAGAGAAAATAAAGAATTTACATAAGATTAATAATACAAGTGGCGGTCCTATCACACTAGGTGATTTCTAACAACCAACCATGGGATGGATATTTAAATAGGAGAAAGAACTAATAGTTGTAAAATAAATTTATTTCTTAATGCATGAACTATGTCCCACTACTGAGCAAGGGCTTTCCCTTTATTTTTCTTCTGCATATATCTTCATTGAAATAAAAAAAGATATTGTACAAAATGAAAAACAAAAATAACTGCTAATGAAACCGATAAATTATAACGCGCTGGAATGTTCACTGTAAACTATTATTTAATTTCTGCGACTTATATATTGCTGTAAAGATTTACGTTTCAAATTAGTATTTAAATATTTTTCAATGCCAGGGACGTTACCTAATGTTCGGTTATAAATTAGACTTAATACGATAAAGAATTGAATTTATTATTGTAAAGATTAAGAGGTATGAATTCAGATTTTTACAGCCTTGTATTCTATCAGTGATGCGTGAAGAAGCAACTGATTAACCCGACTGATGAATATATGTATGTCATTTATGTTATACTAGCGGCCCGGCCCAGCTTCGCCCGGGTACAAATAAATTTCTGTACAATAATATGTACGTATTATACATATAAACCTTCCTCTTGAATCATATCTATTAAAAAAACCGCATCAAAATCCGTTGCGTAGTTTTAAAGATTTAAGCATACAAGGGGACATATCGACTTTGTTTTATACTATGTAGTGATTACAAGGCTTCAAGATTTTTTCCTTTAACTTTAATTCATTAAAAAGACAGCTAATCTCATGTATATTTGTTGTAGGATCTAGCCTATCAGATTAAACCTCGATAGATCATTGCCTAAGCCAAAGACGCGTGAGCTCAGATTAAAAATAACTAGTAATAAAAACCCGGCGAAGCTCATTAATTAATTAGGCGGTAGAATAATAATTTTATTGCTTGCTCTATTAATACTACATCAGTTATTACAATCTTATTTGATTCAGCTGATAAAATAAATAAAATTCAGATACTAAAAGTTTTTTTTTATGACGTCAGATGGCCGATCGTAAAATAAATTACAAAGTCTTATGCCTTCCTAGTGTTTATATTTTTAAAATAATATTATAAGGGATTTCCAGTATTCTGTATTTCCGTAAAGGGTAACATACCACAGTCATACAGTTAAAACACATACCTCTATTTGCGTCGTAGGTTAACAAACAGAATTTTCTCGCTTCCGAAATTTCGCAAAATATTCACACTTCTGGTGAACTTTATTAAAATATTTTTGCATAACGTAAGGTTGGCTTTCGAAAGTACCTTTGCGGAGTTTTGCGCAGTTTAAGAATATAAAACGTTTTATTAGCAGTCACTGAGTCGTGAGTAAAATGTGCAGCGAACTCAGCTGTCTGTAAATGTACTTAAAGATTTTATTGCCTTGTTCACTACTTAAACGTGTTCACCCTTTATTGGTTTCTTTCAGAATGTGCGGATTAGACTTGGATAACGGTGGTGAAAAAAAATCTGAGTCAAGCCCAAAAAGGATGATGTATTCAGAATTATTCCTTTTCCTTACTATGTTTTTGCGTCTGCTTAGCCTCAAGACGTATATCGTTGTTGGATGGCACGGTTCTGGGTTCAAAGCCTAGATGAAACTCTCTTTGTTTCATGTTTTCGATTTAGAAATCTCTGTTTGGATGTACGGGACTTAAATTTATGTCCGGTGTGGCGATAAATTTACCCCTTATCACAAAGCTAAAGTTAAAGAGAGACAGAGAGAGCGAATATTAGTCAAAGATTTTAACTTTAGGCGTGTCATGAATACTACATTAAAGTGGGGAGTACAAACATTCTCAAACAAACTGTCACCGACCGTTAACTAACTTTCCTAATGTGAATGTTTAATCTCCGAACTGCGGTCTCCAATAGACTTAAGTTAAGACAAGTTCACCGCGAGATATAAATTTACGAATCGAGGCAAACTAGTTTAGAGGTACAGAAGGCCTAGTTTGTTCTGAAATATCCTACAGATAACATTTTAATACAAAATCTTAACTTTCTCATAAATTTTCCCAGTAAGAAAAAATTATATCGTTAAATTGTTTTCCACCTCTTCTCTCCTCTTGAAAGCAAAAATGAAAATGAACAATTGATTGTCTATTTCACTAGATATATCGGTACGCCGCCGCTAAACAGTGTCCTAGGCATTGCTAAAAAGTCCATAGCCGATAGTGGGATCTTACTATCAGGTAACTCTCACGAAGAAAAAAAATTGCAGCTAGGCTAGGATTCAATGGGCATTCAGGGTTCACATGCATTCTTTTTTTTTCACTCCAAACGATGTAATCTTCTAAATTATTAAATAAATACATACCTGGGTTTTGGCTTCCTTCTCCCTTCTAAAACATTTACTTTAATAATTTCAGTCATTTTTTCTGAATAATGTGAAAACTTAAGCCTGGTTGATATTGATATAATATTTGTTCAAATAAAATATCTGAAAGGCCAGCGAGCCCGTAATTGCGGTTTAAATTTCGCTTTGTTCCATAATTATTATATTGAGTTAATCCACAAACGCGAATTGGGAAAGCCAAATATGCCATTAAATCATATATGAAAAACAGTATTTAGTAATGTTTATCTCTCTTTATTTTGTTAGTTTATTTTTTTAGATATATACATTTATGCAAAGAGCATTTATAGAGTAATCAGTAGATAAAATATGCTTGTCTTTATAATTTTAGGTATTCTTTTTCATTGTCTTTCTAAACTATAGTATTTTATTATTTGTAATATTTCCTCTTTGTCTTGTATTGAGATTTTTTTGTATTCCTATATTTGTATTCATATTTTCCTTTGTGCGTATTATAACGAGCAATAAATAAATCTTTCTTTCTTCTCTTTTTGTATGGTAAAGATTATTAAAAAAATAAATATGAGAATCTCTTATCCAAAAAATCCTGCAACTTATTTATAGAGAAAATTGATTTCTGGTCGAAACGGAATATAAACAGGCTAAGTCTAAATTCTAATAATTATCTGCACAGAACTGATTAATATAGTATTATCTGAGTGGTTACAAACCCGACACTATCAGTATTAAGGTCTCCTATAATATCCTCACCGAATGAAACGCTATTTCATGGCAGAGGGCTCATGTTTGTTTCTATGAGACAGTTGTGTTAATATTCCGTTCAGCCTCCATTATTAACCAGATTTATTCCATGATTTCTCTAGGATCAAGGCAACGCATCTCTATGCCCTCTAGCTTTGAAAATGCGCATGAGTGGGAGTGGTTAATTACTATCAGTTAAACCGAATGCACATTTGTCTCCTATATATAAAAAGCAGAAAAATGTAACTTTGGTTGTGGTTTTTCAGACCCAAAAGCTTATTGTAAAGAATATAGATCCTTTAGACATAATCATCACAGATATCTACGTCCCCATAGCAAATTCTGCTAAACAAACCATAGAATCCACTGAAAGCCAGCTCAAAGCAAGTCACGGACGAAAGCTAATCCCCTGGCAATGTTGGACAAATGAAAAGGAAACATTGTAACGCGGTGCCATAACATGTCCGTAACGCGCGACAAATCCTAATGAGTTCTATTTACGAGCCAGTGGAAAACAGCTGGCTCTGTGTACGGTGGTATTGCGTTGTGGCTTTACAGTGCGGGTTTTATAAGGAATTTTGTGAAGCTTTGTTGCTATCTGAAAGGAAACAGAAACGCGTGTCCATTTATATTGTCCGAACAATGAACATACCAGGTATCTCAAGACTGCTACCGAAAACGAAGCCGGGTGGTAGTTTCAGTGACTACAAACACAATGCAACTAAAAATTTTGCAAAGAAACGCGACAAATTTTTTTATCATTTTTTAAATATCGTCATTTTTAGGTGGTAAATCCATATTTTTGCTAAAATAATAATTTAAATTCTTTTATACTGACTGACCTCTCCTTTGTTATTTAATTTGTACATAAATGACCTTATCGGTGAGCTCAGCAGCACTCATACCGGTTGTCATATTGATAGTGTATGCGTCAATAATATTAGTTACGCGGACGATATGGTACTGCTGGGACCATCGGTAGGTGCTATTCGTAAGATGTTGGCTATATGCGAGACCTACGCTGGGGAACATGGACTGGCCTACAATAAAGAAAAAAGTAAAGTTCTGCTTTTCAAGGGTAAGTCAGGTGCACCCATTCCAGTTCTAGTTCCTTCAATTAAATTATATGATGAGGAACTGCAGAGAGTGGCCAGTTTTAAGTACCTAGGCCACATTGTGACGGATGATTTGTCCGATGACGCAGATTTGGAGCGGGAGCGCAGGGCATTGGCGGTCCGAGGAAACATGATTGCTCGTAGATTCGCACGGTGCTCCTCCCCAGTAAAAATTACTTTGTTTAAGGCATTTTGTCAATCGTTTTACGCGAGCAGTCTATGGGTGAATCATACTCAGCGGGCTGCCAGGGTCCTGCGTGTTCAATATAACAACATCTTTAGGGTGCTGTTGCGGCTGCCTCCCTACTGCAGTGCGTCGCAAATGTTTGCTGATGCTAGGACGGATGGCTATCAAGCTATAATCCGAAAAAAGGTTGCCTCTTTATTAAGACGAGTGAGAGACAGTAGTAATAGCATCCTCGGGATGATTGCTTCTCGCGCTGATTGTCCGATCCAACATAAATGGATGTGTATAATTACCGGACAAGACTGACATATCCTTATTATTATCTTACTCTTCATTATGAAACATATATGATTTTCTTTTTATTTTATTTTTTCTCCAAATTAATTGACTGACATAATAATAGCTAATTATTGATATAGAGTGGTTACTACTTTATTGATATAATTATGTGTTTCTAATTCATTTCCTTTGTATAACTTAATTAATTGAATTATTATATCGTTAATTTTCTATTTGTATTCTTGAACTGTCTGTGTGCTGACTACTGTATTATTATTTTATGGATTTTATCTGAAATAAATGTTTTATTATTATTATTATTATACCTTAGAGTCTTAATAAATAAAAGGGTATACACTATTATTTTAGGAAAAAATTATTTAGCACCCAAATACGACCATAATAAAAAAAAATACTTTTTTTTCCAACATTTTCTGTTGCATCGTGTCTGAAATCGCTTAAACTACACCCGGCTTCGTTTTCGGTAGCAGTCTTGATATACTTTGTATAAAAATTACTATAGCTTCTTAGTAAGGAATTTCTTATCATCTTTTTCAACTCGGTATAAGTTTAATCGAGCAATTCATAAGGACCCAAAGAGCATATGGTTCTTATTCTATATAGCGACAGACTTAACAACACATACCAGAGACTTTTTGGTCTTATAAACATTCAGACCTGAATCAAATACCTGTAAATCACAAAAATATTGTCTTAGCGCCACCTCTGCTACCCACGACACAAGATTCGATCTCAGCGTGTCAGGACTTTATATGTGACTGTTGGGTGTGTTTATTATTTATTATAGTTACTACACCAAAGAGTCTTCATATTAAATTTAAACCCATCAAGGTACATCTAGTTTCAAGCATAAGTTTACCAGTATATAAGCGATATTCTGTCAGCATAACATGACATATTCTATACGTTCTAGTGCACATTCCATTCAATACGAAATAAATAAATTTCAAACCTTCTGTGCCTCTGAATTGTCTGTGCAATTCACTTTTAAGGCAGTGCTTGTCTGGTGACGTCACGGGTGTTTACGATCCCTCGCTAATGGGTTCTCGTAGGTATCGGTTTAACGCTCCCCTTAAACTATAATCGTACCGTATTGTTCTTAAAAGTCTCTAACACGTTTTTCAGGCTAAGTAACCTTTCTTCGGTAATCATTATAAAAATATTACGACGTTTGTTTTGTTTTTAGGCCAATGCGACAAAATATTAATGGCTAGCTAATGGACGATGGTGTCAGAAATGAGAACCTCCTGATTTGGATTAAGATGAGCAAGACCTCGAAGTATACAGAGATAAAGAGGCAGGACATGACATCGACTGTCCATTCATATAATTGACTCTTATTGCTATTATTTTTTCATATAAAAGGAACTTAAAACAACAAACATTTTATGATTTTGCTGTCTACTTCGTTCATGCAAACAACAACTCTACATAGCCTTTCTTTACCAAGCTCCACTGTCCTTATAAAAAGATTAAATGATTATGACACAGATTTACTGCTTTTAATTAGGCGCCTATGACGCTCCGGCGTCGGGACGCCCGGCGTCGCTTTCATTATAAAGACGCCGCAATGTAAATAGACGGCACTTGCCGCTATTTGGGGAGTGTCGGGTTCACACCACACTAGCTTTTCTTGCGACTTTTCATGTTGCTATTTTTCTTGTGTATGCCTTTTTTTATTCTGGCTTGATGTTATGTTTTCACCTTTATCGTTTTTTTTGCAGTCAATGGTGAGACGAGCAAAATTCTCGCCTAGTGGTAAGCGTACGACTGCTAATGAACAATAGTATAACCAAACAGCACCTTGAATTACAAAGCAATGCTTGTTATTCCACTGAGCTCGCCATCCTGAGTCATAAGATGTTAAGTCTCAATATGTCCAGTAGTTATTCTGGTTACAATGTCCTTCAATCCGAAACACAACTGTGCATTTAAACTGTTGTTTGGCGGGAAAAATAGACATTGCCGTGGCCACCTCACGATAATTGCAGTGATGTACAGACAGACTATCGATTGGCATCGGTAATGTTCTGCTTTGTGAAACAATTATGTTGGTCTATATAGGTATAACTGCAGCTTCATGTTACGAAGAATGGATCCGGGATTTTCGAAATAATGTTAGATGATTTTTCTTGCGTATTGATTTTTTTAATAATGGCAGTATAAAGCAAGATATGGACCAAGATATGGCTACCTTCAAGTCATCACACATAGGCTGACAAATTTTCGACCATTGGTTACAGTGGTCATAATTCGTTCATACGAAAATATCGTCCTGGCAACATGTCTAGACATATTCGCACAAACTTCAAATTCTGTTGCAAAAAGAATAATATTTATTTATATCCTTTATTGTACACTAAATAAACGTAATAATAGAACATTATATTACTTGAATCCAAATTGAAATTAACTGAATCTATTAACGTATAACTAAGTCTGGACGAAACCGGATTTTCTAATATAAAAGTATAATCAACAAAAATATATCTCCAACACACTCACTAAAATATAAACCAAAATATTATATTATAAATCTCGTGTTATCACTAAAAAACATACAATCTAAATATTTCTGTATCGTAGTACTATATTTTCGTAGGCATTCTGGCCATTAGAGTCGACGCATAATTAGTGTGACAGCTCCATCGAGCTCTGCCAAGTTGTGACGTCGTGTTATAATAAAAATAAAAATGATACATACCCGGTTTAATAAACATAATCGTATTTGTGTTTACGAATGGATGTTTGATAAAGAAAAGATAAATAAATCACTGAAAATAATTGGGAATGTTGCGAATCTGTCGAGATTAAGAATGTGCCAATTTATCGGAAAAGCTTTTGAGTATTTTGTGATGATGATAAAAGAACAATAGTTTGGTAATTATTGGTCGTAGATTACTACCTAACCCATCTCGACCGTACTTCGATTGTAGAGGAGGCCCGTACCTTCCAGAGGTACGTTTAAGGGCTGATACAGATGTAGGATACTGAAGATATTGTAATATAATAATTTAGTTCGTATAATTCCTAGTCGTTTTACTATTTGACTAACTTCGTTGCGATTACAGACAATTATGTCTTTCCCAGAGACTCGCTGAGTTTCAGCGTTCGAGGGCATTCAAATACATCTCGCTTTCCTTTTGAGTTACTGGAGCTTCGGTAATGTTTGTAAAGCGACCATATTCATTTAAAATAACTAAATGGTGCTGTAGGGGAATGTAAATATCACACCACCAACATAACATTGGTGTAATTCGGAAACATAATAATACACGCAACAGATTATTTTTTGAATTTTCATATACAAAGTCCTGACCCTACAATAAGATCGAGTCATGTATCGTGGCTATCAGAAGCTTCTAGAGACTTTTCGCTCTCACACACACCCTAACCCGAAACAAATACCTGTAATAATTTTAATACCGCGTTACAAATATTTTATTCAATTCATCGGTAAACAAATTCAAATATTTTGGCACACACATTATTATCCGCAGATCCCAATCAAACGATCACCTCATAGTGGCACATTGAAATAATAACATGCTCACATTAAACTCGCAAATTGTTTAATTTAAATGAACATTATTAATTCAATGAAACAATAAAAAAGTTCATTAGACTCTATCTCGAAGCGATTATGGAAGATGGCCAACGGAACTCGAGCAAGAAATCGTGTGATGCTGTGATGCCACATTACTCAGTGTTTATTGGACTGATATAGTAGTGCGCAACAAGTATGGAGAAATTTTGGGGATATTTTAAACAGAAATTAGTGCCTGCCCGGTGGCCAGTTGTACTACGGGTGATGACGCTGAGGTCATGGATTTAAATACCGGGATCGAGCATATAAATATTGGATTCCTCTTAGCAAAGCACTTACTATTTATGTATTTATTGTCTGGGAATCAAAAAACACATATAAATAACAGAAGAAAGTAGTAAAAAAACCAGTAAGTTTCCACTTGTAAATAACACAAATATGACAAAATGGAACAATAACATTATTAAACCACAATTAAATAAGGATAACAAAATCTAAATCAGCTAGTCTAGCTCACCAAGTACCCAATGCATCAATCGTTCCTGACATATCGAACAGCAGTATTAAATCAGTTGACACTTGATAGAATCAACTAATACAGTAGATAGGCGAGTCGCACCGGCTATCGCTATCAATAAGCCTCTTCAATACAGATACGGCCCGATTGTAAAGCTTTTACCATTACACTTGCTTTTATGCTGTGCATTGTGAACTGCCAAAACGCACTCGCGCATTTTCGTGTTGCTATTTCGAATATTTCTGCTGCGAAGACAACTATGCGGCATTTTTGCTTGGGTTATTACTGGCTGTGTATTTATAGAATGGGTAAGCGACGATCTTCGATACGGTTGAGTGAAAATGGATGAAGGGAGCAAGGATCGTGCTTCTTAGCTGTTGCAGAGGTTTAGGCTTAACAGTCGACTGTTACAGTTAGTCAACTTATTTATTACGTAACATTTTATATTGAGTACTTTTGTCTATAAAATATTACAATTTGTAATATTTCTGCATAGAAATAATTGCAAACCGCCCTGAAATATGAAATTGAAATTACAAACATTTTCAGCTTATCAAAATTATCCAGAAAGTGGTCGATATAGAAGTGGAAAAAATAACTATAGGATTTATTGATACCTTTATATTAATGAATAGTTATGACATCAGGAAATAAGACCTGTCAATTTATAAAGTACAATAATAATAATTGTAAATAACTCGTGTCGTACATGCGTGAGAAAACATGCATGTCCTGGGTATAAAAGTGATTTACGTCTAGCACTACCCTCAAAAATCCAAAGAACGGAGAATATTCACAGGTCCTTAAAACTACATTGTAATTTTTTCACCGTATAGCCTATATATATTAAAATAATTATTTAATTTAAATCTAAATAAATTAAAATTACGATTTTGGTTTCTGCATTATTTAATTTTGAATTAGTTAACTTATTGTTTTTAAGAGAGCATCCCATTCATATAAATCTAAATTTGATGGTATTCTCCATTACTGTGCTAAATAAAACGATAGAATTTAATTTGTCAACATGAAAGAGTTCTTGTCGCTTAACTTCGACATTTAATTTAATATTTTGTGTAAGTTTGTGAAGAAAATCTTGTTAACTGAAGAAGTTAAGTTTTGAAAGGTCCTTTCATTCGGTGTTTGCATAATTTTAAATTATAAAGCATTGAAGTTTTATAATATTTTAATATAATAGTTCTCTCGGTGCTTTTCAAACCAAATCTACGCGTACAACAGTTTTTAATTTTTGGATCGAGCAACTTAATTGATTTACATAATTAGCCCAAAAATACCGAATATCCCTTGGGATTGCAAGTGCAGTTATGACGGTTTGCAGTTTATTTATAGATATGCATGAATAAAATGTTGATGATATATGTATGACTATGAGACGTATGATTAATTATCAAGTAACTGAACTTCACTCTCCGGTTTTGATTGCAGCGTGTGCAATCGCGTGATATCCAGGCCAATTTATATCTATTTTAAGATATTATTATTCGAGATCTGTGGCTGATTGTAAAAGTCTTTAGCCGAATCTTTATTCCTTAGCCAATCTATGTTGGTAATGTATGTGTACTATAATATATATTATGTATCTCAAGAAGAAATGAATATGTTAAAAGTCAGCTTGAACATGATATATGCAAACAGATTATAATGTGTAAACCGCAGATAATGTTGAGATGTGATTCCGACTCTCATTAGTTTTATAGGACCCATAAAATGTTAATACATCTAATTTATCTCATGATCACAACATGAACCTGGGAATAGGCACAGTATTATTTTATACCACTCAATAATTTTCGAACAAAAAAGAGAAATAAATGAAATATTGCGCTATGCATCAATCTATTTTCAGGTTTCGCGATGGTGATGAACGGAATTGAGACATGATGTAAGGCATGTCCGTTCTTCAGGTTTAAAAGTAAGCAAGGCTCTATTCTATTATTCGGGTTGATAATATACAAGTTAAATCGAATGACCAGTCTAGACAGTCGATGTTGTCTCTTCTCTCCCTTGTATGTATGTAACGCCAACCCGCATGCTGGACTATATGGCCTGATCGCTCTTAATCGTACGCTCGATTTTAGAGGACGCCCGTGCCCTGCAGTGGGACGTTAATGGTCTGATACAGATTCTCTCCCCGACTATTGACTGTGACTCGCTTTATTTTCTATAAAAATACATTTTAGTATTCAACAGATGTTCTTATCACTATTAGTAGACAAAATATAGCTTTTTACATCTGCATTCAAAACACGTAAAACATTTCAACGTATTTCCGTTCTAAACCGACTTGCAATGACCCACTGTTTTATAGCGATTATAAATGACACTTTACGTACTTTTATTAATGACCGCGCTCACGACCTTGGGAATTCGAATTAATGTCGCGAATTTATTTTGTTTTATGTACTCGTAAAAGATGTTGGTACTATGCAATTTGGTGATACACAATTTCGTAGGTGATATCATTTGTTTGGTATGTGAATTTTATCAACCCATAATATCTATATCAGTCCATTTACGTCCCACTGCAGGGCACGGGCCTACTCTACAATCGACAGTACGATTGAGAGTGGTTAGGCCATATAGTCCACCACGCTGGCCTACACACATGACTCCGAAAAGTCAGAGATGTGCCCTTTGATTTGAACCCGCGACCACCGTGAACTTGTTGGCAGCCGCGTCTGGTCCGTTTACCAACAGGCCACCACGCACTAACAACTAACTCAATCCATAATATGCTAGTGGTGAATTATGTTTTAAGTTTTCCTAATCAAATTATTGATTGAAGATTTACGGCTCTCAGATGAGTCAGTATGAGGAATTTTTATCGTTTATTGTGTGATCAACAGGTATTTGTTTCGGTCTGGGTGTTTGTGAGATCGAAAAGTCTCTCGTGGATTTGACCCACGACACAAAATTCCATCTTAGTGTGAGTTCAGGACTATTTATGTGACTGTTGGGTATATTTATCAACATCTAATTGCAAATAATCCCATTAAAATAATTTATACCTAATCAAATAGCTCTATATTCAAGAACAAAAATAGTCCTACTTTTATAAAACAGTGACGTGATTTTCTCGCCCGTAAGGCTCGGAGCAGTCCCCGAAGAGATTTGTAGCTGTACAAACACTGGACCTAAATAAATACGGCTTAAACAGCTCCCCAGCTTCGCTGTCATGAAGTCGTGTGTCAATTTCAACTTGGAGGATATAAATTCGATTTATACGCAATTGATAGGCTGGTTTAGGTACTTTCTTAACATCCGCTGGACGTTAGTGTAAAATAAAAGGCGATGGGGTCGACTTTGGTGCAGAAATGTAGTATTTTTATCATCTACTGGTGGGAGGTCTCTCATATGTGAGAAGCCGCCTGGGTAGGTACCACAGCAATGTCTATTTCTTTCACTAAACAACAGTTTAAATGCACTGTTGTGTTTCGGTGTAAAGGACATTGTAGCTAGAGTAAATAATACTGGACGAATTGAGACTTGACATCTCATATCTCAAGATGGCGATTGGCGAGTACATATAAATCTCAACGAGATTGTTAATGTAATTTCGTAATAAATGTACTGTAAACTGGTTGTGAAAAGAGCAACACTAGAGTGTCTTGCCCGTCGCTTCTCTAGTAAAAGTCGCTTTCAGAACGGGGTGGTAGAAAAATAAATGCTTGTAATGCAACTTACATATTATGTTTTTATTTTATTGGTTCATTATTTATTATAATATTATTATTTTTTTATTAACCTACATATGCAGAAATGTTTATAAGACGAACTTAATGCCAGTTGTATTATCTTCCTGTCGACTTTTCCATGATGCAGAGAATTCAGTTTACCTATAGTATATAAAATCCGCTATTCCGATTTAGGATAGCGTGATGGACTAAAGTCTAAATCTAGATTCTGAGTTGTAGATCAGTCCCGTTCTATTTAGCATTCGGCAGTGAAATCGGTGCAACTATAATATGAAATTCAGGAAATGATATCTTTTAAAAATAACTCATTTGTTTTCTACAAAATAGTTCTAATAAATGTTATTTCAAAGCATTCTAGAAAAATATTAATCATTTTAATAGCAAAAGATTTACACATAGTTAAATACATCACAAATAATAATGGATATCACAACT
The DNA here is from genome assembly GCA_030180105.1 of Hyles lineata. Taxonomy (NCBI): domain Eukaryota; kingdom Metazoa; phylum Arthropoda; class Insecta; order Lepidoptera; family Sphingidae; genus Hyles; species Hyles lineata. Next base: position 10,529,683 of record JARJEE010000016.1, read on the forward strand.
GCTTAACCAGACAGGTATTTATACTACTCACAGCTTTTGCTACCAATTGGTTCCTCAAATTAAATAGTCAAGAAGCTACAACAACTTGTGTACTACAAATAACTTATATAATACAAATACAGGATCGTAGTAAATTGAAAATACAAAGTGTACAGACAATAAACCAATAAGAACCCATAGCATTTAGTATTAAACGAAACGTCCCTCTGAACTCAATACGAACCGATTAAAAATATACGACATCGTATTGTGTAAAAGAAATACCGGAACTCCTTACATTACGAGCTCTTAGAATTCAATACCATAGACCCTTTCAATGAAAATACGTGGACTATATGGACGAACACCTTCAGAAAAATGTGCGTAGATTTTAATTTAGTCACGAAAGATGATAATTAACTGTTCAAATTGAGACTGTTATCTTTATTTATATTACAAATGCGAAAGTTAAATAATAATATATTTATACAAGCGATAGCCAAACCTGATGCCTGAGTCAAACATGCCTGGTGTGAACTAAGTCGTTTTATTTTCTTAAAAAAATATATCGAATGAACAATTAATATTATCGGCCGTGAAATAACATTCCGACCACTTTTGTAAATTAACTTTGGATAAAGACATTTAAGCACTTATTTTTATCAATGCCAATAAAATTTCCCTAAATATCCCCATAGCCTGTCTGCAAAATGCGATTTGCCGTTGTTCGTGAAACCAGGAACCCGATTTGCACATGTCACTCACTATTGTAACCGTGTTACGGTTCTATGAAACATGAAGTGAGATTGTGAGCCGTCCATCATCATTGGGAAGGATAGCTGCCGCTGAATATGGTATAAATGAACCAGTCTTGCCTTATATTTATTATATTTTAATATTTTGAAAGCCGATTCTAACAAGTCAAAGTTGTGACACTTGAGACAGAACACTGTTAAGAAGTGGACTTGTGAATAAAGATATAAATTTTAATTTTAATTATCTAAAAATTATCTTACTTGGTCGTATCTATAAAAATCAATTTAGTTTTGATTTTATTTTGAAACTGTGATCCACGGATATTTGTTTCGGGTCTGGGTGTTTGTGAGACAGAAAAGTCTCCCGTAGTTCCTGATACCCGCGATATAAGGCTCGATCTTAATGTGGGTCAGGACTACGTATATGACTGTTGGATGTATTTATTTATGTATCATTATTATTTTTGGGCTATCCATCCAAATCTATTTCAATTAAACGGCTTAATTAGTAAGAAGCCGGATCTAAACGATTTTCCTGGGCCGATATAATACTTGTTTTGGCATCATTAGCAACTTAGCCCGTTATAAACCTAGGGATACCTATTACATCCACTCATATGGTCTTCTCCCTTATTGTGATCTTCATTTTTAAACTACCGACCATGGATCTAAGGTTTAAGTTCTGTTACTTTTTACATATAGCGGGAAATATCTCTAGATGAGCCATTTTCGTTTTTGCACACTTCAGAAAGAAGAAATAAAGCTAACTCAAAGAACTCCAGAGCGACCTGTTGCAAATGTTACTACTATCGCACGTTTGTGTGGTCAGCAAATACTTGACTCACGATTCGATGTTATTGGACTAAAGTGTCCCGTAGAATAGAATATGACACTAGTAAATAATATTTCTCCCGCCAAACAGCGGTGTAAAGCACTGTTGTGTTACTGATTGAATTACATTGCAGCAGGCGTCACTACAGGACATATTGATACTTAACATCATATTATGCCACAGGATGGCGAGCGGAATAGAATGCATACCATTGCTTTGTAATTCATGGATTTCTTCTGTTTTGCGTTCATATTGCTTACCATCAAGCAAATGGCATAATCATCTCACTATTCACACCAACAAATAAAAAACGAAAGTAGTATGTCAGGGTCGTGCCAAGTCGAGATCCATAGTATCTGCCTACTCCTATGGGATAGTCGTGACGATTATTTATATTTGTAGAATTGATTGGTGAGCTAAAAAAATAAACTAAGGTAGGTAAGTCCCGGGTGTAATATTCGCCATAATGCAACAAAGTTTAAAATAAACTTTTTAAGTACGAAGATACTTTGAGTATTTTCCACAAATACTTTTCAAATAATTCTTGTTATTATTTTGTTTGTGTTGCTTCCGTAGCGAAATGAGTTGAAAACCTGCGGTAGAACGTGGAACCATGAGTTTAAGCATTGAGTCTGTTCATTGGACACCTAGAAATATTGCTTCGGGCCTGGGTGTTAAAAGAGCCAAAAATTTTTCGTTTTTTGATACCTACGGCACAAGAATAGGTTACTTGATATAGGATCAGGATTGTATATGTAAATATTGAGATATTTTTTATACAATTTGGGATTCCTTTCCACATACTACCGAAACTCTGCAAAAAATATAAAATTCTCTAACAATACTTTGTGACTGAAAGTTCCTGTAACGATCGTTTGAAAGTAAACTGTTTGTCATTGCAATAAATTAGTTGAAGTAGCGGAGGTATCGTAATGGGCTCTCATTCCTATCTTTAGTGCGGAAAACCGGTGCACTTGTGTTGTTTCCATCCATTTAATGTACAACCAGTGTAAATTCATTTAGTTTGAAATTATATATACTTTATCACAACTACTGAGCTTTTCTTTCAAGGATAATGTTGTTAACTTAGTTGCTTAACATCTTATGTTCAGGATGGCGAGCGCCGAGGAATGTCAAGAATTGCTTTGTAACTCAAGGTGTTGTTTGGTTTTGCAACTGTTCATGAGCGGTCGTATCGTTTATCATCAGGCAAACGGCAAACTCGTCTCGCCATTCACTGCAATAAAAAAAAGAGCGAAAAGAAGACCAAGGAATATACTGCTTCAAATAGAACTCATAAAAAGGAATAATCTAAATATCTTCCCAAAGGAGACGAGTTTACTTCGATGTTAGCATGTGTCATGCCATAGAGTATGTTTCGTATAAAAATAGAAAGTAGTAAAAAGCAGGTAATGTTCGTAGGTGGTTTTAATTAAGACGCTAGTTCCTGTAGCACCCACACTGGATATTCGGGTTAATTTATTTTTAGCTATATCTTATACGTTTCCTGTAATTTTACGTGTGTTTTGTTACCTGTTGCTGCGAAATATTTATTTTTATTTCCATATCAGTAAGTTTGAAAGGAATTAAAAATATTTCATGGTATTATCGAATTTCCATTTTTTATACATCTACGACTATGTATATACCATTCTCTATCATTAAAACCTATAGGTTTATTAGGCTCCACTTTTATTTCCATGCTTTTTAGGGCACAGGAATAATAATCGTATGTATGCTGACACACAGTTCCTAACTGTCTGAACTACGTTTCATCCTAACGTTATATATTTAAGACGGTAATCTGGATAGCGTTTTGAATTTGATTAATTATTCAGTAGCAAGTCAGCAGCGATACGATGTACATGTTCCATGTCATTAACCTCGACAGTTCGTATTAAGATGTCACAGGATGTAGTATTTACATTAGCTGTAAATTCTACGCGATGTAGCAAATAAATCATTTATTTGGAGCTTTTTTTCTTTGATTTTGAAGGTTAGTAGTATTTTAGAATAGTTGTAGTGTACTATTGCGTAATTAACGCTGACTTCTTTCTATGTTTCAGTTACCGAAATCATTTTTTTTCTTGTTCAGCTCTAATCTTCAAAGTCAACTTGTCTTAACTCTCGAGGAGTTACCAGCTATATATAAAAAAAAGATATATTGTTGTCTACTGCTATGCTGAAATGAATTTATAATAAATGAATGAAATGAATATATATTTACTAAGGAGATATGCCTGTTATTAATTTTATAAATATATCATATTTTTCTCGGTCTTTTTCCTTATATTATGGGAGTCAAACGAGCATTCGGTTACCTGATGGTAAGTGATCACCGCAGGCCATAAACATCTGCAATACCATAGAGAGGCGTTGCCGACCTTTAAGATACACTTGAATTATTCCGTCACATACATTAGACAGGGAATATTTGTCGATGTTAAAAGTTTAAGTATGATGTAAGATTTAATCAGGGTCAAGCAAACGGGAATAGGATTTCTTCTAAGATTGCTAGGTCTTATTTTTCTGAAAATGCTGCTGTTGGAAATAAGTTCCAGAGTAAGTAGTACATGGAAGAAAATGTCGGGAAAAACGTACTATGGTGGATTTGCAATTAGTTTTCGTTCCGTGCGTTTTTGCTTTCCGACTGACGTCTGCTTGCAAGAAACAATTCGATCTCGAAAGATGTTTTGAATTGAATAAATCCACAAAGGTAGATTCATGGACTTGGAACTTATAGTTAATCAAACAAATATACATACATACTAAGCAATCTGACCAAAAGCATGCTCTTACAAAAAGATGATACCTATTTTTTTTTTCTCATTAAAGAGGAACAGAAATCTCAGCTTTTAAAACCCTCATGTTGCTAGTTGGTATAACCCGTCATTTCTCTCTAATTTCTTAGTAATAAACACTTACAGTGGGTCGGGTAAATGTTGCACAATAAATTGCCTTATGATTTTATTACTGACGGACAGTCTATATAACGATCTTTTCGAGGAAATGTGTAGGCTTTAGTAAGAAGATTTCATGCCTTCGAAATTCTTATGTAAAACCCAAGTTTCCTCACGATATTTTTCTTCGTCGGTGAACTGAGTTGTAATTTGTTATGAAGTTGTAACTTCGAAAAGTCACAGATCCTGTTGTTTACGCAAATACTACCTTATTCTAAACAGTCCATTTTCCCTCAATCAATGCTACAGCTGTATCTGTATCAGCCCATATATGTCCTTCTATAGGGCACAGCCCTCCTCTACAATCAAGAGCATAATTGAGAGGGCTTAGGCCTTATTGTAGCATGCTGGCCTAATGCGGGTTGGGTGACTTTTATATACCATAGAAATTGCCACGTGCCACATAGCTTTGGCAAATACGCCATTAGCACACTACTTATTTTAGTGCAAGGTGTTCATTAAAAATAGGGACGACATATTTAGGCGAAAATGGTAGAATTTTCGTATTGACCCTGTTGACCTCCGTGAGCATACGTTAAGTACCCTTTATAGCCACCTATGAAACGGAGTATCCTGACTCAACCCGGCCAGTATTCAAAGGCGAATTATAAAAATCTCTCATCAGCAAATATGCTATCTGAACTGCTATTATCCGTTGCAATATTTTGGTTTTTTTTCACATTTTGGTAAAAAAAAGGATGATCTTGGTGATATAAATAAAGTAAATTATGATCAAGGGTTGATCGGCGAAGGAAGAAGATAAATAGTACACAATAAAACGTATTACGAAATATAATACAGCAAACTGTGCATACAAACGTGACTCCGAAATATCACAAATCCACGGGACATTGTCATTAGGACAGTCAGTTTCACAATTTGTATTGAATATCTTTGGATAATGGTCAATCAATATATCTGTATCTGTATCAGCCCATATACGTCCCACTGCAGGGCACAGGCCTACTCTACAATCGAGAGTACGATTGAGAGTGGTTAGGCCATATAGTCCACCATGCTGGCCTAATGCGGGTTAGCAAACTTACATACCATAGAAATTCTTATAAATTGCTATGGTATACACGTTTTCTCACGGTCAATCAATGTGCTAGTTTTTTTTTTTTCTTCTCTAAAATTCAGAAGTCCATGATCATAGCGACGTAAACACAGTGATTCATGATCGAGGGTCGCTACCAACGGAGGAAGCAGAGGAAGGACTGCCCAATAAAACGGGCTATTAAATGAAATATAGCGAACTGTGCAACGCTGAAATAGTGACGTCGGAAGCGTGGGCAGTTCTTCCGGACGCTCATTAACATTTTCATAATGTACTTCTGTTTGTAACAGTTGCGTGAGCACATTATAGAAGACACGCGGAAAGAAAACTGTGAAAGTTCTGTTAAATAACATGGAGATTTTAGAGTTACAATAAATTAAAATTATAATAAGAACTATATAGCTCAACTCCTTCCAATCGGGCTTTCGATTATAGAAAAGGCCCATACCATGCAATGGTGTGTCATGCAGTGGTATATGGGCTGATACATATTTGTATGTATGTATCAGCCCATATACGTCCCACTGCAGGGCACGGGCCTACTCTACAATCGACAGTACAATTGAGAGTGGTTAGGCCATCTATTTCACCACGCTGGCCTAGTACAGGTTGGCGATACATATTTAGATACAATGAATGTGTAAGTGATTATCGCTTGTTGGTGATTTTCAACAGGTATATAGAAATCTTTGGGAAGGACACATATTGTTAAATGGACTGTCTGTGCATGAGAATGACATTAATTATGAAGTTAGGTGCCAAAGTAATTAACAAAATAATTATAAGAGTTTTCATCCCAGATTGTGTTGCAAATTACATGCAAATGAAGTATAGGAAAAAAATTATGATGGTTATTTATTATCCATATTGAAGGTATAAATGATGTTTTTAGACAGAGCCTGTACATGAATAAATTTAATAAAATATTGCTTTTTGTATATTGCTGGCAAGTTCATTGGAGCTAAATTAAATAAATGAATGAAAAACATTTTTATTGAACTACAGAAGCTATCTACGATATCTTTTGTTTTTCACCTGGACAAAAGAAAGTTAGATACCAGATTTCATATATAAAACCAAATATGTTTAATATTTGGTTTTATTTTGCTAGAACCAAATCAATAAATATAAAAATCAAACGAAGTAACTGTAGTCATACCACCAAAACCCTAACTACACAAAATGACTAAAAGCTTATAGATCTAATAAGAAGAGTAGACAATTTGAAAGCAATTAATACCACTGGACACTCCCATAACTTTAATGTAATTTTTCTTCATAAAAACACTCTTACACGTAGCAAAAACTACATTAAATTAAAAGAACAACGCACTCATTACAGAGTTATTCTTAGAACTAGACATTTCACACGTTTCGCGTACTTACACACGTTTAAAACTTCGATCGCCAATAAACACGAGACATAAATCAAATGTTAATAATAAAGCGTGGATTTATAAAACCAACCTGTTGATTTATAGTAACCGCTGAAACAAATGAACGTATCACGAACGTTTAATAATGAGCATTTTCACACTGAACGTAACACAACACATTGGTTTACATCTTAGCACATGCACAGTTTTAAGTTTTGGTGACACGCGGAGTGTTACCGCAAAATTGGAGTTTAGGTAGACGTGCGCGCAGTTTGCCGGCCGGTCGGCGACTGAGCTAGCTTGCGATGCTCGGTGCTCGCCTGTTGCCGGGCTACGTGTTTCTATCATCCAATAATGGCTCGGAACGGCGTCACATGTTCGCTTTTATCTTTCAAGAAAACTTTTTCGAAATCGCAGCGAAGTTCAGTTGCCGTGTTGAAGCTACAATTTGAAACAAATAATTTGATTCGAATAATGCATTTTTTACATTGTAATGTTCGGTTTCAATCATTGAATGTTTTTCTTTTAATCCAGTTTCCGTTTTCAGCCTCGGTGGTGCAGATGGATGAGAGTTGGCTGTGGAACGAGAGACCGTGTTTTCAATCCCCGCACCGAGACAGTTAATATTTTTGTGGCTACATATATTTGTCTCTGGCCGAGATGCTGTAATACCAAAAACTCACTTGTAGTGACTGTAGTGTAGACTATGTAGTTGTAGTCACGCCACAAGACTTGGTATTCTACCGTGGGTTTAAAACTACGTGTGTGACTGTGTTGGGTGTAATTTATTATTATGACATACTTATTTATTTTTAGGACTTCTATTTTTTTGACGCGGCATCGCGACTACAATGCACCTGTTGCTGTGGTTAATATTTAATAAATACAATATTTTTTTGTATAATTATTCACGATCCTATGCAAATATCAAGTTACAAAATAATACATATAATGTACAAATTAAAAAATAACTCGTTAATTTACACGACTATAACTCCAAAAAGTGTGTGGTGGCCTGTTGGTAAACGGACCAGACGCGGCTGCCAACATGTTCACGGTGGTCGCGGGTTCAAATCCCAGGGCACACCTCTGACTTTTCGGAGTCATGTGTGTATTGATAGTCAATCACCACGCACTAAAACGGTGAAGGAAAACATCGTGAGGAAACCTGCATACCATAGCGGTTTACAAGAATTTCTATGGTATGTAAGTCCGCCAACCCACATTAGGCCAGCGTGGTGGACTATATGGCCTAACCACTCTCAATCGTACTGTCGATTGTAGAGTAGGCCCGTGCCCTACAGTGGGACGTATATGGGCTGATACAGTACATAACTCCGACAAAACACTTTTTAAATAATGTTCTACTCAATTAAATGAAATATAAATAGATGTAAGAGATTTAGAAAACTATATTTACATTAGTTCAATATTGTTGCAAACCTAATTCTATCAAAACGAACTGGCTGGAAATCATTGCGAACTAAACTTCTTAATTTTAAATTATACTTTTTCAAATAATGTTCTGTGTCTTTTTGAATAGTTCAAAGCAGAAAACGGAGTGATTCGCTTTCAATACTATATTTGTATAACTAAAATATAAGAAGCTTACTAGTACGCCTTTAATATGTAAGTAATTTAATGTAATTGTAGTTTTAGCAGGATACATTTTTAATTAATTAAAATTTTTCTCAGTACTTTTAATGGGACATGACCAGTAGCCCAGGGAAAGACTTGAAAATAGTCCGTAGCACATAATTCAGTTTCTTAAGTTGATTAGTCTAGAGGCAGAGTCGGTGATAGCGGCGCTGGTGAAAAAGGGCGCCGAACGTCGAGATTTACTGTCACCTATAGTGTATTATCTGTGATTAATTGCCTTTCGCTTGGATTTGGATAGTACTTATAGGGCGTCGTAGAAGTCTTGCTCAAGGCGGCGTTAACCCTACATTCGCTACTCTAGAGGTATACTATTGATATGACTGTGTGGCAGAAACTGGACATAATCTTCAGTTCATTGAGCCTGACACTTGACGTTTTATGTTTTAATTTTCTTTAAGATCTGTCCCGTCCTCACATCCAAGATAAAAGTGACAGGCACTTTAATGACACCGAGCTTTGAAGCTCGGCAAATCTCAGGATATGTGTAACTTGTCTTTAACCCGCAACGAAATAATCATGGAGGAAACAATAGGATTTGGAAATATTTTATTGAATACATAGGAGCACAAATTTCAGAACACGAAGAATAATAGTTGGAGAATTTTCCTGAAAGAGCTCGTATAGCAACAAATGTTAAGCAAGTGTCCAAGAAAGAATTGTATCCTCAGTTGAAATATTGTTATTTGATAAATACATCGTTTTCAGGCCGCCAAAAGTAGAGGAGCCATCATTGGGTTTCATCGAAAAGGTGAAGCTGTTTCTATCGGCTCACTGGCGAGGCGTTCTCTGCATTGTAGCTCCTATTGTGTTTCTAGTTCTTGTAACGCCTTTTCCTGGAAAAGTAAGTTCATTATAATACTTTCTGCTAATCTATCAGCCCATATTATATGTTTATGGACATGAGCATGGGACTCCTCCACAATCGAGAGTACGATTGAGAGATAACCACGATGGCCTAATGCGGATCGGCGAACTTTACGTAACATAAAAATTCTCACAAATCACTACGGTATGCAGGTTTCCTCATGCTGTTTTCTTTCACCATTATTGTCCATGATGATTTACTATCAATACACATAATCATCATCATCATCATATCAACCACAAGAAGTCCGCTGCTGAACATAGGCCTCCCCCAAGGATCTCCACAATGACATATACAATACACATATGACTGAGAAATTTCAGTCAGGTCAGAAATATGTGCTCTATTTGGCGACACATCTTTGCCTACACCTTTTCGGAAAAGGGCGTTATTTGTGAATCTATTATGTTTTGATTGCAGAACTACCAATGGTGTGCCTACTGCCTGTTGATAATGGCTGTGTTTTGGGTGACTGAGTGCATTCCGTTGGCTGTAACTGGCTTCTTGCCGGCAGTCGTGTTTCCCTTAAGTGGCTTGTCGAGCACCGATACCGCCACTAGTGCCTACGTGAATGTGAGTTTGTTTGTTTGTTTTATTGCTATGGACAGCGAAACAAGCATCCCATTTGTCTGTCAGTAAGCGATACAACCGCTCATGGACAGTTATAAAGCCACACAACAAAATAAATTACTAAACGATGCTAGGCATTTCACTAGGCTCGCGATCCTGACACACTAATGCGGGTTGGCGGACTTTGCATACCATAGAAATTCTTGTAAATTCCTATGGTATGCGTGTTTCCTCAGGATGTTTTTCTTCATCGTGTAAGTACCTTCTACTCCAAGGTAAAATTAAAGCAGCAATGTGATACATTTTTCAGGACACGGTACTGATGTTCCTCGGAAGTATAATGCTGGCTTATGCTGTGGAGCAGTCTGGTCTGCACAAGCGGCTTGCTTATTGCGCGATCAGGACGATTGGGTACTCGCATTACAAGTAAGTTATTTATGAATAGTAAATTTTAATCAATTGTAGTATGTTTTTACCACATATGTACATAAACTCATGCCTTTTTCCCAGAAGCAATAGATAGGTGTACCAGGAAATCCACATTAAATTTCATTTGTGTGTTCCGTTCCATAATGAGATAGCAAACAAGCCTATCGCCGTATCGAGCACAAATTGCTGACTCTGACTAGCACAAATGAATCACTAATTCTCATTTCACTTACATATTTTCATATTATTGCCTTCGATCAAATATACACTAGATACACAGTTCCCTGTAAAAGTTCTGTTAAAAAGTGGCACCGATGCATGACATTAAAAAGAGTAAACAAAAAGATCACATATTCCAAATATATTAACACAAATTCCACCTTATTCCTGGAGCTTAAAGTAGCTTTTCACATAATATTGTCTAAAGTTCTGCGACGTTTTGGAAGCAACGGTCGGTGCGTGACTGAAGGCGAAAGAGTGCTTAAAGCACTCTTTTTTGGTGCCATTTTCTAAGCGCTCATGTTGTATCTAGTGTATATTTGATCGAAGATTATTGCATATTTTTCCCAGGTTGCTGTTTGCTATGTGTTTCGTCACCACATTCGTGTCGATGTGGATCACCAACACGGCTGCTACCACCATGATGGTGCCCATCAACTTCGCCCTGCTGAAAGTGTTTGAAGAGGTATTGAAAGCAATCTTTGGTTAAGAAGTATTTAAATATGTACCGCTATGTTCATAAGGAATTAACGAAGTTTTCAAAAGCTGTAAGGCTCCATTTACACAGGTGCAATTTAAACATGCGTTAAGAATATTAAATACAAGTAAATCCGTTAGTTTGTTCACACGAAGGCGATTTTAAAACGCAACGTTATTTATCGAACGCTGCCGGATTTTCGACGTTGAGCGTTGGACGTTAAATTTTTATTTCGTATGATCATAAATATTGGTTATCTAAAATAACCGACATAGCCCACCGGATTAGCAAGTTGAAGTGGCAATGGGCAGGGCACATAGCGCGGAGATCTGATGACCGATGGGGTCGGAAAGTGCTCGAATGGAGGCCGCGTAGCGGAAAGCGCAGCGTTGAACGTCCACCCACAAGATGGTCCGACGACCTGGTAAAGGTCGCGGGACGTCGCTGGATGCAGGCTGCCTCCAACAGGTCTCTGTGGAAATCATTGGGGGAGGCCTATGTTCAGCAGTGGACTTCCTTTGGCTGATGGATGGATGGATGGATAAATATTGGGATCGGTAAAAAACCGTCAAAGTCGACGTTTTGTAAGCGCCCGTGCGAATGGGGCCTTAATATGAGCTGACTCAAAAACGTTACTCATAGACGTCACAAATCACTAATCAGCTTTTTAAAGGGTCATTAAAATGTGAGACCCTTGTCTTGTGTGAGCTGGACGTTTTTCTGTGAAGTGGCAATGTTCGAGACCATTTTTAGTATGTGGAGTCTTGAGTTAAAATCTGTAGAAAAAACCATTATGAATAAGCAAAACTTAATGAACGATTTATCTCCTCTCAACATGATTTCGTTAATTTACGTTTATGTAGTTAATTAGCGGTTTTATAAAGGGTATAAAGGGCCGCAATACAGTCCTGGTAAAAGGAAATATGTATATTGACAGTATTGACACACCTTTTGCATGGTACCTATATTCGTAAATAATCACAATTTGTCGCTTATTTGAACAGCAAAGGAAAACAATAAGGCGAATCGTGCGTGGTTGTTCGTGGACAGCCAACCCGCACTAGGCCAGCGTGGTGGACTATACGGCCTAACCACTCTCAATCGTATTTACGGATTATATGTAGAGCAGGCCCGTGCCCTGCTGTGAACGCACATGAGCTGGTATAGATAGTGCGTGGTTATTGACTTGTAGAAATTCTTATAGAAAATACTAATGTGAGATTTATGTTGATGATGTGTTGTTTATTATGACAGCTTCCTTGGCGCGGGCAGTCAGACGCCGCCTGTAAAAAGAGGCCGCGGGTTCGATCCTCGCACCGAGATAAATGTTTCTTTCGGGTTTGGGTGTTTGTGAGACCGAAACGTCTCTCGTAGTTCCTGATACCCACGACACAAGACTCGATCTTAGTGTGGGATCCAGGACTGTATGAGACCCCGTTGGGTCTTATTTATTTTATTTATTTATCTAAACCCCACTTAAAAATCTACGACTTTAATTGTTTCAGCAAAAGATATTGACGATGTATGAGAAGGATTCTGACGGTGAGCGAGTGGCGAGCGACATGACGACCTGTTACTTTTGTGCCGCCACTTATTCGGCGACTATTGGTAATATACATTTATTTATGAATTTAAACTTCACAGAGATGATGTATGTGGTGAATTAATGCTTGAGGCATTCTCTACCAGTCTCAGTACAAATTTCAGTCTCTATACATTTATTTAGTTGAAAAACATAGTGCCTTCCACCTTACATTTAATAAGCTTTGTATAATGGTTTCTTAGATTTACGCGAATGTTACACATTGAAATAAAAGTATTATTTACGGATTTTATCGCGGAATTGATTCAATTTTTACATTTTTATCTTCCCGACGCGACGTTTCGATCACTTTAAAACATCACCATGAAAACTGTAAAGAGATCGAAACGTCGGGAAGATAAAAATGTAAAAATTGAATCAATTCCGCGATAAAATCCATAAATAATACTTTTATTTCAAAGCCTTGTATACTTAAAATCGATAGATACTATCATAAACCTTATTTCACCCCTGTATCTCCCCTCAAAAGTAGAAAAACCTAAATCCACGAATGACGTTACTATTTATTTGCGTTTTTCCGTCCTGTCCCTTCCCGTCCCGTTATATCCCGCCCCATTTCGTCTCATTCTCACTCAGGCATATAATCCAGTCTCATCACATCCCCTTGAGTTTAAAAAAATAACAAATATATTGGAATTCCTTCCTCACCCGGCGGGAAATCTACATTTTTCGGGATAAAAAGTAGCCTAAGTGTTAATCCAGGGTATCAGATACCTCCACACCAAATTCAAACAACAACAGACAAAAACTCTAAATATCATTGTTTTGGGGTCTATTACATTAATATAGTCCCCCCATGTTAGTTCTCATTTATATTCCATGTACAGACATCGATCGACTACAAATTCATTATGACTATAGACTAGACAAAAATAGTCAGATAAGTATTTAAATTTTAAAAAAAAGTGCTAGAGCCGCAACGTTGTCAGTCATGGCTCAACATAAATGGGCAAGTACCACGGTACTACTCTCACAGGAAATCGACATGAAGCGACGGCATTGCTGTCATGTTTCGTTCGGTTAGTGAGATTGGTGATGAGCCGTTTTGTGACAAGCAATATAATATACTTAAGTTATTATAAATTTAAAACTTATGCTTGCGACAAATAAAAGCTTTCTTTTTTCTTCTTTCTTTCTTTAAATACCACTTCCTTATTCCAATCATTTCGCCATCCCACCCCTTTCTCGATTTTATGGCCAGCAACAACATCCAAACGCTGTGGATATTCATGTGCGGCAGATCACTTATCATGTTTTTGTGTTTGCTCGTTTACTTATCAATTAATAAAAGACTGTAATGAGGTTTTTAAGACGCAGTTTCAGAATATATATTTTTGCAGGTGGCATTGGCACTTTGGTCGGAACTGGCACAAATCTCGTCTTTAAAGGCTTGTTTATGAGGTATAACATTGTGATTTCAATTTTAATTTTTAAACCAATGCACATGCACAGACTAAGAATAACCGGTTTGGTAATTCTTAGTTTTCATCGTTTTAACTCGGGTAAAAACAATTGTCATTGAGCAAACCTAATTTTTAACAATAACGTTAACATTAACAATTATTTTTACCTTTTAGTAAGAGTAGTAGGTACATTTACTTAAGCATTTTTTTAAAACTATTATTGATTACGCTGTACGTAAACTTTTTGTGTGCATATTTTGTAGAGCTTCCGTGGTGCAGTTAAATACCGCGCGGACTGTAAAACGTGAGGGTGCGGGTTCGAACCCCGAATTGAAACAAATATTTGTGCGATGTATAAGTAATTGTTTCTGGATGTTTGTTATACCGTAAAGTCTCGCATAGAGTATGAAACCCACACAAGACTTTATACGGGCGTATCAAGACTGCAACCAAAATGAAGCTAGGTAGTAGTTTTAGTAACTTCAGGCACAATGCAACTAAAAATTTTGCAACAAAAAGCGATGTTTATTTTAAATTATATTCCTAATGTCGTATTTAAATGGTTAATACATAGTGTTTTCTAAAACAATAGTGTACACCCTTTTAAAGACACTACGGCACACTAGGGTTTTAATTGTTATTTTAGATAAAACTATGTATTTACCACCCAAACACGATGATATTTTACAAACCACAAAAAAATAATTGCGGCTTTTCTTTACTTTTTTTTTGTTGAATTGTTTGTAGTCACTAAAACTACCATCTGGCTTCGTTTCCGGTAGCAGTCTTGATATACCCTGTATTAGTACAGGGTCAATACTATATATTACTATTCTTATTTTCAGCGCTTTTCCTGAGGCGCCTGAATATCTGTCATTTCCTAAGTTTTCTGCATGGGCCGTGCCCTACATGGTCGTACTAGAAGCCTTAACCTATTTTTGTTTGTGCATCGTTTATTTTGGATTTTTGAGGTAAGATAACCGTCACCATTTTTATATATGGTAGGTCTCTCGTATGTGAGAGGTCCGCCTGGTTAGGTACGGGTTGCATATATAATATATAATTATAATAAACTGTATAATCTGTTCCATCACTCAAATTGTCATAAAGTATTAACAAATGAGTATGTATATGCACAGCGGGACAGTTTTTAAACTTCACGCAATATGGATATGCGTCATCTTCATTAAAACATCATTGATGAGAGGTCGTATCGCTTACCATCACACGAATGGTATGCTCCTCTCACCATTCATCGCAATAAATAAAAATCATACTTTCATATTTCATTTATATAATTTATGAATGAATAGCGCTTCCTACATGTATTGGATCCTACTATGCATTGGATCCTTGGGGAAGGCCTATGACCAATAATGTACTTTCGCTGGCTGTAGTTATTTTACTAATTATTCAAATTACAGACCCGGCAGCGACGCAGCAAAGAAGGCATTAATACCAGATGTTGCAAAGCAAGCGGCCAAAGATGCGATCGATCGGGACTGGCACAAGCTGGGCAAAATAACCTATTGGGAAGTGGTAAGTGAATTAGGTTAGGTTTTAGAGTTTATGCCACGTACGACCAAGCGAAATATCGGACGTCCGCTTACAAGGTGGACGGATTGTGTGGCTAAGTTGTGGGAAGTCGCTGGATGCAGGCCGGTTTCAACAGGTCAATGTGGAGAATCTTGGGAGAAGCCTTTGTTCAGCAATGAACTTCCTGTGGCTGAGGTGATAAAGCGAATTAATTAGCAAATCATAATTTAGCGCACTACATACCAAAGTCAACGACCCGCGGGCCTTTCGGTTGGCAACATAGCCCGTGGCTTCAATCATTGCAAGTGGGAAAATATTGTTAAAAATAAAGACATATATTATTTGTCACACAACGAATAGACTCGCTTAACATGAATTTACATGTACATACATTAATAAAAAAAAGAACGAGAATACACGTCGCATCGCTGTGACAAAATACCTGACCACTCAGCTAAGATGTTGCATTGCGGCACGAGCTCAGAACAATAACTAATGACACTCCCTTCTGATAGCTCATCGATATCGATAGAAGAACTTTAAGAAAATTCTTAGGCGAGCTGAAATAAAAAGAAACAAAACTATTAGGTATTTAAATACCAGTTGAGGTGTTGGTGCATTGAAGCTCTCGTCAACCATAAATTACTTTACATTTTCCAGGAAACGTCCATTAACTTTCTCCAAAATGATGAAAATGCAGTCCAATTTTTGTTTGCTATTTACAATGCTTTCAGTCCCACATGAAAATTCATTCACATAAGCATAGTTTGGTATTTTGACTACTTATTTTTATAAAACTTCGTTCTTTTTTAACTTACCAAGTTAATTATTAAAATCTAGACCTCTTGGGTAAGATACCCATGATGTCTAGGCATGACAGATTGGCTAAAAATATAATGGTAAAAATAAATTCATACATACATCATACATAAACTCACGCCTTTTTCCCAGAAGGGGTATGCAGAGGTGCCAGGACACCCACATTTCGCCTTGTATGTTCCGTCCCACAATGTGATAGGTGGCGAGCCTATCGCCATATCGGGCACACATTCCTGACTCTGGGCTGATAATGAATAGAAAAATCCAATATCACTTTGCCCAACCCGGGATTCGAACCCGAGACCTCAGCTTTGTTACCGTACCGAAGTACAACTACGCCACCGGGGCAGTCAAATCAAGCAAGAATAAATCGAGGCAGAGAAATAAATTCATGAATCAGTTTTATTTATTTCAAAATAATTACTTTTTTTTATTGAAAATAAATAAACAACAAAAATACAATAAGGCATAACACGTTTTTTTAAGTATCCTAAATTTTACCTGAAGTAAAAAAATATATTCAATCGGTACGACTCATTAAAATCCATTTCAAATTAGCATGGCCATATTTCGTGTAAAACTCTCCTAGTAAACAATACATTTATAAAAACTCAATGATTTTTGAAAACTGATATTTTGCGATAAACATTAGTTCTGTATCAGCCCATATTCGTCCCACTACTGTAGTGGAACCTGTGCCCTGTTACAGGGCACGGGACGTGTCTACAACCGAAACTACGATTGAGAGGGGTTAGACTATACAGGGTATATCAAGACTGCTACCGAAAACGAAGCCGGGTGGTAGTTTAAGCGACTTCAAACACAATGCAACAGAAAATGTTGGAAATCATTAATTTTGTTTTTCTTAATTTTTTTATACGGTCGTATTTGGTTGGTAAATACATTGAAAAAAAATGGTGTATACCCTTTTATTTATAAAGACTCTAAGGTATAAAAGACTTTTAATTATTATTTAAGCAAAAACTATGGATTTACCCAAAAATGACAATATTTAAAAAATGATAAAAAAATTGTCGCGTTTCTTTGGAAATTTTTTAGTTGCATTGTGTTTGTAGTCACTAAAACTACCACCTGGCTTCGTTTTCGGTAGCAGTCTTGAGATACCCGATATAGTGGCTGGCCTAGAAATTCTTACAAATCCCTATGGTATGCAGGTTTCCTCACGATGTTGTCCTTCACCGGTATAGTGCGTAGGTATTGACTATCAATTTACACGTGAAGTGAAGATGAAGTGACGCGACTACCAACATGTTATAGTGGTCGCAAGTCCGAATCCCAGGTCACACCTCTGACGTCTCGTAGTCATGTGAGTATTGACAGAAATAGATAGTGATAGTCGATCACCACGAACTATAACGGTGAAGGAAAACACCATAGCGACTTGGTTTCTTAGATTTATTCGCATGTTGCACATTGAAATACAATTATTACTACATTTTTTAACTTCCCCTGACGTTTCAATTGCTTTGCAGCTTTCGTGGTAATGGGGTGGACCCGCCTGTCGGGCGGTTTTATTTCCATAGCGATTTGTTTGAATTTCTATGGTATGTTAAGTCCGCCAACCCGCACTAGGCGAGCGTCGTGGAATATAGCCTAACCAATCTCAATCATGCTTTCGATTGTAAAGAAGGCCGGTGTCCTTTATTGGGACGTATACGGACTGATACTGATACATAATAAATAAGATAATTATTACGTTATGACGAAAAGAGTTTAGTCCAAAGTGAATTTATCTAAAATATTGAATTACAGATGGTGATTGTATTATTTACCGGTGCGATGGCCGCTTTCTTCTGTCGATCTCCACAAATGTTTGATGGTTGGGGCGACTTAATCGAGAAATATTTTAAAGTGGAAAAAAAATAGTGAGTCTTCATTATATATATTTTATTTTGTCACTTGACAATTTGACTCTTAAAATCCACATGCATGTTTCTTTTTTCAAGCGTTCGCGATTCGGCACTGGCTATGTGTGTGTCTTTCATTATGTTCCTCATGCCCTCTTCTTTGATTTTCTTCAAGAATTTCAACGCAAAATGTAAGGCTTTTTTTCTTTTTTAAAATATTAATTCTTTAGACGCCTCTTCGGGAACACTTTTTCGCTACTTTAGTAGCGTTCCAAAAAGTATCTTGATATGAGAATTCGTGATTCGTATCTTTGTCTCTGTTGTTAAATAACAGAAATAGCTTAAAGTAATAACTTAATCGGCACAGTGATAATGTGTGAATATGATTGTACTCAGATTCAAAGACATTTATATTCTACAGACCATGAAGATTTGCCCAAAAAGCCCGCACCAGCTGTATTGGATTGGACCCTTTTAAATACCCAGATGCCGTTTTCTTTCATGTTCCTTTTGGGTAAATATTATAATTGCATTGGTATTTATCGTACTATTCCGAAATTTGAGCAATCCGTAAGGCTGGGCCTAAAACATTTTACACCGAACTAGCGCAGAATCGTTGTATAAAGGTGATATTAAGGTGTCAAAACGCCAGTGTCTAGTAAAGACACAGTACAAACTGCAACATTACGCGATTTAAAGTGTCAGTACACGGCGCTATGCCTGCGGTCTGTGCCAAATCTATCAGTAGCGACATATAAGCCGCTTGATTTTTACGCGAATCTTGGGAAAATTCTCACGAAGTGGCCCGCACACGCGGCCGCCACGGCTGCTGCTGCGGTCTCGCATAATGCACATATACATAATATGTACAAAAAAAAACAAAAGCACATTTCACGAAGCGATTTATGCCCGCGCCGTTTGTCACATAGATATGTATATCTGCATTCATTCGGCCGCGGGCGCAAACCGCGTCGTGAGAATTATCTCTTAAGTCTTGTTGGAGTAATGTTTTTCCTTATTTTCACCTTGCTCTACTGTCAATGATGCGGCCGCATTTAGTGGTTCAAAGATTTTTGTATGATAATTTTTTTCCCATTCCATAGTGCATCCTTGGCCTCCATGACTAAACTATTGATTTAGGTTTTACGACATCCATGAAGTCCAGCATTAAGATCCATTCAGCAGCGCTTGTAGGTCAACTCTTGAGCATTAGTTAAAGGCTATTAAATCTGCTACGGTATCTTCACAAGAATAAGGCAGTAATTTCTTACTTGTATGTACTTGTTCCTGATTTGTACATGTTAAGTACGGTTTTTTTTTTTTTTTTTTTTTTTTTTTTTTTTTTATGTTATAGGGGGCAAACGAGCACGCGGTTCACCTGATGGTAAGTGAATACCGCTGCCCATGGACATCTGCAACACCAAAGGGCATGGAGATGCGTTGCCGGCCTTTGAGGTGGGAATACGCTCGTTTTTTGAAGGTCGCCAAGTCGTATCTGTCCGGGAATGATCCCGCTGGCAACTGGTTCCACAGATTTGTAGTACGTGGGAGAAAGTGCCGGGAAAAACGTACTGTGGTGGATTTCCAACCTCCAAGGTGATGTGGGTGGTATTTGGAGGTTTAATTAGGACTAAAGAACTCACAAGCTTTTTTTTTTTGTTGCAATGAATAGCACAATACGAGCTTGCCATTCACCTGATGGTAAGCTATAAGACCGCTTATGGACAGTAGCAAAACCAAATACCGTGAATTCAAGGCAATGCTTTTCATTACACTGCGCTTGCCATCCTGAGACATTTAAGTCTCAATATGTCCAGTAAAAATTGCAAGCTTTTCCGTTGTTGATAATAAGACCTCAATCACTGACTTCTATCTTTATATTGCGTACAGTCTAAGCACGAACTAGGTTTGAAGTTTCACCACAAAATATATGTTACAGGAGGTGGATTTGCCTTGTCCACGGCAGCGAAATCATCTGGTCTTAACGGTAAACTAGGGGACTACTTGCAAGTAGTGAAAGTGTTTCCCAACGCGTTTATCCTCTTTTTAGTCATATTTCTTACCATTTTTGTGACTAACTTCGCTTCGAACGTGGCTGTCTGCAACGTATTTG
This sequence comes from Hyles lineata, assembly GCA_030180105.1. NCBI lineage: Eukaryota > Metazoa > Arthropoda > Insecta > Lepidoptera > Sphingidae > Hyles > Hyles lineata. Next base: position 10,550,204 of record JARJEE010000016.1, read on the forward strand.
CCCCCATCTATATGCAAATGGTGAGTCAATTTGGACATTTTAGTTTTGCTTGTTTTTTTTTTTTATTGTTCTGAATGACCAGACGTGCATACTTTTCACCTAATGGTAAGTGATACGATGGCTTGTTGATACTACTGAAACCAAATAGCTTCATGAATTACAGAGCAAAGCTTGACATTTCACTGCACTTGCCATCCTGAGACATTAGGATGTTAAGTCTTAATTTGTCCAGTTGTTACTCTGCCTACAATGTCTTTCGAACCGGAACACAACAAGTCATTTACACTGCCGTTTTGCGGGAGAAATAAACACCTATAGTGCCACCTATCCAGATGGCCTCTCTCATATGCGAGATCCACAGCCAGTAAATTGTTACATCAAATCTACCACAGCTTGGCAGCTTTTTTTTTATTTCAGGCAAAGGAAATTCGCCAAAACCCACTGTGGTATAATTTAGCAACTGGAATTTCAGCATCTTATTGCTTCATGCTACCTGTAGGAACACCGGGAAATCTTATAGTGCAGAGCGCTGCCAACATCCCAACCAAGAAAATGGTAATGAATTTATTCAACACCCTCACTATATATATATTTAATGTTTATATGTTTTATATCTGACATCTGATATCTGACAGATTCGATAGGACGAAGTGTAAATGCACGGTATAAAACGGAATGGATAATGAAGAGAAAGGACGGGACGGATCGACAAGTTACTGAACAGACGGGTTAAGGCGGGATTTAGCAGGACAGTAGGATAGCTACGTCAAGTGTAGGCATACAAATTGTTAAGTTATGCTAAATAATTGAATATAATATGAATCCTATCATAACTAAGGCAAAGTAAAGCGTGGCCGGGTCAGCTTGTTTTTAATAAATATAATTGCGACCCTGGCCCAGAGTTTTTAGAGAAATGAACTTGAATTACAATAAAACATTTTTTTTCTTCGGCTCTGTAAGCGAAATGCAAAATGTGATGATAAATATTTTAATTTTTAAAAATTTGTTGCCCAGTTAAAGCAGGAAGACATTAAAAGACAAACCATAAATATCTATAATGATTTTTAAACAATATATTTATCGGGATCAACGATATTTTTTACCGATACCTACTATGAATGGGCATTCTTTATGGTGTCATTGGAATTATTCACATCAACGTTAACTCATTACTTTACAGATAATTGCTGGCGCCGGCCCCACAGTCTGCACTATCATAGTAACCTGGCTTGCTATCTATTTCTGGGCTCCAGTGATATGGCCAGTGCTCTTAGAAAGTCCGGATTGGATCGAAAAGGCCAAAAAACCAAAAATATAAAAAATATACATAGCTTATGTAGTTTGTAACTTATGCTATTAATTAGCGTTAATTTCACCACATAAATAAAGGAATTTTTTCATAATTGAAAATCTTTTTTTTTGAGAAGTTTTGTATGGGTCTGTCACATGAATAATAATTATTTACATTCTTTACATACATACATACATATAACAAAATGATAAGACTCATAATAATAGGAAATACATCCTGAAGGACGGTACGGTCGACATCTGTCGGGCATGCCACCGTCCTGGCGAGTCTACCAGGCATGTTATCTCCGGTTGTTCGTATCTTGCTAATGGCGAGTATTTACATAGACACAACCTTGTAGTCAAGATCATATATCAGCAAATTGCTCTTCGGCATGGACTTGTGACTTCTGAAGTGCCATATTACCAGTACGTTCCCCAACCAGTTTTTGAGAATGGTCATGAAACGCTGTACTGGGATCGATCATTTATCACAGACAGGACTATTGTCGCCAATAAGCCTGATATTGTGATAATAGATCGATTGGCGCGCCGGGCTATACTTATTGGCGTCGCCATTGCGTATGACGATAACCTCGTCAAAGCTGAAAAAGATAAAATGTCTAAATATTTAGATTTGTCCCGATTGTCGTTTCTGCTCATGGGTTGATACCAAAGAGCCTCGACCAACACCTACAGAGGCTCAATTGGCTGTTGGGTCAAAAGTCAAATACAGAAGGCAGTGAAATAAAATTATTATTTACGGATTTTATCGCGGACGTTTCGATTACTTTACAGCTTTCGTGGTCACGGGGCGGACTGAGGTATTAGCCATGGGTATTAGACGTCCGCTCTGTGACTGTTACAATTCAACTACCCTTATTTTACAATAATTAATATAAAATTTTAAATTAATTTTTAAAAATCTGTTGAAAACCAAACTTGTTTAAAAACCAAATCCGCGATAAAATCCGTAAATAATAATTTTATTTCAATGTGTAACATTCGCGTAAATCTAAGAAACCATTATACAGAAGGCAGTATTACTAGACACGGCACTTTGTCCCCCTAACCGCCGGTAGCTTGGGTCTTGAGCTTCACCACCGGAGGGTAAATAAATTTATATTTTTATATGTATATTTTTATAATTTATATATGTAAAAATAGAAAAAATATGTTAAATAAAATAAAAGAATAATAAAAAGCCCCCTTAAATCCAACCACACGTCCTGATCGAACATCTGATCACGTGGGGGGCGGGCAACACAATGTTTTACATAGTGATGTGGCTAACGTGGCTATGGTAACCCATTTAACATGGAGATCCATTCTAGCAAGAAACTGAGAGGGCCGCTTCCAGGGGGCGATCGCCGGGGAACACCTGGAGCTGACGCTGGGTGTTTCAGCATGCGAACCGTCAGCGGTGAGGAGTTGAGTAGGCGGGCTGCCACCGGGTCACCCGAAAATATGACAGCCAACGTACATGACAGAATGATCGACAATAGACCAGAAAGCTCAATGTCATTAATAATAGAACCATACAGCCCGAGTACCTTTTCTTATGCACCTAGTGCAACTGATGAAGAATCTCGAGACTCCATTACCCATCCAACTCCAGCTTTAAGTGCTGTGCAGAAGGTGAATACCTTTTTACCTTCGTCCACTAAAGCTGGGAAAGCAAGAGTACGCATGAACTGGACAGCAGATGTAAACATTTTTATCATGCGTATTTATTATCTTATCACTAAATTAGAGACAGACATGACAACCTACCGAAAAACTTTGCACGAACTTTTCCTTCAACAATATCCCGACAGTAAGGAAGTTCTTGCAAAGTGATGACCACCTGCCCGAACCTGATGTAAGTCATCAATAGGTGACGATTACTTGGCCTTGGCCCGTAACCGTCATCACAACACCAGCTAAATGCTGAGAGTATAAACCTGTTCCAAATAATAATAATAAAAATCTTTATTTGTACCAATAATTACATTTACAGTTACAATAGATGAACGACAATAGCTGCTGTAGTAAGAACTGTGCCACAGCGGAGGTTTAGATTACAGGACACTAGTACAAATTAATGAAACTTATATTAAATACTTTAAGCAATTTAAATTTATAATTAGGATTATCTACAAGTACAAGTACGGCCCACATGAAATGGAAATTGCATTCCGTTTAGAAAACTGAAGCACAAAAATTTGACCTTTTGTGTTGTTTTTATCTCACTCATTCCTATACTTATGTTGCTAAACCTTATGAATTGTTTCACCAATTAGCACAAAGTATAAGCGTGTCAGAACCTTATGGCATAAAATAAAAAACAAACATAATTATTTTTATGTGGCAATACCATTGGTCAACAGCTGATTCAAAACTTGAGTTATGACATTAGATGTGAATATTTTAAGATTTCTATACTTCCTTAGCGAAAATATACAAATTAGTTCTACTATCACAAGTGCGACACATTGTTTACAAGGTTTATCGCCAGATCTGTGAATAATTTGGTCAAATTTAAACAAAATCGACGATTTTAAAATCCAGGTCGTTTTAACAAATGGGCCATTCTATTCTACAGCCGAAAAAGTGTGCATTCAAGAAATGAAATGCTTTATATTCACTATGTTACCTAATTTTTGGTTCCAACTATAGGAATTGACCTTAAATATACTATTTATAGGCAATTAACTCCAGAAATAATATAAAAAAGGTGAAACGGGACCTTGGAAGTACCGATTGTCACGTTCTGTTATCTGTGTCTTTGCTACCCTCTTGAGTTTAGCAGGACCAAAAAAATAGTGTTTTTTATAGGAATTAATTATAAATTATGCGAATGACTTTTAAATATAGTCATTTATGTTGTGTAAGAAGCAAATTAAATTGAGTGAATTCCACAAGGAATTATGCTTGATTCTACTTGTGTATCAAAAAAATCGTCACTCCGGTGATCAAGTACAAACAATATGGAAAGAAATGGTAACATTCTTTCGATTCTGTTTATTTTTAATTTACAGCAACACAAACCAAATGTCATACGCATGCCGGCTTGGAAGTGCAAAAAGTTTGTGAGAATATTTGGTGATTTGCAACTTTCTTTGTGAATTTTGTCGTGTAAAAGTTCGTGCATCACACCTGTTCAAGGTATACCAAGGTAAGTTTATAAAATTAAAATTAAAAACTGCATGGTTCACATGGGTTTTGGTATCATATATTCAGTTGTGTACAACAAACATGTTTGAACTTGAACGACTACAAAGTATGGCTGTTTAACTTATGGTTTGTCATTTCTGTGATCGTCACGCCAGTTATCAATGTGATAACAGTTGTGATGGATGTTCACATAAGTGACGAAATATCTTTAATATGTCTTTTACTAATGAACTACTGAACTAACTACTGAACCGATTTTGATGATTTTTTACATTGATGCAGATTATACCCTGGGAATAGTTTTGAGCAACCATAAACATAGTTTATTAAATTTAAGAGGCTATTTTTGGCACTTTAAGCACATTATATCGATAATTGAGCGTATCTGGCTTCCTATAATCTAAATTGATAGTCAAAATTGAACAATTCTGCCGCCGCACCGTTGTAAACTTAAAGTCAATAATCTGATCGAAATCATAAGATTTCTTTTATATTTTTGAATATTTGAGTTGTGTGTTTGACATCTTTGTGTATTTTATTATTTTAGGTTCGACATGGCGCCGCGTACACGAAAGAACAATAAAAATGCAAAAATGATTATCCGGAAAAACACGCAAAAACGTAAAGAACAAGTAAGACTCGCCATGAGACGATATCGATCAAAGCTAACAAATGAACAGCTAGAAGAAAGAAGAAGGAAGGACAGGGAACGATACAAACACAAAAAAGAGCAAGGGCATGTAAAAAACATCAGCGAACTGACACCACGATCTCAAAAAAATATAAGAAAGCAGTGGAAAGAGAGATCCCAAAGATACCGGGACAACAAAAAAGCAAAAGAATTAATTAGTCGTCAGACTGAACAATTTATCGAAAACGACACTCCTCCTAGCAGCCCTGTTGCTTCCAGCTCAAGATCAAGAGCTCAGTCTGGTAGAAAGTTAGGAGAAAAAAACAGAAGACACCTAAGATTGGAGAATATGGTCCTAAGAGAAAAACTGAGAATTTTAGAAAACAGAGTAAGAAAGTACAAAATGCGTTACAATAGAGCCATTGTGAAACAGAAAACTAATATGTGCGTTAATAAAAATAATCGTAGGATAGATAAGATCAGAAAACAGATTGAAATTTTTTTGGAAAGAGATGATTGTAGTAGATTAACGGCCGGTACCAAAGAAACTATAACGAAAAAAAAAGTAAAAAAACAAATACGCTTGCTTAACGATTCGTTACTGAATTTATATGCAAAATTTAAATCAACAATTAATAATAAAATATCGTATTCTCTGTTTTGCCGCTATCGCCCTTTTTGGATAATTTCTCCAGACGCAAGACGACGTGATACATGTTTATGCATTCAACACGCGAATATGGAACTTATAACAACAGCTTTAAAAACGGCGAAAATAATTGATCAGAATGCTCCAATTGCCCTTGTGAAGACCATTTGTTGCGAGGGAAAGTTAAAAGAGAAATGCCTTGTTAGAAAATGTAAAGATTGTAAAGAAAAAAATGTTACATTGAATGTTATTGACAGTGATAGTCCAATTCCTTATTTCAGATGGATCACTAAAAAAATTCCAGTGTCCATAAAAGGTAAAGAAAAAATGTGCCAAAAAACAATAAAAGAAAAAGTTTTAATGTCGCAAAAAGATTTGACCAATCATTTTCTTTCAAAATTACCAGATTTTATGTGTCATTTAAATAATATTTACCATCAGTACCAAGCCGTCAACTATGCGAAGAGACAGATTGATGAAGACACTGCTGTACTGCACATAGATTTTGCAGAAAATTATTTATTTATTTTATTTATTTATTTAAATCTTTATTGCACACAAACTTAACAATACAAACAAACAGAAATAATTATAACAAAGAGTACAAATGGCGGTCTTATCGCTCAACAGCAATATCTTACAGACAACCATGGGATGGATTTAAATGAAGGAGAGGGAGAGAGGGCAGTATAACAAATAAAGAATTACTTAAAGCTAAATAATATAAATTAAACATAACTACTAATATACATATACATATCCATAAATATATATATATATATATATATATATATATATATACATTTATAAAAATAAATAATACAAAATCATATATAAATTATAATATACTACAGTTTCCAAATGATTGAATGAAAATAAGTAATAGTGAAGACTGCTTTAAAGGGAAAGGTAGTGCACTTTAATCTGTTTTTTAAATGACGACAGCGTTTGCGCCTGCCTCACCACAACAGGAAGCGCGTTCCACAACCGAACTGCTTTGACAGTAAAAGAATTATCCATTGCTGTCGTGGTATGCACAGGCATTCTCAGCTTAAGATTCTCAGACGACCTCAAGGATCTCGAATGGGAGTCATGAAGAAAAATGAATCGTTCTTTAAGATAAGATGGGGTGAGAGGATTAAACAAAATATTATAAAGAAGAGAGAGAATGTGAGTATTCCGACGAAGCCGAAAATTATATTTGTAAATACGCGGCGGAAGTACAATCAGTACATTTTGGTGCCTCCAAGTCCCAGATCTCACTTCACACAGCAGTTTTGTATCATCTTGGGGATGTTGAGTCAGCTATAACTCCGATTTGCACAATTTCTGAAAATCTTACCCATGATCCAATACTCATTTGCACCCACTTGATTCCTGTTTTAAAAATGATTAAAGATTTACACCCTACTTTAAAGACAATGCATTTTATAAGTGATGCACCTTCTTCACAATACAGAAACAAATCAATGTTTTTCTTAATGGCTAACTTTCTCGCAGTATTTTTAGGTGTAGAAAATTTAATATGGCACTATAACGAAGCCGGCCACGGCAAAGGAGCGCCAGATGGGATTGGTGCAACGGTTAAGCGAACGGCAGACCTATCTGTTGCCAGAGGACAAGATGTAGCAAACTTCCAACAACTAATTGAGTGCTTGGACGAGAAATGCAAAGGTATAAAAATTATACCAATAGATGACGAGCATATTGCAATGTTACAAGATTTGCTCTCAAAAAGCACAACATCGACTTTTAAAGGTACACTCGGCATTCACCAAGTGACTTGGAATAAAGATAGCCCGGGACTTTTACACGCCCGAAAACTGAGTTGCATGGAATGCCTTCCTGATCAAATATGTCCACACTACGAGATAGGTGTAATTAATACAGAATGCACTCACTTATTTTCTACTGGCGAGCCTTGTTTATATTCAGAACCTGGATCCTCGAATTGTCTTTCTTTTGCTGATGAACATGCCTCTGATACGGTATCGGTTCTTTCTAAACGAAGCCGCAACTTTTGTTACCAACCCTGTGATGTATTATTGCCAGAGGACATAGCAAATGAAGAAATTAGAAAGGATGAATATATTGAACAAGTATTTAGTGAAACTTCACAATTTACAAAAAAACAATGTTATTACAATATTTTTACATCTGACTCATCTGATGAAAGTAATATATTTTAAAAATTCTAACCATAATTAATTATTGATTGACTGATTTAGTGTAATTTACTGAAAGTGACGTCATTTCTGTGATCATGCCTTAAATATTTTTTTTCTATGTTCACTTTATATTTTCAAACATAATTATTTTTGATAATGGTAATCGACCACCCTTGTAATTTGACTACGGTGTATAATGAAGATTTGTTTTGTCTTTATGAGTACTATGTAGAATGCCGTCACCTCTGTGACGTTTAGCGTCTTTACTGTTATCACATTTTTTTTGTTTTTGCCTATTATTTCTTATATAATAGGCAGGCGACCTCTGTCATTATTTTTTTTCTTGATTAATTATACTCATAAATATATTAAAGTCTTGAACAATATTAAATTTGGTGTTTTATTTTTATTTAATTTTTTTCGGCAAAAAGTAGAATGGCCCAAATAAGTCGGAGTGAATAGTTTTGATACTTCATTTATTTGGTTAGTGTTAGATATATGCATGTGTTTTATCGTATATACTTTGATATTATTTTTTTATACTAAACAGTAATGCATTAAATACCTATTTACATAATTTTAGATAAGGAACGGTTTATTATTATTCCTTTATCTTCATCGTCTTCATCAGAAGATGTACAGGAAGAGTATTTAGAAGTAAGCTCTGAATAAAGTGTTTGTAGGCGTACGGAGGTCGGGAACCCGGAGACGGGCACCAACGTTCCACCGCGAATTCACTGGGCGAGAATCCGAGCTGTTAACTCGGGCGCCAGAGACAAGCGTATGCACCCCGTGGTGCGTGTTCGGGCACTCTACTTGACGTCTAGTCCCTGGGAAAGTCGCTTCGAAAGGTGCGGTTGTATAGGATGGGCAACGCAATGAAACGCACGTTATATATAAAATATACGCGGGATCGACCGCACCCTGCCCTATGGCACCCCCGAAGTGCGCAATCGACGTAGTACTGGCAAGCAACGTCGAAATCTTGCGGAATCAGGATCGGTTCGCACTTCGGGCTTCTTCGGGTTTTCCTTGGAGCTTCGGGTTTCTTCGGTTTTCTTCGGTCTTCCCCAGAGAGCATGATCCAGTGATTCCATACATTTGCTTGCCAGCTTTCCCCTTTATTTCAACAAATACTTAACTTACATACATGTAATATATACGTCGCTAGATAGGTCTCGTCACGCCCTTTAAAATGACATATGAATCATTAATGTGCGAGCGGTGGGTGCGAAGCTATTAAAAAAAATGTGACAAAAAACTGTAAAAATGCACCCAATCCCCCCGCACATACTCCGATCATGGCGTGACGAGACCTTACATATGTTCCATATTTACTACGCGGGGTGATGTGCGCGTGCGTTCGCAACACATGTGTTCCTTATTTACTACGCGGGGTGAGGAGCGCGTGCGTCGTCAACAGTGTTACTGAAATAAAAAAGACTAAAAATAAAATTATTCGTTTTTATTTTACAATCTTACTTATCTTTCGTACAACATTTTTGGTATTTAAATAAAACCGACTCATAATTAAACTATTTACAATTTAGAAATTGAAAGCTGTTTGATTAAGTGAGAACTAATAAGAAGAGATAATTAAAACGAAACTGGTGGCTCGGTACCACCAATTTTATCTACTATTTGGAAGTACCAGCGCCCCTCTATATTATAAATTCTCGTAAAGCACGTATGTATATTATAATTTATTTGCCTATTTTAATTGGCTGTTAATATAAAGTGCAATTTTGAAGTCATTTTAATGTTTAAATAACCTATATATTTATACTTAAAACATTATGTACTTTATTTACAAAGTTGTACTAAAAATCATGTCAATTAGAAATAATAATTAATTACAATTATTGAAAGTATCAAAATATGTTTATCCAATTACCCCAGTGTTGCAATGCGTAAATTCAAATTTCCCAAAATGCCCTGAGATTCTGGTACACCCATGGTACACCTATGTACTGTTATCGTTTTTAATTAAACTATTACAATAAAAAGGTTCTGTATTCAAACCGTACGTTTATATAATTTTTTTATGGTCATGATATCCTAAAAATGACCCATTCGATTTGGATTTGGTTTTATTATTTAACTTTAGTAAAGTGTCATGTTTAGATTATTTCCTCATTTAATTGCTCATTTGCGAATACATTACTTGGCAACTGTATCAGCCCATATACGTCCCACTGCAAGGCGACTGGTCCGTTTACCAACAGGCCACCACGCACTTGCCGACTACAAATACATTACTTATGAATCCTTAAATAAGTTAGGTTAAATTAGGCAACGATCATATCATTTTAAGTAATGTTGCTTAGCATTTTGAAAAAACAGTCAACATGTGCTAAAAATCGATACCATGTTACAGATGCCGTTCGATGTGCTTGTTGCTAAAAGTTATTGGCGGTACCGACGCGATGAGTAACATTCAGCAAATAGTTACGAGTAGCTACAAAAGTGACACAAAATGTCACCGTATTGCACATAGATACTCCACTGCAGTGTGCACTATATAATCGACACTTGACTTATATTTTTAATTTTGATGATTTTGATTGAGCTTAAATTATTTTATTAATTTTATTTCTCTTCACACTTTCCCTAAAGATCCAGATAGGCGGAAAAATAGTACGTGGATAAATAAAATAACATTAACAGGAAAAAAATATCAATCAGAAAATACATGTTTATGTATGCATGTATGATTGTTACCATCACCTGTTTCTAAGACAATTTCTGACATACATTCAAACTATTCAATTTAAATACAGTCTACCTGAATAACATAGTTGGCTCCGTTTACTGCACTGTACTGTGTCAGCCCATATACGTACCACTGCAGGGGCACGGGCGTCCTCAACAATCGAGAATATGGTTAAGAGTGGGTAGGTCAAATAGTCCTCCAGGCTGGCCAAATACGAGTTGGCGGACTATACATACCATATAAAATTATATAAATGGCTATTGTATGCAGGTTTCCTCACGATGTTTTCCTTCACCATTTCATTAAACACAGTTTATCAAACACTATATTTTTGTGTTAGTTCTCTTACGTTGCGCCGTCGACCTACTTGTCCTGGTTCACGTTAACATATCTTATATTTAAGCTTATTTCCAGCTGCTATTCTCACTTGTCATGGTGAATTTAAACGAAACGATGTATATTAATAAATATTTATATGATTTCATGCTATATTTTAAAATTTAATTAAGGACACAGTGTCCTGGTTTAAAAAAAAGGCATTGTCACTTTATAGAAAAGGACAGCAGACAACAGTGACGTCATTTCAAGGTCAAATTTTTGTGCTTCAGTTTTATACACGGAATGCAATCTCCATTTGGGTATAAGCTTCTTGCATTACAACGCAAAAAATATTTTTGTTCACGTAAACAGACTGTTACAAAACTTCTCAATTAAAATGATTTTCAAATAATATGACAATTTCTTTGTATATTTGTGTGTTTATTTATCTGAATTGAAATAACCACATAATTATGTATCTGTTAAAATAAAAGAAAATATCGCACATATCCATAAAATTTTATTTCATAGCTACAAGCCGCTATGATATCGATTTGATAGTATCGAGTATCGACAGTGCATGTTGCACCATTATACAGGGTATATCATGACTGCTACCGAAAACGAAGCCGGGTGGTAGTTTAAGCGACTTCAGACCATGCTTCAGACACGATGCAACAGAAAATGTTGAAAAAAAAAGCGTCATTTTTTTTTGTTATATTTTTATATGGTCGTATTCGGGTGGGTGCGTAAAATAATAGTGTATCCCTTTTATTTATAAAGAATCTAAGGTATAAAAGAGTTAAAAATAATTATTTTAGAAAAAACTATCGATTTACCACCCAAAATTGACGATATTAAAAAAAATTCTAAAAAAAATTGTAGTCACTAAAACTTCCACCCGGCTTGGTTTTCGGTAGATCTTCAGTCTTGAGATACCCGGTATGTCAAACACTCATGCAGACTTCACGCACATTATCGTAAACGTGTTTTGGTCCACTTTTGTTCGCACTCAAAATGCTACATTGCCGATCTACGTTCTACTTAAAATGTTACATTGCCGATTTACGTTCTACATGCGTTCTACTCAAAATGTTACATTGCCGATCTACGTTCTACTCAAAATGTTACATTGCCGATTTACGTTCTACTCAAAATGTTACATTGCCGATTTACGTTCTACTCAAAATGCTACATTGCCGATCTACGTTCTACTCAAAATGTTACATTGCCGATTTACGTTCTATACTACATGTACAATGTATAAAAGCAATTAATTACTGCGTACGTAAGTGCGTGGTGGCCTGTTGGTAAACGGACCGGACGCGGCTGCCAAAATGTTCACGGTGGTCGCGGGTTCAAATCCCAGGGCACACCTCTGACTTTTCGGAGTCATGTGTGTATTGATAGTCAATCACCACGCACTAAAACGGTGAAGGAAAACATCGTGAGGAAACCTGCATACCATAGCGATTTTTAAGAACTTCTATGGTATGTATGTCCGCCAACCCGCACTAGGCCAGCGTGGTGGACTATATGGCCTAACCACTCTCAATCGTACTCTCGATTGTAGAGTAGGCCCGTGCCCTGCAGTGGGACGTATATGGGCTGATAATGAAGATGATGAATTAATTACTAATACATTGCTAGCTAGGAATTTATCATACTAAGTCGTATTGTAGGATTAAGCGTACGACAAAAGCCTTTCATAATATAACGCTGTTAGACGTGCACATTGAAAATAAATTAAAACATGATTTGTCAATATATTTTTATTTTGCCTGACACTTTTATTGACACATGAATCAATATGACATCAGGCGAGTTCCCATTAACGCTAAAATAAAATAAAATACAGAAAACATAATACAATATTTTGAATGAAACTTAAAACTTAAATCTTCTTTTCTCCATCTAACACAGCATGCCGTGCGACTATTCTTATTCTGAAATTATATAATATAATATTAATCATTCATTAGATATTGGATTATTGATAATTAATTAATTAATGACGCTGGCCTAGTGCCGGTTGGCGGACTTAACATACCGTAGAAATTCTTACAAATCATTGTGGTATGCAGGTTTTCACGCGATGTTTCCTTCACCTTTATAGTTCGTGGTGATTGATATACACATAACTACGAAAAGTCAGAGGTGTGCCATGGGATTCGAACCCGATACCACCGTGAACATGTTGGCAGCTGCGTTTGATAAGTTTATCAACAGGCCACCAATATACTTTCAAAAGAAAATCAATATATATTTCTGGAGCAATATTAGTACCTTTATCAGCCTATGGCTTTTGGTATGGAGATAGCTGACACCCTGATACATACCTGGAGCTTCCGTTGTTGGCGTCTCTAGTGTTGTTGCGGTGGCATTGTCCGCAGGCTTTTTCTTCTTGTTGGGATCCGGCGGGTCATAAGGCACCGGTATGATGCCTTCACCCGTCATATCATAAACCACAGGAGCGTAGTACAACACAGCAGGCCACAAAATCAACAGGCAGAGAATCGCAGAGCCCAGCGAGTATTTTGCCTGAAAAACAAGCAGTTATAGTTCTAGCTGTTTTAATGGTGGTAGGTTTCTCATATGTGAGGCCACCCGGGTAGGTACCACTGCAATGTCTATTTCTTCCGCTAAATAGCAGTTTAAATGCACTGTTGTGTTTCGGTATGAAGGACATTGTAGCCAGAGTAACTATTGAACATATGGAGACTTAGCCTCTTATATCATCTTATCTCACAATGGCGAACACATTGGAATGCCAAGCATTGCTTTGTAATTCAAGATATTTGGTTTTGCCAGTCTCCATGGGCGGTCGAATTGCTCACCATCAGGTGAACGGGCACGCTCGTCTCGCCATTCAAAGCAATAAAAAGAAAAACTTGCGACCGTTATGTTCACAGGGAAAGGCTATTTGTTTATTTATGATTTTCTTGAAAATTAGATTTCAAAAATATTTTGAGTTCCGGCAAAAAAAAAACGTAAATTTGGAGACTGGTTCAAGTCAAGTCTCAAACATGGCAGGGAAAGTAGTTTAATATTATACATTTAGAATTAAATTTATACAGTGGTTAGGTGTTTTGGAGTTTTACGTTTAAGGTGAACATTGTATGAGGTTGCCGTATTTTTTTAAGAAAGAAACTGAAATATTGAAATTGTATCTTCTTTTAGTAAAAAATTAACTCATAGTATTTATTTAATTATGAAGTAGCGAAATAGCGTAGCCAAGCACGAGCGAAATCCGTTTAAGATGGCGCCTTTAATTATAAAATAGGTTGCTGAATATGTTAAGTTGTTATGATTATGATATATTTTAGGGGACCGCATATAGACTAGATTAAAAATGTATGAGAAAACTTTATGATATTATTCAATTGTCAAAAAAAGTCCTGACATAATATATGAAACTTGCCATTCGTCCCATTGGTACTTTTCCTGTATAATGGCAATAGTAAGCCGGCGTGTATAAGAACGGAAACATAAAGCCAAGTGAACAGGCGATGCCGGCGCCAAGCGCTCCCTGGTACATCCTGTTGGGCCAATCCGGAATACTACTTCGGACAATTTCTCCAGCGATGGTGGTAATATCGGAGTCGTCTCTTCGTGCAGGTACAGGTGTGGTCGTCTTCGGTGCGGGAGTAGGCGGTGGCGTTGGATCCGCAGCCTATGCATTCAAATAATTTAAAACATCATTGTTTTCATACATGAGAATAAAACACATGATATTGAGTTTAGTTATAGAGATGACGTGAAAAAATATCAAAGGAAAATCGTTACTTATCAATGAAGGATTGAAGAGACTGGATGTAAGATAGACGTTGCACAAACAAGATATTTTTTCCGCACTGTTGCTTAATTTAGTCCGAGTCCTAAATAGGGTATTTAACTATGATCGTTTTTTTTGTATTATTTAGCTGGCAGACAGGCATGAGTGTAGATATTTCAAAGTACCATCAAATGTATGAAGCTTAAGAGATTAATTATGTCTTATGTTATCTACTATGGCATCACAACAATTGGTTAGTGATTAGATTCATTTTGTTTTGCACAAAACCGATTTGAATTTTAACTGCCTCTATCAGTACAAATATGTCCTACTGCAGGGCAGGGGCATTCTCTACAATCTGGACGACGATTGGGTTAGGCAATATAGTCCACTTTGTTGGCATAGTGCGGTGTTTCTCACGATGATTTCCAAAATACGCAGGAGTTAAGACACTAAACGAATCTCAAATTTGACAGTGCTACTTTTAATATCTGCTAGACAAATGTTTTTTTTTGCAGTTCCAACGGCACCTAGGCCGACCCATAATTTAGTTGCCAGATCAATCGTAGAAGAGCAGCGTAGCTGCACCGTGCGCTGCAGTAGGACGTATTATCGTAGGAAATAAAACTCATACCAAACTCAATACTAGAGGCAGGAAAACACAGCAGGCGGCGACACCCGACATTGCATTCGACATTATCATAGCCACCAAGCAAATCATGAAAATCGAGGTACCAAATGAATGGTCCGTGAACACCTTGCCAAAATTCCGCACGATTTCCTTGTCCAAAAACGAGCTCTTGACGGCTCGTTCCAAAGCAACACCGCCACCTGAAAAAATATTTTCAGTGAATATTTATAATAAACTCATTTGCAAAAAAAACGGGCACCTAAGCAATGAACCATTTCAAATGTTACTATTGGTTTGTTTGATAATTATAGGTAGTTTTACTTTCACAATATTGTAAATTAATAAGCAAATAATCGTTTTCGTCAGTATTATCATAAAATTTTGATAAAATTTATGGGTTTTAATGCTAAAGTTCACTAGTGATGTAGTAGATGACTGCGTATATTGGCCGCGAGAAGCCTCCTCCTGACCGTCCATAGACTAATATGCACATTTCTTACTTCTTCGAGGTTGTTCTTAAGGTCCACATACGAAGCCTTGCGATTTCTCAATGCGCGACTCACAAGAAAACGATCATCCCGTGGTTGGGTACATGGTTTTTTTCCAGAACCAGGATTAATCCTATAGAGCATGTCTGGGACGTTCTGAAACGACGCGTGAGATCAGTACAACCGGCTCCGCAGACCATCAGAGAGCTGAAGAATGTGATTACCGCGGAGTAGGAACGTATTCCGCAAGCAAGTATCCGGGATATCCTCGCTAGCATACCCAGACGAATTCAAGCTGTGATTTCAGCTAGAGGGGGTCACACTCGATACTATACATTTATCTGCTTTTACTTTATTAAAGAAAAAACAAACAAAAATCTTTGTTAACTTTTACTTCACGAGCATATGCACTACTAGCGAGCATACACTACTAGTGAACTTTAGCATTAAAACCCATAAATTTTATCAAAATTTTATGATAATGCTGACGAAAACGATTATTTGCTTATTAATTTACAAAATTGTGAAAATATAACTACCTATAATTATCAAACAAACCAATAGTAACATTTGAAATGGTTCATTGCTTAGGTGCCCGTTTTTTTTGCAAATGAGTTTATATTCGAAGTGGTAGAACTACGTGTTAGTTATGACTCAGCAGGAATTGGTAGGTTCGCCCAGAGCGTCTCAAAAATAAATTGACAGCTTTGCTGAAGCGTTTCATTCGGTAAATGAGATTGTCGGATGCCCAATACATCATCTACCTTCTACCAATCTTTTTATGTTCCCGCTCCCATCCCCATTTGATCGGCTGGCAAGATATCTATGATCCAAGCGTTGTGAATATCATTAGGCGACTATGATCACTTACCATCAGGTGACCTATACTAATGCTCATTTGCCGATCGAATTGAATATTAAAGTACCCTTGTAATCATATTCAACTGTTCTGTGAAACTTATATTCAACTTCGAGTGTCTCCCTAAAACCGCGAGACTTGCTTGCGTGTTGTTTTAGTAAAAAAACTTTGAATACAAACGAATCATACGTACCAATAAGAAATATGTATCCATAATTAACGTTTTTATCCACAAATCGCCAAAACAGTATTGCAGACTCTGGCTTCAATGGTGGCAATTCACTTTTTGCTGTAAGGAAAATTATAAAATATAGCTATATTAACTAAGCTGATATATTATTTTCCTAGAATATATTTTGAAATGAATTTTAATTTCTTTATGGGATTTCTTTATTGGTCATCTACATGACTAATTACCATTATCTACCTAAAGCCAGTACAACAAGAACGCACATTAGATATACCTACTCTGTTTTAAATATAATTACAATTATGGAATTTACAGAATTGTATAGTCAACGCAAAGTAAACAGTAATGTGGAAACTCGTGGCGGAAGCATAAGCCTTAACCAGCGGCGAAATTCTTGAGATTAATCATCATCACATCACATAGGCCTGTCCAAAGGTACGCCACAGATCCCGTCTGCTGGTTTACGCTTTGTTTTTAAACAGTCGCTTAGTCAGTTGTCAACGGTACGTCATAGCAACAGGTCATGTGTAGTTGCTCTCTCGTAGTATACCCACAATGGTCATTAAAAAGTGTAGTGTGTGCGGCAGAAACGTTACCAAAACCGTGCCTGGCTTAGAGTGTAGCAGGTGTGATAAGGTAGTTCATGCTGATCCTACGTGTTCCAAGCTTTCAAACAAGCAATTAAGCTTTCTTCGAAACTCTTCCAGTATTGAATGGAGCTGTGAAGATTGTCTCAAAAACACCTCGCGTCGGTCATCTTTCGTTACTCCTGACGAGGATGGTGATGAAGAAGACATCACGGTAAACGCGCAAGCTATAAACACCAAAAAGCTAGTGCAGGACATAAGTCAAGTATTGAGAAAAACACTCAAGCAAAAGATCAGGGGACTCGAGACTTCATTAGAATTCATGAGTGAACAAATCAACACCATGGAGCAATCCTTGAAAAAACAGGATTCGATCATAAAAAATCTAGAAAATAAAAACTGTGATCTACAGAATAAAAAATTTAGAACTACGGGTCACTATTACAGAACAAAATTTGAAAGATCTAGAACAAAAATCGATCGTGGAAATCGACGGTGTGCCTGAACTCCCATCGAATAATATGACAACTGTTAACAATATTGCTTCAAAGTTGGAGGTTTTGGTTGGAGGTTATTTTGTCATCGTATCGTCTCCCCGGGGCCAAGGAAAGGCCAGGAGCTATAGTCATCAAGCTCAAATCGAAGACAATTCAACGAGAGTGGATAGATGCTAGTAAGAAAAGACCTCTCAAACTAGGACTTATACTATCAAATGTTCCTCAGGAGAAAGCAAATAATTATGTCTACGTTCGTGAGGCGTTAACTAAATACCACAAAACACTTTTGTATAATGCTAAATTACAACTGTTAAATAAAACCTGTCAATATGTATGGTGTAAAGACGGGAAAGTGTTTGGCAAGAAAACTAGCAATAGCAAAATTCATTACATCCGTTCGTTATTTGATATTAATCAAATTCAAAAACAATACTCAACTAAATCGGAGAAACAATGGTCTACACCTATATAATAGTTAAGTATTATTAGTACACGTTATTTTTAGTTTATATCTACTCTTCTTTGATATTTCGTTTTTTATTATATTATGGAGCCTCAAATTAAAGAAATTAATAATTGTAAAACTATTTACAGCTTTTTCCGACAACTTCCTACACATTGCGAACTACCGATATCATGTATCCATTTTAATATTATATCAATCAAAAACTTTGCTAAGTTGCAACAAACAATACAAAATTGTATGTTTCCCTTGTACATAATTGTAATCACAGAAGCGGGTATCTCAAAAAATATTGTGCATTTGTTTAATCTACCTGGCTATAATATGCATTCAAAATTTCGTAACAATAGGAAAGGAGGTGGTGTTATAATATACACTCATTTGCAAAAAAAAAAAACGGGCGGTTTTGATTTTAATTCTTCTTTAAAAAAATACGGTACCAAAATGATTTCAATCATTTGTACATGTTACTGGCCGGTTTTAAAAATGCCGTGGTGTTTAAAACAGTACGTTCTAAATTCAAATTTTCGTTTGATACTCGTTTTTACAGAAAACCACTTTTTATCCTACATTTTTGGTGCGAAGTTCCAAAAGATAATATCGGTTTTCATAACTTTTAGTCAATTTTTATGAATTTATTTCATATTCTTAATTGTCAAAGGTTCATTTATTGCTGTTTAGCTGTCTCAAAAATGTTAGAGAAAGTGGTAAAATCTACCAAAATTATTGCGCTGCTCGAAGAGCGTTGCAGCCAATGCTTCGTGGCTCAGAGGCTAAGTGTGAGTCGCTCGACGGTTCAAAGGACCTGGCAGCGGTATCAAGACACCGGTTCCGTCGAGAGAACGTCTGGTTCTGGAAGAAAACCATGTACCCATCCACGGGATGATCGTTTTCTTGTGAGTCGCGCATTGAGAAATCGCAAGTCTTCGTATGTGGACCTTAAGAACAACCTCGAAGAAGTAAGAAATGTGCATATTAGTCTATGGACGGTCAGGAGGAGGCTTCTCGCGGCCAATATATGCAGTCATCGCCCGGCCCGCGGCCCTAAGTTACTCCGTGAGCACAGAGTTGCCAGGCTTAGGTTTGCTCGAAATTGTGAGTCATGAACTCAAGAAGACTGGAATAGGGTATTGTTCTCCGATGAAGCCAGGATATCTCTGTTCGGTGAAGATCGACGTCGGCGAGTGCTACGAAGACGAGGAGAATGCTTTGCAGAGGCTTGTTTTGAAGAAATCACACCTTATGGTGGGGGCTCTGCTATGTTTTGGGCAGGAATAAATTCAATGGATCGTACAGAGTTAGTCTTCATTGAAAACGGCTCACTGACTGATGGCCGCTTTAGGCGAAGACTCAATTTTTATGGACGACAACGCTCACGCCCACCGGTCTGGCGATGTGGAAGCGTATGTGCAAGAGGTCGGCATTTGTCGTTTGGATTGGCCAGCTCGAAGTCCCGACCTCAATCCTATAGAGCATGTCTGGGACGTTCTGAAACGACGCGTGAGATCAGTACAACCGTAAAAAAAACCTATGTATTGGTGACACAAATATATATCTTAAATGCACTTCGTAATACAAAGAACTATATCTTAACACACTTAGCGAGCGCGGATTGACTTGTGGAATTTCAGACTTCACCCGAATCGAAACTAGACAAAATATGATAACTAGATCTTGTATTGATCATTTGTTTGGTCGCTTTCCGACTTTAAATCAATCAAGTTAAACACGCTTCTTTGACAAATCTTGTGGCCCATGAGCATAATTGTCTACATTTACATTTATCTAATCGCAAACCCTGTCAATGCCCTACTTTCGAAACTGTTGAAAGTCAAATGTACCTAGGAGTATTGATAGACAGCAAATTCAATTGGTCATTTCATATTGAACGAATATGCAATAAATTGAGACAGTTTTTAGCAAATATAACTATACTTACCAAGCGCATTCCTTTCAAAACGATACTTTTTTTGATGCCAAGTACCAAAAAAAAATTAAACACCCTGCATTCACACGTGCAGTCGCTCATAACCGGCTTTGTACAACGAGTGCAGATAATGCGTACGGAGAGAGAACAGCTACCTACATAGTTCCCCGGCTTATTAATAATTTGCCTACTGAATTAGTTAATAGTATCACACCGTCGAATATAAAATTTTATTTGAAAATTTTATATTTAAGCAATCAATAATGTAACATCCCAATATTGCTGTATTAAGTTAATTATAAGATCGAAAATATTTAAGATTAATTATTAAGTATTACTGTACTGTTGTTAACTCGTGTCAGCTTTAGTATAAAGCTTAGTGGTTTTGTTGATGCTGTTCATGTTATGATTTATGTATAATTTTCCTTGTGTACAATAAATGACAAAAAAAGTTATTCAATTGTAATTGTAATTGTATCAGCCCATATATACTTCCCACTTCAGGGCACAGGCCTACTCTACAATCGAGAATATGATTGAGAGTGGTTAGGCCATATAGTCCACCACGCTGGCCTAGTGCAGGTTGGCGGACTTTACATACCATAAAAATCGCTATGGTTTACAGGTTTTCTCACGATGTTTTCCTTCACCGTTATAGTGCGTGGTGATTGACTATCAATACACACATGAATCCGAAAAGTCAGAGGTGTGCCCTGGGATTCGAACCCGCGACCACCGTGAACATATTGGCAGCCGCGTCTGGTCCATTTACCAACAGGTCACCACGCACTTTGTTATTGCAGTTATTCAATATTTCTCAAATAATTTAAAGATAATATCAAATAAATTTGTTGAAAAGAGGATTTATTTAAATATATTATTTGACAGTTGTCGTGGTAGTTATCATTTAATTTTTTGTGTAGGTTTATAGTTTGCGTTTGTTCAGTAAAATAAATAAAAATAAAAATTCACGTCCTTATTTTTACTTTTGTTATAAAATTTGATGTTATTTTATTTTCAGACTAATAAAAAAAACATCAAATTTTATAACATAAGTTTTATATTAAGTTTCTAGTGTCTGACAATAAGTACAAGGTAACTATAAATGACAGGATTCTCAAGAACTTCAGTTTATTCTACCTGGTGTTTTCCCGGCCAATGCATATCTGCCTTTCTGTATATACAAAGTTGATGTGACCGATGGGCATTAAATTACACTACGTATACTATACGTCCTTGGTATTTATTCGACACGGCAAAAATATTAATAATACCAAAAATGAGATTTTGTTTGTTTCAAACAAACTAAATAGCTTATAAATATGAGTAAAACGTAACCACCCTATGTAAATACATTTCACTGACCTGTAGATACGTATAGATAACAAATTGGCAACGTCGCGCGCGGCATGTATTATTGTCGCGCCGCGCCGCCAAGGCCACGCCGCCAAAGCCACGCCGCCAAGGCCACGCCGCCGGCGCAGCGTGGCTGTGTGCACCGCGCGTAGTACTTGGTGGTACGTGGTACTTTTGAAGTACGCGCACGACATACTTTGCTTAAGTACACTAGATTTTTTAATTTTCGATATGTCCTCCATTTACATGAACGTACAAGTTATAGCGACGGACAATATTATTATTGTTTAAATTGTTATTAAGTCAGTGTTCGAGGCTAGGCACTTTAGTTTTTCAAATACTTAATAACCCTATTTCTAGTTCTTTAATAAGCCCCGCAAAAAGAAATCCAAGGGATTAGGTACGGAGATCGCGGGGCCACCGTACAGGTCCTAATCGACCGATTCATTGTTGGCTAGCAGTCAATAACACAGAAACACTAACACTAAATAATAATTATCCGAAGTTACGTGTCCTGACACAATAAAAAAATAAATAATGTCTTAAACTTATTTACGAGTAGTGTCAATAACAAGACAAAATTAAAATTATCGGCGCGAGATCGGCAAGATCAAAGCGGCGCGGCGCGGCGGCGCACGAGCTTCCGTGTTGCTACATGCGTTCTGAAAGGATACCGGCGGCAGACTAAAAACTATTTTTTAGAGGTCAATTGCGTTCGTGTCACACACACACACATACTGACGTATTTCTATTTCTTTTACGCACAGGATGTTTTGCTATGTCGCTCTCGTAATGAAAGTGTAAGTGTGTGTGTATTTATTGCTTTCTTATTTGCATCGCCAACTTTTAAAGTAATTTAGTTGTACTTATTTATGTGACTTGTGTCAGAGCGGCAACAGCGCATAGATTTTAGTAAGATTTGTCGCTTTAAGGTGAATGACCTATGCGTTGGATGTAATCAGCTGTTAGAAAAGCCACAGCGTGTTCAAAGAGCGCAAAAACTTAAAAAATCATTTATGGCTAAACTATTGTTCCTATTTAATTGATTTTTAGTACAGAGCTTGAAAATGGTGCCTAGTATATGCAGTTTAAAGAAAAGTCGCTCGGTTGTATCAATGTTGTATATATAAAAGAGGAAGGTGACTGACTGACGTATCAACGCACAGCCGAAACTACTGGAGCTAAGAACGTGAAATTTTCCACAGGGGTTCCTATTGTGACGTAGGTGAGCACTAACAAGGGGTTTTTGGAAATTCAACCCCTAAGGGGGTGAAAAGGGTAAAAAACTGTTGTGTGGAAAATCGAAACCGTTAAAGCTACAATTGTCAAACTTTGCACTTTAGTTAGTCAATCAAATACAAAAATAACTGCATACGTTATTTTTCTAAAGATCAGCCTAAAGGGGTTAAAATAAGGGTTGAAATTTTGTAGAACCGAACTGTCTAATCAACGGACAGCCGAAACTACTGGAGCTAGAAACGTGTAATTTTACGCAAGGATTTCTATTGTAACGTAGGGTAGCACTAAGAAGGGATTTTAGGAACTTCAACCCCTAAGAGGATGAAAAAGGTAAAAACCGTTTGTATGGAAAATCGAAACCGTTAAAGTTACAGTTGTCAAACTTAGCATTTTAGTTAGTCATTTAAAAAGAAAATTAACTGCATACTTTGTTTGTCTAAAATTATCCCTAAAGGGGTTATAAGGGTTGAAATGTTGTAGAACCGAACTCTCGGATCAACGCACAACCGAAGCTAATGGAGCTTGAAACGTGAAATTTTACATAGGGGATCCTATTAAGACGTAGGGTAGCACTAAGGAAGGATTTTACGAAATTCAACCCCTAAGAGGGTGAAAAGGGTTAAAAACTGTTGTATGGAAAATCGTAACCGTTGAAGCCACAGTTGTGAAACTTTGCACTTTCGTAAATCAATCAAAAACAAATATAGCTGCATACTTTATTTTTCTTAAATTAACCCTAAAGTGGTAAGGGTTGAAATTTTGTAGAACCGAACTGTCGCATCAACGTACAGCTGAAACTACTGAAGTTAGGAACTTGAAATTTTACACGGGACTTCCTATAATAATACAGAGCAACAATAATGAAGGATTTACCGAAATTAAATCCCTAAAGGAGTGAAAAGGGTGAAATTGTGTTGTATAGAAAAACGAACCGTAAAAGGTATTGATTTCAAACTTGGCAGTTTAGGTAGTCAATTGAAAACAAAAATAACTTCATACATTTTTGTCTTAAATTAGCTTCAAAGGACTTAAAATAAGGGTTATAATTTTGTATGCAAAATCGAAACCGCTGTTATTGGTACGAAAATTACTATTTTAGCTACCTATTATAAACACAACAAATTGGCGTGCACTAATTTTGGAAAAATGGCGCGAAGGGGATGAAATTTTATAAAAAGTATTTAGGGTTCCGTGGGTACAAAATAACCCTTAAAAATTGAACTTGATGGTATTCAAGAACTGGATAGGGAAAACAATATTAAAATTTTTACTAATTTTGTACGTTGTTCATGAATATAAGAACTTCACACTTACGGGAGGGGTCATGGAAAAGGAGGGAATGGACGGAAGGTTGTGTTGGAATATCGGGCATAAGCAACTTTCATTTTTAATATACATAAATGGGTTTCGCACAAATAATACTTATAAGTAAAATTGTGCGTTGCTCTTGAATTATCAATTTTAGAGGGAAGAATTTATTATGTTTAATAGTATTTACTTATTATAGATAAATAATGACCAATTGTAAGGTCTTAGATTTTTATGTTTTAAGTGGAGTTAAAGCGGGAAATCGTTATTGATAAAGTAAGTAATATATATATAGCCACATGATTTGCCCAACAGAATGCTCACTAATAAATAGTGACGTAATTCGGAGTTTTAGAATTTTCTCAGTTTGAGGGGAGAAATGAGGACGTAATATAAAACGTATTGTAAATAAAGTTAACAACGCAGACGAAGTTGCGGGCAAAAACTAGTATATTATATATATCTTGACCTTTCAACCGATCTTCGGATTCGAGTGAAAGATCATTGACTCGATAACATTAACTCAGCGCTATTTTGTCCACTACGAGACCAAAAAATAAGTCGGTATAAAGAAAACTCACTGTCAGCGTTAAAAAACTTCAAGAAGCCATAACCTTTAGGTAAGACGTGCATGGCAACGACAAAAATTGCAGCAACTGTAGCATCTCGAACCCTGCAAAATAGTTTTCATTACATTTTGTCATGTTTTTTTAAGCTTTTTTGCTTTGTTCTACGGTCTGCCACGCCGCGTACAGAGTAATCACCGATTTTATTTTTTTGTTACATCGGAGTATGTACTGTTTTTGAGATTTGTAATAAAGGATATTGTTACCTTTCTTGCTTATTTAAAATTACTTAAAAATACTCGCAAAATATTTAGATATCTATATATTAAATTAATTTTTTTCACCCAAGTTTTTTTTACTTACTCTGGTATCGGAGGGATTTTTACGTTGTAATCAGCCCAGCCGTTATTTAAGAAAGCGCTCCAACGAAAGAAGAACACGACGAGCGAAAGAAAAGTGAAGAAGACGGTAAGCTGAAAATTACATAAAAACAAAACCAATTTAACAATAGGATTTGAATATTATGGTGAATGATGAGTAGAACGTAATGTAAGAGGACTGATGAAACCTGGCGGTATAAAAGAGAAGAAAATAGAAATATCTTAGTGATTGGGAACGAAAGTATGGAATGAGGGAAAACTACATATAAGACAATGGAAGACGACACACGTCGTAAAACGAATTTAGAAAGATATAAGGATGATGAGTGTCCGCTGAAGATAATCAAAGCAATATTTTTTATTTTTCTTGAGATGACGTAATAATAACACACAGATCACTCCAAATAGATACCGCATAATGTCAATTTTGTTTGAATTCAAAGACGCCATTTTAGGTTACAAGAGAGGTAAGCGGAGGACATGACCGCGGCTCATAGTGATGTGAACGAAATATCATCGTAAAAAAACAATGTCGATAAACTTGTCGATAGTTTGAATATTCAAACTCAAATAAGTATATACTTATTTGACGTACTATTAGTTTTTGATTTTTATGATATAATATTGTAAACGAGCATTTCAAAGGAGTTAAAAAAACGGTATTTCGGTATTTCTTTTAAATATTTATGGAGTTTAGACATAATATAATAATTATTGTAAAACCTGTTTTCTTTATGCAATTATAATAACAAAAATTGGTCAATATAAAGTATGCTGATACCTGTTTCTTGAACTCGTATTATATCTTTCATACAATCAAAAAACTTTCAAGAACTGAAACAATTCGTTACCATGACGTGTAAGTTGCATAAAGTTATGATTCCAACACGTTTTTAAAACCTTAAATAAAATATATTAAATTTATTTATAGTTAAAATATTCGTATATAGTTGAAGAAAACACTACATGTTATCATTTTATAAATTTGACTAGACATTAGCAGAGCCAGTAATGATTTTGAGAGCAATCGATTCAATAACAAAAAAGTGCAACATATCAATTATTTCATGTATAGCGATATGGGCATCGATCTGAATTAGAATGCATGTGGCCAACACTAGTTTTAAGCTGGTTAAAACGACGTTTCCATGGTGATGTGTACAAAAGATAAATATATCAACTACAGTAACGAGGGAAAGAGATACATTTCGAATTGCTTTTGATTGTCCATCATAACTTGAGCTCGATCACATGCATTTAATAAAATGAAATATTTCGTACCTATGAAAAATTATACCATAATATTTCCACTAAATCTCCAGGTACTCTCTTATACAATTTCTCATAAGAATTGAATTATTTTGGTATATTTAAACATAATAAACAATAAAAACAAAACTAAATATATTTGCACATTGACACTGACGGATCAAAGAAATGGACGTCACTGATGTTGTGCGTAGATGCATTGCGCATGATACGTGCAAAATACTATAAGTATTAGCTCGCGTCAGTTGCCTTTCATGTGATATCTATTGGGAGTGATCTGTGTAATAACATTAAGAGGAAAAATAATTTTCTGCAATAAAAAAAAATCAACCAACTAAATTTACGGATACTGAGTTTGATGATGGAAATAATATGGCATAAATTTATTTATACCCAACACACTATTACAACTAATATGACCGCGAAAGTAATTTTCTATTGAAACAGAACTATTTGTAATGAAATATTACATGTATATAGCATATGTAACTTATAGTGACTTATTAAACTTTCCTAATTTAATTGGAGTAAAGATGATATCACAATTACTAATTAACTGAAACTTGATAATTTTGATTTGATCTTAGTATTAGTTCTATGACTAAGTGCAATTAAATATTGAGATTTCCGCTTCCGGGGAAAATATTTACATACTTTCTCATGAAGACTGACTCGGCGTGGCAAAGCGTTTCGGTGCTTTATTAAGAGGCTTCTTAATTCAGTCATGCTACTGGCACTCATCGCCTTATCTAAACACCTATTATAAGGAAAAAAGGTAAATAATCCAGCTTATGTACGTTCCACTATGGGGCACAGGCCTTCTCTATCAGTCCTCCATGCTGGCGTATTAAGCCAGCCAGCATGGCGCACTTTAAAAACCAAAGATTTTTTTATACGAGTCCCGATGCAAAATAGTTCGTCTAGTGTGAAATTTTCTCTGTGAGCTTTTTTTAACTTCATTATTTTTGTAAATCTATATAAAATTATATGAAAACAGCATTGTAGTCTTGAGACATACTCCCGCTTCAATGCATCAATGTGGCTGTGCCAAAAGTGAGACGTATTTCAACTTTGCATAATACTAACAGTATTATCAAATCAAATCAAGTTATTGCAGATTCAGATTTATTCCAGAATAGATAATTCTATAGGATTTTAGTAATATAACTAGTAAATATATGTACCTATATGTATTTAGTATATATGTTATGGGCCAAGTGATTAATTACAATCTAAACTCACATATTTATCACATTACCCGGGCATTACGAATATGGCTACATGATGATCGGGCAATGTGATTAATAGGTAATTTTTTACGTGGTGCGCTGCCGCATTGTCGCATCTGCGATAGACCCATAAATGAGAAAGGTTGAATTGATCTGCTTATGTTTACTTGTTTTTTTACGTCCGAAACATTATCTTCAGAAGAAAATTAATGTACCCACTTTATGGATCAGTTAGGTCGACTGTGCCCAAAAACCGACTCGGGACACCCCGACTTCACGTAGTCTTTTGGCTACCGACCCTAGAGTGTATATAAAAAGCCAGAGGCACGGAGGGAGAGCAGCCCCCACCCGCTGTAACAAAGGACATGGGTGCCTATCCTTTGTTACGCAAGAGCGAAGGGGCTGAACTTCCCGTAGCGCTGGAGACGTTGCAGAAGCAAATTTGTATTGACAACAAGTGTTTTGAGGTTAGGTTACTATAATTGATATTTCTCAGGAATGGTGCGTTACCTTTTCATGGGAGTGGTACCAGGGGAGGTGCGTGACCTTGCAATAGCCGCACGATGCCACTTCGGCTTATTGTTTTGATTTCGATTCGCTTTACATCAATCTGCCCAATAGGCACTAGACATTATTCATAATGCCCGGGCAATGTAATAAAATGATTGGTTGTAATCATAACATTGCCTGCTCTTATTTGGCATTATTCATATTGCCCGGGCATTATGAATAATGCCCGATTAATCACTTGGCCCATAACATATATTCACTTTCTAAACTGTGGTCAGTTAATGATTTCTCGGACAAGACCATGTTACGTGATTTGGCTTATAATTAATAGGATTAACTATGATAGAATAAATTTGCATCATACTGCATTATCATGAAGTTACTTACTTATTGACGAGAATCATATGGTAGGCAAAGTTGACGATGTACATGATAAAAGCGACGGGAAATGCAAACGCCGAATACTGCATGAAGTTAAACATATCAGGATACGCCATAGCTTCCGGAGCACTCCTGAAACAACGTCAGATATATTATATCTCCCTCTTTCTTTTCAACCCCACAAAGTCCATTGCTGGTCATAGGACCGGAAGAAAGAAAGAAGGTCTATACCTTCTCAAGTATTTTTCATAACACTGTTGGAAGTGACCATGCTTCCATGTAATTCTTGGAAGTGACTTTAATCATTTGTACACTAGCTTTGATCAGGCAAAAAATACATAGTATATTTACCGGTGGTAGGTCTCTCACTTGTGAGAGGCCGCCTGGGTAGGTACCACCGCAATGTCTATTATCCCGCCAAACAGCAGTGTAAAATCACTGCTGTGTTTCGGTGTGAAGGACATTGTAGCCAGAGTAACTACTGGACATATTGAGACCTAACATATTATATCTCAGGATGGCGAACGCAGTGGAAAGCCAAGCATTGCGTTATAATTCCAGGTATTGTTGGTTTTGCCATTGTTCATGAGCAGTCGTATCGCTTACCATCAGATGAACGGCATGCTCGTCTCGCCATTAATGGAACAAACAAAAATCATAGACAAGGCATGAATTGGGTTACGAAATTGTTTGCTTGATAAGTGCTGGTGAAAACATGACTACCGACATAACTATAATCAAGACTGCCGATTGGTGTAGTAATAAAAGCAACAATTACTCAAAAAACCTCATCGAAAATTTTTAAAAGGGCTAGATAAGTACTAACTCGGTAAAGATGGCTCGGAAGCAGATGGTGGCATACGCTGAGTGCATTATCGCTGTGCTCCCTGTAAAATAAATTAAATATAGTGAATGCTTTCCTAATAAATGATGGCTATTTACACGCCATATTTTATTCGTGCCAAGCGAATCCGCTACTTCCAGTCACACTCGCGATTTCCCCCAAACATCTTGGCAGGTGGTCTGCTCGTTAGCCGCAACGACCCTTTCAGCTACCAATCCGTCTTCCACATGTCGCCTAGTATGTTCCGTCCCAGGAAGTGATAGCGGGCGAGCCTATTGCCATATTGGGCACAAATTCCTGACTCCGGACTGACAATAAATAGAATGATCTAGCCACCGAAGCATTCTAAGAAGCTAAGGAACATTTTGACATAAAACATTTCTGAGTGCGGCCGTTAATCCATCTGCCATCCAAACACGCCTATCGAGATGCTCTCCCTCCCCCAACACCATGCCTTCTCCCACGTCCTATAAACTTTCAGAGTAGTTTATAATTAATGATCGCAACAGTCACATATCTCGATCAAATACACATGTTGATTTATCGGTATCGGAAACCACAAAAGAATTTTCGATCTCACAAACACCCAGACTTGAAGCAACTACTTGTGGGTCTCACAAACATTTGTTTTAGTGTAGAGACGAAACCCACAGGCTCTTATTCTACAGAATATAGTGTCTTAACCGTGAAAAAGAAGTTGTCCATAAGGCTACATTTAAGCTTAAGCAATTGATAAGGATAAGGAATTGTGAATAATTCTACAAATATTTACCGATACTAGAAGAAGTTTGTATAGCATTATTGATAATGTAGCGCAATTCATTGAAATCGGGTTCTGTTGCTCTTTTGTCAGCAGTTGAAGCCTGAAACAATTGTATTATTCATTTCTATTTATGCAAGTTTTTATCAAGACGGGATTTATCTTTATGCAATATTGAATCCCATGGTTGTGTAATGCAGAGATAATAAGCAATAATACAATAACATCCATAAGGTGGACGCGATTTTCTAAAGGTTGCATGAAGCGGGTACGAAACAACAGTACCCAAACACCTAAAACTGGGTTGGTACTGAACCTAAAACGTGAACCTTGAGTCCGCTATAAAAGGTTCTCTACAGTGGATGGGTCGCTATCATGGGAATATTAATATTCTTGAGACTTTATTTGATGTCTTAGTAGAGACCCGGCTGGGCTTCGCTAGGGTCCAGAAAGTTTTTGACGGGGAAACCGTTCTTGCATAATTTGATTCATGAATCGTATAAATTCCAATATTCACTTTCAACATCAAACAACAAATAATGAAAATCAGTCCAGATGTTCAGGTATATTCACATACATAAGCACATTGTAGCCAGAGTACCTACTTAAGGGTACTGTTCATCAGACCCACCCGGCAACGCCTAGTCGCTCGCGGCCCACTTGTTGTCGCAGGTGGACAACGGGTGGACCTCACGTGATCAACGAGTGGACACCGCGTGGTCAACGAGTGGAATTCGCGGGGAGCACGAATTTCCGAATAGTCTGCCAGCAAGTGTCACCGGGTCTACACGTCTGTTTCGATATGTAAAATTTTTCAATCTGTGAATTGGGCTCTCACAGCTGTCGCGCTTAATGAAGATGATTGTCCTCGCATGAATCACTCGTGGCCCGCGCGTGGTCCACTCGGTGGCAACGCGCAGTTCATTTGGGCTTATGAGTTGTGAATGCGCAACTACGCAAGACAAGCATGCGAGGCCAAGGGTTGTCACCAAGTGGTCCACGCGTAGACGGCGGCGATCCGGATACGGAGTCGATGTAGTGATCGAATGTCCATACAATTTCATATAAAGAATATTATTAGCCGCGCGAGGCGAGGCGGTGCCGGTTGGTTCAAATAAGTGATAATCTTTAACATCTTATGTCTCAGAATGGCGTGCGCAGTGGAATACCAAGCTTTGTAATTCAAGGTGTTTGATTTTGTCACTATTCATGGGCGGTCATATCACTTACCATCGGACGAACGACAAGCTCGTTTCGCCATTCATTACAATAAAAGAAATAAGTCACGGAAGAATTATATTTGTAAAAAATTTACACACCTGTAAACTCATCAGCGCAGGAGTGATATACTGTATTAGTGTAGACGTTACTATAAGTCTATTGCTAAACATCGACAGGAAGAACGCAGCCGTGCTGCACTTAAAGACTAATCTGAAAATAAGTATAAGTAAGTCTATTAACTGAGGTGATGCCAAGGATTTAAATAAAGTCATTGTGTCTAGGTTTTATTTTTAAGATCCAAATTAAAACTCGAAAACTTTTTGCATAGGCCCGAAATAAGGCTCACCTGATGGTTCTAGCACCCACGAACAGCAAGGCTATACTCTGAAACTGAATAAACTAAATACTCTCTAGAGGCAGCCATGACTAGAACGTCAAAGATAAGAGTGAGACTGCAAGTTAAAAATAAGTGTGCGAAAAAGAGAGAGTCCTTGTCACCGTGGCCGGTTTTTTTATTTGTCAAATTGTGCAATATGACAAACAAATATACGTCAATCAGTTTTTCCAATATTTTAATTGTTTTGGATAGTGTAAAGCAGTAATTTATACAAATATTAGTGACTATAGTGTATGTGCAATGGTGGGTTGTAGTATTTTAGGCTGTAATAACCGCAGTGAACGAAAAATTTGTGGAATAACATTTCAGTCGTAATCTCTCATTTATGTTACATTATAATTCATTTGTCGTTTATTGGTAAATAATGTTGTATTTTAATGTCAATTCAAATTGTTTTACTTTGAGAAATATCGATTACATTTAGAATTTCTACAAATAATATTAAATAACCCTAATTTCTTCAAAGTTTAGTGTTACCTTGTTATGAAAATTGGTTTACCCTAGATAATACTTGCATATTATACCTTGCATATATAGCGTTATTCATACGTAAAAAAATAAAATTACTTCTTATTTTAGGTTTCCTACTAACAGTGAAATTAGAATTAAATGGGTGGAAGCTACTGGACGCCAAAATTGGCACCCAACAAATAATTTTAAAATTTGCTCAATCCATTTCCAGATAGATTCCTTCCATTATAAAAAGAAGAATGTTATAGTCAAACCAAAATCAGTCCCAATAAAATATGTTCATTTTAGTAGTGGATCATTATTTTTAACACGCTTTTATTACCTTCGTATGTATGTATGTACATACATATTCACAGATTCTGTTACATACATACATATGTATATAACGTATCCGTAATTGGAGACGATAAATTTAAAAAAAATATTTCAACGAGCTAAATGTTACGAATTTCTGCTTATTGCCTGCAGCATAAGATATTTTTGTGCCATTTTTATCAAATAATTTAAAAAAATATATCTTAGTTTATGTAAATATTAATTCAGCTTTGTTTAATACTTATCTAACAAGTGAGAACAATTCTAAACTATTTTTGGACGGTTGTCAACAAACTACCACGGCAATTTAATTTTATTGTAGTGGTAACTCTTTTGTTTACATTTTTGATCTCGGATTCCATTTTAGAGTATTTTACTGGCCTCTTTAAATAGGAGGGAAATGAGCAAGATAAAGGGAGAAAAGGGAAGGGGTGGAAAGGTATAATTATGGTACCTGGCCTACCTAAACACACATACATACATCGACTCACGCCTTTTATCCCTTACCACCTATCACCTCAACATAGTAAGACTTTTTAAAGTTTAAAGTCAGGCGGGCATGACATAGATTTACAAGGTGTTTTAGTTATAATATTAATATGTCATTAATGGCATGGAAAAGAATATACAGAATAATATTACCTTTTTCCAGAGAACTGGCAGTTGTCCCCAGAGCAGATCAATGACAGAGCTATACGTCGATCCACGCCCGAGTTGTTCATTAGCAGTATCAACATACTGCTAAGTATGAATAAAGCTATGTTCTCCTGTGAAATACCAAGCGCGTATTAATTTTAATTCAAATCATTTATCCATTGAGTTCACAGGGGAAGTGATAAACACGAAATCACTATCATCAACGCTTCATATTTTATCTATTGAAAATGACATCTCGGTCATCCCTGATACAATTGGTACAATATTTACTTAGTATGGTTGCAGAGAGACTGACAGATATGACAAAATATGTTATGTGTGTGATCAAATCGCTTTCAGAATATAAATTGTTAAATTCGTTGTTTATATTTTTTATATTTTTTCGTGCTAAAATGTCCCTCGAAGTTAACGAAGTGAAGTGACGTTTTATGAAGTATGATCATTGATTTTTTCATGTAAAAAACAACTTAAAGATGGGTGACAGTTGCCCGCAATGAACATTCACGGGTATCAGGAAGCGAAGAGGCAAATCTCGAAAAAGCATGATATTATGACATCGGTTTCTTCTGTAACGTATGGAGACGGCAACAGCAGCAAACAGGAACAGATGTGTGAGAGGCCGCCTGGATAGATAGCAACTCAATGTCCATTTCTCCCGCCACACAGCAGTGTGAATGTTGTGTTACAGTTTGAAGGACATTGTTTCCAGAGTAACAACTGGACATATTACAACTTAACATCTTATATCTAAAATTGGCTAGCGTAGTGAAATGCCAAACATTGCTCTGGAATTCATAGTGCTGTTGGGTTTTGCTACTGTTGATGAGCGATCGTAGCACTTACCATCAGGCGAATGGCATGCTCGTGATCCATTACTATGAAATAATTGGATGTATTTGAAGAACAATTATAACTAAATAAAACAATACTTACATTCATATAGCAACTGCAGGTATCAACGGTGGATAGTACTCCAGTCATCGGCAATAAAAAAATGGGTATAGTACCGGTCACAGGAATGGCGACTGGTTGCCACAGGAAAAACCAAAACATCAGCATCCACATGCACTGCACGGTAATGTGATGCTGTAAAGAAACAAGCATTGTGGCTAAGTCCACTGCTGTTCATAAGCCTAAATAACTGAAACAAGCATTGTGGCTAATTCCCCTGATGTTCATAAGCCTAAATAACTGAAACAAGCATTGTGGCTAAGTCCACTGCTGTTCATAAGCCTAAATGAAAGAAAATTTAAATACTTATAGACATGTTTTAATACTGTACTGTTGCATAATAACATAAACATTGTGTTGAATAGTGAATAGTATAAGTGGTGTCTGTAACCGTTCTATTCGGTAAATAAATAAATAATAAATAACTGGAACATCCGGCACCCAGCAAGTATACCATTATTATCACCTTAAAAGAAGTATAAACAGTCGACTGATGCAAAAGCAGCAATTAGTCTCTTTAATTGGCTATCTGTTTATGGGCACTAGAGTAACATTAATATGTTTGTGGCACTCAAATATATATAAATACACCCAATAGGCACATAATGTTTTTTCTTTATGTTTTTAAAAATTTTCATTATAAATCATTATACAAACTCGTATAATATAACAAAATTGGGTATGTAATGTAAATGTAAATCCATATTTGTATTTTAAGGTTATTTCTGTTATTTTATATAAATCTTAGCCTAATCATACTGTGCATGTGGTATTAGTCTGTAAGTAATTGTTGCAATTATATCTTCTGTTAAAACTTGATTTTCTTATAAAATTGTATTGGTGTTAACAATTGTTGGCTGATCTAATAAATAAAATAAAAAAAATAAAATAGAAATAAATAAACAGTCCTGACCCCACACTAAGATCGAGTTTTGTGTCGTAGGTATCAAAATTACGAAAGATTTTGCGGTGTCGCAAACATCCAAACCCGAAACAAATACCTATAGGTAACAGATATTTGTTTCTGTGCGGGTATCGAACCCGCGGCATCATGTTTCACAGCCGGCGCCTATACAACTGTGCAACGGAGGCCGCCACGATAAAGCGAGCGGAATACTTATCGTTTTATTATTGTTAACACAGCCATTGAAACCTCACTAAACTAATATGAAAATATGCTACACTTCGCTGCATACATACATAAACTCACGCTTTTCTCTCAGAAGGGTTAGGCAGGAGCCACTAGAACACCCACATTTCACCTTGTATAATATGTTCTGTCCCACGATGTGATAGGAGGCGACCCTTTTGCCATATCAGGCACAAATTCCTGACTTCGGGTTAATTATAATTGAAGATCTATTAAGATTATCTCCTATAATTGAAGATCATGTCGAAATGTAAACCACAACAATGCTGTACCATTGTCTTCATTATATGTCGTGTATCCTTCGTTGGAGGTCCTCAATTTTAAAAAATAAAAATAAAATAAAATAATAAATAGAAAATTCAAATACCACTTTTTCCTACCCGGGATTTGAACCCGAGACCTCAGCTTTGCAATCACACCATTGTACAGCTGCGTTACCGACGCAGTCTTCGCTACACTATTGAATATGAGGTGTTCAATATTTGTTCATAATATTCTGCTGTGTACTCACCATATTCTTCTTTGGCTGCCAAGTCAAAGCGAATAAAGGAACTAGGATTCCTATGAGTCCTCTAAAATGCCTGATGATTATGTTTTTGATCCTGGGACAACATCCGTTGACGGGCTTCCGCGGGTCCTTCGGGCGGCTGTACAAAATATCATTATCATAAGCCCATCCGCGTCCACCGCTGGACATAGGCCTCTCCTATGGCACGCCACTGGGCTTGATATTCAGCCCCTCGTCTCCAACCGGTGCCATCCATCTTACGAATATCGTCACTCAAAATGTATTTCAAAAATATACATCTAAATTGTAGTAATAAAATTATAAGTCAAATATTTCTGTAATTTACTTAAAAACTACATTGCACCACGCTAAGAGCAGAATAATAAAATTAGTAAAAAGATAGTCCATTCGGAGAAATGGCATAAAATGTATAAGACACAATGGTTTCTTAGATTTACGCTAACGTTACACACGGAAATAACATTTTTTTACGATTTTTCACAGATTTGGTTTATTTTTTTCAGTTTTTGACTTGCTGATGTTTGTTTAATTAAACGTAATATACTCGTACTACATGATTTTTAGAAACAATATAAAAAGTACTTACAAGAAAGACATAAGGCTGAAACAAAGAAAAAAATCACATGTTGTATAATGTAAAAATCGGTTAATTTGACTTGAATATCAACCAATTTCAGCCAGAGGAAGTTTAACGCCATCACCGCAAAATTGACATTTTTGAGCCTTTTTCAAAAAATCCTCAAGGACCTATCCAGATTTATGTGAACATTATCATATCCTCTATCCACATTGTGAATGAAATCTTATTGAGATATTTAAATTCAAGTGGAGATCACGAATCTGCGTGCGAATACTAGTCGCGCAAGGAATCAGCACTAGAAAATAAAGCTATGTTGTCAACGATACTTGGAAATATTCATCTTTGACTTATTCACAAACTTGACGTAATTATATCCCATTATAATAAAATAGATAATGCTTAATTTTATACTCAGAAAGGAAATTAAACTGTCAAAGACGAATGAATCGGTTCTGGATTCTGGTTCAATTCCTATTACAACATTTTGTTCACAAATACCGCTCTCGTAATCGAAAATATTTCCAATACAAATAGACTACTCGCAAATAAAGATATACATACGAGAAGAAAACTCCTGTGGGCTGACGCCCCTTGTCCATTGGGGCGGGTTTCGCCATCTTTACGAAACCATTTATCCGGTATTCACGATAATACTGAACGAATAACCAATAAATAATGACAGCGAAAAGAAAATACACTCGAAATTTTTAAATTTGGAATGAGTATTTTATACAAAAAAAGGCCAGTTTTATTGAACATGTTGAAGGAAGAACTCAATATGAAATAAACCCTTTTTTCTTGCATAAAGTTATTGATTAAAATGAGCACACATTTTATGTGATCTTGTTAATTTATCCACAATAGTAAAGATATTTGGTAGAATTTTTGAATTCGATTCGAAATTGAACATCCATCGTTGTAACACACGCAAGCATTGTTTTAATTCGGTCCGATTATTCAGTTTCGATTTGAAAGAAAAGAAAGAAAAACAGATTTATTAGCCATCACAATACAACACACACACTACATACTATGAAACAAAAAAATAAAATAAAAATGAAACCAAGGAGTTTGGGTGTGGCATTTAAGCATTTAGGTGACCACTCAGCATAATCTTACATTGCGGCGTGATCCACAGCGCAACGCTGGTTTTCAGTGGTCGCCTAGAGTGACATGGGAACGCCGACCAACATACATAATAAGGGCAAAAAAAAAATAAACAAAAAGGAAAAAAAATGGAATTTCATGGATAAATCGTTTACTGTTGAGGCTGTTGGATTATGGAAAGCATTACCAGTTGTGGTAAGACGGGCACGATCACTATCAACATTCAAAAACTTGTCAAAGATTATTATAGAGCCACAAAGTTATCTGGCCCGGTGGCAAAAAGAGGAAATAATGACGTCATTTGAATTGTCAATCTACTTGACAGTTGCTGACATATTTGCCATTAGTTGTTTGCTCTATGTATTTATTTTACCTTTATTGGCTTTATTAGTGAAATATGCCGAAGGTTTTAAAAAGTGACCCGAGTTATTTTATACTTCAAGTATTCAATTTTATAAAGGAAGAAAAGCCTCTTCAGATACCAATAATACCCTTCGAAAAATTGTATGAGCGGGTGGCTTCCGCCTATAAACAGGACTGCGCACTAACAAAATAGTATCATTCTGAAATAAGACATATGCATGTCGCATAAGGTTTAATTTACTGTGGTAAAAGACATGGAGGAAAAACGAGCCGAGCGGGACAGACGTTTTGACAGATGTTGGAGGTTTGTGTCCCCTGTCATTTGCTGGCCAGACCAAAAAATATTTTCACTGGTAGATTATTTTACATTCGCCACAAGGTAATTAGTTCGATGAAAAAATAAACATAGAATATCTATAGTAACAAATAGAAAAATATTGTTATTTAACTTCAATTCTGGGACCATAAACGAATACATGGCATTAAAATGGAAGGTTAATGCATGATAGGAGAATCCGAATTTATAACTCTGGCCACTTGATAACATGTCATGACTTTTACGCAATGTGACAGTTGTACTATTTTAAAATATTTTCGATATTTATTAACGGAAAATAGTTAAAAGTGTTGCAAAATGATTTATATAAGTGGATAATATAGTGGTTGTTGTAGATCGATTCAAAAGTGAGTAGTTTCATGAGATTTACCATTTTTGTTTACAAACATCTGCTACGGTGACCATAAAAAATCACGTCTTAGAACTTTTTCGATCGACAATTAAAAGTTCAGCTGAATTATTGAATAACCTTTTATCTGCTTGAATATTAAAAGTAGTTCTATTTTATTTACAATGTTGTGTGTGTCAAAATGTGTCTTTCTATAAAAAAAAAATAAGAGATGAAATATTACATGTAAATTCAAAATCGCTAAAGCTATTGATGACAGCAAAATTGTGTACATATCAGTAATGATATCTTACTGACCTTTTGTTTGAACAATTTAAATTTTGTAACATATTGAAATTCGTGGCTGTCATGTTAATCTCTTTTGTTACTGATCCGATTGGTCTGAACAAACGATATCTGAACCACCCCTTACACAAAAAATTTAAATTGAGAGTCATAATTGATAATTATCGCCACCATTCTGAGCTTAATTGTTAATGATTCGATTAAGATAGGGATATTCGTTAGGGATAAAACGGTAGGACAGCTACGTTGCTGTTAGCTATTACAAGAGTTGGTATGAATAATAACATGTAACTGGTATGAAGTAGGCTAGGGACGCTCCTATCTAGTGGTCATGGCCTCTCCTAAAATAGGTGCTACGGGTATGCGATCTCGGCCCCCTGAGCTACTACTGTTACTACCAACTTTTCCTTCCATGTCTGCAGTATCTATTACCCCTACACGCCATACTTTCCTTTCCAATAACATCTTCTACCCGCATACCTTATTTCCTTTCCCCGATTGAAGACAGACAGCAGCGTCATCTACGCGAGTACCCCCCTGCGCTCGTGAACCCGCCTGGCAAGCGTGGCGAGTATTGGCATTAACCCCTGATGGTTGTTAAAACTAGGGCCAGGCTTCCAGGCCTCCTGGCAGCTCCGCTATTCTTAGCTATGGTAGCGGTTACGGTAACGGCGGGGCAGAAGGTGCTAAGAATCTCCAAGAAGGTTGACCCCTGCTACCAGCCCCGACGACGACTGGCCCTGGTAACACACTACATACGCACTTTGAAGATAGACGAGAAGATTGTTATATTGAATATTGGTGTCAATAAAGATTTATTGTTACTATTATTTTCATTTTTCATTTCATCTATAAAAAGGATACGTATAAAACTATAATTTGAAATTTTTTGCTAGGTCAAAATGGTCCTATATTTTGATTTGGTTAAATATTTTTTTGACACGCTTATACAATATCACGTTTGTTACCTCAAAAACAAAATGCTTCATTCAACGTATTAGTTTTAGAACTGAATTATTTACTGTATTAGCCAATTTGATTAAATTTCCTGTTTTTCCTAAATTTTATGGTCACCTCATACAAACGGGACACACAGCCTCCATTCAAACGCTCCCGCTCGGCTCGTTTTTCCGATCACAGTGCGCAGTCCTGTTTATATATTAAGTCCATGCTTCCGCCATAGGATAGTGTTGCCAACTTTTCAAAATAAGTTCTACGTAAACAGAATTTTATATATACTAGTACCATAAATCGTCGCTTATATTACAACAGCGCGAATATGCATTTTCTTAACTTTACAGGAGAAGCAAAAAACGTAATTATTAATAATTGAAAATAAATAAAAAGCAGATAGATATTCTACAAATTTTAAATTCTAGCTCGTGATTGGCAAGTATCGAACGCGATTGGTGCAAAAAATTTACGCGGGATTTTTTTTTCTATCCAATTACATCAGTAAGTCAATAACGGAAAAAATGCACATTCGCGGTGTTGTAATATAAGCGACGAAATGTAATTACATATCATAAATTGAAATTTCGTCACTTGTTTTAGGTTTTGGGGAGCGATTTGTTAGAAGAACTTGTGAAGGAAAAAGAGCATACAGATGAAACTGGTCCAATCATTTTTCTGATACTATTAATCGGATTGAAAAATGTTACCATATTATAGTATATACCTCTCCCTGAATAGCATTTTAATTACTATAAATAAATAAGACGACTACCAAAAACTAAAACTAAATAAAAATTTATATAATAATATAATTATTTTGTTAATATAGAATAATTACCATGTATTGACTTGTCATAAGAGCTATTTAATTGCCTACATGATCAATAAACGAATTTCATTTCATTTCCTTACTTAGGTACCCACTTTATAGCAATATCTATTTTTAATGGCAACACCAAATTCGATAACAGCGCCTCTCTAACCGGGTCAGATAAGTTTGTGGGACTATACCTTTCTCACTGAACTGACACATTGACGTGGTATCTTTCCTATTAATTGTGTATACTGGAACTTTATTATATATACTTACTAGCAGCCCGACCCAGCTTCGCCTGGGTGCATACATTTTTTGATTCCAGTCCACACCAAATACATGTAATTTTTTCGTATAAACTCTTGAACAAACTTGACGTAGCTATCCTACTGTCCGGCTCAATCCCGTCTCATCCGTCTGTTCAGTCTCTTCCCGATCCGTCCCGTTCTTTCTCTTTATTATCCATTCCATCTAATAACGTGCACTTACATTTCGTTCTATCAAAGCTATCCCAACCCTCTCCCGTACCTTCCACTCTATTATATCCCGATTCTCCATATACACCCATATGCATATTATAAAAATTGCCTTATGAATTGTTGACATTAAAAACTGTAGCGTTTTTTTATTAAAATTTATTGCACGCCATTACTGTTTGTTAGTAATAAAGAGATAAAAAATAAAATTTCATAAAAATAACTTCAGAGGTTTCGATTTTCTTTGACATAACATTTCAACCCTTTTTTCACCCCCTTTAGGTATAATATAACCTATCTCACTCCAATCCTATCTCACTCCTAACTCACTCAAAATTTTCATTGTAATCAGTTAAGTAGTTTAGGATTTCATTGCGGACAAACAACGTGACACGATTCTGATGTACGTATTCTTATGATCTTATATATTTGAACATCTGTATCAGCCCATATACGCCCCACTGCAGTGCACGGGCCTACTCTACAATCGACAGTACGATTGAGAGTGGTTGGACCATATAGTCCACCACGCTGGCCCAGTGCGGGTTGGCGGACTTACATACCATAGAAATTCTTATACACCGCTATGGTAGGCATACGCTATAGGTATACGCTTAGGCAGCGACTTTGCTGTGCTGATCCCCTGGCACTACGGAGGTCCATGAGCAGCGGTAGCCGCTTACCATCAGGCGGGCCGCTAGCTCGTCTGCCTACATGGCAATAAAAAAAAATGGTATGCAGGTTTCCTCACGATGTTTTCCTTCACCGTTTTAGTGCGTGGTGATTGACTATCAATACACACATGACTCCAAAAAGTCAGAGGTGTGCCCTAGGATTTGAACCCTTATATATCTTACTAGCATTTGCCCGCAACTTTGTCTGCGTTATTAACTTTATTTACAATATGTTTTATATTACGTCCTCATTTCTCCCCTAAAACTGAGAAAATTCTAAAACTCCGAATTACGTCACTATTTGTTAGTGAGCATCCTGTTGGGCAAATCATGTGGCTATATATATTACTTACATTATCAACAACGATTTCCCGCTTTAACTCCACTTAAAACATAAAAAGCCAAAACCTTACAATTGGTCATTATTTATCTATAATAAGTAAATACTATTAAACATAATAAATTCCTCCCACTAAAATTTATAATCCCAGAGTTACGCACAATTTTACTTATAAGTATTAAACTGAAATCTGTACCTTTCACGGTTCGTTTTTCCATACAACACAATTTCACCCTTTTCACTCCTTTAGGGATTGAATTTCGGTAAATCCTTCATTAAAACAGCTCTACATTATGATAGGAAGTCCCGTGTACAATTTCAAGTTCCTAACTTCAGTAGTTTCAGCTGTACGGTGATGTGACAGTTCGGTTCTACAAAATTTCAACCCTTACCACTTTAGGGTTAATTTTAGAAAAATAAAGTATGCAGCTATGTTTGTTTTTGATTGATTTACAAAATTTGCAAAATTTGCTGACTGTGGCTTTAACGGTTTCGATTTTCCATACAACAGTTTTTAACCCTTTTCACCCTCTTAGGGGTTGAATTTCGTAAAATCCTTCCTTAGTGCTACCCTACGTTTTAATAGGATCCCCTGTGTAAAATTTCACGTTTCTAGCTCCATTAGTTTCGGCTGTGCGTTGATCCCGAGAGTTCGGTTCTACAAAATTTCAACCCTTATTTTAACCCCTTTAGGGATAATTTTAGACAAACAAAGTATGCAGTTAGTTTTCTTATCAAATGACTAACTAAAATGCTAAGTTTAACAACTGTGGCTTTAACGGTTTCGATTTTCCATACAACCGTTATTTACCCTTTTCGTTTCGTTTCGGCTGTGCGTTGATACGTCAGTCAGTCAGTCAGGTTCCTCTTTTATATATATAGATGATCTTATACAGGGTATATCAAGACTGCTACCGAAAACGAAGCCGGGTGGTAGTTTAAGCGACTTCAGACACAATGCAACAGAAAAGGTTGCAAAAAAAAGTGACATTTTTTTTTTGTTATTTTTTTCCTATGACCATATTTGGGTGGTAAATACATTTTTTCCTAAAATAATAGTGTTTACCCTTTTATTTATAAATAATCTAGGGTATAAAAGTGTTTAAATTATTATTTTAGCAAAAACTATGGATTTACCACCTAAAAATGACGATATTTAAAAAATCATAAAAAATAATTGTCACGTTTCTTTGCGAAATTTTTAGTTACATTGTGTTTGTAGTCACTAAAACTACCACCCGGCTTCGTTTTCGGTAGCAGTCTTGAGATACCCGGTATATGTATAATATATGTATAATATATGTATGTATATATTTATGTATATGTTTATATTACAAAATATGAGTATTCATGACGTTTATTACTTGTAATTTTATTAAATTATTTTAATTAGTATTTTGCAAATCTTTTCCCTTTCTAGGTAGGTTCCTTTACACTTTTGACTGCCCTCTGTTTATC
Organism: Hyles lineata; assembly: GCA_030180105.1. Classification (NCBI taxonomy): domain Eukaryota; kingdom Metazoa; phylum Arthropoda; class Insecta; order Lepidoptera; family Sphingidae; genus Hyles; species Hyles lineata. The sequence continues at coordinate 10,593,816 of JARJEE010000016.1, forward strand.
CTATTCTTAAATCCATCCCATAGTTGTCTGTAAGATATTGCCTTTCGGCGATAAGACCGCTAATTGTACTTTTTATATATGTAATTTCTATTTGTATTTGTTGTCTTTTGTGCAATTAAGTGTAAATAAATAAGAAAAAATAAAAATACAATAATAAATTATGTGTAAAGACATTATTTAAATGTACATAATTATAATAATGAAACCACAGTGCCTTCGTCTTGCTTCCACACGCCATACAGGCCAGTTTGCGCATGCGCATTGGTAAATTGTTGCGAAGCGCCCGCGCAAAGCGTTGCACAATCACTAAAACACATGCGTCCGCCGTCATGCACTATGCAGTCGTCCAACACCAGCGACGCGAAAGGACGTTAAATTCGCTGCTTACCCAAGCGCGCGGTCAGATTCGACCAATAATTGCATCAATCGGCAAAAGATAAGAATCTCTGCCGGGTAGATACACGATGCACTTACCATCAGGTACATAGTTTCATTTTATTTCACCACACACAGTTATATTGTCCAGTTCTTACGAATTGGAACAAACATTTATTTGTTTTCTAATATTTGCGTCCGTATGCTTTATTATTTTTCATCTTTTTCCTTTCAAATAACTCGAATTTAAGTTTTCTTTTTCTTTCTTATCTTGTACCAAAGGGTTCCAAGAAATTGTAAGAGATACCACATACGACCTACTATCGAAGAGACCTCTCTTCTATACTCAAAGAACGAACATGCAATATTATTATTACTTAACAATATTATTTAAAATAGTTGGTGTTTCTCGCTGCAATAATTACATTCCATCCGCAAATGGCTTACTTTGTATTCTTTTTTTCTTTGGAATTTTTTCTTTATACGATGAACTTTTTCAAAAATCAGTAAACGAAGTTTTTATAACGATACATACATAAAGTCATGCCTATGACGGGGTAGGCAGTGAAGGCATGAGTATTGACCGAGCCCACAAGTCAATATGGTGGGATCAGTATGGCCCACTATCTGACACATAATACTTACATAAACTCACGCCTTTTCCCACAAGGAGTAGGCAGAATTGCTGCTAGGACACCCACGTTTCGCCTTGTGTGTTCCGTCCCGCGGTGTGATAGGGGGCAAACCTATCGCAATATTGGGCACTTATTACTGACTTCGTGCTAATATAATGAATAGAAAATACAATTTCTCTTGAACTGACTCGGGGTTCAAATCCGACACCTCAGCGTTGTAATCGTACCGTGATGCAACTGAACTACCAAGTCTTTGGAATTCTTATGTTCTTCAAAACATTCTTTAAGTCTAAGTCGGTTTCGCGGGAACAGGGAATTTTATTGAAAGAAAGAAAAACTATTTATTGCCAAACCAATATTATCATGCCACAGTATATAGCAAACAAATTACACGCCTCTTTATACATTTCAGCATATTTCAGCTATTTAGATTCTTATCTGTGAGTGTCTTTTTTATTGCATAGGTCCGGTAGACGAGTAAACAGGTCACCTGGTGGCAGGTGATCGCTGCCGCCTATGAACATCCACAATACTTGGCTCATAGATGTGTTGTCAGTCAAATCGGGAGGGGAGAGGGAAGAGGAAAAGATGAAAAGAGTAAAGGATATTAAGTTATTATTAAGTATTGAGAGTTTTGTTGTCAGTAATGTTTTCACTGATTTACCCGAAGTCCGCAGATATAAAAATCAATTTTATAGACCTACGAAAAATATTTTAATACTAAGTATAATGAGTGTAAGTCTATCCGGCCCAGTCAGGCAAGACGTAAAGGTCAGGCCAAATGACCGGTGCCCAGAAACACAGCGCAAGCCATGATATGAATATAGTTGTGATTGTTGGTCCCATTCCTGCCCATATCTGTAAATAAAATAAAACGAGTACAGTCATACATAGTCCTTATCCGTAATCATAGTAAGATAACAAGTGTCGTTTCAGGGCTATGAAAAACTACGAGGGAATTTTCGGTCTCAGAAACACTGAGTACCAAAACATATACTTGTGGGCCACATTAACATTTATTTTGGTGCGTAGATCGAATCTGCGACATCCCTTCTTCACTGTTTTAACGGCATCACAAACTTAAGGAAGTACTTAAGTATCTTAAATTCTTTATGTAAAGAAGACATAACCAAGATTGTATAGTCACTGGATGCAAGCTTCTGCCAAAATATCTCAATGAATAAATGGGCCTATGTTCAACCTGTGGTTAAAGAGGGAGCAAGTGAGCAAAGTACATACCATCTTGCCAGTTGGTATTTTAGCAGCACCCTGCACTACTAAATTCCCAGGGGTCCCAACTGGTAAGCAGAAGCAATACGAAGCAGAAAATCCAGCGGCTAAGTTATACCACAGTGGATTAGCATTGGTTTCTTTTGCCTGGAAAGATATCGTGCTGTAACCATTAAGCCTGTCTATAAAATTCCTTTTCTTTCTTTCTTTTATTCTATACGAGAACCAACGACCACCATACTTACCAATTGCATAACTATGGGGGCAATAACATTACACACGGCGACATTCGATGCGAAATTGGTTGAGAATACTGTAAAAATTATAATTATAAATAAAATCAAGTTGTTTGGCAAGGTTTTCATCGCCGTCAGCATTTCTCCAATCTTCCCGTTTAGGTCTGAGTATTCTTTTTTCGCTGCCTCGGATAGAGCAAAGCCTCCACCTTTAGGAACGATAATAAGAGTTAATATGTATCGTATTGTATCAGCCAATATATAGGGTATATCAAGACTGCTACCGAAAACGAAGCCGGGTCGTAGTTTTAGTGACTTCAGATCCAGTGCTACTAAAAATTTTACAAAAAACGATTTTTTTTTGTGTTTTTGATTTTGTTTTTTGATGTATGCGGCATCCTCATTACGGTTTTATATGTCCTTTATTACTAGCCTTTTTTAAGATACAGTTTAATGCAAAATTTTAAATGAATTATACAAATCTAAATACATAGTATTAAATGAATATTCGATTGGTGAAAGTAAATACCTAATAAGAACATGAAACTGTAAGCTAAAGTTTCGTTCATTTCTGTCCAGCGTAACACAGACGGAACTGGTTTCTCTGTAAGATCACCGTAATCTGAAATTATTACAATATGTTAATATTAATAATTATGTATTGAAGAAGTTTTTTACATTTCTAATTTAAATAAAATACTAGCATATTTTACATACATTGCATTTACCACCATGTTCGGTGTAGACGATGCTGTGCCAGATTAAAAAATAAAATTCATAAATATATATACATGACATACTTATACTAAGCATTTTATTCAAGAGGGGGTAGGCAGAGGTGCAACTAGGACACCTAGGTCTCGGCTCCTGTGTTCCTACCACGATGTGATAGGACACAAATTTCAGACTCCGGGCTGATAATGACCAGAAAAATCCAATATCTCTTTTCCCGACGTGGGATTCGAACCCAAGACATCAGCGATATAATCGTACCGTAGTACACAGACTGCCTCGGTGGCGTAGTTATACTACGGTACGGTCACAAAGCTGAGGTCTCGGGTTCGAATCCCGGGTTGGGCAAAGTTATATTGGATTTTTCTATTCATTATCAGCCCAGAGTCAGGAATTTGTGCCCGATATGGCGATAGGGTCGCCACCTATCACATTGTGGGACGGAACATACAAGGCGAAATGTGGGTGTCCTGGCACCTCTGCCTACCCCTTCTGGGAAAAAGGCGTGAGTTTATGTATGTATGTATGTAGTACACCTTCGTACTAAGGCAATCTACATAAAGGTACAACCCATAATAAGCTAAAAGTCCTGTGTCGTGGGTAACAGTAACTACCTACTTATAAGAAGTCAATAGTTATTTTAATACAGACAGCGCCATCTATCCGAATCTTGAGTAACGATATATTTAGTACAGGTTATACAAACCCACCCTACTTGCGGCAACGCTTGGACTGCTACAAGAGTGAATAGTCTCATAACATTTTCTGCATTTTTGTACCTAATTATCTATAAGGATGCCCTAAAATCGATCATACACAGCGGATAGGAACCGTCATATCTTGGTTTCTTCCTCTATATAAAATTATGTTGATTTATGGTATTTAAATAAACTACATGTTTTAGCCATCTCAGGCAGCAATGTAACAAGTTTAAAAAAAAGACAGCCTAGTAGTTTAGTCAAAAAGTCAGCTTGACTCCTTATGAAAGCGTACTCACATTTCGCTTTGCAGTTGTTAAAAATGCTTAAATGGGACGGCAGAAGAAACATCAGAAATGCAACTAGCATCGCAGCGGCTGAATCTTGAACGCTGTAGAATAAATATAAAATTTTATACTATACAGATGACTATGTGTATTAACCCATAATTATAGTCCCACTGGAGGACACGGGCCACCTCTACAATTGAGAGTAATTGAGAGGTATATTATGCCATATAGTCTAAAACTCTGGCCTAGTCCGGATTGGTAGACTTTACATACCATAGAATTTCTTACTAATTGCTTTGGTATGCAGGTTCCTCACGATGTTTTCCTTCACCTTTTAGTGCTTGGAGATTGAAATGAAAAGTCAGAGTTGTGCCCTGGGATTTGAATCCGCGACCAGTGTGAGCATGTTGGCGCGTCTGGTCCGCTACCAAGAGGCCACCACGCACATGTGACTATACTATTATGAAGATATATGAATATTTATGAGAAATATGCAAACATTCATACAATTTCTTGTCCTTTATATTAAAATGGTCGGCGATTTTGTCGGCCCAGCCAGTAAATATTTGCGGTGACCGGGAGAAAAACATAGCCATGGCACCACCGAATAGAATGATCACCATCTAAAACATTTAAAAAATGTAAGCCTGGGTAATCTTCAGTCCTGGGTACCACGGAATAGGATCATTTTTTTTGTTTTATTTTGCGTAAAAACACAAATACCATAGAAATAAATCATTTATGTCAAAACAGCATTAAAATAGATTGTAATATTAGACAATTATTAGTATTTTACACTAAAGAGTGGGCGTGTAGTGGGGACATCTTACCGTCTCTTTCACACCCGCACATTGTAATGCATGTTAAGACTAGTGACGTCGCTAGTATTGTTTTGCATGCCTTTTCTTTTATCCCCACTACAAGATTTAAAATGTTTCTTGTATAATTCTGAGCGGATTAACAAAATTCTTTGTTTGTTATATTCTGGATATGGTTAATTTTTGATAAAACCAATTAAAAAAATGGAGTCAAATACCCTATTGTATCGAATGGCATGGGACCATCTGGTGTCATCCGACACTCTGCATGAACTGCATTTGCGCTTATCATCAGGTACAGTGCTGTCGTAATTCCGAGGCAGTGTAAAAAAACTCTCTCTTCAAGTAAGTAAGTTAAAGTACCCTAAACATTATAACAAGGTGCTAATAAAAATAAGGTTTTAAAAATATGTAAGAATTAAGTCCAACAATTTCCCAAAAAGTAATTCTTCCTAATTTCCCCCACTTTTCGTCTACTGCCTGTTTTGCAGCATTAATTCCTTCTGGAGACAATTTTGAAGCAGCAGCGGCTTTGCTCTTTGGCCTGTAATCAAATACAAATTGTCTTATACCAAATTATTTATATCAAAATAAATAAACGAAAAATATTTTTGTGACAGATTTGACCTTAAAAATCCAAAATACACGACCAATAAGTATAAATATACTGTTGTCTCCATAATTATCATGTATGGAATTGCAAAGGCTGAAAATTTGGGGAACGATAAATATTCTGGAGCGTCGGGGTATGTCCTGGAAAAGAAAACATGCAATGATTACAATATTGTTACTAGTGATGCTGATAAACCTAACATATTTTCAGAAATATAATAGCTCTTACTTTGCGAAAAGTCCTCTGAAGACTAAATTAGTAGCGGTGCCAACTAAAGTTCCAATACCACCTGAAAGAAAGAGTTGAATGATTTTTGTATTTTTTTATTGTTCAAGTCCGCCAAACCAACACGCAGGTCACGTGTTATCACTACTGCTCATAAAGATATACAACGCTTTTATCATGTATGTTTTGCCACCACATCAAATTGGGAAGAAAGCGAGAAGAAAAACGTATGAAAAGAGGATCCCCAATACCCCTTACGGGGCATCCTAATTAGTATTTTTTTACGAGGCATTAAGATTCTGTATTTTGGTAGGGTTTATAAATTAACTTCACGTGTATAAAGCCAAAGTATCAACAACTTTACAGTAAAGATTTCCATAATGGAGATACGTCCCCATATTTGCATACCAGTGAAGAATCTTTAATATACTATGTTAACATTTTTAATCTAATAATCAATCAATTAGTTTCTATTAAAGCAATATTATGTAGAAATCAACTAAAACCTTTACATAAATTGGTGTACTAACCAATAGTTGCTGAAAATGTTGCAGCGCAAAAATAACAAGTGGTAATGTCACTAGCGATGCGTTCACCGTGGCTATCCAAATCATATATTTTAAGTAAATTTTGCTGTAAATAAAAACATCTGTCATGACAATAATATTATGGTAGAGCTCCCTTGAAACTTAATATTGAATAAGACAATTTAAATTATGGAACCAGTTACTGAAAACCAACAGAAAGTAACATCGTTGCTGACGTGTTTCATTACATGACTAAAATCCTCTTAACCTAAACAAGACATATCCCTTCCTTTAATCATTCCGTTTTCTTATCCACTTTCAGATGTTGCGAATGCATATATGATAGCCTCTTCGCCATCTTTATCTATAAAACTTAGCAGTTTTGCTCTTCTTCTAAGACAAACAACGTAATAGTATATATAATTCATGGTGTAAATAATTATACATATGACCTATTGACTATTTTTAAAACAAGCGATATGCTTGCCTCCAATCAAATCGTGGGACGAAACATATAAGGCGAGATATAGATGTTCTGGTAGAATATCTACTTACCCCTTCTGGAAAAAATACTAACGTACTTTAAAACTAAAACAAAAGCACAATTACTCACGTCCTCAAAAACTTTCAACAGAGCAAAATTTATGGGCACCATCATTGTCGTTGCAGCAGTGTTGGTTATCCACATCGACACAAACATGGTTGTAAATGACATCGCAAAGAGGAGTCTTAAAGAAAACAAGTAAATAGTTATCACATTAAATCATCTCAAAATCACAATGATCAGGTTAATGGTAGAGGAACCTATAGTTATTTTAGAGTACGGTATGAATGGTGCGATGTGGTTTTTATGTTGCAATGAGTCGCGAGACGAGCATACTGTTCGCCATCCTAAGGCATAAGATGTTAAGTCTCAATATTTCCAGTAGTTACTCTGGCTACAATCCTTCAAACCGAACCACAACAATGCATTTACACTGTTTGGCGGGACAAATAGACGTTGCGGTAGTACCTACCCAGGTGGCCTTTGACATATGAGAGACCTACCACCAGTAAAGTTGTACGGTATGAATTCACTCGTGATCACCTGGCATGTGAGTAGCCAATCGCTCGAATTGCACAAAGCGCCAATCTTTTATGAAGACCAGATTGCTCAACAGCGTATGCAAGTATCATGCTTCCGAGAAACATAATGATCGTGTCCTGTAAATATAAAAATATCTGTAAGGTGTTTATCCAATAAATTTATAAATGGTGTATATTTGCTTTAGTGTATGGGTACCAGCCCATATACGTCCCACTGCAGGGCACGGGCTTACTCTACAATCGAGAATACGATTGAGAGTGGTTAGGCCATATAGTCCACCACGCTGGCCTAGTGCGGGTTGGCGTACTTACATATCATAGACATTCTTATAAATCGCTATGGTATGCAGGTTTCCTCACGATGTTTTCCTTCACCGTTTTTAGTGCGTGGTGATTGACTTTCAATACACACATGACTCCGAAAAGTCAGAGGTGTGCCCTGGGATTTCAACCCGCGACCACCGCGAACATGTTGGCAGCCGCATCCGGTCCGTTTACCAACAGGCCACCACGCACTTTGCTTTAGTGTGCTTCATACATTTTTAATGATTAATTGAGTTCCCTATAAAAAATATAATACTTTTAAGATACATCAACCGTTCAAATAATTAGCTTAATAGTATAGGTGATAGAAGTGATTCGTTCTTAGTGCAAAAAATGTCAAGGTGACCGGTTTTGGTGAATCAGAATAAATCAAGAAGTGTTTTCCCGAGGTTTTCAACTTGTTGGGATATAAGCTAAAATTCAATGTCACCAAAAAGTTCCAAAGAAAGTTCATCCAGAACCAAAATGATTATTCGAATTAATAATAAATAATAAAAAGATTCTAATAAACCGCTAAGGAAAACTCCGGCTTATATTTAGGCAATAGCCACCCTATCGCTTATAGCAAAGGCGAAACACATTTAACTAATGACAGCGCTTCGCCTCAATATATTGACACAAATTCTTACGTTCATATAGCACCGACAAGTGGTAGCAGTATCCATGACCCCAGTTAAAGGAAATATCAGCACTGGTAGGAACGAGGTTATCGCTAATGGAATGCACTCCGTCACCCAAAACACAGCCATCAACACAAGCGTATAAGCACACCATTGATATTTCTGAAACAGTAAAGATGTAATGATTCCTTAAACATATTTTAAAATTTATTTTCCTATATCGTTAATGCGTTGGTTTGCTTTTGTTTTTATTTTTTCATTTTGCTAAGTTAATAATTAAGAGAAAAATAATTAAAATATGAATGTATAATACTAGGAATAAAATTAGATTATCATAATTTTCAGTCTGTAGGCTCCAACTGTTAGACACAAACCTCCTTCAATAGATGAAACGATACTTATAATTTCAAGATATAAAACGTAACTTTTAAAGTATTAGTGGTACCTGTGGTGGAAACGGAGTCAGTAGCGGTAAGAATATTAAAGGAGCTACTATACAAACTATACCACCCCACGACGCTTGCAGGAAAAGCTTGACCCTTTCTTTTCTTGTGAGCGGTGCCTCATCTCCACTGAGGAAAAGAAATTTTATTAATAACTAGCGGTCGAGCCGGGTTTCACCCGGATGCAGATAGCTTTGAGTACAGTCCACATCAACAACAAAACACAACGATAGCGCGTTTTAAAATACTACTAACGCCATCTATTGTCAACATTTAGAACTAAACATTATTTTATTCGTCTTAATTTATTAGTTCCATTAGGTACTGATAGGTTCAAACTAATGTTATCCCCATGGGGGTGGAATTTATCAAAATCCTATTTAAGCGGACGTCTTCGTCATAGTAGCTCCAATCTTTAATTTCAGTTCAATCAGTCGAAAATCTAAGAAGATTAATAACGAGATTTATACAAACATTCATCCCCTATTTTATCCCCTTTTTTAGGCGATGCCGACGTCATAGTAGCTTTATGCATGCAAAGTCTCAGCCTGATCGGTTTAAAATTGACAAAGTTTCATAGGAACTTTCTACCCCTATTTTATCCCCTTGGGGGTAGAATTAATCAAAATCCTTTCTTAGCGGGTGCCTACGTCATAACATCTACCTGCATGCCAAATTTCAGCCCGACCCGGCCAGTAGTTTGGGATGTGCGTTGATAGATCACTATGTCAGTCAGTCAGTCACCTTTGACTCCGGGCTGGTAACGAATAAAAAAATCCAATATCACTGCCCGACATGGGATTCGAACCCGTGACCTTAGCGTTGTAATCGAACCATAGAAGAATTGCGCCACCGAGGCAGTCATAAAATATAGCTTTGAAATCCTAAGGTATATCTAGCAAAATATAACCATCTCTTAAAGCACAAAAGCGAAAGAAATTTATAGCATCGTCTACATAAACTATTACTATACTATTGTTGAAACAACTACATAAATGTAAGAATAATCAAATCACTTACGGTGTATGAGAAGCATCATTATTTTCTTCATTTACAACATCAGCATTACTAACATTAGACTTGATAGACATTTTGTTGCATTGAAATTTGAAACTAGATTGTTTGATGCACTACAATAAATCAGGATGGTTTTGAAGTGCTGACATTCGTATTCCAAATTTCACGGAAAGTGATTGAATGTATAATTTTGGACCAAGATATCTCCTTCAGATATTGTGTACGTTGCTCATAAATACAAATATGAACTTTTTAATAAATGTGTGTTACTATGAAACCAAAGATAGTGTTTTAAATTACTAAATAAAACAGAATATAGACAAATGGCAGTGTTTATTTTAAGGAATCATAACAATCAAAAATTATTAACACAAGTCACATGTTAAGTTCGTAAATTCGAAAGACACTTGACCGTCCGTACCGCTACATACATCCGATACATTGGTAGATACAACACGCGAATTACAATACTTATCACTTCTCGATATGCTTTATGGTGTGGGTGGGAACGTTCTGGATCAGACGGGTGTCGTCCTGCGGTATGGGTCGGTGCCGACGCCGCGGTCGTGTCGCGTTGGATGATGGTCTTCGTGGCCTCCCCTGGCGCCAGCACCGAAGGTCACGAGTTCCTCCTCACGTGACGGCGGCGGCTCCACCGCAGACGTGTCCAGGAATCTTCCACTCGCCACTGAAGCCTGCGACTGGAATATCGAAGCGCTCCTCAACCCGCTAAGCGTGTTTGCACTCTGAGGAACCTCTTTGAACTCTTCGAAATAGTTGTCGCATGCCGTCGGCCGAGGCGCCGCTGGGAAACCGTACAACGTTGATGATGATAAATCTTTCAACGATGCTGAACTTAAGTTTATTCTCCTATTCTTATGTATGGAACAATGTGGGAGTTCGTCGCCGTCAAAAACGAACCGGCGCCGCTCGTGGGGCGTTGCTGTGGACGACCCTGTGGGGGGATATGTGTCCCTTTTCATCATCCGCCTCTCTAGGAGTGTGGAGTCTCGTTCTCTGAACTCTGAGAAGGCGTACTCTCTGTCCCATGCTCGGCAGTCTGCTTTCGCTTTCTCTGTGAGCTCTGTAACCCAGTCTTTTTGATACCACTGGAGGAATAAAAATATTGCTGAGGTACCGGCCAGCTCTGCTGCGATAAAGCCGCTTATATACAGTCCAAAGGAGTAACCGTAGCTGTATGACATCCTGGGGGTGTCGAAGTAGGTCATGTAGCGCAACTTATGTCCGACTTGTGATTTGAATACCGATATGTACATTACTATTCCGGTCAACATAATCAAACCTGAAATTAGAGAAAAATTCAATTAATATTTATGTAAATATTTACACCGTCAAAAAGTTAATGAACTAAGAGCAAAGCACCAAAATATGTTGGAGAATTGACCATGTTCAAGAACCAAGCAGAATTATACTTGACGTAGGTTTATAGGGTGGTGTTTTCCCATTACATACAATATTATTTTAGAACCAACGGTTTTATTTTTAGATCATCGTGTAAAAATCCTATGGTGACTATTGTTATAATATGATCGGTTAAAATCTAAAACCCTTTTTTTTTCTACACATAAAGGACTAGCATAACATATAACTAATAATAATAATAATAAACTTTTATTTCAAAAGAAAGACATACAAAACACTAAAACTAAAGTACAAGCAGTAGGAATACAAAATACAAAATATAATAGAGTTAAAGCGCAAGTGTTAGATTGAACCCTGGTGCCCAAGTAAAGATTTAACTTGTGTTATGGGCACCAGGGGTTCATATCGTACATATAGGTAGTCAAGTCATCGAAGTCGCTTACAAAAATCAATATTAATTTTAAGTCTACCGTATTGTCAATAAAATAACATATAAAGACTTATAATGTCGTGCCTGTAATTAAATGCCATAAATTAAATGATGTAAATCTTCAATTCAAAAAACTTACCAGATATAATAAACATAACACCAGCTATGAAAGTGCAAAGTCTCCTTCCTTTCACACAATGCCCGAGGACGCAGCACAGAGCCCCAACCGCTTGAGTGAACACAGCCAATAAGAGCGGTGCGGCCGAACGCGTCACAACATCTGAAATCATTGAGAAAACAAATAAGTTTAAAACAATGAATAATTGTGAAGAAGAAATAGAAATATTGTACGAGCGCTGTGGGAACATGTTTCCATGTCTTTCACACCCGCCCACTTTAAAGCATATGGAGACTAATGACGTCACTAGTTTTGTTTTGCATACCTATTCTTTTACTTCCACTACACAAGATTTAAAACTTTTGTCATTTGTTTAATTGTGAAAAGATTTACAAAAACCTTTGTTTGTTAGATTTTAGATATTTTATTTTATTTTATTTTATATATTCGGATAATAGAGGTATATAGACCTAGACAATACAGGTATATAGATACCTTTTGATAAAAACAAAAAGAAATTGAGTCAAATAACCTCTCATACTGGACTGATTATATCCGAATTTACATAGAATAAACCCAAAAGGCGACATTTACGAAAATCAATATACCGGGCTCTCACCTATCCTATATATAAAAATCAACCACCATCAAAATCTTTTTCATGTACACCACATTCATGTATTCGTATAAATATATTATTTCGAGTATGACTGCTGGAATTTTTTGACCCAATTTCAAGGCTTACTTACACGGTATGGCGTTTGTGGAGTCGCTAGGGTCGGGCGCGTACTGCGACAGCGGGAAGTAGGGGATGTCGACGCACCGGAACACCGTGCCACCCGCTGAAACACCGACAAACAACGCTTGTATATGTAAACACCCAACAGTTACACAAAAACAGGATTTTATACCAAGCAGAGGAAAAAGCTTAGCTACTCTCAATCGTATTCTTTCTGGAATAAGTAATTTTACCGGATTTTACAGTTAGATAATAAGTATTTTGTTGTATTAAAAAGTGAGAAGTAATTGTGTCTCAGTATACTGAAATCTCAAATATTTGTCTCTTTGTGAGGATAGGATATTTCAGAGCTATTTCTCTTTCTAGTTAGTTAGTTTTATATACATGGGAAAATGATTCTGGTCATGAGTCTGGATTTAATTTTAAGACAAGCTGCTTGGCTTATATCAACCTTTATGAAAAATTATTCAAAAACCAGTATTAGAACTGGAAAATTCAAACGAACTAAATTTTCTCAACATTGTGACATGTATGTAAACTTCGTTGATGTCTATTAAGTATGATCTGTATTTAATTATGTACAAGAAATATTTTATATAGTTAACCACCTGCATACTGTTATCTCCTGTAAGTAAAATGTATATTACAATTTAAAGAATGTTAATTGCATTTCTCCACACACTACTACAAAAAATGCGAGACAGTACAGTATTTAATGAAGGAAATGGACCAGACATAAACGTACGGACAGTGGACCGTCACAAATGGGATGGAAGTGGGCCGCGTGGACAGCAAGCACAATACGTCCCGCGCGGAAACGCTAACGCATTGTCGCGGCGCAACACGCGGAAGTTTCCACTGTGCTGTCATTGTGATACTCGCGAGTAACGCGATAGATACCGTGTTCTGACTAAATGTTTTACTTGTGTGAAACGGGTGTTGTTCTTAACTGGGTTTGTAGCGCAGGTTCATTTGTATCCTCAAAATTAAAGGCTTTTTCTAAATATCAGATATTCTTAATTTGTGATTTAGTCGCAATTTATTCTCGTTAGGTTCGTTTGTTAGTTGTTGGACTGTATTTATTTTTATTTATTCATCCAGCCTTTGACGTGTAATGGAAAAAGGTTGAATGAGAGACAAATAAATAAAAACAACTAACAGTCTCATACGTAGTTTTAGCTGTGCGTAGGTTACTACGCCAAGATACAAGTGTTGTGTCATGAGTATTAGAAACTACAAAAGACTTGTCGATCTCATAAAAACCCAGACTTACAGACTGACAGTACTTTTATTACACAGAAATATTTGTTTTGGTGCGGGTGTAGATGCGAGGATCAAACCCCCGTTCACTTGTTTCACATCCAACATAAATACAATAGGGAGAACTTAAAATTAAAATACTATTTACAAAATCACTCACGATCAGTATGACATATCCTCCACAATCCAGACACAGTCTGCTTCGCCACCAGCCCGTACTTCCCCGTTCCATTGTATGCTGGATTCAGCATGTTTTCTTCAGTGTGCAGCCAGTTGTTGGTTGACACAGCCACCAGTACTGCAACTACGGCGGTTCCTGCTGACAAGGGAGTCAGCAACCAGAGACAGGCTACTGACGAGTCTATCTGGGCCACTAATGTCGGAGATGGAGGTGTGGGCCTGGAAATAGATAGATAGACTCTTTACATTGTTGAAATACAATCAGCAATGGTGTCTATCATGAGGGTCTGGAAATAAATAGGTAGGTTGTTTACATTTCTATGGAAAAAAATTACATCCATCAAAATATATATAACAAGCGGCCTGGCCCGTCTCAACCTGGTTGCACTTTTTTTTGAAAATATTCTATCGCCTATGTTCGTCAGGGATAATGTAGGATAATAATAGTGAAAGATTTTTTCAAATCGTTCTAGTGGTTTTAGAGCCTATTAGATGCAAACAATTAAATATTTCCGCATTGTAATATTAGCATAGTAGTAGGTTACATAATATATATATATAAGTATAAATATGACGAATGGTAGGTATATTATCGACTTCTCAGAACAATGATTACCAGCTTAGTCATTGTTTTGAGTTCGACTTCGAAGGAAAAAAATGTAAAGTGAAACCATGGATGGAATTGACAATTGAAGCGTGTGCCAATTACTTATCAAATATTTTTTTAACGGAATTCTAAATATTGACTATTTTTGTTTACTTTTAAATTAACTTTTAGAACTCGAAAACAATTTCACAATTTGCATTACTCAATTTAATCTATTTCCACTAAATATTTTATTGTTCTCCTCTCTTTATCGCGACAAGCATAAAACGATATTAGTGGTAAACTACCGAAACCCAAAAAGTTGTATTTGAATAAATATGTCATAAAAAGTACTTTGTGCTGTATATTTTATGAGGCTGAGTCATAAATCACTGTGTTTTGGGGCTTCAAGCATGGGAGAGGCAACTTTACTTTGTAAGAACGCATGAGTAAGTGAATGCCGCTTTACGTAAAAAAAAAGTAAACATGTTAGCAGAAATAGGCCGTATTTTATGTGGAATACGAGAAGATAATGTATGCGACTTAGCGTGATGTTTCGTTTATTGTGGATTTCACAATTTAAAATTATTCTTGTCAGGAGAATTTACTGACAAAACGAAATAAACAATTGCTAAGAAAACTTTATTGGGATATATAATTACATAGGCCGCCTGGTTAGGTACCGCCGCAATTTCCTATATGTCTCGCCAAACAGCAGTGTAAATGCATCCTAAAATAATATGAATCCAAATGAAATAATGGATTTCCCTTTTGTTTTTAAAGACGCCGTGTAATCCAAATGTTTAAATATTTTTTTAGCATAACTATAGATTTACCACCCAAAAACGATGATATTTAAAACATAACAAAGGTTCTGACTGCCTCGGTGGCGTAGATGTACTACGGTACGGTTATAAAGCTGAGGTCTCGGGTTCGAATCCCGGGTTGGGTAAACTGATATTGGATTTTTCTATTCATTATCATCCCAAAGTCAGGAATTTGTGCCCGATATGGCGATAGGTTCGCCACCAATCACATCGTGGGACGGAACATACAAGACGAAATGTGAGTGTCCTAGCACCTCTGCCTACCCCTTCTGGGAAAAAGGCGTGAGTTTATGTATGTATGTATGTAACAAAGGTTCTGTCGCAAATTTTAGTTGCATTGTATTTGTAGTCACTAAACCTACCACCCGGCTTCGTTTTCGGTAGCAGTATTGATATACCCTGTGTATACATATAGATTAAGAGTTCAATGTTATATACATAATATAATATGACTAAGGATACGAAAAGCTGATGATACTATTGAGTTTCTGAGCACATATTTCACTTACATTAGACCCGCTTTCATGCTAAGTGAATTGAAACCCAATTACCCTGTTCTGAGTAGTTTCAGCTCTTCGCGATATTGTCGCTGGCTCACTGCAGTCATTATTTAGAATAATTCCTTTTAGCTTGTTGGGTCGCTTGTTTGTGTGATGATTTCGTATAGGAACAGGCATAGGGAACTTTAAGGTTTTGGCATTAATTTCCAGGTTCGGTTAACTTAGTGGATATGTAGCTTTTCATGTTAAGGTTAGTGTTAAAGTGTATTCAAGCGTAGATGTCAAGGCTCGGGAGCGAAATACGAGATTAAAAAAAAGAGTTTTATATTGTCATCGAATCTTGATATTGAACTATTCTGTACTTATTGATAAAATGAAAATTATTTGTGTGTTTGTTTTTTTATAATTATATCGAAAAAAAAATCAGAGATATTACAAATTATTATAAAAATTAATAGCGATAGGCTCGTCACCCATCGCATCGAAACCGGAGAGTCCGGTAGTACCTCTTCCACAACCTCTTCTTACTCTTTCTGGGAAGAAGGCGTGAGTTTATATACACATACCTATATAATATAAAAAGTACAGACACCAACTTTATGAATTTAGGTGATTTCCTACAGACAGCCTTTTGGATATCTGTATCAGCCCATATACGTCCCACTGCAGGGCACGGGCCTACTCTACAATCGAGAGTACGATTGAGAGTGGTTAGGCCATATAGTCCACCGCGCTGGCCTAGTGCGGGTTGGCGGACTTACATACCATAGAAATTCTTTTAAACCACTATGGTATGCAGGTTTCCTCACGATGTTTTCCTTCACCGTTTTAGTGCGTGGTGATTGTTTATCAATACACACATGACTTCGAAAAGTCAGAGGTGTGCCCTGGGATTTGAACCCGCGACCACCGTGAACATGTCGGCAGCCGCGTCTGGTCCGTTTACCAACAGGCCACCACGCACTTTTGGATATAATAAAAGGAAAATGAGAGAGGGCTGTCTAGAATATAAAGTACTAGCGGTCCGGCCCGGCTCCGCCCGGGTTGCAGACACACTTTTCAAAACGGCGGCCAGAATATCAGACCACGAAAAACGAATAAAATTTCCTCGTATTTGCCAGATTTTTCACACCTGCTTCCCTAGTATAGGTCATAGCGTAATGATATATAGCCTACAGCATTCCTCGATAAATTATCTATCCAACAAAAAAAAACCAATTCGGACCAATATTTCCTGCGATTAGAGGCAACAAACAAACAAACTCTTTAACTTATTTTAGTATAGATTAGCAATAATATGGTGTACCTGGGCGGGCGGCGGCTGGCGATGGCTCCGCTGAGGGTCGGCGCGGGCGTGGCGCGGGCGCCGCGCGGGAGCGAGGCGTGCACACACTGCGCACCCCCGCCCCACATGCCTTGCTTTGGCTTCACTGGAACATGCAATGTTATCATCAGTATCTACTGGTAGAAAGGCCATAGCTGAACTTGGGTCCTAGGATTTTGATAGCAGTCTGTTGCAGAGCTATAAGTCGGTCGTAAAGTAGTCTAGTCAAAATTGTTCAACAGTTTTAGATAATTAAGACGACGCGATTGTAAGATTTTTTTCTATATATATATATATATAATAATGGAATGCTTTGTGAGAGTTTGTAGATTGCAACGGGCAATATAAGACTTTTGTTGTACATAGAAAAAAAATTGAACCTTAAAATAAAACAGTATGTTCAAGTATCAAAAAACTACGCATAGATCTTCGATACTTGTACATTGTAGGGGAATGGTTAGTCTTCAAAAAAAGAAAGATAGAAGCAGAAACCATTATTTTATAGCATTAAGCGTCCTTTCCACCGATGCCAGGGACCGCTTTCCTACTCAGTCTTTGTATTTTCGCCTGATCTTTGACGTCTTCATTGGTAAGTCCATTGGCTCTCATATTATCTTTCTTGACATTAAGCCACAGCTTTTTTGCTCAAACTCAGCAATATTGAGACGGAGGCGTACTTTGCCACCATAGTGCGGTTTTTGCGATACAAGATCAAAGCAGCTCAAATAAAATATAGGCAGTATGATATAGAAACTATCTCAATTCTATGGAATAAAACGTGCAATGTTGAACGAACCCCAATTCCTGGTACAAAACAACGCTTTATTGGACCCAAAACAAATGTACGTGTCCATTTCAATGTTTCCAATTCCAGGATAAAATACGAAATATCCTTTATGTGATTCCTGGAAAATGTCCTCCCAATGGGATATTTCTTCGAATGAATAAACTTACTATTACTTTATTGAACGTACCTCTGTTCAATTTGATAGGCGACAGCGCGGTACACTTGAAACTAGAGGGCACTAAATAGCTGGTCATGTATAGGAATCCAACTATTTTTACGGATTTTATCGCGGATTTGGTTTAATTTTTACACTAACCGGCATTTAGATTACTTAACATCTATCATAGTGATGGGACCGAATGGGACGGACTGGCGGAGAGTCAACCATGTCAATGTCAATTAAATCAAATCCACGATAAAATCCGTATAAATAGTTTTATTTCAATGGGTAACTTTTGCGTAAATCTAAGAAACCATTCTCTCTGTATCAGCCCATATACGTTCCACTGTAGGGCACCCTACAATCAAGAGTACGATTGAGAGTAGTTAGGCCATATAGTCCACCACGCTGGTCTAATGCGGGTTGGCAAGAAACCATTAGTTGATTAGAATTAAAATAATAATTGCAAAAATATCTAATCAAATAGTCTTACAAAGACGTTTTTAATTATTAAGAAATAATACCACTGCTTCCGAAGGATTTGTAGCTGAAAAAAAGAACTGGTTCTAGAAACTGCCTTAGCAACACAAACTGGATCTTTTTCAGCATTTTTCAACAACATATTTATTGTAAAACATCGGGAACAATACAATCATTCCGCGGAAACATCCGTTCTCCAAAAGAGATTAGGATGTGATTTTAAAAGACGTAACGCACGGAAATTAGAATGTCTGCTCGTTTCAGCGGGCCAAGA
The DNA here is from genome assembly GCA_030180105.1 of Hyles lineata. Taxonomy (NCBI): domain Eukaryota; kingdom Metazoa; phylum Arthropoda; class Insecta; order Lepidoptera; family Sphingidae; genus Hyles; species Hyles lineata. Next base: position 10,612,733 of record JARJEE010000016.1, read on the forward strand.
TAAATGGCCGCACGAACAGGAACGTAGATCAAATTTTCTATTTCTCTATGATTTTCTACATCTTCTTGCTATTAGGTATGTTCGGAAATTACGTTTTGTTACGTTCCGTCCTTTGTTTTAGTGAGTAAGCGTAATGGAGGCATCTAATGTAGTTAGGATTCTGGGTGTGCGTTCCACCAACATAGGTCGCGATTGATCTAATTATTTTGAAAGTAAACGGTATTTAATAAAGTCAGGCTTGTGTTAAGTTCAGGGATTTTCAACTAGATGTCGCTGTAGCAATCTAAGCGTAATATTTTAAAATATTGCATTTTACATTGTCCAAAAGTATGCGGTTAAATAAAGGTTATATCCAAACAGAATGTTAAAAGGTTATTTTCCGCATCAATGTTTTACAATTTTATTTATTATTGAATTGTTTTTTTATTTTGAGTTAAAACAACCAGTTGAAAAACAATAAAACAAATCAATATTATATAATATACGGATAACATACATGTTTCTCTAAGCCCATATAATTGCAAGTTAAGAATATGCAAAATGATATAATTGTGAAAACGATCTCAATAAAGGCTATTTTTATGCTTGGATTTTGCAGGGTAGTTTGTTGACGTTTTATGCATTGAACTGATTGCATAGTTTAGTTTTCGTGTGTGGCGTACTAACGTATGCTTTGCGCGGTGCATTACTTGTGTAGTTTGCGACCATATCTTGTATAATTTGGTGGAAGTGGTGTTTTGTGCTATGAGTGATGATACTTCTCTGCGTCAAGTTTCTGGTGAGTATCGAGACGTACTATATTAGATTAATTATGGCATTAAGTTTTTACTCATTACCTCCTCGGTAGGGCAGTTGTACAACGTTGGTACAACGTTGATTCGGGCAAAGTGATAGCGAATTTTTCGATTCATTATCAGCACGGAGTCAGGAATTTGTACTCTATATGGCGATAGATCGCCGTCTATCCCATCGTGGGAGGGTACAAACAAGAGGAAACATTTGTTTCAGGCAGCACATCTGCCTACTCTTTCTGGGAAAAATACGTAAGTTTATCTACGTGTGGAAAGAATAAGCGGTTCACTATTTTTATACACCGCTATTTTTATTTATTTCTCATTCACTCTTACGCAGTAAAAGGGATCTCCCATATCACTGCACCAGGTTCCCGCTGTGGTATTGTTAATGACCCCTCTAGTATGATGCATTAATACAATACCGTTTGTTATTTTATCCGGCCTTATTTGCGCAATTCGAATTTCAAATTAGTGCACACAATGCTTAATGGGTAGAAACTATCACATCGCTAAGCTGTCGATAAATAGATTCGAAAACTGAATATAAATAAAATAGAGCTTTTTCGTGGATCGATGTAAGATCTTACGATTGGAAATTCTAGTACCTTTTTTGTTTTGACTAACTTCGTTATAGGGAAAAGTAGATTTTTCATGCATAAGTCCAGCTTTTTTGATTGATCCCTAATAAAAAAGTACAACAAAACAGCAATTACTTTATGAAAGAAAACATTGTATTCGCTGAGAAGACTAAAAGTCATGGATGGCACACAAAGATCGTTTCAAACAACCAGTTAGCGAGAATTAAAAGAATTAACATAACAATGGCGATGTTAAACAACACAATAAGAATAGAATGGAGTTGAAAACAAAAGCGCTTCAGAAAAAGGTCTGTCATGGGTTGATGATATCGGTATGCGGGTTAAGAATCTCGGGAGTTTTACTCATCATGTGTACATCCCAAACAATGCGGAAGGAAGGGTATTAACTAGATGACACGGAAATGAAAATTAAACCGGATTTTTTAATGTCTATTTGTACATTTTTAATTCTTCGCTCTGGAATCATAACTTTACTTACTGGTGGTAGGTCCCTCAAACTTGAGAAGCCGCCTGGGTAGGTACCACCGCAATGGCTCCCGCCAAACAACAGGTTAAATGCACTGTTGTGTTTCGAATTGAAGGACATTGTAGCCAGAGTAACTACTAGATATATTGTGACTTAACATCTTATGTCTCAGGATGGCGAGCGCAGTGGAATACCAAGCATTACTATGTAATTCAAGGTGTTTGGTTTTGCTACTGTTTATGAGCGGTCGTATCGCTTACCATCAGGCAAACGGCATGCTCGTCTCGATAGCCATCTCGCATCGATGGATCCTCTATCAACACTTTACACTACCATCAAATGCATTTTGACCCACCGTGGTGCAGTCGATTAAACGCCACGTGAAACTAGAAGCCGCGAGTTCAATCCCCGCTCGAAACAAATATTTCTTTCGGGTCTGGATGTTAGTGAGACCGAAAAGAGTCTAGTAGTTGATGATACCCACAGCAAAAGATTCGATCTTAGTGTGGTGTGCAGACTATGTGTGTGACTGTTGAGTGATATTTATTTGTTTAATTTATTCGTAATAAAAATCGTTTAAACAACACGATCATATTATAGACACACAAGCGTACAAAAGCGAACCTCGTCCCGCTCAATAGTTTGTAGTATAATTAAAACAGACTCTGCATTCGAAAACATTTGCTAATTTAATGCCGAGAGCTATTGTTTACAAACAACTATTCTGCTGGAACTGACGCTTCGAACGTTACAGCGTTGCATTGGTTAATTGGAGTGCGTGGTGGCCTGTTGGTAAACGGACCAGACGCGGCTGCCGACATGTTCACGGTGGTCGCGGGTTCAAATCCCAGGGCACACCTCTGACTTTTCGGAGTCATGTGTGTATTGATAGTCAATCACCACGCACTAAAACGGTGAAGGAAAACATCGTGAGGAAACCTGCATACCATAGTGGCTCATAAGAATTTCTATGGTATGTAAGTTCGCCAACCCGCACTAGGCCAGCGTGGTGGACTATATGGCCTAACCACTCTCAATCGTACTATCGATTGTAGAGTAGGCCCGTGCCCTGCAGTGGGACGTATATGGGCTGATACAGAACAGAATACAGATTGGTTAATTAATGTTTGCCTTTTGATATACGTTCTCCTAGATCAGTGGTTCTTAACGTTTTCAATAGTTATGAACAATGAAAATACGACTACCAAAAACAAAAAACTAAATATCAAATATCGATTACTTTTTAAATATAGAATAAATACTTATTGTACTGTATTGACTTGTCATAAGAGCTATTTAATTGCCTACATGATCAATAAACGAATTTCATTTCACTTCATTTAGTAATGAGGGACTATTTGGCAAAATTTCTGTCAAGCCATTGAACACCCAGTTGATTAACTGGTTTGGTTGTATATCAATACAGTAATATTAAGTAACTAAAGAGTTTTTCTATCTGTCTACAAATGAAATATATAAAAATTATTGTAGGGATGGCCTTGGTATGGCTCCGCGGACCATTTGGGATGCTTCCCGGATCATCAGTTGTCCTTGGAGCACCGTTTGAGAACGACTGTGCTAGATAAATAAAGATTATTGCATTCGTGAGGTTAAAGATAATTTCTAGAGGGAGGAGAGTGTAAAAAAGTACACCCACCTTACGATCACAGGCAGCCAGCCCATATTTAGATACAACTCTTGTGTCGTTGGTAGCAGAGATTATGATAAAATGTATCTCACCAGGCCCAGACATGGAAAAAAAAATGGGTCCATTTGTGCCGGTGCTAGGATCGAACACCTAGCCTCTCGATATACAGTCGGCGTTAATCAATCACCTCAAAGAGGCTGATAAGAGATGTTTGAAAAACAAAGGTTTCCCCAAATTCTTCCCTTCAGTTTTAAGTAATGCTTTGCTTTTGCCTAATAGTAATACATACATATTGAAATAAAATTGGTTTACATTGATTTATTTACTTTTCAATAATTTGACACCTTTTGTGGTTACTTTCAATAAATACACATGCAAGAAAAATAACTATTTCGATTTCAATTGTGAATTCAACAATAACTTCAATATATTAAATTTTCATAATAAATATTTTCTTAATTGTCAGTGTCAGGAAAATTTAAGTTGTTACACACAGTTGCCGTCAGTCGTGTCAAGTAAAATAACAAGCTAAAAAGTGGGTTTAAATTTTAACACCCGTTTATTTAGGAAAATTTTACTTTAACGTTGAAGTTTTAATTTATAAACGTCCGCTAAATGAAAAAAAAAATGTACAAGCATCATTCTGAAACATTCACGCCTGTAGCGCTGTGTGGGTAGATAGAACTCCAACTCACTTTTCGCCGAACTTAATTCAATTCTGAAGTGATGAAGCCGAACCTTGTATTATGAGATTCCTCAAACGTCCTCCTTCCTCAAACATATGAAACGTTCCACTAAGGAAATCGAACCGAAGATTGCGGTATAAAAATTTACAGTTTTTGCTAGAACAGCAAATTTACAATGACATTACGCTTTCTCTCCATCTCTTTCAGCCAAAAGTCCACTGCTAAACATAGGCTTCCGCCATGGATTGCCGCACCAACTACCTGCGACCTTAACCTGGTCGTCAGTCCACCTTGTGGCAGGGCGTCTTAAGCTTGGCGTGCTTGAACGTGGCCTCCACTGGACATTACTATTGCCCAAAAACAAATATAAGTAATTGAAAAAAGAAATATTAAAGAATAATGATGTGACAAAAAACTAGATTAATATAAACCACGGATATTCAAAACGGAATTCAAATTGTGAAATAACATTTAGCCAAGCCGCGAATGTTTCGTAAAAACTGAACGAGCTAAGAAAATCCGAGTCCACGAACAAAGAATTCAGGGCAAGAAAAATCGTTCCGCTTTGTTGCTGGGGCTAAACAAAATTCCCCACATTCGTACACTTGAATTTGTATTCGGCCACCGCTCGAAGATGTAGCTCCAATTTCTAAAACTCTACCCGCAAATGATAAAAGCGGTTACACAATTCAATTATTTCCAACGGTGCCTTTGTTGGATTCCAATCGGCTGAATAATTTCGCATTATTGTAACTGTTATGGAGTAATTTATTTTCTGCGAGAATATATTTTTTAAAAATGGAATTGGTGTTATGTTTTTAAATTATTTGTGATACAGATACAGTAAAAAGGTTTGATATATGGATTCGTAACTTAAAACTCTCTTCCGTATTTTTTAACGTTAGACTTACTACTTGTAGTCACCTACTACAAGTATTAAGTACTACTTGTAGTTTTAAACTATACATTAAACAAATCAAATATATGTTGTCTATGATATTCTGTCGCCGAAAGCGCTATTGTAAAAAAATAAGAATAGATTTTCTCTCATCATATTTTATTTCATTGGTGAGATGAATACTGTTAGATTACAAGTATAAATGCATTTTGCCTATATTTTTTTATGAAAACATAACAAAAAAGGAACGTTAAATAAATATTTTTTATTATATTTCTAGTCATAATTTCCCCACGCGCCACACCAAACCGCCTCGTTTTCTAGAACTCATTTTAAATTCGGCGCTTAAAATTTTATTTCGTCATCATTTGAGTGATTTTCAGAAAATAATTATATTTAACTTCAAGCTATGCTACGTAAATTAATGAATGAAGTATATAAACCGGGATCACAACTGGAAAGCTAAATAAAACCGCAAAACTCAAATATTACATGTAACTAAACCGACGAGGGCACTTCATCTCCGTCATAAACTCTGTTAATTAATATAATATTAATAAACTCATTTGCAAAATGAAAACGTGTATTTGCACTCATTATATTTACCGTAATTATAATCCAATCTTATTAATGTAGCATTATGGCAAATTAACATTCATCACGAATCATGAATTCATTTTAGTAAACTAGTTGTTTAGTCTATTCCGAAACGAGAGTCCGCGGGTTCGATCCCGCAAAAATATTTATGTGAATCACTGGTATTTGTTTCGGGTCTGGGTATTTGTGAAACCGAAAAGTGTCTCGTAAGTCTGATACCCGAGATACAAGACTCGATCTTAGTGTCGAGTCAGAACAATGTATTATATGTATTGTGACAGTTGGGTGTATTCTGTGGGTGTATTATAATAATAAATAAATAATAAATAACACCCAATAGTCACATACATAGTCCTGACCCCACACTAAGATCGAGTCTTGTGTCGTGGGTATCAGGAACTACGAGAGACTTTTTGGTCTCACAAACACCCAGACCCGGAAGAAATATTTGTGGGCCACACAAACATTTCTCTCGGTGCGGGGATCGAACCCGCGGCCTCTCGTTTCACAGGCGGCGTCTAACAAACTGTGCCACGGAGGCTGTCAATTATAAACTAAAGATCATCTCTGACAAAATTATTTATTATTCATTTAAATTATTAATCGAAATATTTACAGTTTTAACATATTATCGGATTAAATTGTTTAATTTCTATTACTGCATAATGTTTTATAGTCTGTATTATTATTATTAAACTTATTACAATATCCTAGAATTCACGACGTGGTTTATAGTATACAGCACCCGGCGTTATTCGCATATTGTTCAACATTATTCCGCGTTCATAAGACCAACAATCACGTTCCCAAAGTATATGATATGCAGCTTGTTAGCATGTTCTATCAGGTAGGTTCTTGAGGAGGGGGGGGGGGCACGTTTAACTTAGAACATTTGTCTTCGAATGTATAAATTTGAGTAACATTAACAAATCAAAATCATAATTTATTTCAGAATAGAAATTCCATAGAATGTTAGTGACACCATTAATGGTGAATTATCATATACAAGAAATGTCAATTTTTTTCTAAATCTCATTAGCAAAACCAAACATAATTAATAGGCCCAGTGGGTTAGTGAAATGAGTAATTTAAGTCCAAAGAAATAAGCGCCTAGTTATTTAACTGGACTCCATTTATGTGTAAAGTCGGTCCGCGTGCTAATGACTACAGATTCTGGGTGGAAGGAGGGAAAATTGCGGAAAACGATGTGATTAAAGAAAAAGCGGTTTAATCTCTCCCAGTGGATGTATTAAAATGCTCACGGCTGCCGGCTCGCGAAATTGTTTAATGTTCGGTTGGCAGATGTATTATGTTTTTATATTTTTTGACGAATTGCTGATTGGGATCGGTATTGAGGTTTACCATTTATAAACATTTTTTTCATATATTACCTAGAAATTATTTCCAATTTAATAATGTCGGACCCCATATATGTCGATCATATTATAATGCTAGGGAAAACTCAATGATTTTATGGTTGCATTATTTAACCTAACAACCAGTGTATGTTTTTAACAAAATTAAATATGTAAATGCCACGACGACGACATACAAAAGATACTTTACTAATTATTCTCAAGTTACACACAAGTAAACCAAAACAAACTAAATTATAAACATTTGACTTCTAGTTTACTTAATTAACAAACGCTCAGAAACCCTACTCTATTACGCGTATCCTAAACTTATTTGTAAGAAAAGTCTACGAGTGGCTTTTGGGTTTGTTGTGGACGTTAAACAAATATTTGTAGAACCCAGAAACATTTGTTTCGTCGACGCAATTGAATCTGGAGACTCCGATTTTGCAATCGTCTTCAAATCCGATACAAAAATTTACTACGTATTACCATACATTTAGCCCGTAGTAGTGATCTCAGGATTATCAAAAATAATGAGCTAATTGAAATCTTTCAGAAATTATAAATCAGAATTTCCCATGATATCACATTATAGTCATATGATACAAGGTGCAAGATCTGTCAAAAGTTTTAGGTACTTTATAAAAAATATGTAATCACTTACATAAAACACATGTGAATAGTGAAATCGCTGTTGCTTCTTTATATTCATTCTATCTGTTAATAGATGTATCTTTGAAATAAAACAATTTTTGGCGAATTTTATCGTGGATTATGCTTTAATTTAGTCATTTTTGAATTTTCTAACGTTTCGATTACTTTACAGCATTCGTGGTCACGGGGCAGACTGAGGTAAGTGGATCCTAAAATTTAACCAAATCCGTGATTTTTGGCGATTACGATCCGCAATGTATGGCGAGACGATCAAACCATTATCCTAATGATAAGTAATAGTGATGGTAAGTAAGCGACCGCTCATGGACAGTAGCAAAACCAAACAACATCATGAATTACAAAGCAATTCTCGGCATTCTAATACGCTCGCTATCTTAAGACATAAGATGTTAAATCTCAGTACATACACTAGTTACTCTGGCTACAATGTCCTTTAAACCAAAACACAACCAAATTCTTAAAAAAATTGTTTTCTTTCAATGTGTACCATTCGCGTATATCTAAGAAACCATTAGACGCCACCCATTCAAAGCAATATTTAGATGTCCTAAACAGCTTCTCGACAATAGACTTGCGTTAGTTATTAGTGGAATTAATTAATCATCCATACAATCTTGGAGACAGAGTGTCAATACATCAAACATATCAAGACGCCGCGTCGTTTGTCAATGTCGACGGTAATAGGTGACTAATTGTTCTGCCGTGTACACTGCTGTGTTTTACGAGTATATGGTATGAAGCCTTTGAATTAGATCGATGGTTATTAATCTTTGGCTTACTTTTGTGGCACATACGAAGCGTTTGTTCATAATATCTGATTGAAACACTTAATATATTGTCTTTTGAGTTGCAGTGGAGGAAAAATGACGGTTATAATTCAACTATAATATGTTTCTAACTTCTATTTATTTTGTTTCTGATTTAAGTTGTTGTGGATTAAAGACACTTGCCTAAATGGTTTAATATTTTAGGTTCAGTGACCCGCTTGATCGAGTTTTCGATAGAAGAAATCTTAGAAAGTAATATTGGCTGTAGGCTTACTTCTTATCATATTTTGGGATGAAAATAATCTCAATGACATACCTACCACAAGTAATAATTCTGACTACCCATTCAGTTATACAGTTTATTAATATAGCTTTATATTTTATCACAATACTACGCCATACTCAAGACTGATATAATCGGCAACTCATTCCCATTTGTTGCTTTAATCTGAGCTAACGGTAGACATTTTGTCGATCCCTAGTATTATGTCACCTCCATCCAATTAACTGATTGGCAGTGCCGTTTCGACACGATTGACCCCAGTTCAATTTCCTTTCGTTGCAACCATTGATTTAATCATTCCGTTATTTGCCGTGTATGTTTTATACGGTTTTTAATCACAGTTTTCTGATGGATATTTTTGTCCAGATAGTGGTCATGGCATAAAATGTCGCGTTATGGGGTTGGATAGAACAAAACTGTTTTTTAAAAGTGAAATTATAAGGTCGACGTAGCAATGTTTGGATTGCACTGCATTTTACCATGATATAGGTAGGTAGATCAGTTAGTTATATTGCCATGCTCGTTTACAAATATAGGATATAAAAATATACTTGAAAAACTTGAGCCCACACACATATTATTTCTCCCTCTTCTTTGAAATCCATCCCATGGTGGTCTGTAAGACTGTTGAACGATAAGATCGCCATTCGTACTTTTTTATTATAATTATTTATGTTTATTGTTTTTATTATTATTTGTGAACAATAAAGATTCAAATAAATAAATAATATATTGGTCCCGTGCAGGGCCACTTTTACGATTGATTGCTTGGCGAACTTCGCATACCAGAAAAAAAACTCGTTAATTTATATTATGCACGTTAATAGGTACATACCTAAACCTGCCTACCTGCGTAAAGAACAGATCCCCTATCTATTCTTAGGAGTGGGTGTCGACCCAATCGATGGCACCCTCCGCAAGGGTCAGGTGAAGAGTACCCTGAACCGACGTGAATGCAAGAAGAGACTAAAGAAAGTGGACGAAGCGAATGTAGTATGTCAGGAACGAGCAAAGTGGTGATCCACAGTCTCTGCCTACCCCTATGGGGAACAGGCATGACGTTTATATATGTATGTTCACATGTAAGAATATATTGGTGACTAATAGATAAAAGTTACCAAACAGCACACAACACACACCAAACAGCAGTGTAAATTCACTGTTGTGTTTCGGATTGAAAGATATTGTAGCCAGAGTAACTGGACATGTTGAGACTTAACATCTTATGTCTCAGGATGGGTACCAAGTTATTTGGTTTTGCTACTGTTCATGTGTGGTCGTATCGCTAACCATCAGCCGAACGGCATGCTCGTCTCACCTTCCATAGCAATAAAAAAACTTGCAAAACACAACATAGGAAACTAGGAAAGCACCACGTTTCGGGATCAGCTAGATTACACCCGTTATTTCCGAGGCTGGCCTAATTAAGTACTCTATCCACATTATCTAGCCAACGTTACACTTACCACGTACAGCATAATCTTCACAGCATAAAATAAGGTTTTTACTATCAAAGAGGTGTTAATCTTACCGAAGAAATATGGTGCCGCGTTAATTAGTTTTTTATCTTCATGAGCTCGCGTTGTTAGCTGTTCATTTCACAGCTTATAATGTTACGACGTAGTAAATTGTATGCAGGTTTTGCTTTTATGTACATACATAACTGAATACTAATCTCATCAATCTGGAGTTGATGCATATTCATAATTAAAGGAGTTGTTATATTAAAACTTAAAGGAGGTTGAGGTTGAGAAATTGAGGTTTGGCTTAAATTTAGAATGTTTGTTTTCAAATATCTGGAGAATTTTTAATTTTGTTATAATTTCGGTCTTATTAATTAAGTTACCTATTTCTTGGAAAGGTTATGTATTATAATGTGACAATGACAATAAAATTAATATTTCATTGACTCAAAAATACACCACAAAACCTTAAAAAATGTTGTAAGCAGGGAGGTCTACATTCTTTTTATTTTTTAAATATGTACATTGTACATTATTATTTCAAAAAATGCCTAACCACCCCTTTGCAAAATAACTAAAGAACATTTAAAACCAACGCACCTATTAGGCGAAAATTTCAACAAAAATACGCGAACGCAATAATAATAGCAATAACACTGGCAATTCTAGACGTGAAAATAGCGCGTCATACCCGAAAATACCACCGGAATGACGGCTGAATACAAACTTTCTAATAGTAATGACGACAAACGACGTCATTAAACATAATTACGGTGCCACTAAGACGAGTAAAAGTCATCCACAGGACAAGTTGTAAAAGTTGCGAAACTCATTTGGATGGTTTGCTCGCACGAGAAATTGATGTTTAATATCTAACGTTTAGTGAGAATATTAACTAATTTACATTTGATAATTAACAATCTCTGTGGTGCAGCTGGTAATGACGAAGAATTTGAATTCACAGATTCGATCCTTGCATCGAGAAAAATGTTTGTAAGATTTAATATTCTTATTTTATTTATTTTTTCTTTTCTTTCTTTTTATTATTATTCTTTTTCTTATTTTTATTTCCATTTTAATTTATTATTGTTAGGTATTATTTATTATCGTTATTCGTATTTTATTCTATTTGTTTGTTATTTTCTTTTTATGTCGTGCTTATTGATTATTGCATTTTAAGTTTGCCTGCTCATTGTGTGTAAAACATTGTCACTGTAAGCTCGTCACCAAGAATAAAACTATTTTCTTTCTTACTTTCCTTTTTCTCATATTTTTTTGGGTCTAGGTGTTTTGGGATCGAAGAGACACTCGGAACTCCTGATAACTCTAGTCTTTCTTAGTAGCCTAACTAAAGCCTCAACCTTCTTGCAAATCAACTAAATATCTAAACTAAATACTTTACGACTGCTGAGGACATTCACCTATAAGTTGGATTGTAAATAAACAAGCCGCAGTAAATCGCATGAGGCGCTTTTCTGACACGTAGCTTTAGAACCTTTGGCATTCTTTGCGATGCCTCTAGACTTTATGTCTTATATCCAGACGGTGAGTTTTGATAATGATGTCCCTTAATTACGCTATACAGGTGGCGCGCACCGTCTTCACTCGTTAAATTATAGGGTATATTTTATTCTAATGTATATTCTACAATACTGTGTAGTAATTCAAAAGGTTGTTCAACAGGTTCGTTAGTTGTTGCATGAAAGAGTAACAAACATCCATTTACACCAATTTTTTACATTTACATTATAAATGTACTGAGAATCACATGTATAAAGCAGAAATTTTGAGAATTCTGAGATGCGAAATAATTAAATACAAAGGCGCATTTCAAAGTACAAAACGCTTTGTTAGATGGACTGGCTACTCAGAATGGAAGTATATATTTCTGTATGACATCAGGAATCAGGTTTCCTAGGAAATGTGAATTTTAAAATAGTTATAATTATTACTGAGAAATATATTTCGGTTTGTATGGTACGCTCATTAAAATGGAAGTGTTTCAATGTCATTAATTATAAAGCATGCTTTCGTTTGAAATGAAATTCATTTTCTGAGGTAACTGTATATTTTTGCAACGAAAATATTCATTTCTATAAAAACTGTTATATTTTTCTCAAAATACAGTAATAGCGTCCCGTAAAAGATACCAATGTTATTAAAAGGAATAATTTGTTTGTTTTGGCAAAATTGTAATAATATATATTTGGAAAAATATTCACGTTAACTCCAATTTATCTCTCTAGAATTTTAGAACACAAAATTAGTATTCTGTCGCCAAATAAGAGATTTAAACCAACCCTAACAATACGTTTGAGAGAAAATATTCTTTATAAACATTCGTTTTACTCCAGATAAGTCAATGTATGACAAATGGTATCTCCATATAAATGATTCATAGCCCAGACGTGTTCTGGATATCGAATGCTAAAATTAAGAAAATATTGATCACATAATACAGTAATAATACAGAGGCTACGCAAATGTTACACTAAGATATTTTTGTTATGCAAATACTTTCCACTGAATATTAAATGAACAACGACAAGAAGAGCTTTTACTTTGTTTTATTATAAAAAAGTAGTACAAGCCCTTCGTTGGAGATTTCCATTAACAGCAAAAAATATGAAACGCTCTAGAAAATAAAAAATACTACATTGAATCATAAATTATAACAATCTGGTCCAAGAGGATGCCTGTAAATGTCGGTAAGATTAATATTTGCTTTTCTCAAAAATAAACGAAAATTCCGGAGTCTTACAACTGGTTGTAAAATGTTCCTTGGATTGCAACCACGACGGTGGCAATCTAATCTAATGAAAGCGTGTCGTCTTTCAGGTTTAGTCTACGTATTCTTTTATTTCGATAAATGTCAAGACGAGAATTCCATTTGCCTGATGGTAAGCGATACGATCGTAGACAATAGCAAATTCCAAACAACACCATGAACAACAAAGCAACGTTTGGGATTCCACTGTCACATCCTGAGAAATAAGATGTTAAGTCTCATTATGTCCAGTAGTTACTCTGGTTACAATGTCCATCAAACCGGAATACAACAATACATTTACACTGCTGTTTGACGGGGGAAATATACATTGCGGTAGTTGGAGAAAAACCACGTAAAACGTAATGCAAATTCGTTTTTGGTTATACTTGTATAGTCATGTCGAGCCATAGATATAAACATCTCGCACAATTTGGATTGCACTGCACTCTATCACATGAATATAAAAAAGCATTCAAGTATTATTCATTCATATTTATATATACATCCAAAGATTGCTTGGAAGAAATTAGCTAATGTGATATGGCCGCGTCTTGTACTTTTATTATGTAATTTCGTTACTTTAATCATTTCTCTATGTAGTGCAAAAGATTAAGTAAATAAATATTCCTAATTCCGAAAATATTTACTTCACCAGAAAAACACAATTCAGTTCCTTCTCTAAAATGAAGACTCAAACATATCCATTAGCGCTCAAGGCGATTTCAAAGCTAAAACTACGTAATGAAGACTGAGCCACGGTTAGAATCCACAGATGTCGTGACGGTAGATGCCTGCAATTTATATAATGCCGTCCCTACATTTTACGGCTTTTTTCACCCTGAAATGACGGCCCGTCTTATTGAGCCGTTTGCTTCACTTCCCCAAGGAGTTCTTTTATTAAGTGATGGTGCTTTACAGCTCCTAAGAACGATTATTTAACACACAGTTTTATTTAACTTTTGTTTAGGTGTTTATTTTTGTCTGAGGAGTCTGAAGGTATGAGTTGTGAATGTTGGTTATATGGCATCGATATTGTTACATCCAAGGAGGATTTTACTTTTATGAAGTCGCCTCAACATGTCATTTTGAGTATGTTGCAGAATATTTACTGTTATAAATTACCTGCTTGATTGCTCCATCCCTTTGAGAAATAGTACTTTTTTGAGACACCTTGGAGAACATATGAAATTGTAACATTATAGATTACCCGTAAATGCCTAAATATGTATGTATAAGGCAACTAAACAGTATTTGAAATCCAAGTAAAGAAATGCCTTGTGTTGCCTCCTAACTAAACTACCTAAAGTCGTTGTATTGTAACTGTTTTCAGTTTCTACTACATGTTGCCTTCGGGCTGTGGAACCGTTATTAGACCGGAGTTCTAGTCTTCATATTTGAGTTTACAAGCTCAAGCATTGTTCGTATTGTAATATTCATGGTATTATGCACTATAACTACTCAAATAGTTGTACGCAGGTTGACATATACAGACAAGAATTGTCCAAAATAAGAGACTAGACAAAACTAGGCATGGCTAGGCAAATCCGATTTTTAAATACCTCCACATAGATTTCAGGCCAGCATGATGGTATCGAATAGCATGAGACCATCTTCTGATGCCATTCAGTACACTGTCTGGAGGGCATTTGCACTTACTAACACGTGCAGTGCAGTCACTATGCCGTATTAGTTTTCTTTTTTTTTTTTACACCTTTAATATATCGAGAAAAACTAACTTTTCTGGCTAGTGACCACTGCATCAAACGCGAGTGTCCTCGTTGCTCCTCTGCCTACTCCTTCTAGGAAAATGACGTGAGTTTATGTATATATGTATATGTTGACGATATGATAATATTTAATAACATGTTATTTTGTCACGACGTAACAATGGTATATTATGTGATGAAATAACCAAAGCCACCGTGTTATTTGATATGAATGATCCAGCTCGACGCTGCCTCTGTTCCGCAGATTGACATGAAGTGACGGCTTTGCTATTGTGTTTGTGATGAGTGATATTGCCTGAGGGTAGAACTACACAATCAATGTGTTCATTGGAGTGCTCTGTCTATTACGGTGGTGGGAATTACCATTTACTATCAGGTGTCCTGATTAAATCCTCTGTTAAAAAAGAAAGTTCTTGTCGAATGGAAGCAGGAGGAGAAAAGATTTCACGATTGCAAAAAAGAAAGAAATTGCTAACGTGCTTAAAAATTATGTTGATTTCCGATAATATACCGTTATCTCCCCCTTTTAACTTTCCCCACGCCATATATCGTAATTGGACGTTTATGCACTGCCCTCCTTTAAAATGCTCTTTTTTTTATATTTTCTTATATTAGAATCACTTCCACCCCTACATTTGATTTAAAAATACACAAATATTACATAACACTGTTAAATTCAATAAAAAACGTCCAAACAAATGAATAAAAAAGTAGAGTCCATACAAATAAATCATACAAATAAATGTGTTGAACATAGAAAACGAGCACACATCTCGTATGGAAAGCAATAAACTTTTTCACACAGTAATATTATTTACGGTCCACAAAAACTAGATTTACAACTGAACACGGCCCGCCGAGACCCTAACTTTTTACCTAGACAAACTTCGTATTTACATCATAGATATGTACTCCTCTCTCTGTCTCTCTCCATAGGAAGATGTACTACTAAAATATTTTTTCATTGAATTCGGAGTTTCCTCGGGTCCGCTCTGTAATTGTTGTTTACCGAAGTAGAAAACTTACAGTTCTGTTGGCTTTTTGTTCAAGGCTTCGAACATTTTGATTATGTTTTTCCCTGTTTTATTGGGTGAAATGATATCTCTAATAATAAAGTCAAGTTGGGTTGATTGAAATCAACAGAGTATTTGAAGTGTAATGATATTTATGATTTAGATTTATAGACTTCTTAGGTGTAGGTAATTGTCTAGAGATCTTTGTTTGAACGTGTAAATTTAACAAAAATGTATACACAGATAACTAAAATACGAGTGACATAAAGACCACATTCAATGGTGGTAGGTCCCTACCACCGCAATGTCTATTTATCCCGCTAAAGTGTAAATGCACTGTTGTGTTTCAGTTTGAAAGATGTTTCAGCCAAAGTAAGTACTGGACATATTGCGACTTATAATCTGTCTTAGGATGGTGAAAGCAGTGGAATGCCAAACATTGCTTTTTAATTCATGATGTTGTTTAGTTTTGCTACTAGCCATGAGCGGCCGTATCACTTACCATCAGACGAATGACATGCTCGTCTCGCCATTCAAAAGATCAAGAAAGTATAATATTGATTCACGTGACATATAATAAACCAACAATTTTTTCGTGATAATTTTACTTCTGTACTCACTATTAACAGAAAAAATACGCTATAAGTGTCAAGTTGATAGAAAAAATGCGTCATATGGCTCGACTCGACCACAAAGGACTCCTGCTCTTGTACAGTGCGAACTGCCACTAACCCATATTTCCACAGGGGCGCGAGACAAAGCATTGAATCTAAGTGTAAACATGATTGCAACATGGGATGATGGCGATACCCGCTAATTGTAAGGTGAAAAATGTTTATCAAGGTAAAAAATGGATGGTTTTTTATTTCTAGATTTATAGCTCGTGTGCCTCTTTCAACCTAGGTACCGGCCAATATGATAATTATGTACGTTATACGTAAAAACTATTACATCATTCAACGACCCGAAAAAACATACATTTTCTATGACATATTCACATGAAACTGAAATATTTAGGTTTGGTGTTTTGCATCGTTAACCTGGTCGTCAGTGCACTTTGTAGGCGGGCGTTCTCTTTTTCAATAAGCTGTCGAAATTGTAGCTGTCACCGAGAGATTAATTCTGTGTTTAAACTTCTCTTGCCGGCGAAAACTATTAAATTCCCGCTACCATAACCATGTATGGTGCACAGTTATAGTCACTATGAGAAATTATGAAAACCTGAGTAATCTTTTTAGTTAGTAAGTTTTTAGATATTTTTTTTTTATTACTTCAAATGGCGAGATCAGCATGCTGTTCGCCAGATGGTAAGCAATACGACCGCTCATGAACAGTAGCAAAATCAAACAACACCTTGAATTACAAAGCAATGCTTGGCATTCCACTGCACTCGTCATAAGATGAGACATAAGATGTTGACTCTCAATATGTCCAATAGTTATTCTGGCTACAATGCTCTTCAATCCGAAACACAACAGTGCGTTTACATAGCTATTTGATGGGAGAAATAGACCCACCCAGATGGCCTCTCACATATGAGGGACCTACCACCAGTAGTTTTTGATTTCTTTGTTTTTTTAAGGAAATGTATAGCCAAGCATACCTACCTACCAATGATACGACCATAAGCTGATACTTAATTGCCTAAGCATTTTTTATAATTCTAAAAAAACATGTTTTTCGCCTAATATATCACGTTTCTATCAAGATGCCGTCTGATCTTCAGCTAAATATCGCGAATGGTGTAAAATATAAGGCGTATGGTATCGACGTTGATCGATGATGCTGACTCTAAGTACAAGCGTTGAAGCAAAGTCAGCCGTTTTCAAATAACTCACTTATGACTGCTTATTAGTTTTATACGGAGCAACAGCTTGGTTTGAGATCAGGTGATTATGATAAGCTGGTTATCTTAGTTTGAAATTTCTCAAATCGAGAATCACTGGCATCCAACCAACCAACCAACTGGTCTGTTATATGTGTCTGGGTCTTGGGTCCTGGGTCGGTATCACCACAATGTCTCTTTATCCGGCAAACAGCAGTGTAAACGCACTGGTGTACCGGTTTGAAGGACATTCTAGCCAGAGTAAATACTAGACATATTGAGACTTGAAATAAGTGCATTTATATTATTAAATTATTTCTATGCATTAAACTCTTGTTGTCCTTGTAATTAACACTGTTACAAAAACAGATGATTAAAGAAAATGCACCCAACAGTCGCATACGTAGCCCTGACCCCACATTAAAATCAATTAAGTCTTGTGTCGTGAGTATTAGAAACTACGAGAGACTTTTCGATCTCCCAAACACCCAGACCCAGGAAAAATAATTGTGGGCCGCACAAACATTTGTCTCAGTGCGGGATCGAACTCACAGCCTCTCGTTTCGGCGTCGGCGTCTAACCAACTGCGCCACGGGGATATCCTTAAGATTCAAGGAAAGTAATGTCTGGCGAGGCATCAAGCATGCGATCAATCAAGACAATGCCCCCATCTCGGATCCACGTATTAATCATCGCGCCGGCCATTACTTCGTTTCGTAGTCATTTGTAAGTTAATCGTGTACACGCCTGTGTGATGGATGTTTGATCTGATGTGGATATAACTTAAGTTTTGTACGTAGGGCTTTTTTTTTTCATATTTTTTTTATCTAGCGTTTTCGCTGTTAGCGTGCGTATGTGGCCTGTTGGTAACGGACCAGACGCGGCTGCCAACATGTCACGGTGGTCGTGGGTTCTGATGCCTGGGATTTTCACTTCTGAATTTCGGAGTCATGTGTGTATTTAAAGCCAAACAGCACGCACTATAATAGTGAAGGAAAATATCGTGAGGAAACGTACATATATTGCCAATTTGTAAACAAATCTATGGTATGTAAAGTCCGTCAAACCGAACAAGAGCCGTGGACTGTATAGTGTAACCCCTCTCAACCGTACTCTCGATTGTGACAGATGCGGATACAGATCCCTGCCGGTGCCAAAGTCCGCTGTCCTACTCAATCTTGACAGCCTTTTACCTTTGACAGCCTCCGTGGCACAGTTGGTTAGACGCTGGCTGTGAAACGAGAGGCCGCGAGTTGGACTCCGCACCGAAATAAATATTTGTGTGAGCCACTGGTATTTGTTTCGGGTCTGGGTGTTTGTGAGACCGAAAAGTTCCTTGTAGTTCTTGATGCCTACGACACAAGACTCGATCTTAGTGTGGGGTGAGGACTATGTGTGTGACTGTTGGGTGCATTTGACAGCCTCCGTGGCGCAGTTGGTTAGACGCCGCCTGTGAAACGAGAGGCCGCGGGTTCGATCCCCGCACCGAGAGAAATGTTTGTGTGGCCCACAAATATTTCTTCAGGGTCTGGGTGTTTGTGAGACTGAAAAGTCTCTCGTAGTTCCTGATACCCACGACACAAGACTCGATCTTAGTGTGGGGTCAGGACTATTTATGTGACTGTTGGGTGTTATTTATTTATTTATTATTTATAATCTTCGCCAATATGTCCCGTTCTTATTTATAATAATGTTGGTTCTAATATCTTGCTTGACGTCATCGTCAAAAATTTTCTGACGAACATCCCCACCTTGCCCCAGGTGAGACCAAGTCACATATTGTTAACTAACTTATTTGACTTTTCGTACACGTGACCATACAAGTTATCCGCCACGCGATATTCATAAGCTGGAACCAGGGACCGAAACCGGTTGTACATAACGGTACCGGTATCGACCAATTTCGGTTACCTTTAAGATTTAGGTAACCCTTATGACGGTAACCAATGAAAATTATAAAGGTTACCCTTATATACGGTAACCGATTTAATACCGGTAACCTAAAAAAGACCTTGACGGTAAAAGAGAGCGCATTGGAGAATACTCATTTCCATATTGCATACCAAATAAAATATATTATACTTGGCGTGTTGTTTACGCAATATCCCTGGAATCGTTTCATTTTACTTGCGATGTAATTGTGTTGAAAAGAAAAGGAAGTGAGTAAAGGCAAGAATTTGGTGTAATGGGATACTGTATAGTAAAGACATTTTTATATCTCAGTATATTTAATTTAATAAATAAATAGATAGATACCTAAATTCACATAAATAATATTATTTAGTACAAAAACCCTATATTTTTAAATTATAAAACATTAAAATAAGATAAACCACGTCCCGAGCAAATGACCTTGAGCATTTACGTCTTTCTACTGCCTTCTATACAAGACGTCGTATTCGGTTGCGTCCGCCGACGTATAAAGGAGGTTATTTGTGCGTCTGTTGTAGGTATTTAACGTCCACAGATGCGTCCGCCTCGAATCCGATTGTTGTCGGTTTTTGTGGGACGAATCATAGGGTTTTGGTGCGAACGTCCGATTTCTGTCCACAAGTCTTCGCTTTTTTTTTACCATCGCACAACACTTTACCGCAGTAGAGTCCATTCGAGGGGGTTAACGTCACCGGCGTCCGTAGGCTTTGACTCTAGATTCCCTACACTTGACCCCTGGGTAGTGCCAAATGAGTGACACAGTTCGTGGTGGTAGGACTTAAGTGTCCACCCGGGTAGCGACCACCGTCCACGAGGCGTAAAGGCCGCCATAGTGATCTCCATAAGGGGATCGCGTTCCGGGATCAGCCCATGGTTTTCCGTTTTTTTCGAGGGGCTTGAGTCCAGGCATGAGGTTGTACCGTGTGGGTATTTTCAGTCGTTTGTCGAAGGGAGGAATGTTGATCCGCCGGCCAGGAAGACCCGTAGAAACAGTTGTCCGCTGGCCGCCCGCGGTATAGTACAGGGGCTAACCACCTCGAGAGGCTGCCTAACCATGCCGCGCATAATCTTGGGCGGGTCCGTCGTGCCGGTTGGTGACCGGAAGTGGGGTCCCGGCGGCCCATCCCGGGAGGGTACGGCGGCCCTTCCGTCCGGCGGATCAATTCGCTTCCTGCCGATCCTTTCGTACCGGTGCCCATTCGGCCTTCTTAGTGCCCGAACTTAAGCCATTCGTTGCCTCTTCACCAATCCCATCCTTTCAACCATGACAGTGCAATTAAACAGAGCAGGTCCTTCAGCGGTGCATAACCCCACCACCGCGTTCACTATGGAGTTCACTAATATCCGCGGACCCCATACGAACCTCAATGCCGTCCACCACCATCTCGAGACGGCCCGGCCTGCTTTGCTCTTCCTCGGAGATGCAGATTCGTTGTCCGGCCGATGATTCTTACCTGTTGTATCCCGGTTATTCGCTTGAAGTAAACTTCAAGCCTAAAGCCGGGGTATGTTTGTGTGTTCGGTCGGACATCTGCTGTCGCCGTTTGCACTGCATGGAGGACCCCTCCTTCTCCGCTCTGTGGGTGCAAGTGGATCTAGATTCCCTGAGCCTTATCTACGTGTGCCTTTACAGCTCTCACCACGGGGACGATGAGGCGACTCGGCTGTTCAGGTATCTTAGCCAGGCGGCTGATGACGCGCAGGCGCATTTCCCGTCGCCCGAAATGGTGGTCTTGGGGGATTTCAATGCTCATCACGAACTGTGGCTAGGACTGATCATGCTAGCAGAGCTGCCCATGCATTCGCTCTAACTCATGACTTGACACAACTGGTGAACTAGCCCACCAGGATCCCGGATGTGGCGAGTCATGCGCCTTCTCTGCTGGACCTTCTGCTGGCGAGTCATCCAGCCGGGTATCGTGTGACCGTTAGTGAGCCTCTAGGCACTTCCGATAACTGCCTGGTTGGGTCGTCATTACCATTCGCATCACCACCACAATCCGTGCAGATTAAGCGGAGGGTCTGGCATTACTCGTGGCAGATTGGGATGGTATGCCGGAATATTTCGCATTCATCTCTTGGAGGCGGCGCTGCTTTGAGGGTAAAGATCCGTCAGCGAGTGTCAACGCTATTGCTGACGAGATTTGAGATCGCCAGTAAGGGCCTTGGACGCTCCTGGTTCAATCGTGCATGCACCGATTCTGTCAGTGACAAACAGGCGGCGTACCGCGCTTGGATCAGGAGTCGTGCCATGAAGGATCCCAATATCAGTTCCCTCAAATAAGCCTACAACCAAGGCTTGTAAGAAGGCCTACGTTAGGGTGGATGCCCAGCGCGTTAGCAGGATTGGGCGTGCGTTTGCCAATCACCCAACTAGCAGTCGTGCTTATTGGAGTTTGGCCGGGGCCGTTCAATCTAACTTCTGCCGTCCAGCGTTGCCACCGCTGAGGTATCCAGAACGGTCGCTGGCCCACAAGCCGCAAGAGAAGGCTGCCTTGCTGGCAAATCTCTTTGCGGCTAATTCCCGCGTCGAAGACCGTGGTTCGCAGACGCTGCCCACACTGCCTGATTGCGGTTTCTCAATGGCGGATATTCGCATCAGGCAGTGTGGTTTGCAGCGTGAGTTACGGTCTCTCGATGTGCGGAAAGCCAGTGGTCTGGATGGGATGGGATACCAGCGTGGTTTTAAGAGCTTGTGCAGCCAAGTTGTCTCCTGCACTGACTTGCCTCTACCGAGCGTCCTACCGCACAGGTGTTGTGCCGGAATCTTGGAGGGAGGCCAATGTGCAGCCGATCCCAAAAAAGGGTGATCGGTCGGACCCTACCAATTACCGCCCTATCGCTATCACCTCAGTGATGTGTAAGGTCATGGAGCGGATCATAAACGCTCAATTGGTCCGCTACCTGGAGGATCACTCGTTGATCAGTGACCGACAATACGGATTCCGTCAATACCGATCGACGGGTGATCTTCTAGCGTTTGTCCTGCATCGCTGGAGTGAGGCGATTGACCGGCGTGGCGAGGCTCTTGCTGTGAGCCTCGACATAGCCAAGTCGTTTGATAGAGTCTGGCACCGTGGTCTTCTTTCTAAACTTCCGGCATACGGTCTGCCCGGCAACCTGTGTTCGTGGATTTCCGGCTTTCTGCATGGGCATAGAATACGTGTAGTCGTCGACGGACACGCTTCGGCGCTCATGTCGGTAAATGCCGGCGTTCCTCAGGGCAGACAATAATAAATATTAACAATGTGATTACCACAAGGCACAGACATCGTATTTTAAAATAGATATGGATTTGTGGTGATTACTATTACTTTTTCGTTATTAGTGTCAACTTTATTACACCCTTGTACATTACATTTAGATGAATTTGTTTCTTTTTGGTAGGTAAAATATGCATAAACATGATTTTTTCGCTTTCGTTCCATTTTCAAAGTATATAGGTAAACCGATTTCAAACCAAACAAATAATTCAACACTCCCGTGCGACGTGCGTACTGAATGAAATATCAATTAAGAGTCTCAAAATTCAAAAATCGCAAAGATCGCGTCTGCGTATGGTCTGCGTCGAATCAGTGCAAGTTACAACATGCACCAACCGGGGCGACGGCCTTGAGGTCGTGTTTGGTCGACGCACGGCGCAGCGACGCTTTGACTTTTGCCGACAACGCTTGAAACATAGAGGTAATCCTTATTTCGGTTACCGGTATGATACCAGTTAAATTCTAGGAATCTAATAAAATTGGCGTATAGGGGTTACCTTTAAAAATACCGGTATTTTTTTTTTGGGTTGATACCAAAAAATACCGGTATTTTCGTTACCGTTTTCGGTCCCTGGCTGGAACCGAAATCCAATACATTTGCCCCTGACATCATGATAGGTTTCATACCGATACGGTAGTCATAATCCGCCCGGATAAGAATTTCCTACAACCATAAATCAACTTCCAACATTCGAACCTCAGTGAACCACCGAAGTTCTATCTTAATTGTAAAACTCCGCGGAAAACATTATTAAATTAAAAGAAGGAAGAAAATGATCAAACATTTCTTACAAAAGAGAAACCTCATATTTAATTTCATCTTTTGTTTTAGGCACATCGTCTAAGAGTTTTAATTCAAAGGGAATTAAATTAATTTCTCTAATAATAATTAGAGAATAAAAATTCAGTCGTAAACAAGCGGTTATTCCAGGTATTTTTGTTGTAGGTATAAATAGGTTATAATAAAATAGGTAAATAGGTTATAATTTACAATATCCAAACCTCTAATAAATATTGCTGAATTATAAAAACTTTTCACCATGTGATCTTTTGCCATTTCGGATGCTATACTAGGCAAAATAATGAAAATACTTGCCCATGACATGTCAGCCCTTTGATGGAAGGCCATATTATGTAAGAAACAAAATATTTCATTCCCTAGGGTACTTTTAACTTTGAGTTTATATATCCAATAATTACATAACACTTTTCATCCCAGAAAAATGATAGGTTCTCCTGGGACGAGTATCAGCGGGGAACAATGGCTCGTTGCCGGTAAATCTCACTTAATTTTATTTACAAGTTCTGGTATAAACTCTGGGATGGGCACAAAAACAGGAATCGTTATTAAAATTATGGTTTAAGTACGAAACTCCGCCTCACAGTAATAGCTTGAAAGATTAACTTTTTGATAACTTCGCCAGTAGGTAAACTTGCGCTCTTTATATTAAATTATTCCAAAAGTTGCCGAGGTGGGACGCCGGCGAATTTCTCAAGTGCTAATTGATTGATATTTCAATTTTCCAATTCGTGTTTTGTTTATTATGAAAACATTTCTGAATTTTCGGTTATAACAATGGTTGAGAAATGAATATAGGAAAAGACATTTGATGTAATATTTCGTTGTGAGGCACATTTTCATTTTCAAATATTTGTGTTGAGTGTGGTTGTTGAAGTTAACGTATACTTAGTATATTTTTAATGGCAACAACACAATAGAATAATTACTTAACTTTAGGATTGTAAATAAATAAATAACTAAATACACCCAACGGTGACAAACATAGTACAGGCCCCAAACTGAGATCGAGTCTTGTGTCGAGCGTATCAGGAACTACGAGAGACTTTTCGGTCTCACAAGCACCCAGACTCGACACAAATGTTTATGGTTCACAGAAACATTTGTCTCGGTGCGGGGATCGAACCCATAGCCCCTCGTATCACAGCCGGCGTCTAACCAATTGGCTATCTGTATTGTAACTTTATGCTTGATATTCGAAATTTCACAATATATCTGAAAAATAAAAGTCGATAATCATGAGTTTAACCCAGCTAACTACCAAATTCAAAACTCATCAATTCCAAATCACATGAATCGTAAAAAAGCTGTTGAAATAGATGTTCTCATTTCGTTTTTCGAAGTTACCCCTTAATGTCCTCATAAATTGAAGCTAATTTTAACAACCGCCTACGCTAATACATCTTTCACACAGGATTTACCTTCTTACCTTCGAGTTTTAGGGTTCTAGTGGGCGTTACACAGGATACGCTGACTATGGAGTCCCAAAAAGTCAATATAAACTTAAGTAACGACATGTCATCCCGCCCACTACTTTATCATGTCATATTGGGGTAAGCAAGACGTAATGTATTATTTTTGTCACATAACCAAATATGTGTTTTATTTTAGAATATGATTATTTTGAAGAAAATTTGAGTCACCAAAACTTTTATTCGAGTCACAAAAACCATGATTCAAATGCAGTTTTAGGGAAAATAATTTAACAGGCGTGATAAGTTTAAATTAATATAAAAATAATGATGATTATGTTATTTGTAAATGATGTAAAATTATACGTTCAATAAACAGTAGTAAATCGATTAATATTATTATAAAATACGTACTATTAAACTTTTGAAATGGGCTCTAGAATTATGCATTATGTTAGAATGAAATATGTTACGTGCTTATAGCAAGGAAATGCAATATTACACATAACAATAGTAATATGACAAGTGAAAGATACATCTAATCAGCTTGAGTCACAAAAACTTCCAGAATTTCGCTGAAATATTTACATCCAGAAAAGTCTTTAATTTCAATACCCTAAAGGGATGATCGAAAACCATCTCAATAATTTAAATCCGTACCCTTAGCAAGCATATCATAACTTAGCATCAGATGCGTGGTCCAAGTTGGAAACTCATAAGGATATTAGTAAGACGATTAAAGTGTAACTTTGATTGACGGTGCACCCGAGCAAAGTGCCTTAATTCTACTCGCCCACGTCAGCAACTTACCTCAACCTTTCCTTTGGCATTAAGTGGAAATTGTGGCGAAATTGATTACCGAATTTCAGTCGGCCATTAGGAGTTACTATTATGGTGTCGGAAGGGTGTATGGTACTTTCTTGACCCTTAATAACATGAAATTTAATAGGGATTAGGTATACTACTTCGGATTTCAATAGGCGGTGATTTGTATAGGTAATATTTGGAAGGAACGGGTATATAGTCGTTTGTATGTAGATACTCCATACATCTCTGATGTTTGCAAGTTGTGTATTCATAACTAATTAGCTCGCTTCAACTGTTTCGATACCATCTTTATGTATGTTAGGAAATCCTATATTATCCTATGTGTATTTTTTATGTCTACTACTCCCGACTAGGACATAAACCTAACACTTATCTTTAGTATCTAGAGCAGACCTACGTCGAACATTGATATCATTATACAAATGTGTCTTCAGCACAATTTAGCAAGCATTACTCTGTCACAGTAAAAAAATGATCATGCCATTCCCGAAATCCCCAACAGCTCATTTAAAATAGACCTTAAAGACAGGTATTAAGCGAGTACAATCCCGTTTCAATTTTGCTAAGTAACGAGTGTCTACAACTTGGAATAAAAACCGGACGAAATAAAACAACGGCAATAAAAAACGGGAGAGTAAAAACGCTTTCTTGGTAAGAGATTAACACCCATAATCAAGCTATTGGGGGGAAGGGGGGAGGGGGGTTATAGAGATTTTTATGTCAGACGCGAGAGCTGTCATCAATCAAGTGGGCAATAACAATGACGAGACTCGAGAACAAATTTGAAAGCGCAGACGTTAATACCGGGGTTGTGTGTGATACGAGTAATAAGAATTATTCATTTGACCTAGTTACTAGGTTATGTTTTGATGGTAGCGTGGGTGGAACTAAAAGATATGAGTTCTATTTTTTATTGTGGCCCTGCGAAGTTAGCACGTGGTAACAACGTTTTTTTCCAGATATACATTTTAGGGTCTTAAAGCGAATATAAATGTTTATTTTCTTTCAACAAAATATATTGTAAGAGTGACATTACAAAGGTAAAACATTTTCTCTAAAACGCACGAATTTATAAATCTATTATATAGTATAAACTATTGTATCTTAGATATATGTGAGATAACATCCATCAGTTAACAACTATCTCAAGTTTTACGACCTTGGACGATTCGAGAGATCATTTTATGATTAAAAAAATAACATTAATAATATTTTTTACTAATTAACATACGTTAATTCATAAGGTAATTAAGACACTTTGGTGATGTTTACAAAATTATAACATTTCCCAATCATGGAACAAAGACCTGAAGATTATCTCAATCGAAAAAAATAAGGAAATAAGGACTGAAAATGCAAACATTAGATTGCAACAAAACAAAAACAATCCTTTAACCAATTGAGATTAAGTAAGACCACTATCAGATAGATTTCTTTAAAATATATTCAGAGAGGAAAGTTTCCTACGGCGTTCCCGCCACAACGGAACTGGGATTGTGTGCCAACATTTTTATTTTGTTTATGCGAACTCCAGAACATTCCCAACGGGAGGTTTTAGATGTGGACTTGATAAAACTTGTGAGAACAAAAGAACCACAGATACATACATACATAAACTCACGACTTTTTCCCAGAAGGGGTAGGCAGAGGTTCTCATGGTAGCTACCGGGATACCCAATTCGCCATGTGTGTTTCATCCCACAATATAATAGGGGGTGTGTCTGTCGCCATACCGGGACAAATTCCTGATTCCGGACTGATAAGGTATAGAAATCTAATATCACTGTCCGCCTCGAGTTTCGAACCCAAGACCGAGCTTTGCAATCCACCTCTCCTTTACTCTCCTTAAGGTAGGCAGTGACTTTGATGTTCTGTGGAACTAGGTTCATGAGCAGCCGTAGTAGCTTACCATTAGGCGAACCACCAGCTCGTCTGCCTACATGGCAATAAAAAAAAAACGGAGACAGATAAGCATAGATATTGTTACACTATTTTCTTATTGCGAATAAATCTCGCCCGTCTACAAAGTTTCAAACTTGGTATGTAAAGTATAATTCGATATGAATTTGGGAATGTTCGTACAAAGAAAATGTATAAATAAGTTATGAATGTAACGAGGTCTTTGAATAAACATTGGGAATTTATAAAATATGTAAATCTTTGTTAACAATATTTGAGTTTGAAATTATCGTAGTAGGCCAGTACTTAATTTATCGTAGTAGGAGAACTAAAATAACCGACATAGCCCACCGGATTAGCAAGTTGAAGTGGCAATGGGCAGGGCACATAGCGCGGAGATCTGATGATCGATGGGGTCGGAAAGTGCTCGAATGGAGGCCACGTAGCGGAAAGCGCAACGTGGGACGTCCACCCATAAGATAGTAAGACGACCTAGTAAAGGTCGCGGGACCTCGCTAGATGCGGCCTGCCTCCAACAGGTCTCTGTGGAAATCATTGGGGGAGGCCTATGTTCAGCAGTGGACTTCCTTTGGCTGATGAATGGATGGATGATGGATGTAGTAGGCCAGCGTGGTGAATTTAAAGGTTTAGTCCCTGAAGAGTTGCCATTAATAATAAATACTATGTTGAATGACCTGAGGCGCCTACGCACTACCCTTACAACGGGACGCAGGCGTCGCATGTTCTAGAGGTTAAAATCTTTAATGGTAATGTAAGCTTACTGGTGTTAGGTCTCTAATATGTGAGAGGCCGCCTGGGTAGGTACCACCGCAGTATCTATTTAGTGTAAATGCACTGTTGTATTTCGGTATGAAGGACATTGTAGCCAGAGTGAGTACAGGATGGCGAGCGCAGTGGAATGCCAAGCATTGCGTTTTAATTCAAGGTGTGGTTTTTCAGGGCATGCTCGTCTTGCCATTCATTGCAATAGACCTTATGTAGAGAAAAAATTGATTGTTTTTCGTATTGAATACTATCTAAAACTATGAACCGATTTGAAAAATAGGGGGGCTGGCCACTATTAACACTATAAAGTAAGATAAGTAGAGTCAGATGAAGAGAGCGTTTTGACTAAATTCTAAATAAATAATTGCGAGCTATTATTTTATGTGTCAATATTTTTAAATATCTACGTTAGGGATAGCTATTAACTCTAGCATTGAGGTTATTTTGGAAAAACTGAAATCAGTAATGCATTTCGATTTGATATCATACTCAATATTGGATGACCTGGTAAAAATACGAGTACCTAGACGTGTAATGTATACACCCAACAGTCATATACATAGTTTACACTACACGCTAAGATCCAATCTTGTGTCGTGAGATACTACGAGACACTTTTCGTTTTCATAAAATCCCAGACCCGACACAAATACTTGTGGTTCACACTAAATTTGTCTCGGCGCGAGGATCGAACCCGCCGTTTCTCAGATCTCTCTCGTTTCACAGCTGGCGTCTAACAACTGCTTCAGGCTTTCAAACATCAAAGTCTTTTTCATTAAATAAGGACCTAGTTTTTTTTATTTTATTTAATGGAATGGCGAGACGACCTTGTCTTTCGCCTCATAGTAATCGATACGACCGCTCATGAACAGTAGCAGAACCAAACATCTTCATGAATCACAAAGCAATACTTGGCATTCCATTGCACTCGCCATCCCGAGACATGTTAAGTCTCAATATGTCCAGTAGTTACTCTGGCTGCAATGTGCTTCAAATCGAAACACAACAGTGCATTAATACTGCTATTTATATAGACGAGATATATAGACATTGCGGTAGTACCTACCCAGATGGCCTCTCACTTATGAGAGACCTACCACCATTATACCTTATACTCATAGAAATGAAGACATCAAATGCGATAGCATTAATTAAATCAAATGAAAATTATTACTGTCAAAGTCAATTAAAACGTAGTAACAAAAGTTCTAAGAAGTAATTAGTAATTTTGGGTTCAGTTTGGCACAGTTGCTATCGTTTAGACTTTGTATAAGTTATTTAATTTCGATAAATTGTTATTTATAATTTACTGATTTTAGCTAGGTGTTAGCCCGTTGGTAAATGGACCAAATGCGGGTGTCATGTTCATAGTGGTCACGGTTTCAAATCCCAGAGCACACCTCTAATTGTTCGGAGTTGGATGTATGTATTGATAGTCAATCACCACGCACTATAACGTTGACGGCAATATTGTGGGTAAACGTGCGTATCCTAGCATTTTGTAAAATTTATACACCAGGCCAACGTGTTGGACTATATGGCTTAACCCCTCTAATCCCCTCCAGTGTGACATACATATATGAGCTGATACTGTACAATTTACTAAGGAATTATCAACAACTCAATTTCAGATAGTGTCATCATCATAATCAGCTTTTATTTTTGTCCACTGCTAGACATAGGCCTCCACCAAATTACACCATTCCACCCTGCCTTCGGCTTGTCGTATCCAGCATCTGCCAGCGACCTTTCGCAAATCGTCGCTCCAACTATCTGGAGGGCGTCCTACACTACGCTTACCAAGACGCGGTTTCCACTCAAGAACACGCTTACCCGCGCGTTACCAGCGGTTCTCGGTTATTCCAGCCAGCCTCCAGCCCACTGCCACTTGAGCTTAGCTTCATGTAATTTGTTACGATCATAATAATATATTTCGATGATGATAATCTGCAACATAAGCGTTAGAAGATTTCCTATACTACGAGTATACTGTTAAAGTATAAAAAAAATCAAATCAGAAACCAGAGCTAGAGATAATGTAAAACGCCTAAGAATACCACGAGGACAACAAAACATTCAAATATATTCGAAGATCGCATTGCAAAGTTTAGTCTTGTCTCGAGCGTATCAAATGCTTTTTACTGTAGTACTTCTTACTCGTAAACTACGTTGACTGTGGTAATGGTATAGTATCTGTGTACATATACCTTCTCTCTTTTCTGTCTCTCTCACTCTCTTCAGCCAAAGAAAGTCCACTTCTGAACATAGGCCTTGATTATCTAATTTTGGTTAGTTTTTAACTGTACTGAACTGTACTGTATCAGCCCATATACGTGGGACTGCAGGTCACGGGCCTCCTCTACAATCGAGAGCACGATTGAGAGTCGTTAGGCCATATAGTCCACCACGCTGGCCTAGTGCGGGTTGGTGGACTTAACATACCATAGAAACTCCTACAAATTCGCTTTAGTATGCAAGGTTTCCTCACGATGTTTTCCTTCACCGTTAAAGTACGTAGTTATTAAAATACCGAAAAAAATTGTCTGGAGTTTCATTATTTGTTGGATATCACGGTGGCTGATATTTTAGTCTTCTATCCTCCTCTATTAAATCATGCAAATTCTTTCATTTCAGAGAGCATTAACCTAACCTACTGTTTACCATCAGATGGGCCCATAATTGCAATATTATGAATATTAATAATAATAACGAAAGCACCAAACCGATACAGTACTCTGAGAAAATCTGATTTATTTTTAAAGAAAAGTGCATAGATACAAATTCAATAAAGATCTTTCTTTTTGAAGTTGGCTATGAGCAATACATCACGCATCCAATAGCCCTGCAATGTAATACAGTGAGGTTCATTGTTTACTAGTGTTTGATACACAATACAATTAAGCCATGGCAAGCGAAGCAGATAATTCTCTTAAGCTAATAGCTGCTATCGATTCGTAAACACGCTCCAAACTGACTGCTGAATAGGTAAAACAAAGAGTTAAAGACAATGTCAATATTTGGGCTATTAATTCCTTTATTTAAATGAAGCTGTATTTTATAAACAATGTTGTTTTGTCTTTGCATTTAGCTTATTGGCCTAGTTGTAGCACAGTAAAAAAATATGTACCATTTCCGTGTACCATATCAAATAAATATACCTAACAGTCACACACATAGTCCTAATGTCACATTATAATTAATTGAGTCTTGTGTCGTGGATATCAGGAACTACGAGACTTATCAGTCTAACACCCGGATCCGAGATAAATACTATATTCTTTTCCTTTTCTCATATCCATCCAAAGGTTGTCTGTAAGAAATCTCCTAGAGCGATAAGACCGCCATCTGTTCTTTTTTTAAAATTGTAATATATATCAGTGTTGTTCTATGTTTTTTTTGTGTATTAAGAATTTTAAAAAATACTTGAGATCTCAGTGCTGGTATCGAACCCGCGGCCTCTTTCTCTGCCTGCGTCTAACTAACTGCGCCACGGAGGCTGTTAATTGCTAATGATTAAATGCTGGATAGCGATCACCGTACAGTTTAACACAAGCCTTGTCATATTGACACAAATCCTGATCATAGCCCACACTATTATCTCAGGTTTCTTCTCTCTAACCCTGTTGATTTATTTTCGTTTTAATCGGTTGAAATTATTAAGTAAACTCTCCGCGTATATTGAATTTACTATTACGCGCATTACATTACATACGTTACATAAACTCACGCTTTTTTCCAGAAAGGGGTAGCCAGAGGTGCTAACAGGACACCCACATTTCCCTTTGTTCCTGTCCCAAACAGAGGGCGAGCCTATCGCCATATGGAGCACTAATTCCTAACTCCGGGCTGATAAATAATGAAAAATCCAATATCACTTTGCTCGACCCGAAATTTGAACCTAAAACCTCATCGTTGTGACCGTACCGTAGTACAAGTACGCCACCGAGGCAGTCTTTATATATATTTGTAGTAAAACAGATACAAAATAAAATAAACTGAGCTAAAACTACTACAAAACTAGATCAATCCACGCAGCACTTCGCGGCACAATAATGTAAGCCAGCACAAACTGAAAGTTCTTGTTTGCACGATTAACAATATAAACTGTTTGCTATTTAGTATTCATACTGTTCCACTCATTTCGCATTCAACACTCGGACGAAAATGAAATATGGACTGTTCCTTCTGAATTTTGAACAGAAGGTGACTGAGCACTTCTTGTCATTTGTACTTGTGGTTTTATTACCGTTGGTACGTTTCCTTGTGGTTATAAGGCTTTCGTGAAAAATCTTAGCCTATTTACTACATTATGTAACGATTTGGCAATTGTTCTTCTTCTTCGTATCTTTATACGTGGAGTCAGTGCGCCATGATTTTCAGCCATGCTGCAGAATAATTTACATACACACGTGTTTTTCCCAAAAGTTGTAGGCAGAGATGCCAGGACACCCACATATCGTCTTGTATGTTCCATCCCACGATGTAATAGGGACGAGCCTATCGCGATATCGGGCACAAATTCCTGGCTCTGGGCTAATAATGAATATAAACATCCAATATTACTTTGCCCGACCCGGGATTCGAACCTCAGACCTTAACTTTGTAACCATGCTATAGTACAACTACGCCACCGAGGCAAAGGCAGGATTAATTGGCTTGAATTTTTACAGCCGTCTGTCTGCCCTAATTTAACCCATTTCGAAGTTTTCTTCATCAACCCTTCTAATCTATCACGCTAACATAGTACAGTTGTTACATTTTTTTTATTGCTATGAATGGCGATACCATCATGCCGTTCTCGTGATGGTAACCGATACGACCGCTCATGAACAGTAGCAAAACCAAACAATACCTTGAATTATAAAGCAATGCTTGACATTCAACCGCGCTGGCCATCCTGGGACATAAAAATGTTAAGTCTCAATATGTTCAGCATTTAATCTGGCATGTTGCACACATACATTTACTGGTGGTAGGTCTCTCATATGTGAGAGGCCATCTGGGTGGGTACCACCGCAGTGTCTATTTCTCCCGTCAAACAGCAGTGTAAATGCACTGTTGTGTTTCGGGTTGAAGGGCATTGTAGCCAAAGTAACTACTGGACATATTGAGACTTAACATCTTATATCTCAGGATGGCGAGCGCAGTGGAATGCCAAGCATTGCTTTGTAATTCAAGGTGTTGTTTGGTTTTGCTACTGTTCATGAGCGGTCGTATCGCTTACCATCAGGCGAACAGCATACTCGTCGCGCCATTCATAGCAAAAAAAAAAAACTTTTGAAATTCTCTGATATGCAAGTTTTCTGACGATGTTTTCCTTCACCGTTACAGCACTGTGTATCAAAAAGTTTCACTGGCTAAAAGAGATTTCTCTTTTGGAAAGTAATCATATTATGTTACACAGAAAAAGATATCCTCGAAATAGCATTACCCATAAAAGTGTACAAAAGCCACGAAACTTGGAAAAAAGACCAGTAAATTCACTCATCGCAATTCCTTTTGAGTTAATACAATATCAGAGGGAAGCCCACATACGTTCTGTAAACGCGTACAAACAATACACATCTAACTCAATTCAGGAGCACTACTCTGAATCTCCTTAATGCGGAATGCTCCAAATGGATGCCATTGTTTTCTCCCACAAAAAGCATCAAATAAGAAATAAGGAAGCGAATACGAAACGAAGTGTAGAGAACGGTGCCAGTTGAGCGAGTACGATACGTCTCCATCAAATTTCCATACTAGCTTGCGGAATAGATACCTACTTTGCAATGTGATGTGCGAAATTCATCCTTTTCGCGCCTTATTCTATTTCGCCAAATTCATTCGCAGGTTGTGATGTGCTTTCCGTTATGATGATGTGATGTGTAAAGGGTGGGATTTCTTCGGTTTTATTATAATGATGATTTGTAAAACTTTTCATTTCACTTATGTACATTATATACGAGTATAACGTTTCTGAACGCACTATCATCTTTGGTCAATTAATGATTTTAAAAACATAGCTATATTGGCTATACGTAGTATGAAGGAAGACGTTACGATGTTTACGGTGTAAGACGAAAGGTGTAAGTATTGTTTTTTGTAATGTTGATTAGTTTTTAAATTAAAGTTGTGATCCAAAAAGTAAATTTGTTCATAACCTACCCATACATAATATTATAGGCATAGAGCGAAGTAATATAGTAACAGACGATACATACACTCACGCCTTTTCCCCAGAACGGGTAAGCAGAGGTGCTACAGATGGAAACCCTCGTTTCGCCTTGTGTTTTCCTTCCCACAATGTGGTAGGGGTCGGGCCTATTGCCATATCGGGCACAATATCCTTATTCCGGGCTGATAATAAAAAACTTCGATATTGTTTTGCCCGAACCGGGATTCGAATCGAAGACTTCGCCTCCGAAATAGTAATGTAGTTTAGCTTATCTAATTAATTTTATTTTTTTCTAGGTACTTAATTCATGCGAGAGGCTGTTTGGGTAAGTAGAACCGCTATATCTATTTCTATCACCAAGTAACATGTTTAACTTGTATGTACTGTATGCGACAGGTAGGCATGTCAATTTCTAGAGATATTGTATCAATTTCCAAGTAGTTTACTTCGATATGTTTTTTGCAACACAATTATATGCATTATTACAAAATATTTTATCTACAATTTGTAACTGACCCATGTATGCATATCGAAGATATATGAGAAAAAGGATAATATACTGTAAGAACTGTCATACAACCGTAAGAATGTTTTTTTTTTTTTGTTGAGCTTTAAAAGCTCCCGCAGTAAATTCATTACACAACATAATACACAAAGAACAATGTGAGCAGGATCGAAATCGATAAACACGATCAATACGCACTTAACGGCCTAAAAAACAGCAAGACAAATAATAATAATTATTATTATACTTGTTTTAAATTTTAATTCTCTTCCATATTTGGAAGGCAAATCAACTATAGCCAGGCCGAAGCCAAAGGCTTAGTTGTGTGGGTTTAATTTTAAACTAATTAATTATTGTTGGATAGGAATTTTCTAACTAAACGGCATGTATTTAGGATAACTGCTTTCTGCAGGAGCATGTAGGTGGATTCGTGCATATTAAGTATCTTAAGGCTATTGTGAAGGGTATGTGGTATGACTCCAGTAGACGAAAGTATTATTGGGACAGTTTTGGTTTTGTTAATTTTCCATTGAGTTTTTATTTCAATGGCAAGGTCAGTGTACTTAGAGATCTTTTCAGTATGAGTATTATTTAAATTGTGTGTGTTACATATTGCAATATCTATTATGTACACGGTCATGGCTTCTTTGTCTAAAACTGTTATATCTGGTCTGTTATTATGGATAGTTTTATCTGTTACTATTGTTCTGTCCCAGTAAATTCGGCATTTATTATTTTCTAATACTGATTCTGGTTTGTATTTATAGTACGGCAACTTTTCAGGCACTAATTTATATTGATAAGCAAGGTTTTGATGGACTATCGCTGCAACTTGGTCATGGCGGTGTTTGTAGTCACTCTGGGCTATGGATTTGCATGCTCCGGTAATGTGCTGTATAGTTTCGGGGGAGTTATGACAGTGTCGGCATGTATCTATTATATTAGGTCTATGAATAATATGCTTTTGGTAGTTTTTTGTATCAATAACCTGGTCCTGAATAGCAAGCATGAAACCCACTGTCTCTGGGAAGAGATCGCCTTGCCTCAGCCACGCGTTCGACGCTACCAAGTCGACATGTGGTTGCTGGAGGTCGTGTCGATGTCTCCCGTGTAGAGACTTCTGAGTCCAAGCTGCTATTTTTTCTTTGTTGTCCGTAAGGCGTTCATTATTTTGACAACTTCTATTGTATAGATTTAAAGGTGTGAGCTGTTTGTCGGCTTCTACTATGTGTTTATGTAAAGTTGAGTCTATTGTACGGTCGTAGAAAAAATTTCGGAGTCTGATTATTTGCCTATTGTGTAAATTAGCTACGTCTATAATTCCCCTGCCTCCCTCTTCTCGGGGGAGGGTTAGACGTTGGGTGCAGGACCGCGGATGGTGCTTTCGGTGTTTTGTCATTGAGGTGTTTATGACACGCTGCAAGTTTTTTAGTTCCGTTTTAGACCATTTCACGACACCGAAAGAGTAGGTTAATATGGGGATTGCGTAGGAATTAATAGCTTTTACTGTATTTATTGAGTTAAGCTGTGTTTTAAGCACAGATCCAAGTCTGTGTTTAAATTTGCGGGTGAGTTCAGTTTTCGTATATTTTTCGCGGATCTGTCTATCTTGTTGGAAACCGAGGTATTTATAAGTTTCACCAGAGTTTAGGGCTTCCATCTGTTCTCCTGTATTTATTGTGTAATCTTTTAATTGTAATTTACCTTGTTTAAAAGTATATGTTTTACATTTATCTATGCCAAATGTCATAAAAATATCCTTAGAGAACTGTTGGGTAAGATCGGCAAGTTGGTGAAGAGAGATAATATTGTTACTATATAATTTAATGTCATCCATGTACATGAGATGACTAAGCTTGAATGTAGATATTGACGGGCTATTAGAAGTGGAAATTCCTAGATTGGTGCGATTTAGAAGATTTGAGAGTGGATTTAAAGCAAGGCAAAACCAAAGAGGGCTGAGGGCGTCTCCTTGAAATATACCTCGTCTAATGGGTATGTTGTCGGTTTCAGTAAAATGAGACCCGTTTCCTGCTTTTAATTTAGTTCGCCAATTCTGCATTGTATAACGTAAGTACTCTATTAATGTGGGGTGAATTTTATATATGTGTAGGATATGAATTAACCAACTATGTGGTACGGAGTCAAATGCTTTACTATAGTCAATATACATTGTGCAAATATCTTGTTTATTGGCGTGTGCTTGTTTCATTAGGACCGAATCTATGATTAGCTGTTCTTTACAGCCTTGGCTTTGTTTCCTGCAACCCTTCTGTTCCTCAGCAAGGATGTTATTTTCAGTAATATGTTTATCAATGAGTAGAGCTATGCATGCTGTCAGTATTTTGTATATAGTTTGTAGGCACGTTATTGGTCTATATTTGGCTGGATTTTGGGGGTCACTATTGTCTTTTGGGATCATATATGTAGTACCTTGGGTTATGTATATCGGCATTGATTCTGGGTTTTTAATAAACATGTTAATATTATTGTGGAGTAAAGGGTGAACGGTTGTAAACTTTTTATACCAATAGTTATGAATATGGTCAGTACCGGGTGCCTTCCAGTTGTGAGTTTTTTTTAGGACATTTATAAAGACATCTATTGGAATATGGTCAAATGACATTAGCGGGGTATTATGTAAATGTTGTACTTCGGATTGTATCCAATCTGCTTCGTGATGGTGTTGAACTGGGTTGGCCCAAATATTAGACCAGTAACAATGCAATGCTTCCGGCGATGGTAAAGAGTAATTCGATCCATTACTTGCTACTTGTACATTGCTTGTGGTTTCATTAAGTTGTCTATAAAATAACTTTTCATTGTGTGTAAACTGAAAATTTTGTTTTTTCCTAAGAGTACAATTATCATATCGTTTGAGTCTACTAGATGTCGCTGAAAGTCTTTGTTTTAAACTATCTAAATATTGTTCATCACTTAAATTTGGTTCTTCGTAGCGAGAATGTATTTTGTATTTATCTTTTATTGTTGCTATATGTGACATAAGTTTGTTGCTTCTATTTCCTTTAATATATTCTGTTAATCTACCTATACTTTTTCTGTATGCTTTTATTTTACTTTGTATTCTCTTTTTCCATGCAGGTGTTATAGATTCATTACATTGTCCCTGGTTGGCCCCCATAGTATTTTTAATTTTTGACCCATTACATACAGCAGCAGTATACGCCGCGCAATATATTATTGTTTGAGTTGTGGTAAAATCATGATCAACTGATGTATATTGAGGTAATAAGTTTTGATTAATATAACTTACAATACGGGATAACTTTTTGGACGTTTTTTGTTTAGGTATAAATGGTCGTTGAGTTGGG
Source organism: Hyles lineata (assembly GCA_030180105.1). Lineage (NCBI taxonomy): Eukaryota > Metazoa > Arthropoda > Insecta > Lepidoptera > Sphingidae > Hyles > Hyles lineata. Next base: position 10,651,215 of record JARJEE010000016.1, read on the forward strand.
TCACTGTCTTTATACTTATTATGTATATTTTCAAATGTTTCTTTAATTTTCTTATGTAAATCTGCTTCTTGTGTTATATGATTATCTATTCTAGTAACTGTGTTATTTCTAGGATTTGTATGTATTATTCGATCAGTACCAGTGGTTTGTAGAGATTCAACTATTGGGTTAGGGGTACTATGGTCATTAGTCTCTTCAGCAATAATGTTATCTCCAACAAGGGAGTTGTTGGGTGCGGAATGTTCTTGGGTAATTAATGAGCGTTCTATTTCAGAGCGTATTTCCTGTATTCTTTCAGCTGTTAAAAGTCTATTGTTTACAATCACTCGCCGCTGGTCAGCAATTCGTTGTTCAGAGACGTGTGATATTTGGGGGAATTGTTCAATAATGGCAGCATGCAAGGGTCTACGGTAGCTGGTTTTATTGGTTTCAAGGTGAGTTATTTTAAAATATGCCTTCATAATAGCTGTGTTTATGTCATCAGTCCAACGAATCCTTGAAGAACTCGAGGCTGCCTGAAGTATATCCCTATCTCTTTGTGTGTTAGTTACATTGTTTTGTGTAGATGTGTTAGGGTGGAGATTTCTTTTTACGTCTTGTGTTATTGCATCTAGGACATTTTGTGATAATAAATTATTTCTTACTATTGCTCTACGTTGGTCACCGATCCGTTGTTTAGAGACGCTAAAATTAGTATATTTATCAATAAATTTCTTATGTAGTTCATCTAGGTATCCTTTGGTTTTTGTTTCTAATTCTGTTATTGTAAGATATGTGCGTATAATAAATTCATTCATATCTGAGGTCCATTTATATCGCGCACGGGTTTTGCCAGAGGCGGGTGCAGCCTCTGTAGCTGGTGCTACCTGCACATCATCCTCTGGGCTGGATGAACTCGATGACGAGCTGTGTCTAATATGAGTTTCAAATAAGTTTGGGGACGTAGGAGGGGATTCGAATAAACTTTGGGTAGATGATGGGGATAATGTTGGATCTGATCTTTGTTCATGGGTACTATATGAGGTCTTTCTTGACCTTAAATTGTATCTTGAATTCCGGCTCGTTGTCGGTTGCTTTTCGTCAATTTTCCTTTCTTGATCTGTATCGGAGTCCACAGGCGCAGCTTGAGTCGTTTGATGGTTTGAGACCGCCACCCGGAGATTCTTCCTTCCCCTGACCCTTCGAGGTGTCTGCCTACCATCATTAGCATACCTCTCAGGGTCCCCGGGCACTTGGGGATTGGCTATAGGTTTCATCGTCATAGAGTTTCAGTGGACGTAAGAACCCTTCGTGTTCGTCCAGGACACGTGAGTGCGTAGTGAGCTAACTAACTAAGCTCCGGAGCGCCGCCGTTGGTATACTTGATACTCTTCCGCCGCCGTCCTGAGGCAACATCCTACACTAATGTTACCTGTTCTGGTCCAGCCTCCTAAGAACTTTCCGTTCTTGAGCCTAAACGCAGCAGTGGTTGGTAGATATACCGCTACCATTCGGTCGCCAGAGCCTCGTCGGTTAGTGGCAGGGTGCACCACGAGCAGGTGAGGTTGGCATTTAGAGTAGTTAGGCACGCCTAAATTACTACCCCCTTACACCCCTTATTATTATTATTATTATTTATTCTCTCATACAGAAAAAAGGGTATAAACATGTTAAAATTACATATTGGATGTGAGACTGGTGTCTGATATAGACAGGACCTGTGTTTCAGTTTTTCAAAAAGAGCACATATAAGCGTGTGGTCGTATTTGATTTTAGTTAAGTCCAACCATAGCCAAAGAACGGAAGTGTTAAATTGCCCCAGTGTGCTTTTAAAAACTGTGAAAATAACCACCAGAACTGTAAGGTTATAGAATGAGTGTCTTTCTTTCGGTAAGTACATATCAGTTTCAGTTTTACAGTACTTGTAGCAAACTCTTGCTATTTTTTTGGGTAGTGTTTGTATGTAAAATATATTAAACGCAGCAAAAGCAAACTATGAATGTAATATTATCTATAAAACAATATGTAATATCTCGGGTGACGAGAGCGATAGATTGGTATTCAGTGCTTAGTCATATTAAGTTCCGAAGGGTCATATTCTTGAGCGATTTCATAGCCTCTTATTTCTTCAAATGATTAAACAAAGTGTGAGTGACGAGAATTTATAACGGTTATTTTTTTATGAATTCCGAAAGTCGCCGGAATCGGCAAAAATATTTGCGTTCCTTTATTCCGTGAATTTTTATGATTAGATACTCTTCAGTCTGAATATTAATGTTCTTGATCGTTGTTACTATATTTTTTTGCTATATTTCTGTAAAAATGAAGAGCTTTAATTTTTAAGATATAAAAATTTAAATATCATGTAATTAATGTACATTAAAACTTAATTCCTATGAAATTTTAGCTCCCAAAAATAATTATGATAGATTTTAAAGCTTGTTCGTGAAATGACTGAAAAAATTTCAGCGTGCATGAAGGTCGTGTTCCAAATTAGAAATGAGGACAAGTAGAAAACAAAGAATGCATGGAGCAAAAAAAAATGCACATTCTTTTATTAAGTATATTTTTACAATCTACTAGATAATATAAATAGTGTTTTATTAAACTCAGCGACTACAGCGGTAAGTGTTAAGATACACAACCACTTCATTGTTCACGGGCCAAGAGTATTCCATAGTTTATTTTTCCTCATTTTATGAAACCTGTAGTTAGTCCCCGACGTCATCTTCTCAAGTGGCAATTTGCTCGACACAGCGTAAAGTGCCCAACTAAAGTTCACTCCTGGCAGGAAATTTGAAAACAAAACATTTTCACTGTTCCACGTGAAACGGTTCTTGGAAATCTACAGTAAAAATTACAGGATTATTAATTTTTACAAAAAAAATTACTGGGTACCGGATTTCATTGATGCTAGGACAAGGTGTAATAAGCAGAACTGCTGTGGTATTTCCTCGGATTATTCAAAGATGCAAACAGTTTAATTAGCACAATAGATGTACGTGGTAATTAGCAAAACCAGTAATTAGTGACGTAGGTCTTGGAAGGTGAAGGTGCAAACAAAAGTTGATTGTTTCTTGAGTTAGTTACTTTCTTTTAGAAGCTACTTTTAGCAAATATTGGAAACAGACCAAAAAACTGGAACTCCCAGCTAAAGGAAATGATCAAATCCACGCATAATATTATACGCCGCGTCAGTATTTTTGTAATAGGTGCTGATTTTTTCACAGCCTCCGTAGCGCAAAACGTTAGACACCGCCTGTGAAACGAGAGGCCGCGGGTTCGATCCCTGCACCGAGAGAAATATTTGTGCTGCCTACAAATATTTCTTTTGGGTGTATGTGTTTGTGAGACCGAAAAGTCTCTCGTGGATCCTGATACCCACGACACAAGACTCGATCTTAGTGTGGGGTCCGGACTATATAATATGTGACTGTTGGAGGTTATTTATTTATTATAAATAATAGTTTAAAAAAACTAAAAAACACGCTTTATATAGAAAACCCAACTAAAAAATAGAAAATAAATTTTTAAAAATTTGAATTAAGAATATTGTATATAAGAAAAAAATATTTTTTATTGTAAAAAAAGCGTGGGGTGCATGTTTTCAATAGATATAATTATTTTATCGACAGATATACGTAGAAGGATTATCATTTTGATAATATCTTAAAAAGCACCCCACGCTTTTTTTACAATAAAAAATATTTTTTTCTTATATACAATATTCTTAATTCAAATTTTTAAAAATTTATTTTCTATTTTTTAGTTGGGTTTTCTATATAAAGCGTGTTTTTTAGTTTTTTTAAACTATTATTTATTTTCTAAGTTTTAGTAACATAACGCCATCTGTTAGTAACATTTGACACTTGAAGAATACAATGTTAACGCCATCTAGCGATGAATAGTGCAAACATTCATTATTGACGTTATCACGCCATCTAGTGGTCAGTGGCAATGGTCATCAATTATAAAAATAATTAATCCTGGCGAATCTAATCAGGATGATCAAATATTTTAATCGAATTATTGTATTGTCATCGTTCTTTGACAGGTGTGCAAAATTTGAATGAAATCTGTCCGTTTAAAGTGGGTCAAAATCGCGTCTTAAGGAGTCGGTTACAAACATACAAACAAACATACAAACAAACTAACATACAAACAAACATACAAGTGAAGCTAATATAAAGCGTGTAAAAACTATGGTAACATGAACTGCTCTGAATTCAACTAAGCTTTGACTCTTGCATAACTCTCCTCCTCTAACTCTACTCGACTCCTGTATTGTAAACTTGTTTTGAAAAGAGCAATGCTAGAGTTTCTTGTCCGTTTTTCTCTGAAAACAGCCTTGTGAACCGGGTGGAAGAGAAAAAAGAAAAAAAAAACACTGATCTAAATTAATAATGTATGACATTCTATGGGTTCAGTAAATATTTTCATTTTCATTTAGATATATTTTTAAAATTTCCTTACCTCCATATTTTTAAAGAAAAAGAATACTTATGGAGTCTAAGGTACGACGATATGGTGTAATAAATATTATGATTGCGAGAGCTACCAGTTTGTATTCAAATATAATAATTTAACGTCAATGTCTCGTGGGTGTGCCTAATACAGAAAAAAAAAATACATTTCGACATACAAATATTATTTTGTTGGTGAACATTCAAAGGAATAAACCTATATTTAGCGGTGTGTGTAACCGTATTTTCTACTGTAAATGTTAACGTATCTTTTCAGAAAAAATCTTTACATCTTCTGTTGTATAATACTTGGTATGACCCAATTCAAAACAAGGTTTTTAATCAATAATTAACTTATTGCTGCATGTGTCGCAGGCACTTAGTCTATCATCTTTCAACAGCAATGTAAATGCACTGTTGTATTCCGTTTGAAAGACATTACAGCCCAAATAACTATTGGACATTTTGAGACTTAACATCTTATGTCTCAGGATGACGAACGCAGGAAAATGCCAAACATTGCTGTGTTTACACAGCATGAATTATCAAGGTGTTGCTTTGGTTTTGCTACTGTCCAAGAGCGGTCGTATCGCTTACCATAGGCGAATGGCATGCTCGTTCGCTATTCATTGCTATTAAAAAACTCTACGCAAGTACCGGTAGGTACATTTCACATTAGAAATTCTACAAATATCCCAGTGTGGCAGCTCTAACAGTAATCATTGCGGTGACTGTCCTCTTCAAAAGATGTGGGTGAAACGAGTCATAGTCTATAAAGTAGTGTTTTGTGATATCAATAACATACTGCCTCGGTGGCGTAGTTGTACTAAGGTACGCTTGCAAAGCTGAGGTCTCGGGTTCGAATCCCAAGTCGGGCAAAGTAATATTGGATTTTTCTATTCATTATCAGCTCGGAGTCAGGAATTTGTGCCCGATATGGCGATAGGCTAGCCACCTATCACATAGTAGGACGGAACATACTGGCGAAATTTGGGTATCCAGGCACCTCTGCCTACCCCTTCTGGGAAAAAGGCGTGAGTTTATGTATGTATGTATATAATAACATACTTATAAGTTCTCTCTCCCTCTCGTCAGCAAAAGGAAGTCCATGGCTGAACATGGGCATCACCGATAGTTATTAGTAAATTTTATTTAATTGTATCACTAACATCCTATGGAATTTTCTATTCTGCAATAAATTATTATTTTACTTACTTTGATATGTAGGTTGTGTCGCGATGTTTTCCTTCACTGTTAAAGCTAGCAATAATTAAGAGTGATATTGGTTATATTAAAAAAGCTATTTGCTGTCTTGAAATTCCGCCCTCTGTTACGTCGGTCTGGTTTGTTACCAGCTGCCGCTTCAGCCATTTCTTAAACAGGATTATACTATCTCAACATTTGTTTCATCAAATATTCAATATCCGATTTACAATATCAATTAAATCGTTCATAGCTCCATCAAAACCAAAAATTCAAAACCAGCAAAATTATTTCATCAAAAAACCGTCTCCACTTCAAAGAACACACAGAAACTAAAAACCCCAACTTCTGCAAGTGATATTACCTTTAAATTTATTAATACCTCGTTTATACCGATGAAAAGCGTTTCGCGAATGATTTTGATTGATGTGGCAAGATTTCCGACGTCCCCCGGCCGTGGGGTTACTTCAATTTATCACCGCAGCGCGAATTTTGTATAATTAATGTTTCATTTGACAATCTTGAAGACAAATATTTTTGTGTAACTGTAATTTCGGGATCATAGGGTAATTTCCGGAAGCGGGAGTAAAGAGGGTTGAAGACGGCTATGGTTTATATCTTAAAGGGAATGACCAATATCCTTACATCTATACCATTTCGTATATATTGTGCTGGAACAACCGTCTTAGTAAACAAACAAGACATTGTGAGATTGCAGAATTATGTATATCAATAGCTGAAAGATAATCATTTCTTGCCACTGAATACTTTAGGTTATTACTCCGACCTTGCTGGAAATAATGACATATACTTACGTATATGTACATAATACTATGTATCTTCATTTTATTGTGCCTTTGTAGACTTCAAAAGTATAGAAAATATAAAAACATGAAAATTTTTATAATTATTTTTTTTATTTGTGAAACTGTTTTTGATTATTGATAACTTAAAATATGATGTAATATTCGGAAACAGATATTATAATGCATTCTAAAATTTATCACGAATTAAAAATTGAAACCAAAATCGTATTCTCCACTCAACTGTGTCAAAATCCAAATCCACGCCAATTTAAATAATAATTTTCCAAAAACTCAGAGCCAATTCCACGGAGTTTTATCACAAAGTTATGTGTATCTTGTTCCCTAAACGTAACAAGGCGGAGTTTAAATAACTAATGTCGGGAATCCGTGTAACGAAGCCCGATATAGCTCGACGTCAGTATTAATTAGTAACTGGAGCCAAAGTCCGACGTATCAATAACTTGAGTAATGGCTTTACGGTATTGAAACTGAACTTACTGAAAATATAATGTGCTGTATCAGCCCATAATTGACAACTTCTTTGGCGCAGTAGGTTAGACTCTGGCTGTAAAACGAGGGGCCGTGGGTTCGATCCTTGCAACGAGACAAATATTTGAGTGATCAACAGGTATTTGTTTCGGGATTAAGTGTCTGATACCCACGACACAAGACTCGATCTTAGCGTGGGGTCAGGACTGTGTATTTGACTGTCGGGTACGTTTAGTTATTTTACTGCGCCCGCCATTCTTAAACATAAGAAGTTAAGTCTCAATATTTTCATTAGTTACTCTCCACTCTAGCTTGTCCTTCAAACCGGAACACAAGAGTGCATTTACACAGCTGTTTAGCGGGAGAATTAAATTGAATGTAGTCATATAAAATAGAGGCTAATTATTATACAAAAAGTAATCCAACAGTCATAAAACTATCTTATCGTCTTCAAGTTGCAACACTTATCCACAAAAAGAACTCTTACATAAGCGCACCATATCTTTGCACTTCCGTACTTTACTTTTTTAGTTTCTCTCACTACAATGCACTTAGCTGTCCACAATACTTGTAGTTAAAGTTTTGAGGAGCAATTGGCAAATATAAATGTAGCACGGATGTAGCATTTACTGTTTTTTCTTTAGTAATTCTTTTTAGTCGTGATGTTCTTGCACTTGTACTTTGGGTACTTTATTTGGGAAACTCTAATTTATTATTTATTTATATTCTTTATTGAACACCTGGAAAATTACAAAAAGTAATGTAACTAAATTTAAAATAAGTACATTCGGCGGCCTTATTGCAAAAGGCAATCTCTTCCAGGCAATCTTTGGATAAAGATTAGAGAAAAGAGAGAGAAAGGGCAGTCTTAGGTGCATAGAGTCAAAATTACATATATATATAATAGCTAATAGAATAGTAAAATCACAACAGTGTGTAAATTCAGCGAGAGAGTGCTCCTTGACTAGTGATTTCAATGATGACCGAACTCTTTCTTAGTAGGAAAACGTGTTATAATGTAATATTCGTTATATTTCTTCTACCTTTTATTTTCTTACTCTGAAGGATCTTACAAATCACTTAAGTCAAACTCAAGTCACAAACAGATAACTAATAGACGTAATTTATAATATGTTTTGCAGTATCTCCAGTAAATAAGGGCTCGTTTAATGGATTGATATCTGTGTTGACATAAAGCATTTGGGGTTGCTTTATCTATTATAGAAACAACTATGTCTCGCAACACATACTTTCTATTTCTCCCGCGAAACAGCAGTGTAAATGGACTGTTGTGTTTCGGTGTATTATTACTATAGCCAGAGTAATTAATTGGATAACTTGAGACTTCTTATGTCACAGGATAGCGAGCGCAGTGGAATTCAAATCATTGCTTTGCAATTCAAAGTGCTGTTTGCTTTTGCTACTGTTCATGAGCAGTCGTATCGCTTACCATCAGGCGAATGGCATGCTCGTTCCACCATTAATTACGATGAAAAAACCCTCCACGAAGGCTAAATCAACTAATAAGAAAAAGCGTTTAATTTTGAAACCATATTTTGCTACAATAATACAAGACCAATTAACCAAGTTCTAAATCTATACTAATATTATAAAGCTGCAGAGTTTGTTTGTTTGAACGCGCTAATCTCTGGAACTACTGGTCCGATTTGAATGATTCTTTCAGTGTTGGGTAGTCCATTTATCGAGGCTATAGGCTATTTATCATCACGCTATGACCTATAGGAGGAAAGCAGTAGTGATATTTCTACTGGCGGGCGGAGCCGGGCCCGACCGCTAGTTTTTAAATAAAACCATGATATGATACAGCGTAAAATATATTTTTTTTTTGTAAGGAAAATAAGATGTTTTTGAATAAATACCTAGAAGCGAAATAATTAAGCCGGCCGAAAATAGGAACTGCTTAGCTTTGTAATAAATAAATTTATTTTCACTTGTCGCATGTTCTTTGCTTGCTTTGAAGAGTATTACTTAATAATATTTGGTATTAGCGTGTATTTGACATCATTCCTTAGTGTATGCTTCAATCATTAAAACCTTGACAACCTCGGCTAGATATTGCTTCATGTGGGCGTCCACGATTTATACTCGTATACTCAAAGCTTGAATTTGTGCTCAGTAAATGTTCAGAGCAGTTATATACAAAAGATTTATGTCTTGGTAAAATATGCTTTAACCTATCTTTTGCAGATTTACACAAAAAATTGTATTTTTCATATACATGTTACAAAAAAGTTGATTTATAACAAAGACTAATGACTGTCAAAATATTTTATTTATTTATCAATCTTTATTGTACACTGATTAATTATTACAACCATACAAAGGGATACACTAAAATACAAAAGTACAAAAGGCGATCTTATCGCTCTGAGCGATTTCTGCTAGACAACCTTTGGAATAAAATAATTAAACTAATTGTTATAATATGTCCAGCACGGTGTCGTCTGCTCAATCACAAGGCGGAAGATTATATTTTTGACAGTATATTCAGTACCAAAATATAAACTCGAGCCGAATCTAAACAAATATTAAAAAGAGGAAAGATTTGATTGTCTGCATTGAATAGGCTCTGTATAGCTCGGCAAAAAAGAGTCTGTTTTTAATGAGGGCGCTAAGATCGCATTTGATATTAATATGTCAACCCAATATACTATTACGGAAAGGTTATATAATAGTTATTTTTAATATTTGTTATTAATAGGCTCTTTGTTTATTTTATATCACAAAACAAACAAATAAGTTACGAAAATGTATAGGAATACCATATAAAATTATTCAACAAAGAGAATTACATTTTTAATAGTGTTGTCATAATTAATTTTCTTTAATGCTTTTCTTTTTTTGTCAAGTTATAACTACTGGACCGATTTGAAAAACTCTTTCACCACTAGAATCCTTACGGCATCCCTGATGAACATAATTGACAGAATATATTCAAAAATGTGCATATACCCCCAGGCGGAATTGGGCTGGGCCGCTAGTATATTACATTTTCATTTCTGATTTTATTATACGTGTGATCAATAATACATTCACGTAACAACTAACCGTTGCTATATATCGACTATCTGGTGGTCTGTAGGTGTCTCATACGTGTGAGGCCGCCTGAGTAGGCACCACCGCAATGTCTATTTCACCCGTCAAACACCAGTGTAAATGCACTTTTGTGTTTCGGATTGAAGGACATTGTAGCCATAGTAACTACTGGAGATGTTGAGATTTTACATCTTATGTGTCAGGATGGCGAGCAAAGTGGAATGCCAAGTATTGCTTTCTAATTTAAGGTGTTGGTCTTGCTACTGTTCATGAGCAGTCGTATCCCTTACCATCAGGTAAACAGCATACTCGTCGCGCCTTTCAGAGCTATAAAATAAAAACAAAATATACTCGTAATACTTATTTTACAAAAACTATCAAATACAAAAGAATTTCAACAGTTTAAAGAACAAAAGACTAAGCGAGCTCGTTTACCAACTGACAACTATGCTTCGAATATAAAATTACTCATACTTATGTATGAGCTGAATAATGTTGAAAACATGGGACGCTGCAAACCGTTCACTTGACGTCTTGAATAAAGGATGGATCAAGAATAGTAAAGATTTTGCGTGACTTGCATAAAGGAGTGCATCCCTCACAAACAGACTGTATACAATGTCTGTTGTCTACATAAGGTTACCCTAGCGTTCGTTCATATGAGTAAAATGTTAAACATAGGCGCTTCTTAAGTTATACAAATTTTTAATTAGTCATTCAGTCAGTGTTGTCAAAAGTTGGTAACACACGCGTGAAACTCCAGCCGGTAGACCATGCTTGAATCAATATATTTTAATTGTCGACTTATTTTAACTATATACGAAGATTTACGGTTTCTTTAAACTGATAAGTGTTTTTAGTTGCTGCTTTAAATATTTTAATCCTACTTCAAAAATAAACGTTACTGGTGATCATTTAATAAACTAAAACCCGTTATTCGACGTCGCCTATTTTTCTAAGTGCTATAGACTAGCTATGCTCTAGCTATAGACGTAGATATTTTATTTATTTGTTTATTATTATGAATAATACGATTATACAAAATCAATTACTTACTGCGCATGCCAGACCCGCAATTATTACGTTCCTTTAAAATAATATTTATTCAAGCAAAAATTCTGTTCTATTTCCAAAGAATTAAAACCCGGCATATTCAGCGAATATAGTCACTAAGCGATATAGCCCAATATCCTCGCTTACGAAATTTCATCAGTTTCAAAATGGCTTCAGACAAGCGCCATTTACAAATAGACACAAAAAACCCCAGCCGATGTCCCAAGACGAATGTAATAAAAATGAAACTGCCTACAAACACGATATCCAAAATTGGAATCTCAACTAAATGGCAGCAAAAACAAAATTAGTCTCGGGTGCCACAATTTGCCACCGAATACAGTAATGCGTTCAACAAAAGGTTTTCGAAAGGATAAACTTTTACACATTGTTAAACGTGTATTGTGCTTTTCGGTTTTAACAGCTTAGCGGGAACGAATTGATGTTATTTTTATCCCGCGAACTTTGCGTCGCGAAGGCTTTTTGTAATCGAAGGTCGTATACTTTGCCAGTGATTTATTCACCATGAGGGAAATGTGGAAACTTAAAAACAGGATTTTTATTTTCCACTGAAAATCGACGTTGCCGATTGAAAACATATTCAATTTTTATTTTTATTACAAAACTTCCTTATTTTAAGTGTATTTAATGATTAAAAATATTTTTGAAATGTTTCTTTATGGAATAACTGCCAGGATTTAGATTTATTTTACGACTAGTGTTATCTATGTACATTGAATACAACAACTTCTTTAAGTCTTCGCTTACAGACACCTTTATGTAACTTTGTAACCATCCAAGATATTAACTGATGACATCAAATCTTTGGAGGTACTACTGAATACACATGTCTTGCCAAATTTGCTTTAGGATATGAATAAGTTTTTAGAGAAACATTTTTATTTATGAGCCTAACGACTCTTAATCGTACTCTCGATTGTAGAGGAGGCCCGAGGCGTGCAGTGGGACGTATGTATATGCATTCATACACATAGGTACAGGTATTGTTTAATTCTGAAGTACAAGATAAATTAAAAACTTAACCAATATTAAATTTATTATAAAACATCATTTTATGAACTACTCCGAATTAAACCAAGCTGTGACGCATTTAACCTAATTAATAAATAAAATAAAATAAACATTGGAACATAAACATAAAATAAGCATTGGACCTAATTAATAAATAAAATAAAATAAACTATTTAAAAAAGTGACTTTTTTGTCTACCATCCGTTTCATAAGGCTGTTTTCATCAGTGAAGAACGGGCAAAAAACTCTAGCGTGGCTCTTTTCAAAAAAGCTTTTATACAAATATATTTTATCTTTTATTAAGTGACTGAATCCATATGATTAATAACATTTCAAAGATTCAATAAAGTATTTTCATTTCAACGGTATAAAAATTAAAATATTGTAGGAGATAATTGCTCAAAGTATTATCTTACAAGACGCGTCGATGTCTCTCGTCATACTTATCGATTAATATCGTTGACGTTCTTGACTGCATGTTAACTCCCAGCGACGAGGATCTTATGTAGAGGCAACGTTCTCCTCGACAAATATGCCTTAATTTCGTAATATATTTAATATTCGCTGAAGTAGTCTAATGCCAGCAAGTTTTCTAAACGGTGCGTTTCTGAATTTCATTTACATGTATATTATTTACTTGTTCGGTAATCTACGACGTTTTAGTGTTTATAAAATTGTATTTAAGTAGCTTGGGAGTGTTTGTGACCGGTATACCGGCCAAAAGCAAGCCTTTCATCACATTTGGAGTCGATAATAAGATGAGTGGCTCGTGGGGGGCACTAGAAGTTAGTTAATCCTTTTGAAATATATTAGGGTAAGTTTATTTATATGAATTAATTTTATTTATACCACAGTGATTTTGTATGGATTTCTACGGTATGTGAAGTCCGCCAACCCGCACTAGGCTAGCCTGGTGAACTATATGGCCTAACTACTCTCAATCTCTCCTATCAATTGTATCGGCGATTGTAGAGAAAGTTCGTGCCCTGTAGTGTGGCGTATATGGGCTGATATAGAACATCTGTATCTGTATCAGCCCACATACGTCCCACTGCAGGGCACGGGTCTACTCTACAATCGAGAGTACGATTGTGAGTGGTTAGGCCATATAGTCCACCGCGCTGGCCTAGTGCGGGTTGGCGGACTTACATACCATAGAAATTCTTATAAATCACTATAGCATATATAGAACATAAAAAAGCTAATTTATGTATTTGTTTCATTTCATAATAATAGCTTAGTCGATAGCCATAAAGTGCCAACTGGGAGCTTCTATCCTGACTTTCTTTTATCGACTAATTTATAAAAGTCAATGACAAAGTTTCTTTACTTAATTTAATTAAGGCTTAAGTTATTCGTTAAAATACCAATAGTCATTCCGTCGTTGTTCAAAGTGTATTAGTGTTTCCAATTTGGACACTCAGTATTGAGAGAGGTTTTCGTTTTAAGTATAAAAATTATCTCATCAATTAACACAAATTTAAATTTGACCTTAGCATAGCAATGGGATTTCTCTCAATCTCATCTGAAGACACAAATAAGGTCTTCAAATTTGTACATGTTGTGCAAATTTTTAAGCATTTTAATCCTTTTATATTCTACCAAAAATATCAACCGTATATTTACTGATTTATGCTTTACAAAAATCATAGACAGTTCTATTTCATTTCAAATAATTCCACAACAATTCCCGCTTTGTAAACATCCGGAGATGTCTCAGACGACTGTTGGCTTTCAATATACAAACGCAACGGCACTCTATGATAATATTAAAATGGCGCGCGAGTGCTATTCCGGGAACACTGTTGTTCTTTTTATTTTCCAAGCATTTTCTTGAAGAGTGGAGTGTTTCAGTGACCTTGGTATTGTGTGTTTTTTATTAAATTGGTCCGGCAAATGGCAAACAGGTCAGCTAATCTTAAGTGATCACTGCCGCTCATGAACATCCACAACGCTTGGATCATGGATGTGTCGCTGAACCATCAAATCGGAAGGAGAGTGGAAAAAAGGGTGGGAAGAAGAAAGGAGTATTGGGCACTCGGTAATCTCTCTTACTGAATGAAGCGTGATAGAAAAGCTGTTGCCCGATGACTTCCTGTGAAGGAGTGGCCCCGGATGAGTCTGCTCATTCATACTGAGTCATGACTGACAACAGCGTGGCCCTTCCATTTCCAACAACTTGTGTATGTAAGCACGGATATGCCGTTTAAGTTTACCATGTTTTTTTTATTTATTAATAAGCCATGTCGTTTATTCTTATATTGCAAATATTGTTCCACACCTCATAATACTTATATTCGTAGTATTTGACGGTGACAGACAACTGGAGATTTTGCCGTATAATTTTCTTACTAGTTATTATAATTTCCATTATTGGCCTACTTGTTTTTTACAATATATACGACGAAATAAGACCTATGTTTTCAAATAAATATATTTTTTAATTTCAACAATCTCCTAAGAACTACCACTACATTAAAATCTTGTGTTTCTTGTTTGTCTTGTATTTCAGCAATTGCTGATTTATTTCACCAAGGACAGCAAACTCGTACTCCGTTGTTCACCAACCACAGATAATCAAAATAATAGTTCCACAACCTCCAAATACATAGTTATTTATTACAACCACGTTCATACTCTGTAGTTATGCCGGAAGGAAAGCCGTGATCAACGGCGCGCCGAGGCAAACACTCGTAGGGCACAAACATTGCCCAGACCGAACATCAAATTTGCGAGCTCGCAGCAACATAGAAGATTTGCTTTGGAATATCGAGGTTTTGCCGTATTTTTAGTAAAAATCCACAAAACCCCTAGACTTTTGCTGGTCTGGTGAGCTAGTGCTGGGCAATATTAAATTAATAATAAATACACCCAATAGACACATACATAGTCTTGACCCCACACTAAGATCGAGGCTTGTGTCGTGAGTATCAAAAGCTATGAAAGACTTTTCGTGCTCATCCACACCCAGACCCGAAAAAATACCTGTAGATTACACAAATATTTGTTTCGGTGCGGGGATCGAACCCGCGGCCTTTCGTTAAACACTCGGCGTCTAACCAACTGCGTCATGGAGGTTGTCAATGTTTATTATATCTATACATCCGTAATAAATTATTGCAAAGAATGTATGTATCTGTTGGAAACAGCTTGTAGTAATAGAAATGAGTTCAAACGCTCCTTCCCCCATTATTAGCCGCTGTTAAATCTAAAAAATCACATAAAATGTTTTGTCCGACCTGAAAAGAACTTCAGAGCTCAACGCTTACATTTCCCTCACGCAGTCACTAGAACAATGAGATGACATTCTGAAATGAGTCCCACAGAACAATAAATTAAAAAATTGAAGTACACTGCTCCATAACAAAGGCAACTAGCTGCTCTTTTGTGAGGCAAAAATGACTTGTACGCCGTATTCCCGTCACCATGAACATCATAAACATTGTGAAATCGCGCCGCCCCCCATTCCGCTCCAATTTGAACCGGAACGAAAACTGTTACCATAAATTTACAATATAAATCAACTTGGCCACTTTTAAAAATATAGCCAACTCTGAACTCATGAAACAAGCTTTTCATTACGGGTCGGGAAAAATCACATGTGGAAATATGAGAGGCGGTAAAGTGGTTACATTGAGTTATCGTTGAGACAGCCTGACTTACTGTTGCGAGCCGAGCGGGAAATGTAGCTTGTTAAGATTTTTATTTTTTATAGTAATTCGTATATATTTTTAAAAGTATACTCGTATTATAGGGCGCAACTGTTTAGACATAATTTAAAAATATTAATAAGAAATATTGTCCGTATTTTTTTGCAATTGAATATGGGGATACACGATTTATCAATGGTGGAAGGTTGTTAAGACAATGATGTATTTTGTTATTCACATGAATACGATTAACCGAAATTCAACAAATTGTAACAAAAAGTCAAATGACAGTACGGTACCGAAATATCTGTGATTTATTTAAACGACTTTCCCATAGTTAACTGCGCCGTAAAATAAATCTCGATGAATATTCGACAATCTGTGAACATTACGCATTAATTTTCCCACTTCGAAATGCCATTGCATCAGAAAATCCTATAAAATTCACAAAATTAGATTACTTTTCACATAACTTTAAAATGAGGCTCATTTTATTACCTCTGATAGCGTTCTTAGACAGCAATTGTACCTCGGTTCATTTTATATCGCCATTTACGACCTTGAATTTTCAGTTCATTTTCATTGCGGCATTGTTGTACTTAAACGGGTTAATTCAATTCCTTTAAGCCGGCGATGGAGTGGCAACATTTGTGTTTTGACGAGATCACGAGAGCCGAGGGGAACGGGAAATAAGTGTTTTAGATCGTAAAATGTACATTGTTGCTTTGAATGGAGTCGAGTCGTAGATGGGTAGAAATATGTGCCTTTTACAATTGCCTTATAAGCGAAAAGGAAAACAATCGATTTCTATCGTGTTGGGGGATAAAATTATGTACTGGTGGTAGGACTCTCATATGTGAGAGGCCATCTGGGTGGGTACCACCGCAGTGTCTATTTCTCCTGTCAAACAGCAGTGTAAACGCACTGTTGTGTTTCGGGTTGAAGGGCATTGTAGCCAGAGTAACTACTGGACATATTGAGACTTAACATCTTATGTCTCAGGATGGCGAGCGCAGTGGAATGCCAAGCATTGCTTTGTAATTCAAGGTGTTGTTTGGTTTTGCTACTGTTCATGAGTGGTCGTATCGCTTACCATCAGGCGAACGGCATGCTCGTCTCGCCATTCATAGCAATAAAAAATAAAAAATAAATAAATAAATATGTATTATGAGTATGTAACACAAGGTACTATGAAGCTTCCGTTTTCCGTTCAAGTGTACCAAATATTCTAAAAGGTAATTCATAAGTAATTTCATTTGATGTGTGAGCTGAATTAATTTGGGCCAATGTTGCGTCAGGAGTATGTATGTGACTATTGAGTGTATTTATTTATGATATTTAATGATACTACCTCGGTGGCGTAGTTGTGCTACGCTACGATTAAAAAGCCGGGGTCTCAGGTTTGAATCCCGGGTCGGACAAAGTAACAGTGAATTTTTCTATTAATTATCAGCCCGGAGTCAGACATTTATGCTCGATATGGCGATAGGCTCGTCACCTATCACATCATGGGACGGAACATACCAGGCGAAACGTGGGTGTACTGACTCCTCTACCTGCCCCTCCAGGGAAAAAGGCGTGAGTTTATGTATGTAGGTATGTATTGAATGTTATTGGAAATCGCTGTATGCGAACCGCTTTTAAAAAGGCGCAACATTTTGGTCGGTTTAATTCTGCCTAATAAAATTATGGAATTCAGACAAACAGTTGGTCATCAAATCACAAATCTAACTTTTATAACTGGCGAAATAAAGAATAGTGTTGCATGGAACCCATCTAATATGTAGGATATAGAAAAACAGAAAAAAATATACTCAGGCGAAAAATGAATACTTTTTCAATCTCAAGGCAAAAAAGGTTTAAAAAAATAACTAGAACAGTTGCATCCTCTTACTCAATACCAATCTATGCAAGAAACGTTTTCATTGTTGCAACCAATATTCCATCCATACTGCTGTTTTTTTTTTTTTTTATTGCTGTGAATGGCGAGACGAGCATGCCGTTTGCCTGATGGTAAGCAATACCTTGAATTACAAAGCAATGTTTGGCATTCCACTGCGCTCGCCATCCTGAGACATAAGATGTTAAGTCTCAATATGTCCAGTAGTTACTCTGGCTACAATGCCCTTCAACCCGAAACACAACAGTGCGTTTACACTGCTGTTTGACGGGAGAAATAGACACTGCGGTGGTACCCACCCAGATGGCCTCTCACATATGAGAGACCTACCACCAGTGTTTGGCGGGAGAAATAGACATTATATTTTAAACTGCCTCCTATTCTTTTCCTTTCCTAATATCCATCCCAAGGTTGTCTGTAAGAAATCGCCAAGAGCGATGAGATACTTCTTCTAATTGTTATATCTAAATATTTTTTTATGTAATTGCAGTATTGTATAAATAAATAAATCAAGATGAATCCTATGAAATTTAATTGCGGAATAATTAACAATATAAATCATCATGGTTTTGCACTCTTAATAATACACCAAAAGACCGAAGCGGTCACTATATATATATCAAAAACATCAAACCGCAAGGCCCAGATAGATATTGAAATACTTCAATATACATAATTGACGATTTGCAAGCATTATTATCTTACCACAAAACCACATTTACAATAAATTAATATGTGGAACTAATCAATGTTGATAAGTAAGCTTACATAACATTAACGATTATACCCAGGAATAAAAACGTTAATTTGAAAATAACCATTGCTGTTTTTAAATAAACAAAGTGATTAAAGTAAATGATGTGAGAATAATACGATGAAAATGCAGATCTATAGTCTTCCTAAAGTACGCGGTGGCCTGTTGGTAACAGACTATACGCAATTGCCAATATGTTAACGGTAGTCGCGGATTCCAATCCCAAGACACACCTCTTTTTCGAAGTCATGCGTGTATTGACTGTCAATCATCATGCACTATAACAGTGACAGAAATCACCGTGAGAAAACCTGCATACCATAGCGATTTGTATGAATTTCTATGGTGTGTAAAGTCCACCAACCCCATTAAGCGTGGTGGACTATGTGGCCTAACCCCTCTCAATTCTATTAACACGGTATAAAATAAAATACAATTTATATCTGGAGCCCGAAAACTATTAAATATTGCATAAAGAAGAGCGGACCAAATTTCTATTGGACAAATCCCCGTTCGTGACCGGAATATTGTGATGGAAATTCACACATGGAACAGAAAAAATAACTAAATCTATCTGATATGACGTGTGAAGGACATTTTTGGGTGTTCCAGGTATCGCTCCTGAATAAATGCTGATGAATTGCAGTGTTTGGCACTTTTTCGTGACGTATAAAATATAAGAATTAGCTAGATGAAAAAGTAAAAAATTAATGACATTCAGCATTGAGCTCGGCGAGTCTCCGGCAATGTCTAACTTGTCTTTAACCCGCAACGATATTTATCAGGAAGTTAAATAATAGGAGTTGGAAATATTTTTGTCTACTTCCCTCCACTGCCCTGGGCTGTGCTTGTACACTATCCAACCAAAGTCAATAATTTAATTATAATAAATATTAAATCATAAAAGTCTATAAAATGCAATGTAAAAAATCTGTACGAAAATAAACAAAAATCCTTTAAAAACTCAGATAACCTACGGGCGTTTGTAAAGTCGGCACTCTAACACCAAATTGGGCTCATATTAGTACTCCACTCGAGCAAACTCGTAGCACATTCCTTATAAAACACGGTTCGCCTGAAACAACCTTTTTAGGGTTTAAAAAACAGATAAAACGTCGATGGATAAATTGGTGCCGCCAATGCTTTTATGGCAAGTGGTGAGGCTAAAAGGTTTTTGTTTCGATCAAAAATGCACTTACTACGGTTCAATTTTAATAAAAATCGGTGAAGTTTGCCTATGGTTTTTGGATGATCGGTGGCCGATGCGCGGGTATCGCTCGCTGACGTATTTCGGGATTTCTGTGAAGTGTTAAAAGAGTGGTATTGCTAATTGGAGTTCGAAATAGTTTTTTGACATGTGCTTATTCGTTTTATATTTACGGAAGTAATATAAGAAATTTGTAATTTGTGAAATTACCACTCGTGTATGAAAATGTGCAACTTTGTTTTATATTTCCGACACATATTTATTTAAATATTAATTGAATAAATAAATATAAATAATACCCAACAGTCGCATACATAGTCATGACCCCATACTAAGATCGAGTCTTGAATGGGTATCAGGAACTAACGAGAGACTTTTCGGTCTCACAAACACCCAGACCCAAAAGCCAATATTTATGGGCCGCACAAACATAATATATATATAATGTAATTTTTTTAAACTTCTACAATTAATGTGTCTTTTCGCCGCTGATCAGGACCTATATCAATGGGGCTCTCAAATTGTTTTAACATATTGGTATGATTTTAATATTTTTTGAAATGATTAATATCATCACAATCTCAACGTACAAGAAGTCCACTTCATACTAAGTCCACTTACTAACAGCATATTAAATTCAAGCAATCTCATACCAGGTAATCAGTTATTGGTTTAATTGCTTGCAGATTGACGTATTGACCGACGGTCGTCTTCATTAACCACGATATTGCTTCATTAGCACTGCGGTTACGTCGTATTGCCACTAATTTCTAGCTCCTAATGAAACGTGGTATCTCTATGACTAAATATAGCCAACAGTTACAGTGTATCATCCCTTTTACGTCCCAATGCAGGGCATAGGCCTCCTCGACAATTGAGAGTACGATTGAAGGGGCTTTCTTGTCCATTAATATATTTTTATTTCATTAAATCTAATAACATTATCAGAAAGATAAATAATTTAATTTATTATAACAGCAATTTTAAGATTCCCGAAAAAAAAAGAATATATTACAGATTCATGAGCATTTGACCTCGGCACTTGATTTCAACCTTGTACCTTCAACCTTCTTGAGAAAAGGGTTTTATCAGACACACAAACGCCCAAGTGATTTTAAAAGGGTTCCGTCTTCTAGGAAACCTTGAAAATCGTCGAACAGTCAAAAGTATACAAATAATATCAAAAGGAAAATGCCCATTTTACGATGAAACTTAGTATGGGTGCGAATTTTTTGTCTCTCGGTGAAACCTACTTTTTTTGTTCAGGAATTTTTTTTTTCAATAAATATAAACCTGATTGCGACCCAGGCCCGGAGTTCTTGGAGAAATGAACTTGAAGACAAATATTTTTTTGCATTCGGCTCTGTCAACAAAATATAAAATATTATGATAATTACTTTATTTTATAAGAACCTGTCACCCGGGATATAACAGCAAAACGTTTAAGGACAAATCATAAAAATGCTAAAATCTACACTAATATTATAAAGAGGAAAACTTTGTTTGTTTGTTTGGTTGTAATGAATAGGCTCAAAAACTACTGGACCGATTTTAAAAATTCTTTCACCATTCGAAAGCTACATTATCCACGAGTAACATAGACTATATTTTATTTTGGAAAAAAAATAGGGTTCCGTAAGATATTTGGATTTTTCGGACACAAACTGAAAAAAATCAACCAAAGAAGTTACTTATTTTGCGTACGCTGCCTAAACTACAAAAGATAGAACCATAAAATGTTATAATTAATTGTAGATCTTATAAATATCTACAAAAAAGTCCGCGACACACCATACCTATCTATGTTGAGTGAGGCACAACAACCACATCAATAAGTACAGTTTATGTTGATAATATTTGGTCTTTGAATGATTAAAATTGGACGTTTGGTTTTGAAGTTGTGGTGAAATTAAAATATTACGATTTCTGCTGCACAGCCCGTTGTATAAGATATATATGGATGTTTGTGGAGAGAAGGGACATAAAGTAAAATAGAATCGAAGGTACGGGAGAGGGCTGGGATAGATCACAGATTTGTTAGGACGAAATTTAAATGCACGTTATAAAACGGGATGGATAATAAAGAGAAGGGACGGGACGGATTGGGAAGACTCTGAACAGGCGGATGAGACGGGATTGAGCCGGACAGTAGGATAGGTACGTCAAGTTTAGGCATACAAGAGTTTATACGAAAAACAACATGTATTTGGTGTGGAGTGGAATCAAAAAATATATGCACCCAGGCGAAGCTGGGTCGGGCCGCTAGTATAATATAAATTCTAAGAAATATCGGTATCGGGATCTACGATATTTTTCACCGATACTATGAATGGGCGATCTCCTTTGGTCTACAAATATTCAATTCAATGCCGAGGTTAGTTATAGTACAACTAATTACGATTTTAGCCTCATTTTTTGTAGTATTAAGTTTATTTAAGATAAGTTTATTTCCGTTCCATTACACAGCGGTATCGATGGTAAAAGTTGACTATTTAATAAAATCTTTTTTTTAATGGATCGAAAAACTTGCTATGATACAGCACATATTTACCGCTGCGCAATTCATACAGGGTATACCACGACTGCTACCGAAAACGAAGCTGAGTGGGAGTTTTAGTGACTTCAGACAGAATGCAACTAAATTTTTTGCAAAAAAAAGCCTCGTATTTTTTTCCTGTCGTGTTTGGGTGTTAAATTCATATTTTTCATAAAATAATATTGTACGCGATCTTATTTTTAAAGACACTATGAAACGCAAGGGCTTAAAATATTATTTAAAAAAAAAACAAAAATTTACCACCCAAACACGATGATATTTAAAACAGCACAAAAAACTAACTAACGTTTTTATACGAAAGTTTTAGTTGCATTGTGTTTGTAGTCACTAAAACTATGACGAGGCTTCGTTTTTGGTAGCAGTCTTGATATACCCTGTATATGTAAACTATCCACATTGCCGGGAGATGGTTAGGTGTAACCAGTTTGAGATCTTCTCACTGAAAATAGAGAATAAATTTTTTTGATCATACATACATAAACCCACGACTTTTTCCAAAAGGCGTAGGCAAAGGAGTTTCTAAATAATCCACGTTACAACTTGTATATACCGTCCCACGATATGATAGGGGGCAAGCCTATCACCATATTGGGCACAAATTCATTCCGTCATAATTAATTATCGAGAAACAGCCATCCCTTGCTAGTGGATATTATATTTGAATTGCTCTAAGGCATTAAAATAAATAAAAGTCAGCTTTTGGATTGCATTATTGTCGATTTGTCGTCCCAGTATTTAAAACAAAGGTACTTTTGAAATAATATCAAAATGTAACCGAAGCAATGAGTTCAGTCGATGTAACTTGATATACGCCGGCTGTTAGCCGCCCACGATCGCATTAAGCCAAAGTGTCGAGTCCATCGTTAACTCGCAGTGAGAGGCCTCAGAGAAATAAAAATTAATAACATTACTAGAAATTACTGTTGTGTTTGATATATGGTGTAGATTAAATATTACATTAAATATACCGAGTAGTGTACATTAATAATAATATGTACTATGTAATAAAAACCTTAAAAAATACATAATAGTAAGTGGTGGAACTATGCTCGTTAAAGTTATGTACAAATGGATCGGAAAAATCGGACTAGTTCCACAATCCAAAAAAAAAAGTGAACGTTGGCGTTGCGTTTTTTTTTGTGCCTGATATTATCAGAGACCCAAATCTTGCTGGAGAAATATTTGGATCCATTTGGTTGAAGACCATTGAACACCAAACTCACCCATACCATACATTAAGGCTGCAATACTCACTGTAATTCTACATTTTAAATGTTAAGACAAACATATTTCCATAATTATACAATCAGGAGAACCCAATGCTTGTTTATCAATCCTCGTCCAAAAAATATCAAATAAATATTCCAGTTCCCATTCAATGTTTAACCCTGACCTTAAATCAACATTAGCATAGCCCAATATATCTGATATTTAAAATTTTCCGGTCACAGCTCTCCGTCGGCCCAGCTCCTCGACTTCGATGAACAAATATTATTTGTTTTCGTTTACCAAAGGCCTTTCACTACAAAAACATGACCATTTTATCGTGTATGCCCGTACGTCTCTGGTCTTTGGCAAAAATTACTTACATTTTACGACTATTGACCTCG
This sequence comes from Hyles lineata, assembly GCA_030180105.1. Taxonomy (NCBI): domain Eukaryota; kingdom Metazoa; phylum Arthropoda; class Insecta; order Lepidoptera; family Sphingidae; genus Hyles; species Hyles lineata. Next base: position 10,674,975 of record JARJEE010000016.1, read on the forward strand.
TTTTTACGGATCCTTCTTTCATTTTTTTTTCATGTTGAGTGGATAAGTTACTTGGGATGGTAAGATTATGACGGCCTGAAAATTCTGTGTAACTAAAAATAGCATTAAATTTTTCAATACTTTTTTTGGCTCTCGTAATTCTGTACGGGCTGACCCAGATATTTAGGAAATAATATTATGAAGATAATATTATTTCACTTAAAATTTTTTGTCAATTCTTATAAATCCAAACGATTTATGTTTCTAAATCTAAAAGCTTATTTTTTAACTAGTAAATCGAATCCAATAGCTCCATATTTTTGAAGCCACGTGTAGAGCACTGTGTAACTATAATAAAACATTACGAAACACGTAGGTCCACAGAATACGCGTACTATCAAAGCGAATTAATTTCAATACCTATCGCCACTATCCAGACGGGTTGAGTACCAAGCTCGGGCTGATTAGATGATCGCTCGGAATCCCTCGGTCGCCTCTTACAACCTCTGTGAGTGAGGAATTCACGTCCTTAGCCGATTCACACATTGTAGAGTCCTACACGGCTCTATCAACTCTACTATGGTTGTTGTTCTAAGGGATACACTGAAATTTCTGGATTTTATGAAATAAGTGATTTTTTTAAGAAGAAAGTGTTTTTCTTTTCTAGGGCATTTAAACAATGAATACAGTAAAAAACGTGGCAAAAAATATGTAATGCGATAATATGTAAAATAATATAATAAAATCATGATTCGTAAAAATTAATGTAGACATAATTAATACTTTTCTCTGATATTAAGGGGTTTAAGACTAGTCCACCATGCTGGCCTAGTGGGTTTTCCACTTTATACATATATAATACACATAACACCTTATTCACAGAAGGGGTACGCAGAAGTTCTACCATGACACGATCACCCATATCACAATGGGACATGGGGTACAAATACATAAAAAAATCCTATATAACTGTACCCGACACGATATTCAAACCCAAGATTCGTACTATAGTGCAACTCTGCCACCGATAACTTTATACAAAATAAATATTGTGACTATTTTAGATACAGATTTCCTCACGATATCTTCCTGTGTTGTTAGAGCGACTGAATTATTAACTACAGGTACACATGACTTCGAAACCTCAGAGGAAGACTCAAACTTTCTACTTCTGGTTTGTCAGTCCGATTCTTTACCAACTAGACTGTGTCTTACGGTGACTGTGTAATGCAGAACATATTATCACTTATTCTATTATAATCATATGTTTACTGATGGTAGTTCTTTCATATGTGAGAGGCCGCCTGGGTAGGCACCATCGCAATGACTATTTCTGCCACTAAGCAGTTGTCTAAATGCGCTGTTGTGTTTCGGATTGAAGTACATTGTATCCAGAGCATCTACTGAACATACTGAGACATAACATCTTACGTGTCACGATAGCGAGTGCAGTAGCATGCCAAGCATTGCTATGTAATTAAAAAGTGTTGTGTCATTTTAATATTGTTCATGAGCAGTCGTAACGATTACCATCAGGCGAATGGCATGCTCGTCTCGCCAAAACATTATTTATACAATATTTTTCATAGACTTTTGTATCTCCATCAGACTCTCAATAAATCCACACGTAACGATCTTTTCGATGGAGTTTATAAAACCAACAAAAAATATATTCTTTTGTTATTCATACACCCAAAAGCCTCAAACTTAGTCCTAACACCACATTTAAATGACCACATAGAGATTTTTCATTTAATAAAATTAAATGTAGAGTTAAACATCTGTTACACAAATGTGGTAGAGTTTGTACAAATTCAATAGATGATACAAAACATCGATAAACGCAAAACGAACGTTAAGTTTACAGTTCATAAACCTCTTTAGGTAATTAAGGTAAACTAAATTTGGCAATTAGCTTTGTATCTCATTTGGCACGTTTTAATTAATGTTCCACACAAACAGATATTGAGTTCCCTCGCTTATTTCTCACCATTTAATTAAATTATGAAGGCTTTAATTTATTTATAATGTCCATATTACATTTTAGAGTAGGCGGGCTCGTTGGAAAGGCTATATATTTTGATTATTATTTTATGAGCAATAAATTATAAGTTATTTGTTATAATTGTTACAGAACTCAGCTATCCAAGACGAAGGTCAGTCAATTATAGTTTTCAATCTTAATAAATTATTCATTGGTGTAAGATGGTTCTGAAACTATCATATACATAATATACCATATATTAATAGGATGTAACTAAAACGCCACGTACTTACATAGTTATGACAGGATTTCCACTATCATGTATTTTTTTATTGCAATGAATGGCAAGACGAGCATACCGTTCGCCTGATAGTAACCGATACGACTGCTCATAAACAAGAGCAAAACCAAAATTACAAAGCAATGCTTGGCATTCCACTGCACTCACCATCCTGAGACATAAGATGTAAAGTTTCAATATATCCAGTAGTTACTTTGGCTACAATGTCCTTCAATCCGAAACACAACAGTGCATTTACACTGCTGTTTGACGGGAGAAATAGACATTGCGGTAGTATTTACGCAGGCGGCCTCTCACATATGAGTGCCCTTCCACCAGATAGATAATTATTAACCGGTTGGGATTCTAATATCGAGAAGAGATAGCGTTTTACACATTAGTACTATATTTGGACAGCTTTGCAGCTATCATCAGATACATCTTTGTACCTTTTCCTCCAAACGAAACTTGTAGGACTAATTGACCTATCAGAGACAGTAGAGTTGACAGTAAAACAGACTTTTGAAACCAAAAACTTCTCTTAGTAGATCTATATTTATGTATACGAACATTATTATGCCTCTCACCAGATAATCCAGCCACTTCGCCTTCATATTTACAGAAAAATATTATGATGAAAAACATCCGCGCATGGAAATATAGGTTTTAAAGCACCAAAGTAGTATTTTAGCAATAAAATAAGGAGCACTTCACTCCGGGAGGATACTTATATTTTTATTACGTTATGAAGATTGCCGCAAGATGTCGCTGTGTTATGGGTGGAACGCAACTAAAAACTCTGGTAATTTCCGCTTTTACTTCCAGAAATACTCTGTGGAGTGGATGTTTGGGATAAAAAGTCGCAAATAAAACACCTTTTATTGCGTTTTGTAATACTAAAAAAATATGGATGGATATAAAAAATGTTTGCAAATGTCTTAGATATTCCTTTTTTTTTTCTATTAAACTAATTTTCATTTGAATATACCAATGTACCCTCAATAATTACGGCTTTATTGATATACATTTTTAAAACTAATTTTATACTAGCGCCCGGTCCAGCTTCGTCCGGGTGCATATAGATTTTTCCACAATAATATGCACGTATTATACACATAAACCTTCCTCTTGAATTACTCTATCTATTAAAAAAACCGCATCAAAATCCGTTGCGGAGTTTTAAAGATTTAAGCATACAAAGGGACATAGGGACAGAGAAAGCGACTTTGTTTTATACTATGTAGTGATTTCGTAGACTTTGAAATTCAGTTTGAGCAAAGAAGACAAAACATTCGAACATAGCTCGAATTTTTTTGTACTTAGTTCGTTTAAAAAAATTCAAGGGTAGGTCCTCCGCAATAAAATTTTCTATTTTTTCCTCGCTCCAATAGACAAAAATATAATTTGATCGTACAATAATGATAAGCAAATCGTTATATATACTATTCATTAAACAATATAATACAAAACAATTTTGCAGTAAATTTACCGCTTTAAAAAAATAGAAGCATGGGAAAGGAAAGTGAGAATAAGGAAAAGTGTTATTCCAAAGTCTCTGCATACCCCAATCGGATAAAAGCGAGCCATTATTTGATTATGTACCAAGATTATCCCGTTCACGAAAAATGTATCGAAAAAAGGATTATTTTTTCAACGTCTACACATTTTTGTTTCGTAATTTGTAGCAGACAAAGGGATAACAGTTGGTAGGTTAGAATACAAATTGACGAAAATTGGATGCTTCTACCCATCATCTGTATCTTTTCAACGAAAACATAGTACAGTATATTTAATTTAGTATTTTCGATTTGATACTAATACTATATTTCTAGTAAGAGAAACAAGGTTATTGTATTTTTTTTTTGTTTGCGTAAATAAGTAATACTTGAAGTATATTTTATCTGTCTTTATCTGTATCAGCCCATACATGTCCCACTGCAGGGCACGGGACTCTTCTACAATCGAGAGAACGATTGAGTGTGGTTAGGTCATATAGTCCACCACGCTGGCCTAATACGGGTTGTCGACTTACATACCATAGACATTCTTAAAAATCCCATTATTTTATGGTTAAAACAAAGTAAATTCGATAATTTTTTTCTCATTTTTATTATTATAAATTACACAAAAAAATTACAACAAATACAATTTGTCGCGTAGTAACAAAGACACGAAGATATCGCCTAAGGATATTTTGGAACTAAACATTTCCAATAGGAATGTAGGGTATATTAATGTTCGTAATAATATGTAACCGCGGAGTCTTGAGCTATTAGGTGGTTGCTAATTATGCTATATTAAGGTAAGATATTTAATTAAATCATCTCACAGTTTATATGAAGATGTATAAATTAATATAAAATTATATTCCAATAATAAAGACGTTTACTTCTATATTCTTTATAGAAACAAAGCATAAAATTATCTTTTGTTCATGTCATTACACTTAATAGTAATTAATTAATTGTCAACTGTTTTATTAAATTATTAAAAATTATTCGTAACTTACACTGCTTTATAAAATCACAAAAACACTTTTAATTTCTTTTCTTGGCGGATAATCTTCAGATATTTGTTATACCGTTTCTTTTATAATTGAGAATGAAAGTACACCTTATTCCGTATAAAATAAAACACAATATTAAGTTTAGTGAAATGTAAAAATAAAATTTTCCTGGCATCTCATCGCGTATCTCTTTTATTTATTCGCGTCCTTCGCTTTCACGTCTTTGTGCTACTTAAAACTAAAGAGTTCAGAAAGTCGAGTAGAAGTTAGTAAAATATAAATGACTATGTATTGAAAAAAGGTGGTTGTCGATATTTTTTTATTTGTTATAATATTTTCTGTTAATTATAAAAAAAATATTATATTCTAAACATATAGTTAGAGATAAATCCCCAAAAACCATGAGCTAAATTAGATAAATAAATCCCAAAATAAAGGTAAATATCAAGAACTTTAATATTGTGTAAAAATATCCTACGCTGTTTTTATTGTCACCATCATTAAAAATAATTAAAAACTCACCATAAGATGGTAAAACAAATCACTAAATATCTACTCGATCCTCCCTTAAACAGTCACCATAACAATTCCACTTTCTATTACTTTTCACCCAAATCGTCATACACTTCACGAGACTAATAAATCGTATTGTTTCGTAGCTACGCCGCTACACCGCTACGCTCGGCTACGGTACGTGCGGTGCCCGTAGCGGAGCGTCTACACTGGGGTACAGTCGCCGCGAACTGAGCTTCCGAAGTTGCCCGAACATTGCCGAATGCATCCGAGACTTTGTAAGCCGTGATTGATATCAAATGAAATGTTAGGAATGAGTAGTTTCCATAGGGTTCTTTGTTTTTTGGATTACATTTTTTTTTCTATCACCGTCACACAGTCTTTTAGGAGATGAGAGGCATTCAGCCGCTGCGACTGCAGAAACAAGATAAAAAACGCATTTGTTTTATGATATTGTTTAATAATGCAGACTGCAATTAAGATAGACCTTTGTTTCGCAGTTTTGCGCGCGACATCTGGCGGGAACGGAAAAATATTTTATTCTTTTACTAGTTTGTGTTTTTATAGTTATTGTCAACTGTATACTGTTTGTTTGTAGTTTTATTTAATTACAGTGTTGGCGTTTATCGAATATAAAGCTTACACAAAAAGTTTTTTCGATCACTAGTTTATAGTTTTGTAGGAAAATCTATAGTTATATAATAATGCTATACAGTTCGTTTGTTTGAACACTGGATTTTCTAAAAATAATGATTGTGTTCGAAATAAACATTTTTACAATTGTTTCTTTTTTTGAAAGTTTTTTGGACTATATGGCCTAACCACTCTCAATCGTACTGTCGATTGTAGAGTAGGCCCGTGCCCTGCAGTGGGACGTATATGGGCTGATACAGATTTGGGTTAGTATTTTGACGCTACAACTATACTAAAAAGCCGAAGCCAAATAAGTTAAATGTCTATCTGATTTTGATATTTATTTATTTTCCCTACGTATATAACTTATCTTAAGCGGTTTATAAAAGGTATTATTATTTTCTATTTAGTGAAAATGTATACCTCGAATCAGCAATAAAGTATATCGAGCACATCCCATTTTGATATTAATCGATATATCGAATACACATCGTAGTGTTATTGGCAGGCTGTCATCCTAGTCATATTCACGTCCAATCAACTTGATCTGATAAAATTTAGAAATCAACACACACAGGTATACATCGTCTACAGACTTTTGGCGTGCAAATGCGTGATTTTATGTTCCTATCAATTTTTTTTTTAAATTTCAATAATTGGCGACACGAGCAGGCCGTTCACCAGAGAGTAAGCGATACGACCGCTCATGAACAATAGCAAAACCAACAACACCTTGAATTACTAAGCAATGCTTGGCACTCCACTGCTCTCGCCATCCTGAGACATAAGATGTTAAGTAGTTACTGTGGCTACAATGTTCTCAATCCGAAACACAACAGTGCATTTACACTGCTGTTTGGCGGCCTCTCACATGTGAGAGACCTACCACCATTAGGAATGTTAGGAACAGATTTTCTATACACATATGTGAATTACTATAGCGGATTAACCACCATTGGATACAGTGGTGACCACAATGCTGGTAGATAAGAATCATCGACTACCAAATATACCTACTCAACTCCAAACCCTTTCTAAAAATTACCCACGGATATTTTACATAAAAAAGATTCCTCCCCTAGGAATCGAACCCCTTCGGTTCAATAACTCACCCCACGTGCAGACGGGTGCCACCCCTCTTACTTCAAAACAGTAGGTCAGTGAAATAACAATTTCCAGTGCTTGCGCAATTTTCTCTCGGCCGTGAATGCTTTTGCCACCTGTCACGGCAACTTAAAATATTAAATCTCCCGGAGTAACTGGAGAAATGTGTCAAAAATGCTTTAAAAATATCACCTTTTATGCTGCAGTGTGGCGGTAATTACTGGCTTGGTTAGTAAAATGCGGCTGTATTACTTGGATTTTCGGACTAAACATATTTTTGTACTATAAGTAGACCAGGAAAGTATTACTATTTTGCAAAGAATAGACGTGATTATAGTAACTGAGTAAGTACATCCAACAGACACATACATAGTTCTGACCCAATATCAAATTTATTAAGTCTTTGTCGTGGGTGTCAGACACTACGAGAGTCTTTTCGGTCTCAAAAACACCCAGACCTGACACAAATATTTGTGGGTAACACAAACATTTGTGTTGGTGCTGGGATTGAGCTCGCGGCCTCTCGTTTCAAAGTCGAAGTTTAACCAACAACCCACGGCTGTTATGTGACAGTATTGTTTTGTAGTTTGTTGGTACGGGAACCTGAGGTCCTTTAGGTCCATAATCTTCTGTCTCTTCCAATCTCTTTTTTGCATTTTTTATTCCGTTCTATTCAACGACGGCAGTTTTGTAAATGTCTCCTGGTAGATAAGTATAGAAAATGAGCAAGGAGACATAAAGACTGCCATTTCATTCACGTAACCATATTTAAAGATACACGATTTTTTAAAATTTGTTTATTAATTAATTTAGAGGCTTACACGATCATGATAACCTCATCATACCTTATAAGCTACACGATTTTAATGAATACAACGCAAGGCTTCGTCAAGATGGCGCATGAATACCACTTTTACTGGTGGTAGGTAGGTAGGTCTCATAATATGTGAGAGGCCGCCTGGGTAGATACCACCACAATGCAGTGTAAATGCACTGTTGTGTTTCGGTGTGAAGGACACTGTAGCCAGAATAGCTGCTGCATATATTGTGACTTAACATCTTATGTCTCAGGATGGCGAGCGCAATGGAATGTTGGTTTGTAATTCAAGGTTTGGTTTTGCGACTGTTCATCTGCGGTCGTATTGCTTACAATCAGGTGAACAGAATGTTCGTCTCGCCAATCATTGCAATAAAAAAAGTACTCAATTCTCTAGCGAGTCTTAATCACTTTATAAAATATTTTACCCCACTATTACCATTCCATACAAAATATTCAGTACTGAATAACCGAAGTCGATTCTCGCGAGCGGGGCAATGATTAAACCGGCCCAACATAATGGCTTACGGTTTGAGTAATTTGCAAAATTCCAAGAATTTTATCGGTCCTTTGGGAGGAATACGAAATATTGACGACGTTACTCTAGAGACACTCAAATAAACTTAAGCACGGACAGGGGCTAGTCTAACAGATTTTATTTTGAGTATAAAAAACGTGTGTCGAGTGTAGACATTTAAGTTATTGAAAAGAAAATTACAAAGGGAATATCGTAGATACCGATACCGATACTGCTTAAAATTTATTTTTGCATTTTTATGGCTTATCTTTAAACGTTTTCCTGTTTCATTCCGGTCGACAGATTTATAAAAATAAGTAATTATCATCACATTTTAAATTTTGTTCACAGAGCCGAAGACCAGAAAATATTTTTATTGGACTTTCTCCAAGAACTCCGGGCTTGGGTCGCAATTTTGTTTATATTTATTGAAACTATACAAAAAAGTAGGTATCATTGAGGAACAAAAATCTTTGCACTGATACTAAGTCTAAAAGTAAAATGGGCTTTCTCTTTTTCTGTTTGTTTTCAAAAGTAATGCAAACGGTAGTAAAGGAATAGTATGTAACTGTGTGATGCGAAATGATTACATTTTTTTATAGAAAATATATCCTCGAAAATAAACTTAACCATTGCCCGGGTGGATTCCCAAAATATTAATTTTAAGTTTAATACGTGACGCGTTGCATTATAGAAGTTAATGGACGGAAAATATAATATCCGATTTTTTTATTATGATTTTTGCTCACTGATCTAAGTGGAAGGAATTAAAATCGCTTTATGATATAGGTTTTTATAAAAAAATAAATTATTTCCGCGCTACCAAGACCCGTTTCATATTTTTTTATTAATTCACCAATACTCAATGATTTAAAATGAAAACGTGCCAACATGTTATTTCGACATTTTGAGTCTCATTTGAGAGCCTCTTTAAAGCCGCGTCTTGGCTTTAGACTCGGGTTTCTGGCAACCGCTTTCCGCTTACTACTCAACAAGGTGTCGTCTCGCCTAATCATCCCATCTGCTTGAGAACTAGTCCGCTAGTGTAGCGTCGCTGCAAGTGTAACTAGCAGATTATAATGCCTATGCATTTATGTTACGTATAGCTAATTTTTTTTTCTTTTGCTGGAAAATTAGTTAAAAATAAAATAGTATTAATTTTGGAATTACCACCTTCATTCTCGCCTGTATGCCCGTGCAGTGGGCAAAGTGCCACAACTGGTAAAAATTTTTTTTTATTAAATACAAAAAATTCTGTTCTACCGGATTTAATCTGTTCAAAAATTCGTTTCACAGAATCATCCTTGCAAAAATCATACATAAACTCACGCCTTTTTCCCAGAAGGGGTAGACAGAGGTGCCAGGACACCCACATTTCGCCTTATACAATATTCTTAATGGAATAAATTAAAGGAATAGGGAGACTCGCATGATATTGCTGGCAATCGTATTCGTAAGAAGCTACGTGCGGCGCAACTTTTCCAAGGTCGGCATAACCATCATACACGTGCCGGTGGCGCGTATAAGAGCGGCGTCGTCAAAGATACCGGCGATCAATCGATGTGCCGGCAGTACATCGTTGAACGCTGCGTCAAAAGGAGCCGACACAAGCACCGATACACACTCAAAGACACCGATACCGAAGACAGTGTTGTCAGAATTTGAAAACGTTGCTAGATTTTAGGGTCATATTGATACTAAAATGTGTATTACGAGTAGGTATAACTAACGATAATTATATTTCTCTTTGTTATTTTTTTTTAATCTCCATTTGAGTTACCCAAATGAAATACCCGTATACTTAAGGCTTTCTTTCATAAAATTTTAGTCTCCTGAAAATCAATAATGTTGATGAAATAACCTGGAAATTAAACCTAGGACGTAATTCAATGCTCTTAAAGTATGTCTATAGACCAATAAAACCCCATAGCTTTAGAAATAACACAGACAGCTATATTATCTCATATCGACATATATAAGTACATAAATTATAAGCACAAATACTGTGAAAGACTAACACTTGACCTGAAAAAAACTAAAACGAGAAATAACTAAATCCACCTGGAAACTAACCAACAATCTTATAATTACGAGTAGTAGAAAACATTACTGTCAATTAACGTCACCCGAAACTAAACAGCGAACACAAACCAAACTCGAAACGACTCATGTTACAGAACTTTGTTAATTGTTAACAAACTTACACTATTAGTAATTTAATTTGAGAATAAATCTAAAACTTGTATTACCTTCTTGTTTGTTTGAAAATTGAACTTTAGTGGGTAGTGCCTTCCTTGTGCTGTGTAGTTATTATAGTCTATTCTACGTTGTGCAGCGGGTTAAGTGAAAGGAGAGGTCAAGATTTCTTATATATTGGTACGTATAGAGAATATCAAGACTGCTACCGAAAACTAAGCCGAGTACAAACACAATGCAACTAAAAAAATCGCAAACAAACGCGACATTTTTTTTTTTATGTATCCTCGTGTTTGGGTGGTAAATCCATCTGTATCAGCCCATATACGTCCCACTGCAGGGCACGGGCCTACTCTACAATCGAAAGTACGATTGAGAGTGGTTAGGCCATATAGTCCACCACGCTGGCCTAGTGCGGGTTGGCGGACTTACATACCATAGAAATTCTTATGATCCGCTATGGTATGCAGGTTTGTCAATCACCACGCACTAAAACGGTGAAATCCATAGTTTTTGCTAAAATGATCATTCAAACCCTAAGAAAACTAAAAGGGCGTATACTATTATTTATAAAAAATAACTATGTATTTACCACTCAAATAAGATGATAGGAAAAAAGTAATACAAAAAAACAGTCGTCGCTTTTTGTTGCATCACCTGGCTTCGTTTTTGGTAGGACTCTTCATATACCATGTATATATACAAAAATATGATAACGTAATATATCGTACATAAATTGTGAAGAAACCACATAATTCCGCAAAGCCTTCGAATTTTACGAAACTCGTGAACAAGTAGTAAACATATTCGCATAACTATCTTAAATACCACTATATCTACGAAATGGGACGTGTAGGCATTACATACTATTTAACTATACTTTATTGTAATGGTAGGAACAACGGTAAATAACTTAGAAAGAGTAATATAGTTTCAAACTTTTAAAAGTTGGTACCTATTTCTTAGAATGTACTAGAATATTTTATAATACACCTATTTAAGGGATTTTTCAATATCATAAATAAATAAATAACACCCAACAGTCACATACATAGTCCTGACCCCACATTAAGATCGAGTCTTGTGTCGTGGGTATCAGGAACTACGAGAGACTTTTCGGTCTCACAAACACCCAGACCCGGAAGAAATATTTGTGGGCCGCACAAACATTTCTCTCGGTGCGGGGATCGAACCCGCGACCTCTCGTTTCACAGGCGGCGTCTAACCAACTGCGCCACGGAGGCTGTCAAATCATAGTATATACCTAGTAGTAGTCAATATCATAGTATTCATATAAGTATTTATCTCGTTTACAATTTTTTTTTTCTGTTCTATAATAAGTCTTTAAAAATTATTATTTGAATTTTAATATAAGTACATCTGTTTTTGTGTTGTGTTCAAATTATCAACAACTTTTAAGTATTCACGCGTACCTTTCTATGGCCTCACGTTTTTTCTATACAAAAAAGCTCTCTATTCGCGCTTCAATTTCACTTACAATGAAAACAAAAATATGTTACATTGAATGCCAATTCCCAACAGATAACAGCTAGGGTTCCAATTGAACTTCCCACTAAACCAAAATCTATACTAATATTATAAAGCTGCAGAGTTTGTTTGTTTGTTTGTTTATTTGTTTGTTTCTTTTTTGAACGCGCTAATCTCTTGAACTACTGGTCCGATTTGAATGATTCTTTCAGTGTTGGGTAGTCCATTTGTACATATCATCACGCTATGACCTATAGGAGGAAAGCAGTAGTGATATTTCTAGCAAATACGAGGAAATTTTGTTCGTTTTTCGTGGTCCGATTGGTCGATATTCTAAACTGATAGTCAGAATTAAACATTTTGACCGCCATTTTAAAACGTGTATGCACCCGGGCGGAGCCGGGCCCGACCGCTATTTAAATATAAAATGGACACATAGAGTACGAATTCAGCTCGTTTGCGTTCATTAGTTAACCTCCACTAATGGAAAGCATGGTCGCAGTGCAGTTGGGCGCTCAACCGCCGTCCACCTTCAATGTTAAAGCGGAATAGTTTCTCTAATTGCACATTATTGCATTGTTTTTTGCTCCAGCGGTGTGGACTCTTAATGGTAATGTGTGGGGTATAACAATTGAACATTGTGGATATTATTTGCTGTATTTAGGGAGATAGCGTGGAGAAGGCTTATCTCATCACCATGTGGAATTAATAGTCAGGAAGAGAGAAAGAGAAAGAAAGAGAGAGAGAGGTGGGACTTAATGTGAAGGTTAAACAAAAATAATATTTGTTATTTAAGCATTATGAATTTATAAATTTTAAATTACAAACTCAGTGTTCATGACCGTATTTTCTATGCACATAACTAGATACAAATATCTCAACAAAGTATAAAAATTATAGTTGTAACAAAGTATAAAAATAATAGTAAAAGAAACAACCGAAGCAAATTTGACACACCATACAACAGTACCAACGATAAACAACCCAGATTTTCATCCTAAATATTAACAAACATAGGACCCATAAACCTCTAATAAAAGGGCGTAAACCCCAACAGACTTGTAAAGACTCCTATTATTAAAATATGCAACAACGGACAACAAAAAAATGGCGTGCACATAATAAAACGATTCATTCAGATCGGCATAATAGCACAGTGCGCACCCAACGACATAAACCTGGACTGGGACAGTGGAATAGTCGGTTCGTATCCACACACAACGCTTCTAATGGGGCCACGAAATGCTATTGTTATGGTTGGAGCGATTAGGAAAATTTTAGTGTTGGGTGAGATAAATGTGAATATTGCGATTATGGTATAAAAATTTGGAGAATGGGCAAGTAACACAGGTTTTACGTATGTAGGATATAACAGGTTTATTTAAATAATAAAATTCGACGATATCTGTAGTTTTTCTTCGAAGTCGATCTTTCATATGTGAGAGGTTTTCTGCGTAGGTACCACCGCAATATCTATTTCTCACAGCATTGTAAATGCACTTTTGTGTTCCGTTTTGAAGGACACTGTTGCCAGAGTAACTACTGGACATACAGGGACTTGATCTTATGTCTCAGGATGGCGAGAGCTGTAGAGTGCCAAGCATTGCTTGGTTTTTCTATTATACAAGAAAGGTCATATCGCTTACCATCAGGCGAATGACATGCTCGTCTCGCCATACATCGCAAGACATACTTGCGGATTCGTGGACCTTTTCCAAAAGGTTTGGTGACTCGCGGATGACAGAAAAATAAACTCATTCAGCTCCAACTAAATTCAATACGATCTAGTGTCATAATGTTGAGCGTCAACATTTCAGCGTGATTGCCAAATAAGTATAGTCTTAAACGTTCTATAAATAAGTTGATCAAACATGTTTACTGATAACGTAAGGATCAACTTAAGTTTCTTGCAATAATTACAAAGTAACTTCCTACTGAAGAATCATTTCATTCCTTGTTGAGCTTCATACCTCAATGTAAAACACCAGATCTATTTCTATTTTTTTTAT